>JAJTIZ010000011.1:0-600000 GCA_021365335.1 Phaeosphaeriaceae sp. PMI808
AGTAGTATAACTATTTAATTAGTATTTAAAAAAGTCTAATTTTTTTACTAAGCCTAATTTAGTTAGATAAGATTATATAATTAAATTTATAGTATAGATTACTTATATAAGTAATTTTTTAGGAGGAGAGGAAAAAATAAAAAAAATATATTAATAGTTAGCTTATATGATTAATTACTAAAATATTAGTCTAAGGCTTATAAATTAATATCTTTTTAAATTTTTACTTTAACTCTTCTAAATCCTTTAAAATAGTACTAAATCTCTTAAAACTCGAATCTAATATCTAGCTTCTATTAGAAGCTAATACCTCTCCTAATAAGATAGCTACTATCTTAAAAAAAATATTTAAGTAATATATAATACTATTAATAGAATTAAGAAGAAAAAAGCTATAAAAGTAGAAGATATAAAAAGAAATAAAGGAAGACCTACTAGAGTTTCTAAAAGAGAAAAAAGAGTTATTATAAGAGATATAATTCGAAGCCCTAAGAAGATAAATAAAAGATTAATACTAGAAAATAATCTTAGTATTAGTATAAGAAAGTTATAATACTTTTTAAAAGAGGAAGGAGTTACTACTAATATAGTTACTAAAAAGCCTTTAATTTTAGCTAATTTAGCTAAATTAAGACTTAAGTATATTAAAGAGTAATTAAAGTTAGTAGAAAAAAAAGGATTTAGTTTAGAAAAGATTATATTTTTAGATAAAAGTTCTATATAAAGAGGGTATAGAGCTAGATAAAAGTACTATAGAAAAGTTAGAAAAATAAAGGCCGAACGCTAATTAGTCTCTATAACTAATAAAAGTAAGTTTAAAAAAATTCTTAGTAGGCTATTTTATTCTATATTTTATAATAAATTTTTCTATTTAATTAGTTTTTTTATAGCTATAATACTAACTAAGTTATAGCTAAAGATATAACTATTTTAGTTTAGGGATCTATTTAAATAGGAGGACGATCTTAATTAATCTTTATAAGAGACCCTATAAAGACTTTACCTTTCGATAATAGAAGATATATCTAAGAGGTATTAAATCTAGTAGTTAAAAAGTATATAAAATATAGTTAGTATTACTATCTCTTTTTACTCTTTTATCTATCTATATATATTAGTTATATTTCTAGTTTATATATTAATTATCTATTTAGGATAGAGATTTTAATAAGATAACTATAAAATCTATAAAACTAATACTATTAAGAGTTAGTTTAAAAGAAATAGAGTTAAGCTCTATTCTTACCCTACCTATAGCCTAGATTTAAATCTACTTAAAGATAGGCTAAATAAATAGCCTAGAAAGAGTTTAGGTATAGAGATTAATTTAAAGAGTATAGAAGCTTTTAGGCTTACTATAATAGAAGAGTAGAATACTATAAGCTAGTAGGCTATAGATAATTATATACTATTCTTACCTAAAAGGTAGGAGGCTATTAAAATCGCTAAAGGCTATTAAACTAAATATTAGTTCTATCTAATATATATTTATTAACTAAACTCTAAAAAAACTAAGTTTCTTTATAAATATTTAAGTAATAATATAATATATCTATAAAGCTAATATATAATAGGCTTTATATAGATAATTAATATATATAAAATATAGAGAAAAAGATACTTAAAATAAAAAGTTATAAACCTTTAAATATAGCTTAAAAAGATATACTTACTAAGCTATAGATTTTTATTTAACCTAAAAGAGTAAGCTTTTCTCTTTAAAAATATATATTTTTTATAGTTATAGCTCTTATATTAAGAAAGTTATAAAACTTTAAAAAATATTAAAAAAAAAGATTATACTTTATTTTTTACACCCCTCTATATATAAACTACGTAGTTTTTAGTAAAGATATCTAATTATCTTAATTTTTAGAAGTAAAGATTCTAAGATACTACTCTAGTATCTAATTCTAGTATTCTATTTATCTATTAGTCTATAAGTAGAAAGTAGTACTTAACCTATACTTTATCTATAGCTAATAGTAAATTTTTACCTAAAAGTCTAATATAAAGATTAAACTTCTATCTAAGATAATATTTTTCTATAATCTAAAATTTAGGATAATATTATAGAAATAAACTTCTATAAAATCCTTTATATTCTATTTCTTTAATATAGGGAGGTAGATTACTATCTTAGAAGAGTAATCTATAATTATAAGTATTATATTATAAGTATACCTAGAGAAGTCCTTTAAAGGTAAGAGGCCTATAATAAAGTCTAGTAAGACTTCTTTAAAGATATTCTCTAGGATAGATAATACTATAAGTTACTTATTTTACTTATATCTCTTTACTTTATTTCTTTAATAGATTATATATATACTTATATAATCCTAAATATCTTAATCTATTATTAGCTAGTAATAGTACTTTATAATTAACTTAAATATTCTATATATACTAAAATAGCCTACTATATATAAGTTATAATTCTAAAGTAAAATTTCTTACCTAATAGTAGATTTCTCTAGAATATATAATCTATTTTTATACTATAGGACTTCTTAGTTATTAAAGTACTAATACTATACTTTCCTACTATTTTAAGTACTTTCTACTATTATTAAATCTATAATCCTTACTTATATAAAGGTATCTCTCTACTATAAGTTATATAAGATTATTATAAGAGTTTTAAACTCTACTATTATAGTTTTACTACTAACTAACTCTTTAGCTAGTAAGTATAGTATATATAGTATATATTCTATAGTACTAGTAGTAGAGCTCTTTTTAGTACTATATACTCTAGTACTATATATCTTATATAAGTTTACTAAGTTAAGCTTAGTTATAGATCTTCTTATACTATATACTATTCTTATTTTAGTAATCTTACTTATTAGTTATAATTTTTCCTAAAAAGTAGGTAATAACTATACTAATAATAGGTTCTTCTACTTATAATTAAATCTTCTACTTATAATTAGATCTTCTTAAGAGACTATCTATAGGATTTAATCTACTAGCCTAGTATTTTACTTTAAAATTAAAAGCTCTAAAGTATATTATCTAGCGCGCTTAATATAGGTTTAACCTCTATACTATATATATTAAGTATAGATTATTATAATCTATTAAGATCTAAATAGTATACTATATACCTTTAAGATAATATCTCTATTATTTAAAACTATAGATAATAGCTAATAGCTTAGTATTATATATCTTATAGTTTAATTCTACTTTCTATAGTTTCCTTAATATAAAAGTAATTAGATATTATTTACTATTAGAATAGAGTTAAGAAAAGATACTAGAAATTATAAAAGTAAAGGTATTAGTCTCTAAGTAAATAGGTAGCTCTTAATTATAGTAGTATAGAATAGGTATACTTATAAAGTATACTTTAAGTTCTTCTTAAGTAGTCTATACTAAATCTAGCTAGTAGAATTATTATTTTCTTTTTAAGAGATTTATAAAAGAAGCTATTTTTTAGGTATACTCTTTAATAAACCTTTAATAAAAGTTAGTAAAACTTAAAAATAACTATAATTCTTTAATATTAGTTAGTATTAGCTATTATATAATAGTCTCTATACGCGTAGGATTAGCGTAGATACTATATCTTATAATAATAAAACCTAGGAAGTAAACTTCCTCTAATATAAAAGTATATTTATAAAGGTTAATAAAAAGCTCTACTCTTTATAATACTTTAAGTATAGAGTAGACTATATACTAGTAGAGTATAATATTATTACTATCTATATAAATAAAAATATTATTAAGGTATATAATATAGATATAATCTAAATATCTACTAAGTACCTTATTTATATATACTTAAAAACTAGCTAGAGTATTTATTAATCTAAAAGATATAACTAAGTACTTAAAATAGCTATAATAGGTATAGAAAGCTATTTTCTACTTATCTCCTTCTTATATCTATATTCTATAGTATATATCTTTAAGATCTAAGATTATATAGTAATATATACCTAATAGGTAGTCTAATATCTTTCTAATAAGTAAGAGTAGGTAATAATCTTTTATTATAACTATATTTAGCCTATAATAGTCTATATAAAAGTAGAGAGGTCTATTCTTTTTAGAGATAAAGAGGATAAGTATACTAGTTAGACTATTACTATAGTAAATCTATCTTTTATAAAGAATATTCTCTATATAAGTATAGAGTACTTAAAGCTTATATATAGAGAGGTTATAGAGTAGTTTATAGAAAGGTTCTTTTCTTTCTATTAATAGAATTATATAGTCTAAATCTTTAAAATATAGTAGTCTCTATACTACTTTTTTATTAAATATATTACTATATTCTAATAAAGTACTAGGAATATTAGATTAGTAAATAGGTATAGGGTAGGTTAGGATTAAGTTAGATTATATAATAACCTAATCTAACCTAACCTATATTTACTAGATTAGTACTAGTAATAGGTTAGAGTTAAGTTAGAATTATATAGGCTCTAGGTATAGGTATAGTTAGTATAGACTAGATTACCTTAGGTCTAACTAATAATTTTAATTTTTTTATACTACTTATCTTATCTTATCTTATATTTAGAGTATTTTAATATAGATAATAATTATAGAATATTATACTTTAGTAGGTAACCTAATAGGTACTCTAACCTAATCTATACCTATACTAGCGCTCGGTTTAATTAAACCTATACCTAAAGCCTATATAATTCTAACCTAATCTAATCTAAAAGAGTAGAAACTCTAACCTAACTTAAATCTAAAGTCTATATAACTTTAATTTAACTCTAACCTATTAATAGGTATCTCTAACCTATTTACTAGCCTAAAGAATATATATTTTATATACTATAGTTATAATCTAGATATATACTTTATAGTCTAATTTAATTATATTAGCTTAGAGTACTCTAAGTTTTTTATAAGTTCCTTAAATATATAAAGTATTATCTAAGCTATAGATATATATCTCTAATTATCTATATATAGTAGCTCTAGCTATTATATGCTATAGAGCACGTGTAGTAAGAGCTTCTAGTAAAAGGGGTAACTAGATACACAGGCCTATAGCCCGTACGTATAGTTCTCCTATATAGATCGCAGATCGATCGTACGTAGAAGAATAACTATAAATTATACCTTTACTTAAGAGAATTAACTCGAACACCGTATAATATTATATAAAGCTTACCGCATGCTTTTGCGCTATAGAGGAAGCCTATAAATACTAATACTAAGTTTATAACCTATAATCTAGCTATATTCCTTCTCTTTAGAGAAAAGGATTACTAAGTAGAAAAGGTACTTCCTCTTTATCTACTCTATATACTATAACTTTAGCTCTATATATTATATTATTATTATTAGTAAGGTATACCTAGAGCTTATAAGTAATATAGGTATTTTATCTTTATACTCTAATCTAACTTAGCCTAGAGAGCTTAGTATCTTTAATTAGTACTAGTTTTAACTCTATTATAGTTCTTTAGCTAATAAGGCTAATATTAGCCTATAGATCTAAGATTACTTAAAGTTTAGTTTTAAGGCTAGTATCTAAATTAGTATAATATATATACTTTATACCTAATAAAATATTAATTACTTTATACTTTACTATTCTTAAGCTAATTATAAGGCTTAGTCTTTTCCTATTTAATTTATATAGATAGAAGTATAGTTTAGGTTTAAGCTTTAATACTCTTTAGTATAATATTCTTTTTTATAGTACTTAAAATATTTAACTAAAGTCTTATCTATTAGCTTATTCTAGAGTTTTTATACCTTATCTTTAGATAGTATTTCTTTTTAGTATAATTTATATATACTACTTATATATTCTTTATATATATTAAGTATACTATATAGATTCTACTCTAGTATTAAGCTAAGAGTAATAAGATCTTCTCTTATAGCTAGAACCTAATAATAATTTATAATAGCTTATTATAGATTAGGTTATAGTTTTAAGAATAGGTATTATACTCTTTATTTTTCTATATAGAAGGGAAGCTAATCTTTAAGAACTTTTAGGTATCCTATAAATAATTAAACTATCTAATCCTTATATTATTCTACTAATAAGTATACTATAGCTACTTCTAAACTATAATTAATAGAGTTAAAGAGTAGGTCTAGTAGATAGTTCTTAAAATATATCTATATTAGTATTTTATTACTACTAAAGCTATACTTATAGTATATATACTATATAGACTAAAGGACTTTTTACTTATTATATTTAAATTTATAGAAGTCTAAGTAAAATATAGTTTTATATAAGTATATAAACTTTTAGTATTCTTTTAGAAACTTACTCTTATACTCTATAGAGTCTTTTAGATAAAGGGTATATTTTACTCTTACTTTATCTATAGAGTTACTTATACCCTACTTATATAATAAAATAATTATTACTTCTAGATTACCTATAGTAGGGCTAAGTAGGCGTAGTAGGAGTAGGCTAGTAAATAGGTATAGGCTAGGTTAGAGTTAAGTTAGATTACGTAATAACCTAACCTAACCTAACCTATATTTACTAGATTAGCGCTAGTAATAGGTTAGGGTTAGGTTAGGGTCGCATAGGCCCTAGGTATAGGTATAGTTAGTATAGACTAGGTTACCTTAGGTCTAACTAATAATTTCAATTTTTTTATACTACTTATCTTATCTTATCTTATATTTAGGGTATTTTAATATAGTTAATAATTACGGAATATTATACTTTAGTAGGTAACCTAATAGGCACCCTAACCTAACCTATACCTACGCTAGTGCTAGGTTCGACTAAACCTATACCTAGGGCCTATGCGACCCTAACCTAACCTAACCTAGAGGGGTAGGAACTCCAACTTAACCTAAACCTAGAGTCCGTGCAACCCTAACCTAACCTAACCTATTAATAGGTACCCCTAACCTATTTACTAGTCTAAGTAGGAGGGGTACCCTATTCTAAGTATATAATCTTATCCTTAATAGTATATAGAGTATAAATTTTAATTAGTTTATTATATTAAGTAGTTACTTTATAAATATATTTATCTATTATTATAGGTATACTTATTATATACTTATACTATATATTATCTATAGAAGGTATTAGTTCTTATTTAACTATTAGATATATACTCTCCTCTTTAGTTATAGTATAGTATAAGGAGTATATATTTATTATCTCTAGACTATTAGTATAGAAAGTATTATTATATAAGTTAGTAACTAGAAGATAATAGTACTTATTATAGGTTATAATAGATAGTAAAGGGATAATAGTTATTTCTAGAAAGAGAGTTAATTAATAAAATAATACTTACTAAACTATCTTTATAAAAGGGGTACCTTTTATATATAGGCGTAGTATAGTCCCTACTTAGAGGCTTAGTATTACTACCTAAGTTATATAATATAGGGTCTCTTTATAGAGCCTCTATTATAATAAAGGACTTCTCTCTATTAATATATAAGGATAAATACTATTAATAGTAGGCCTATAAGTAGTATAACTTACTCTAAGAGGTAATTAATAAGTAGATTAATAGTATACCTAATATTATATAGAAGATAATTAAGTATTATAGAGATAACTACTTTTATAATAGTAGGGGCTAAGAAAGGCGCCTATAATATTAGAAGAAGTCTATAATTATCCTAAATAGGAAATTAAGCCTATAGAATTTATTACTATAGTTGAAAACCCTAAGAATTTCTGTTTACTATACGTTGTTATAGGGTAGGGCGAAATTCGGTGGGTCGCCAAGCGATGCACGATTTAGTGTATTCCTCATAAAAAACGAGTTCCTCGTAATGTCCAAGGTCCAAGCTTCAAGGTCCAAGCTCCCTCTGCCAAAATCCAACCCGCCGTGCCCGCCTTCACAAGTTTTCTCAAGATCATGTCTCGCGCTTCGCAGATAACACTAGCAACCACATGCGTTGGCGCACTTGGAATCGTTGCATGGGTGCACTATGGGCAGAAAATTGAGAAGGCGGTATGTCTTACAGCTCACACCTCTTCATGACGCCTTTGTATATCTAACATGTTCTACAGGCAATGCATGCCGGAGTTCTTCGTGATTACGAACAGCAGCGACTAAAGCGTGAGCGTCAGGCCGATTTTGAAATGCAGCGAGTGCTAGAAGAGGAATACAGGAAGGTTCAGACCGTGTCAGATGGAGAACGGCCCACAGGGCAACAATCGTCGCCAAGCTAATCATGGCTACCACAACGACTGCGCACTCACGAGGCTGAAATGCCTCGGGCCTACCATAGGTGAGCCACGGCACTCCACGCACATGGTGCCCAGTCCCGGTCAGTTGTGCGTTTCCGCAAGACATCACTCGTCGACGTTTTGCTGTATTGAAGAATGTAGTACTTGGAGTGGCAAACCCAACTTACTCTTTGTTCGTTTTTTATGTTGCTATCATGAGCAACAGCGCACAGCCATGCTCCAATGCACATCAGCTTTCGTTGATTTGTCTTATTCTTTTGATAATGATTACAACCGAGAAATTAGCCAAAGGGTGGGCCGATACGGGAGCAACAAAGACATGATATTCTAATACTTGATTGCAATGCACTTTGACTACCTACCTAGGTAGGTACCTATTCTGCTATGGTTCGGCATTAATATAATCACATGATTCTACAGAGGGACCACGTTTACTACGGCACGCGGTGGACAAAATAACACGCACTCCCGGACTCCAAATCCTCACCAAAATCAAGGAACGCCAAAATTGCACCCCACTTCTACACTGTATTACTCTACAACAGCACAAAATAATATACGTATTAATTATACTAATAGATAGCTGGTCTATTTTTCTATCTTTTTAGAGAAGAATAATTTAAATTTAGCGTATATTCCTGTCGTTAGAGGCTGCTGTTGTGGGCGAGTTTTGGGAGTGCGCATTATTTTGTCCACTGCGTGTACGGGTTCGATAGATAGACATTGATGAGGTCATAGCACAGAGTATACCGCAGAATGTTGGTGCACATTCGACGCCACTGTAATACATGCAGATACAGTCCGCGAGGTGAAGAACCAACAGTGGGTGCCAGGTGGGCATCCAGAGTTGAACAAATTTGTGCAAGTGTATGTGAGGGTTGTCGCAGATTTAACATGGTGGCGTTCTGAGGCGAAATTGCTGCCTCATGACTAGAAGTCCACATTAGGTCAAGGCAGCAAAATACTTGTGACATACACTGTTTAGATTGGTTGCTTGGGCTGAAAAAGGTACTTTGCACAGGGCCTTATCTGGCTGTACAGCCTCGGCAAGGCTTAGGCTAAGCCCATTGTTCGCCGCGCTCTTGGTTTAATAAGCGATCTTATGCCAGGGGACACTAGGTACCTAAAGACCCCAGACTTTGCCATCCTTCCTCCACATTGACCTCCTCCAAGGCAAACGATACATAATCTTCAGCCAGCAAATAAGTAATCAAGCAAACCCGTCGATACCTACCACCCGATCCCGAAATCACTATTGCACATCAAGAATCCCTTGGCCTTTACCTCAGCATGGTACGATTGATCACAAGTTTCACGTGTTTCGCTCTTGTCACACAACCCATCAACGGCGCATCAATATCAGAGACCGACCATGCGCTGAATATTATCCAAGGAGTCGCCGGTATTGCCAGTGCACCCCGATCAACCGACATGGTCTCGCCAGAGCACGTCTTAGAACGACGCAAAGGTGGTGGTGGTCGTGGTGGCGGCGGCGGTGGAGGAAGCGGTTCTTCCGGTCGTGGTAGCAGTGGAAGCTCCACGAGCGGTGGCTCTACACGTCTCGGATCAGGATCACCAAGGTCTTACGGCGGCGGTGGTTATTATGGAGGCGGTGCTGCTGTCCCATTCCAATCAGGTGCTAAGACACCGAAAGGTCTTATCGCCGCACCTCTTCTTGCTGGCGCTGCTGTTATCGCTATCATGCCAGGTCTATGGCTGTACAGCGTTTACCCCTACTACTACCACAATCCATATCGCTTCTGGAACCGGACTGCCAACGCCACCAACAACAATGCCCGAGACCTGATCAGCAGACAAGAACCTGTCGGTGTCAACCAGACACTACCTGTTGTATGTCTATGTCAGGAATACTCAGTATGTGGGTGTGACGAGAACTCTGACCAGGCATACATCAACGACCTTGTTGGTAACGGCAGTTATTTAGCTCTCAACAAGAGTCTCATCACAGTCTCCGAGGTAAACGGCACCAAGTCACTCGTTTTGAACGGCTCGCTACCCAACGGGACCACCGCCCCCGGTGGAATCGACGACGCTGCCGCCTCACTCTCGCTCGGCAAATATTCTGGCTACTATGCCATAGGACTCATTGTTTTATATGGCGTGTTCACGTAGAACTGCCATCTACAATGCATCATCATTTTTTTGATTTCTTTTGTCCCTGTTTTACAAATGCTTATACTCAGGTGTCCCTAGCACAAGTAACATTACGGTGTTCGGAATCATGACTTTGCCGCATCGAAGAAGATTCTCGTGGTTACTAGATTCTATAAGATAACTTCTTTGATTCGCTTGAGATGGATTATACCCCGGCTGCTGTTCTTGAAATGATTTAGTTTGGTTTAATCTGTGGCGAGTGTCGGCTACAATTGCCAGTTGTCCATGTTGATAACATGAAGTGTACACGGCACGTTTTTCTTTATCTTCTTTCGTGATTTTCCTATTTCATGACAATTTAAATTCGTTTTGTGGGTTTAATCGTGACGTTCCTTCACAATAAGAATAATCTATATAATATGGACCATGTTTTCCTATGTTGAGGATTTTAAGACGATGATATTCAGTTACTAGAATTACCTCACATTACACAACGAGTGCGCTATTTTCTTGAATTTGAGTAGAATAGGCCATGAGGTAGGTAAAATGAACAGTCTCAATGGGAGCTGCCGCAATATCAAATATAATTGTACATAGATAGTGAGGTAAAATAAATAACTGGCAGGTCACAACTTGACAAATAGATCCTGAATTACATGCCACAAATAAAGCACCTTTGACACAGGCCGTCGCAATTTGAGATCAAAATCAATTGTTTCTGTACAAGTACACACGGGTAACAGACTAGTCGTCAAATGCAACTCAACCGTTGACACGGTGTAGCAATTTTAGACTAGTGCATCAACTTCTGAAAGTAAGCTACTTGTGGTAAATGTGTCGCGCATGATACCCGTTGCTTACTAGACATTTTCAAGTTTTCTTTTGTAGTGGATTGGCTTGGGTAGTTGAGCTACGGGGAACTGTGGCGCATCCATAGGCGAATCAGGCAGTCGTATACCTGAGAGCGTCGATGGTAGGTACCGTGACATGGGTATGAATCAACCTGGGTATTAATTGATCACGAACAGTTCTAGGTATATATTTCTACATGGTGCTACTAACCTAATGGGCATTTGAGCATTGTATTGTTCGATGTATGCAATTTATGGGGGTGATGGTATGTAGCGCTAATCGACAACTCTGGTGGGTTGTGTCATGCGCATCACCTTGCAGGGATGTCATATCGCAGACGAAGTCCAATGACTGTACGTAGCCTGAATTTGAGACTGCCCTCAAATTTTCAAATGTCTGTGGCATTGAATATATCATATTGATACCTCAGTATATAACCCCATAGACGAGTGTGTGAATTAACTCAGCAAGGATGAACAGCAGTAGGGTGGTAATCATCCTTCACGGATTATAGTGAAAAGATAGGCCTTGAGAGCGAAAGAATTCCTTAGAGCCATTGAAGATTCGGGGGCGTACCAAATTGAAACCATGAAATTTACATTGGAGATCTGAGAATTAATGCTTACCAACAGGTTAAAATACAATTTGATTTAGTGCTGACTGTTGCGGACTGCGATGGGGCATACAAGTGTTCAGTAACTGCAGCTGATCAATACCGGTCAATCAATCTGGAAGCGTTCACCAAGCGATAGTTTCGGGCCTTCCAAGATTGTAGCATCTTGCGGTATCCCAAGTACACGGGTCGGGAGTCGGAGACTTTACCGTTCAATGTATGCCCCCCACATCTAGGATGCAACTTCACCGCTATGTGAGACTGCGGACCATACTAGAAGTACAGTGAGCGTTACTCGGGGTGATCTTTGCAAGTGCCGCATTCACCGGTGCCGAAAACAGACAACCTTGGAAAGATTGTTGTTCGATGGTGCTCAGTCGGCTTGGTCTTCCAAGCATCATCAGAAACTACGTATGACTTAATAACTGATCGCGAATTTATTTTATTGTGATTAGTTGCAAGGGCTTCAGATGATGGAGTCGAGAAACGGACGAAATCAAAGTGATAGCACCATGAACTGGCTCAGAGTGCAAAAGCCAGCTGTTGAACTGAGATGGTGACTGACGCTGCTTGGTTGCGGATGTGGTCTATAGCATGTTCGCGATAAGTTCTTCTGTGATATTTACGAGCGCTCTGAAACCCAGTCGGATATCGAAGCACCCTGTTATTCACCGCGAGCACGGTATACAAAAACACACGATTTGTCAGGTGTGACCAAATCTATCTATACAAAGTCACTTGAGAGCACAACATCACTTTCACTCATAGGCTTTGTCACCAAGCCTACAGCAAATTTAGCGCTCTGAAGTCTGCCTTAGCCATCCGTTTACTATTTACGCGTACAAATCTGCGACTGGGGCCAAATTACTCGGCCGACTGCTGCGGAAGTGAGATTTTCGCTTCCTGAAACAGTAAACCTACCATGAGCAAAGAGTTTTATGGGGAGCAGTTGCTTGCACAGAAGAGGAATTCCTCGCCAGTATTGATGTGGTTGATAGCATTGAGCATAGGGCTGTGGATAAACGCAAATGGCCGGTTGCTCCAGAGAGCCGGTGTGAGACATCGCTACCACCGCCCCGTGGACCTAGCTGCCGGGAGGGATGCATAGGGCTGCAGGCTTGTGTTGTGGTTCAACGGCGCAGTCAGCCCACAGTCGCGGATCTTAGCCTGTCACTGCACAACGCGGCTCCGGGGATGGGTGGCGCCTCTATGGCTCTGACAAACGTTCGCTCAATAGGTAGCGGTACCACCGTTCAGCGAACCCAACCAACTCTGTTTGGCTGGGCGATGTAGTGGTGAGATGGGATGGTGAGTGGAAGTGTCATAATGCAACTTTATTGAATGCCATGAGCGGTGTATCTCCTCGACCATGATGTAAGAAACTTCTGTGCCATTGTTGATGAAGAATATAAATCGACGAATCACGAGTAGATTCCAACATTAATACAAGCCGTTTCCCCATACTGCATACATCTTGCTACCCGCAGGCCGCCAGGCAGCACTCAGCTGGTCAGCTTTAAGTCTTGGTGGGGGTAACTGTGACCTTCAGCCCACGCACTTGATGTGGGCATTGATGAAGAAATAGGCAACTTTAGTAACACTCTGACCAAGACTCGGGGACTCAAATTAGTCGGTGGTTGACGATAGCTGAAGAGCAGCTCGCTACTGAAGATGGGCGCAATAGGGTTGGGGGGAATAGGAGCGAACAGCTCTAAGAATACCAGGCACTGCCCCAAGACGGACCATCCCAAAACGGATTGCTAAGCGAAAAGACGGCCAAACCTCATCGCCTTGTGCCAGGGGAATGCATCGATGTAGCCACTACTTACCTACCTATCACGCTGCCAACCACGTGTCATCCCGACTGTATTGAGACGATGTGTTTGTCTCTCTTTCCGCGAGTGCCGCCATTGATGTGTGGTTGTGTGGGTGGCTGCAGGTGGAAGTATCTGGTTTAGACGCTGTTTGAGTAAACGACGTCAGAAACCACTGCCCTTCTGTTTCCGCCCACAGACGCCGTTCACTATTCCAAGATTGTGGCTGACCCTCACTGTCAGATCCGATCAGGGTCACTCAGAGATCGTGACACCCGGAGGAGAACGCACAACATGCCCAGCCTGTCTTGGTAGGGTACATACCAAATCGGCTCCACCCCAGAAACCCGTTATACGGGGGTTTTTGGTTTCCCCCCTTCGCTCTCTTACTCGGGGCCCATGTGTACCCGTGTTCAACGATGTGCTCATGCTCATGCCACCTTACTGAGGTTTCGTAAAGGATCGTGGCATATTGCCTGGCCCCACCCACTGGCCAATGAGGAGCTAAGCGGAAGATCGGCGACAGCTGAAGAGCCTCCAAGAAGCGAACGACCCCACCCTAGTTATGACCAAAAAAACCTTACTACCTTCTCTACATGTCGACTCTATGTCAGGCTGGCTGTGCTAGTTCTTTTCAAATGCCCCAGTTTAGCAGCATCCGTGCTGACTGTGCACCCCGAATCTACACACGGTTTCCTGTTCCCTGGAGGGCATGCATGTCTTCACGTATGCCTACTGTGTGACCCACACTGGTCTATGCTTTCTTCTTCGATTCCAAACCTTCTTGGTATATATGCTAGCTCTTCGCACACAGGGTTATGGCTCTATCTTACCAGTCTCAACTTTGTTTTTTTCAATCATCCTTCTCTCCTCACTCTACCCTTTCGACCTTCTAGTCTTGTCAATATCCTCCCGTATCTATTTGCTTCATTATTACTATAAACATACAGCCACACAGAACCAAGCCAACATGTGCTACCAAGTCGTCGAACGCTACTCGGTCTGCAAATGTCTGTATCACAAACACGCCGTTGACCCATGTGCCGCCATGGGCCAGCGTGGGCACAGTGTTCAAGAGAAGACGGTGTTAGTAGGGTACGCCTGCAGCGTTCATAGCAATTATCGGTCACAACCCACCTACCATGCTGGAGTTCTTCCTGATTCTGGCTACTCGAGTGGCGCGTTCCCACCGTCTTCGTTGAGATAGTCCACCTCTTGTCATCCATCCATGTTGCTTTGCAGTCATTGCCAGCGAAGGAGTTTTATTCTTTCAACACTTCAGGGGTCTACTTTATCAGCAAATGTCTCTTCTCCTCTCTATGCCTTTTGGCTAGGGCAATGTTATGCAGCACTTTGTAGATTGAGGTTCATCTATTACTTTGGCAGTACACGCATTGCATGGAGTTTATTGGGAGCATGGCAGCTTATGGGGGATCACAGAGAAGACCAACCTACTCAACAGTCGCCTGTTGACATGTACGATCACCACGGTATTCGGAATATCGCTTGCGTGAACCTCCGGTTAGAGCTTTACTTTCGTGAGGACTTGGAGTTGGAGTTAGTGTTTTTGGCTTATCATTTGTCTTCTCTACCCCTGTTTACTGTACGCTGCATCACAGCATTGACATACAATATGACTGTTTTATTTTTACGGGTGTGCCTGGGTGTCTGCCTTGTCCGACAGCTAGCATGGGGCTGTAAGCGATGTCGGCAATTTTACGACCATGGTAACCTTCCGCTTCGACGCGTGGCTCCAGTTGGATCGCGTAGAAAGAAGACACGAGAAGATGGCGCTCCACACCAAATCGAGGTACATACATAGAATTGAAGCCTCGCAATGCATCACTAAGCGTAACGGAAGGTACCTTGGAAAAGTCATCCGGTTTGCTTGGATGTGGTTTAGCTTCCGCAATAAGCGCTAGCTCTGCGCTGTACAACACCGCCTTTTCCAGTGCATCTTCCTTATTCTCTTCCTGATTTCTATACAAATTCGTCGGTGTGAGAGCCGTCACTCGTCCTTCGTAAGTATCTGTTGACAAATCACCATTCTGGCACTATGACGAAACTTGACTCGTTCCCGACATTACTATTTACCAACACAGACCCGCCATCGCCGGTGAGTATCTGAAGAACCCCTCATATCGGTGATGGCAGTCTGCAGCCTTTCAAGCTCACATCAATTACACCGCAAATTAGAACGGAGAGTACCGTAGCACATGGCACAGCTCCACGCGGTCCGTAGCTTCCGCTATCCGCTCAAATATTGTCACGCTAGCTGAATAGTGCCGTGCTCTAAGTGCATGACCTGACCGTCAACTTTGCAATACAGGATTAGTATTGCGGCCACCACCTGACAGTATCAATCTTATTTTCCATTATTCTCTCACAATAACAGTTGTTACGCCTTTCCAGTATCTACCTGGGCGGCCAGCATGCCTCGCATATAATTGGCAATCTTGTCCAAACATCTGGCCCTTTGCAAACAGCTTGATATCAATCACTCATTTGACCAGTCAGTTTTCCTTGTCACTTCATCATCAGCACTCGTTTGTTCTTTTTTCGGCTACAGACGCGTTCACTGCAATCCTTAGCCTTCTTCACGAGTTGCAGATTTTTCAAGTGGCCACAGCTGTTTTAATACCCCTTTTACGGTTTCTACTTCAATCAGTTCCTAAAATTGCTTGTTGTTTCTTTCGAATCATTGCTACGGCTCATACAAACTTTTGCTCAATTTCCTAATGAGGTTACTATCATTATGTTTTAACACGTACATAGCATGCCGATCCTAGTTATATCACAGCTGAAAGATAGAAATACGAATACATTCAACACCCTTCCGCCCTTTACCCCACTCTTTTCTCAGCGTAAAGTGGATACCTATAATGACAGAAGGGAATACATCGCCTATAAGTACGGCTTAAAGCTTTATACATTGGGAGTCCTCTCACATGGTCATAGCTCTCTGTTTGGGACTGCCTGGATGTCTGATCTAAATCGTCATACTATTATGCATTAATGGAATTTTATTATTAACATGATTCATTTTATTAAATATCGTTGTAAACATCATGCCATACACACTGTGGTTGCTCTTCATGGGGTGTACTATTGCATTTTACTCCCACCTATATCTCGCCTACCAGATTATATTCACGCAAACTCAAGTGCTCCAAATCTGACACCCAGTATGTACCCAAACTACTGATTGCAAGATTCGATGTTGAGATAAAAGTAAGAACTAAACAGCCAAGTTCTTCCAGTCTATGTGATCTTTTGGGTGGCTAAGAAGCTCACAAGAACGCAGTGAAGTTAGTAAAACTATGTGTGTTGTCTATTCGCCCCAACGGTAGGGCGTAGCAAATGCGTGTCCAGCTAACGCTAACCTCACCAAATGCACTAGAAGCAAAGCAGCATCTTTTTTCGGTGTTCAAGAGCCTATATACATACATCATAGGCCATAATCTAGATCGACTTCACTTTTCTGAATGACGTGAGCGCACAATGTAAGCGCCGACTTCCTGGATATTGCCCTGATCAACACGAAGACTACCACCTTGCTAGTTTGCTGCCCCCACAAGGACCCATGGCAAACATAGTGACTCCCTGCCGCATGTTTAGTGCTTGGCGGGCTTGAAAAATGGTGAACGGGATCCGCACGGTAATATATATAAGCATTTAGTAAATATCCGATTCCCGAGGTGCGGTCATATGGGACTTAGTAAAAGACTAAGAATACTCCAAGTACGGTCAGGACCGCAGACTGCATACAGAATACAGCCGAAACCAGTCGTATCATCGGCTGTGTAGATGATGACACCTATGAGTACACTGATGCTAGCATACACAATAACACAAAGGTTATATCTTATATTATTATGAGCCTTACTTCGAGGTTTGAGAATAGTCACTTAGATTGCAGAGCTGGAACTTCGTCTCTATCGAACTCAAACCACCTTCGTCTTGAAACCCCTCAGCATCTTTCGACATTCAATCTAACCCCGTGCGAAGGAAATCAATACAGTGTAATCCTACCTGCTGTACGTTGCGAAATCTTTCACGGTGCATGTAGCTATGCATCCCACCTAGTCCATTCAAACAAGGGTGGGTAGAAGTCTCTGGTGCGCAAAACAAGCTCCTAACATGATGCATCCCCTACTGAACCAATAACCCAGACGAAAGATAGTGACATGTATCAAGCTATGCCTACTCGTTCAAATGAGCGTTCCGCTTGGAACCACACTCGAACTGATAATCTTCTATTAGACCAAGAAAATTCGATAGGTAAGAATGCCACAATGGCGGCTGAACATAAAAACACAGACCAATCAAACGACAGTTTGAATTTTAGTTATACCTTGACACCAAGCGAATTATAGTACATTTACAGGGAGCAGGGAGCCTAGCTAAAAAGCGTTTGGACACAATATGCTGCACTGTGAACTTTTAGTGCACGACAAAGTCACATGTAACCATTGACAAACCCTTTTACCCTTTTTCTCGCACGCATCACCATGAAGCCTGAACTAGAATAGAGAACGATTTGCGCACGAGCCATGCGAATTCATTTAGTTGATTAGATAGACTTCTACATGAGCGTGCATTGTCGCACAAGGACATCGGGCATGAGTGATATCCATAGCCAGCGCAAAAAGAGTGGCTCGCAGTTCCTTCCTTTAGGTTTCTCCTGGCAGCCTCCAAACTAATAGCAAGAAATTCGTAATGTACCAAAGAATGGATATATGTTATCGAACAGAAAAGGGAAAGAAAAATGTCGTAATCATAATATGCACAGAAAGAATGGTGACGACCACAAGCGCAAGGGCGGGTGCAGAAGTCGGATTGCAAACACAATGATGAGGTGGCTACTCTAAGATCGGATGACAACGCCCTGACGGCGGGTCGTCTTCTCCGAGTAGACGTACTCGTCCTCGGATGAGCACTCGGAAGAGTCGTCAGAGTATCCGCATCGCGCACCTCCGCAGTCAAGCTTGACACGATCACCAGCACGGGTGATGCCAAAACGCTCGCATGTGCAGCAGCTGCTACCAGAGCTGACGCTGCTGGGCGAGCTCGAGTTGGTTGAACGGGAGGTAAGAGATGGGACGTCGGAGCCCTCATCAGATTCGTAGTCGGATTCATCGGACGACTCCTCGATGGACTGCTTGGCAAATCGGCGATTGAGCTCCTCGAGGGTGGTCTTGTCGTACTCGGTCGCAATGACTTGACGGGTCTGGCCGGGGCGCTGAGGCTTGGGGGCGACGATGCGCTCGGGGCTGATGGCACGGCCCTTTGGGATAGATGCGGTGGAGACGCGACGGGACTTGCGATCGGCGGTCTTGGAGGATGACTTGCCAGCAGGAATGTCGATGATGTTGAGTTTGCGGCCGGTGGTGGGCTCAGTGGTGTGGTCTTTGGCCGGGTCGTGCGAGACGTGGTAGCCGTCGATGATGTAGTAGTACCAGTAACGCTGGCCTTGTTGCAGAGTAGCACCGTTAAACTTGAAGCATCCTGTCCAGCCTCCAGACTTCTTGGGGTCCTTGGAGAGTGGGAGTTGGCCTTGGTAGCCGTCCCAGGAGCCGAGAAGATGGACGGTCTTGCAGTTGGAGGAAGTACGGAGAGTGAAGTTGAGTTGGATTGAGGCCATTGTGAAGATTGATGTTGATTCTTTCTGATTAAATTTGAGTTATGAAGGCGTTGTTCTTTCGTTTCGTCCGAGCCAAGCTAATGGATAGACGGAATTATGCTGAAGAGCTGTGGTGGATAGTACGAGTTGCGCGATTATCAAGTTGTTGTTGTTGTTGTTGTTGTTGTTGGTGGTGGTGGTGATTGTATTGAGCAAGAAGAGCTGAAGGATTAACGTGGTTGGACTTGTCGACCGGCGACGAGGTTGTGGAAGTGAATTAGTGGTAAGGGTAGATTAATATGGCACCAGGCCTAGGAGAAGTAAAAAAGATAAAAAAAAGAGGTAACAGAAACGGACAATACAACAGCTCTCAAAGTTCACAGGCTTGCTGGAAAAAAAAAAGAGGGAAGTGAGGCCCTGGGGAGAGCTACTTATCTACGGCACAGCATCGCACCAGAGGTGGGTGAATAGTACGCTACTACGTCTTCGGGACAGGACTCGCGCCTGCCGGAAGGGATTGATTGCTTGTGCAGGACACACAAGCCATTTTTTGGGTGGGTATTTTGGCAGGGAGCACGCTGGATGCAGTTGTGGAGAAGCAGTCTATCGAAAGTCGGCTGAGCGCTTGATGGTGGTGCGGGAGTGGTGAGTGGTGGAAGTGGTGGGAGGGAAGAGATGGGTGCAAGCCGAGGCGGCTTTGGATTGACAGACGATTGGCTAGAGGGAGGCGGGGCACATACGAGTGGACCAGCCCGCGACGCACAGACATTTAGTGAAAACACTCAGCCAGTCGTATTGCGTTTCGGTGCGAGCCATGTGATAGATCGATGTGCGCATTGCATATGTTTACTGTCACACTGCAGCTTCAGCGCTGAACCTACCATGCTCTTGTCTATTCCCCCCAAGACATGCCACTAACTGCAAGCAGTGACCATAGATGCAACCAAATTTGCGTTCCAAGTCAGCTCCCTGCCGCATCGAGGTCTATTTACAGCCATATCCCCGCACAAAATGTCCCAAAGCGGATGGTCGGCGGCTAATAAACTCAAGTGGCGTATGCGTGCACCCAACCACAACATCAGACGACCAACTTCAAGAGAACACTTCTTCCGGTCATTGTGATGGCGTGCACTGTGCAGCCGCCCCTCGTGCCTCGTGCGAACGTTGAACTGGAAACCTGTCAGACCGGAACAGAAGGTGGGCGGAAGCGGGAGTCGACGGCATGGCTGAGGGCACGGCGCCTACTCTGTCTGTGTGCGCCTGATAAGTGAGGCCATTAGACACATTGACTTCGGACTACGGAGGTCCGTTTCAAAAGTCATGTCTGACAGGGGTACGCCACAACGCCACCCAAAACGCCACCAAAACGCTGATCTCTCTCTCAATCTACCTTTGCCCTGAACCTCCTGCCCTCTATATACTCATTGCCACCCTCTAACTCAATGATTTTTGGGATATGGATAAGGATACGCTCAATCCATGATTGAATCTTCTGTTGTGGGAGGTCTCTCCAACATTTCTGCCATACTCGATAAGCCTCAGCCTTTGAATGAGGAGCTCCTTTCTTCGTAGTCTCTCTCTTCATATAGAACCAGCAAGGCTCAATACAATTGCAGTCAGGAGAGTTACCACACCAGAGCATCCTCTGGACGTGGTAAATTGAATATACAACCTCCTGATAGTGATGAGCGTGGGCAGGTGCCTTATCCTCCATTACCATAGTCTGAGGCCTATCTTTTATACACTCTTTGGCAAAGGGAAGAAGCTTAGGAAGAAGTACGCACGACTGATATCTCCACCAATCAATACCTCCTCCTCCTCCTCGTACAAGCTTCCCATTCTTCTCAGTCCATCTCCATTTAGGCTTCTTGCCTGGCTTGTTGCGTAGACCTGTCCTCCTCATAGCTGTAGTCAACTCCCACTCCTCTCTCATTATAGGCTCAAACTCAGTGTTCAATTCATTGATCTTAAGAGTAGCTGTATCTTTCTCTGCCTTAGTCTCTGGTTTGTAGATATGGCAGGGACCTTTCTTGTCGTACGTGAAGCAGCCCCAAAACATGAACTCAGAGTAGCCCTTCCATCTCTCTCGTATGCAAGACTTGACTACTCTTTCATCTACCTTCCTCCACACTCTATAGCCCCCACGCCGGTGATTCAAGACTACAGAGGTCTCATCAGTCCAGATTATATTCTTCCAATCCTCAAGCGTCCAGTCCTTATGGTCTTGAGCCCACTTAAGTCTCTGATTCCTCATCTCCTGTGTCAACCCAGGCTTCCTCGTGGGCTTGGTCTTCCTGTATCCAGCCTCTCTCAAGACTCTCCAGACTGTAGTAGCTGAGATATCGACTCCTTGGAGGCTGAGATCACCAGCAACGTCAGCACATGTCTTCTCACGTCCGTATCGATCACGGCGTACTTGCTTAACCACCTCTTCTTTAACCGTAGGCGTCTGTTTAGGGGGGCGACCAGAGCGTGGAGCGTCTGCAACGTGAGCAGGATCAATCGTGAGAGGGAACCCATTAGGCTCAAAACCAGCATCAATAGCTCTGCTATAGATTCGATCAATAGTACGTGGATTGATCCCAGTTAGGGCAGCGATCTCAAGGGTAGACTTGCCCACAGAAGGAGACTTCAAAGTAATAATCATTGAACGCATAGGAGCATTTGTCACAGGACCTTGGGGAGCCATTACGACAAAGAAACCTCACAAAAAGAAGAGATATAAGGTATCACCAGCCTCAACAAGGAGCTTACGAAAGAAAATTCACGCCAAGGAGAGTATTGCCGGCGTATTGCCGATGTGGCGTTTTTGTGGCTTCAGACATGACTTTTGAAACGGACCTCCGTACTCTCCCTCCAATCCTGTGTCACTTGAGCCTATCCGTCTACGTTTCTAGTCCTGTCGTGCAATGTGGTCGACTGTCCCTTTACCGCCCCCAATAATTCCACAAACGCAAGCCGTCGAGACATCCTGGAAACCCCTTACCCAATCACAATCTTCCACTTGGATAGAATGTGCTTGGTCACCTAAAGGCTAACTAACGTGATTTACCACTCCTCGACCAGCCCTACCAAAATCAGCTTTCGAAGTTTTTAAAATTTAGCGTTAGTAGATAGTATCTACAGTCTAAGTAACTTTGCATTTTGTTCAAGGCGACTGAGAGCATTGGCGTGGTATTATGATCAATTGAAAAAAAGCTTGGCGGTAGTTTTGGTAGGGCTGGCCGAGGAGTGGTAAAACATGTTAGGTACTCTTCACCTTGCTTGCTTCTCCTCGCCAACATCACCACGACTAGTCCCTTCCCCTCGAACTGAGCTTTAACGCCATGCGAAGACGTTCGCAAACCTAACTCAATACTCATGCTAATGAAAACCATACTTTCGTACTTCAGCCATATTTACAATAATCTGGTGTTCCTATCTCCAGACCCTTTCCTCACAGCATCTACTGCACCACAACTTTCGACTTCCCATGCTCAGTCACAGGACTAGATACGCGCTCCGGAGTCCTCACCGGCATGCTGGCATTGCTTTTCGTATGCCTTTCCCAAAACTCGGCCTCACGCTGCTTGCCGCCGTGATCGTTCTGGTGCACGCGTTCTGAGAGTATTTGCTCGCGGAATTTCTCGTCGGCCTTGGATTCAAGGGTGACGGCTTTCTTGAGGTAGTGTGCTGCATCACGGAGAGGTGAGTGCTCTAAAAAAACTCATTAGTTTGATTGGGTTAAGTGGGGTGAAAATTGAGGTTGGAATACCTTTCTGGGGCATGTTGTTTTTGAGGGTGTGGACGTTAGTGTCTGACATGGCGGAGACGAATCCCATTGGTCGAGGGTTGGGGCGATGGTCTGTCATGTTGAGGACGGGTTTTTTGATTCAAATGGAAAAAATTGGTAAAGATAATTGTAGGTGGTTGATTTGGTAGGTGTGAACTTGGGCTGGTAGTGAATAATAATCTGTGCAGCTCAAGATGCTTATATAGTGGTAGTTTTGCGACCTTGGTGGTGCCATGGTCTGACATCTGGAACTTTGGAGGAAATTCTGACGTAGCTGAATGCCACATCGTGGCGTCAATTTTTTACACAGCCTTACCAATTCTCTTCATTATTTCCCGCACCATTCCCAAGTCTCCATCTATTTTGGAGGCCCATGGGGAATTGTTGCCACAAAACTTAGTTTCCTGATCCTAGCACCATCATGAAAGCGCCACGGAAAAGCTAGGCAACCTCACGACGGAGAGCTAGCAGCCTAGCAAATTTTCTAGCTCCTCAGGTGTCAGTGTACTTTTTCTCCTCTTTGGTCGCCCCTTGATCCGGGTCTTTGTGGGCGAGCGCGTCGCACGTCTTTTGCGCTTGACCGCTTCCACTTCAACATCCTCAATAGCCCCCATCGCAGACGAAACAGTTAGCCCCTCGGTAACAGCGGCAGCATCTGCCTCGGCTTGCGCGAGCTTATCAAGTACAGTGAGTTTCGGTGATGGCTCGTCAGGATGAGATCGTGGACTGGAATGGCGCTTCTTCCTGTTCTGATATGGGGCGTTAATCTTCGGGCTTGTTGGCGAGGTAAGAATCGGGGAAGTGGATGAAGAGAAGTCATTGTTGACCACCAGTCTGATGATCTGGTTTGAAATTTCGTTGCGACGTACCTGGCATGGTGTGTAGTGTTGGTTTGCTGGCCTTGGACTACGCTCTTCTAAGCGGAGCACTTTACTAAATGATGTTGGGTGGACAATTCCATCTGCATCTATCAGGTCCATCCCAGACGTCACTGCGTTCTCATTCTCCAAATGAGTGGGCGTGTTTGGTATGGAGGCAGAGAAAGCGACCTTGCGAGGAGACCTGATGGGTGATTTGTTGCCGTCCGTTTCTCGAAGCGCTGTCACTATAGGCTGTAGTTTTGGTTTGAACATGTTGGGGTTGGCAGTGATGTCTATAGTATGGTTCGTTTGAAGAGGTGTGGGCTCTTGTTGCTCCTCAGGTTCTTGAGCGTCCTCATCGGAGCTGGTTTGGTCTTCTGTGTCTTCATCATCATCTTCCTCGATAATGGACATGTCCTCCTTATTCACAGCCTCAAGGCCCACGCTGAGGCCTAGTCCCATTTTGAGTTCGTCGAGGTTGATGGTATCGCCGTTGGTCATGCGCTTTCGCCACGAGTCCATGAGCGTGAAGGCTTCGCGCAAACGAGCCTCCATCTTCTCCCAGCCAGCTCGTAATCTATGTATCTCCTCTTCGCGCAGTTCGACCTCGTCGACAGCAACGAAGTTTGGATTAGTCAAGAGGTTCTTGAGATTGTCAAGAACTGTGTCCATGTTGATGGCTAGAGCATCGTAGTTTGTGGGTATTGCGTGGAGCATGGCCTGCCTTGCGCTCTCCCCTTCTTCTCCAAGAACGGACAGTCCCTCTCCTTGCTCCTGGCTAGTGGGTTCGGGCATGCCCTGCAGCTCCTTCAAGGTCACAAGTGTGCTCCTTACGAGGCCAATCAGATTATCGTTCTCATCGCTCAAGCTCTGACTGAGCTGTGTCAGAAACTCTGTTGTTTCCTGCTTGAGGCTGTATTCGGGATCGTCCAAATCTGGCGCTTCGTCTCGTAAGGTGCTGGTAGAGCCGGATAGGCCTATATTTCCGGGGTTGATTGTGATGCTTGCGCCCACCAGGCCGGTCTTGTTGCCTCGTTGCTGGGTGACCAGGTGACTTTTGAGTCTCTGGATCTGGATGTCGCGCTTCCGTATGTCATTTGCGCAGCTGATGCGCACCTGTTGAACTGTGATCTTGAGCCGCACCATTTCCTCGCGTAGACTGCGCGCAGACGATTCGGCATTACGAAGAGCAACCCGGGCGATGCGCTCTTGCGACTGGGCGAGCGATACTTGGCGTGCAATATCTTGGTTGTGCGTTTGCAACTTTTCGAGCGCCGATGTCTGGCGCGATGATTCGGAGCGAAGTGTGCGCAAGGTGCCGGCAACAGACTCGCGGTACTCCTGGTCGCGCTGTATCGTGTTAGCATCCTTCCCCCTTCCCTCTAGATCAGCGGATACGGCGGTGGAGACTTGCATCGCGCTTCAAGATTAGGTCGTGCACCAAGTTGATAATCCGTGCCATTGTTTGTTCCTTCCCGCCCTCGCCACGAGAGGGATGGGCGAACTCGATTGCCCTGCCATCACGCAACAAACCCCTTGCCAGAAGGAGATTGTTGATATATGCCGAAGCAGTTTTGATATTGTACGACTCCATTACGGTACTCTAGTCGTAGTATTGCTGGCTCTGTCCATGTGCACGTCTGGCTGTTGTATGTATGTATGTATGTGTGTGTGGGGACTATTAGCATGTGTCTGTGTTGTCTGTGTTTACTTTGCGCCCGGACCATCAACACTCACTACTATGGCTCTCGGTCGACTAAAATAGTGGCATAATCAGATTTAGCCCGTGCTACCACCAAAAAACAGCGTATTTCTATAACCTATTCCTCCACAACCTCTAGAGCTATTAAGCTGAAAGGTTCAATATACATAGTTAATTATTAGATCTAACTCATATTACAATCTTAAAGAGCGAGGTAAAATATAACGTATATATCTGTTGCTGCAAAAATATTGTTCGGTATATCGGCGTAAATTACCGCCGTGCAGCGGCCCGTGCTATTTAATTCGTGCGCAACTATACTTCTAGTAGGAAATATATAGTATATCTACCTCCTGACTTCTTAATATTTAAACAAGTAGTAGATATAATAATTAACTATATATATTGAACCTTTCAGCTTAATAGATCTAGAGGTTTTGGAGGAATAGGTTATAGAAATACGCTGTTTTTTGGTGGTAGCACGGGCTAAATCTGATTATGCCACTATTTTAGTCGACCGAGAGTATGGTACATATGGAGTACAAGGTATGGATGTACGTGCTAGGTCGCTGCTAGCGCCCCACTGTGCCCAACCTCGCACATTGATCTTCACTTCTCTTCTCCCTTTTTTCCCATCCCATAAAATAATTTGATCATCTACGCTAACCCGTTCAAACCAAATCATCATGTCATTTTTCAAAAATCCGAGCAATTCAGCATCCAGTTATATGGTTGTATACGGGTCGCCGTCGTGGCCGCGCTGTAAGGCGTCTAGTCTCACCTTTCTGACTTCATCGTACATTAGCAATAGCAAGCATCCTCGTGTATGCCATTTATCCTCACACCATCCAGTTGCCAATGCCAAATCACAAATCGCATTCTGCCCACTGCTACACACGTAGTGAATAGCCGACACATGATACGAGCTACAAGGTTGAGTTCTCTTTCGTATTCTACCTGCTGCCGAAAACCACTCCGCTGGATCTTGCTCATGATTCATGCTATGCGGAAGGCTCGGGACGTATTGTACCCCTGACCATCCACTAGTATTACGTGTACGACGTATGGAGCTTTGCAGTGCCTATGAGCTCAGAGTTGGATTGTCTGCTGAATGGGGAAAAAAACTGGATGTTCTGCCGAGTGGAGAAAGAAACCTATAAATCGGCTTGCCCACCATCACTCATCAATTACACAATTGCCTTTCATTTGACTCCCTTCTTCTTGATTCTCTCTACCAGCATGGAATCAATCTTTCGCCGAGCTCTCCTCTCTCTCGTTGTCGGAGCACAGTTTGCATTCGCTGCTCCTACTCAGGAAACAATCCAGGCATGCACCGACCTCACAAATGCTCTACCAGGCAAAGTCCTTACCCCTAGTCTCCTGGCTGTAGAGTACACGCATGAAACCCAACAGTACTGGTCCACTATTCTACGCTCCGTTAATCCCGCATGTATAGTTCAACCAGTCTCTGCTGAGGATGTTTCGGTCGTGGTCAATACCTTGAACAAATACAAGACTGTCAAATTTGCCACAAGAAGTGGTGGTCATGATCCCAATTTGGGTCATGCCACCGTTGCGGATGGTGTACTCATTACCATGACTGATATCGTCGGTGCAACGTATGATGCCGCCAAACAAGTGGCTTACGTGAAGCCAGGTGGTGAGTGGAATAATGTCATTGGGGATCTGGAACCAAGCGGTGTGACCATAGCTGGTGGACGACTAGGTAAGCATTTTCTAGCCATGAAATGGGATATTGATCATGCTGACAATCATTAGGCCTGGTAGGCGTCGGTGGACTGTTACTCGGAGGCGGCTTATCCTTCCTCAGTGCTCAGGAGGGTATGGCTGCCGATAATATCATTGGTTGGGAAACAGTCATGGCCAATGGATCCATTGTCAATATAGACGCTTCGGCTGCCCCTGACCTTACTCAAGCAATGCGAGGCAGCGGCGCTCAGTTCGGCATCGTTACCAAATACACCGTCAAGGTACACCCAATCGGCCAGGTTTGGGGTGGTACTTGCACGTACGACGCACAACAAAGCGACACATTATATGCTGCTTTGCACAACTTTGTGGCGAACGGCGCTCAAGATCCCAAGGCAGCCATCATCTTCACCGATGTCATGTTAGGGTCCATTCAGACGAAGCTAGTCTTTTACTTCTACGATAGCCCTGACCGTCCTACCACGGGCCCATTTGCAGATTTTTTCAAGATTCCGGGTCTTTCATGTCTGCCAAAGACGCAAAAGTATTCTGAATTAGTAGGCTTTGAGCACACGCACCATACACATGCGTTATTGCTAACACTGTATAGTTGAAAGCGAATGGTGAATTGGTCCGCATTCTAAATGCTCGGATCGCTTTTCGCGTAGGTACAATATGCCACTTTTTACGACAATCCCTGACACAAACGCAGACATTCACAGTTCCCCTCATTCCAACACGACCGCAGATGTACTCCGAGATCCAAAAAAAACTCGCTCAAATCACTTCTTCATTCCGCCTTACTCAGCCAACATCTCAGTTCTCAGTCGACTTCCAACCCCTCCCATCCATCATTGGCGCCCATTCAGAGAAGAAAGGCGGCAATGCCATGGGCCTTCAGGCTTCGGACCCCATCCGCATCATCCTCGAGATCCAAGGCGCCTGGCAACTATCTTCTGATGATGCAGTCGCATCCGATTTCTTAAAGCAGCTGACGGATTGGCTAGCTGTCGAGATGCCCAAGTGGCTTCAGGAAGCGGGTATGGATACAAACATGTATCTACCACTTTTCGTCAATGATGCTTCCGCCGACCAAGCCGTTACAAAGAGTTATCGGGACTACGAGAAATTCAAGGCGTTACAGCAACAGTATGATCCCAATGGCCTTTTCAGCACGAGGGCTGGTGGGTTCAAGTATTAGATAGCATCGAGTATGATTTATTGAGTAGTCCTATATGTAAGTAAAGGGGCTCCTTGCGCTTGGTCATAATGCTTGTTACACATATCTTCACTTACAGTTGAACGCTACTTTTATCAATTAACATTATAATGGAATCAGAAAATCTGCTTCAATGGTTGAGGTCTTCTACTCTCATTGGTCCCTACCTGTCTTTTTTAATGAAACCTGCTGGCGCGTAAATGATGGGAAGTCCTCTTCTGCAAAATTTGATGACATTCTAAAAAAGTAACTTTTAAGTTTAGGACGACGTTAAGTTCGCATGGAAAAGATGAGAGGGTGGATAGGCAAACTGCGTTACTGAAGTCGCTACCTGGCGATACTGGGATACTAGGTGTTTTGTTTAGCCCAAACTTGATTACAAGTAGATCAAAATGTCTGAGGATAGTTTTGTGCAGTGGTTCTAGATAGGAACTGTTTTGGTCATACTGGTGCTGGCAAATTCTGGTACCAAAGCACATCTAGTTCAATCGCAAGAAGGATCGTTCTGGGGATATATAATTGTCATAACGAGCGGCTTTGAACCATGATAATACAACCTGCCGACCAGCATGAGATGATCAATCACGTGACTTGCAGTTTCAACCCTAACCGGTCAAGAAAACTCACTCCTATTGAACTGTTAAGAGTCGATTTGGCAAGCTGCAAACAATAGCTGTGTCTTCCCACAAGTGCTGGATTCGATTCACTGAGCACTACCTCACTCACCACCTCCCTGCTTGGAAAACCCTGAGTACTATTCATTCCCCTTCCCAAACACTTTTCGATACGTATTCATTACCTGTTACTTGAAAGTGTCGATAGATGATTTTTTCCATAGTCCAAGTGACCATCGTGATTGTTGTATTTCTTTACACATCGCTGAAGAGAATCCTACGAATTGCCTAGCTGACTAGTGAAAGCTGGTGAAACTTATGCGCACTTGTACAAAGACTTGAGAGTTTATAGTGGAGGGAGTGATTATTGGATATTGTTTCTTGCAGGAGACTGGTAGTATAGAATGTCTTGAAATAATCCAAAACGAGAGCATAGAGATATTTTGAGCAGCATATGCTTGTGCCACGGTAACGGCGAACTACAGTTTGCCCGCACCTTGCTATTATACCTCCCTAGCCAGAGCATATAAGTTTGGATGCGCTTAAATCCGAAACAATAGCTCCTATATCCGTATATTTGATCAAGGTCGTGAGAGAGTTGTATAAGTTGAGTGTGACAGTGGTGCGTACAAGTTATTATGCAAGCAATTTAGGAGCCCATCGTACTCGTACTCGTACTACCTGCTCAAGTTCTTCAACAATGACGTTGGGAATGGACGGCACAAGCCGAGCAACGGATGCGGGTATGCGCTGACCCAAGCTGCGGTTGAAAGATTAGATCGCAATACTTATCATAGGAACGATTGAGGGCTACAACCATCGATTGCACCCCGAAGTCGGGGCAATTCGTATCCGCAACTCGAATGATGATACAGTAGTGTCGCTTTGGATTTCCAACGGTGATTTCACTGTACCAATACTTATCTACTTTGCGCGAGCGTTTGGTGCACTTCGACGTCACTTTGCGTCGATCGTCATGCGCGCGTGGAGGAGAAGGCCCGATACTTATTGAGCTCAGTGTTCTCTCATCTTGAAACTTGCTTTCCATGATTCAGGTTCACACGATTGCGAACCATTGTGAGGATGCAAGACTCATCGGAACACTCCTTACGGTTACCCGTTCCCTGAAGGATCATGACGTACAGGGCAACAAGGTGTTGCGGACTTAGTAATTTGGTTAGGGAATAATAAGTGGTCGGTCCGATCTTCGAAACTAGGGTGCTAGATTGACGCTCGGCTCCTATGTACAAACTGCAGGTGCCGTGAATCAGAGCTTCCTCGTAACGAGGCAATTAATGAAAGATGGACTTGTTACACCTACCTACTTGCATGCAAAAATAGCCATAGCCACAGTTAAACTCAGTGCGGAAGTTGAGCCACAATTGCTGTCGTGGCGGCATTTGGAAGTAGCGTGGGGTGATAAGTGGGGTAAAATGCGAACGAAAGCTGGTACTGAGACTCGGGTGCATGAAGATGGCTATAACCGATACAAAGCGAGATGATGTGCTGGCCTTGGGGCCTAAAAGGCATGAATGCGCCAATGCAGGAACGGTGAAATTATTACCAGGCAAGCGCGGCTTCAGCTTTATGGAGAGAAGGCAAGCTGTTTTGGAGGCAGGCCTTAGTTTTGAGTGCGGATAAAACTTCATCCTTCACCGCCCGGCTCTGCCCCACCACAGCGGCTTGTACTCGAGCATCTAAGCTAGAGCAGCTGATCTGCATGTTGGTGCGCTAGATGCTGCAGTTATTGCCCAAAATGTGATATGCAGGGAGAAGGGAAAGACCAAAAGCAGGCTTGCGAGTTGATTAGAGTTCAGGAAGTGAAGACTCCCTACTAAGTATGGTAAACGGTAGGCGGTAGATGGTAGACGTCGTCATGGTTTCTCTCGGATTACCGCCGTATTAGCAACCTATATAGATTTAACTAGCTAGAAGCGGTATTGCGGTCCTATAGCGGGAACGCATGCAAGGGAAGCTCAACAAATTGCGTGACGGTTGCTCGCTTGACTTGCTGCGAGGGCATTTGTGTGGCAGGGATAAGGATTGGGATCAAGATGACTAGAGTCGCAAGGTGGGCGTTGACTGGACAGCAGAAGTGTGGCGTCGAGTGCTGGGGGTTAACTTTAGCCAGTGAATTCAGCTCAACTCAAGTATGATGATGACGACGATGATGATTGAACATGTCGGTTCTGTTTGCGCAATCATGCTGATGAAGCTTTTTTCTCTTCAGTTGAGGGTACATTTCTCCTAATCAATAATTTTTTCTCTTGATTCTTTTAAGATTTTTTCACTTTGATCCATTTTAGAACAGAGAATTAGTGCATAGAGTAGAGTCGCGGCAGTTAGCGGCGAGTGCCATGATGAAGGGAAGGTGTGCTCGAATGCGATTAACGTGCTGGAAGATACATTAGAGTAGCATGTTACGGTTACCCCCTCTTAGGTCATGGCGCGGGATGGAGGAGGTGCTGGAGGTGCTGCAGGGTCCAATAAACGGCCATGTAGGCCATGGAGGAGGAGAAGTGAAGCCAAATGCCGGAGCAGGACAAGGTGTTGCAGGGATAACGGGATTTGAAAGATGGCTGGCACCGGTCTGGGACAAGTCCGGTGTTCGGAATGTGGTCACAGGGCTTGTGGGAGATGAGACTTGGTTTGTGCGTGGGCTACAACTACAACTCGACATGTGGCGCCGTGGCGGAGGATCACACAGAGTGTGCCGTGGGGTAAGCAGGTAGGGGTAGGGGGTTAGGTACTGGGTACTAGGTAGTGGGTAGTGGGTAATAGGTACTAGGTACTAGGTAAGGAGACAAGGCGTTGGGCTGGAGATGTCGGTTCGTCGGTTCGTTGGTCGGGGCTGTCTGTCTGTTGAGGTAAGTTTAAGTAGTAGCGGAAGACGGGTTAATTGATCCGTTTGACCAAGGGCTAGAGACTGGAGTGTCTGAGTTTGAGTAGTGATTAGATGGGTGCAGGCTAATTCTGAACATGGAAGCCAGTGGGTGAGTGTGGTGGGTGTTGGTTGAGTGTGTGATCAGCCCTAAGTGGCTAGATTGCCGAGAGTAGACCAGAGTGATCCCAGCTGCATTCTGCCGATGCCACCGACAGGCAGAGCATCGGCAAGGCGAGAGGTAGGTTCCTAGGTAGGTAGGTAGGTAGGTAGGTAGGTAGGTAGGTAAGTAGGTAAGTAGGTAGCAGCAGAGAGAGAGAAAGAAAGAAAGAAAGAAAGAAAGAAAGAGAGGTCGAGGCAAAGAGGCAGAGGCCAGATGCCGTACATTGGAAATGACAAAGTCAAGTCGAGTCTAGAATGCATGTGTAGGTAAGCTGGAGAGGGAGAGGGAGAGGGAGAGGGAGAGGGAGAGGGAGAGGGAGAGGCAGCACAGGATGCCAATACCTACGTACCTAGGCAATAATAGTATTCGCAGTGTGTAGGTATTTGGTTATTGTTTGCTGATATATTATTAGGTCTTCTTCACCTTGACCGTGCTCTCGCCAGGACCGTTTGACCGACCGTCAGAGTTGCAGGTTTTGGCTGGAACGAAGGCGCTTGAGCACAGTAGCGGCTTCCGTCCATTGGCTGCACTAGACCCGAAGCATCGGGGAAGCCGCAACCGTGCTCAAGAAGTCTACCGCCCGACCACTAACCAGTATCCCCTCGACCGTCTTTCGTCGTCACCGCTTTCCCTTAGGGCCAATATAGATATAGCCCCAGCCCAGCGCCCAAGACATTTTTGTCTCTTCCATTTGGCCCCGTAATACATACAACATACGACATACGACATACAACATACATACAGACATACATACATATACATACATACATACATACATACATACAAACGAACATACACATTACCATCCATTATTGGACAACACACGCACTCACACACGCACTCACACACACACTCACACACACACTCACACACAAAAAAAAAGACACAACTTGTTGTACCTGCCTCTCATTATTACGTACCTACCTATTTCTTCCGAGGTCACGCTTCCTGCCGCGCACAGTCATCATCCTCACCCATCCACAATCACCACCACCACCACCATCATCATCACTCATTCCTCCTACTACCCACACTACCCTCGCACAGCACTCCTCCACACCGTGAAGCTGGATTCCCACGAGACAACTCCACCGCCTCTCTCCCACTCGCCGCGCGACTCCACGGCTGCGAGCACTCCCATCACCACTCCCATCGACCAACCTACCTCGCCGCACTTCGGCCGCCCTAAAAAGGACTCGAGCGCATCTCTTCTCCACTCCTGGCACCGCAAGCCCCACGAGCTTGTGGCCCGCCAGCTGCCTGACACCGAGTTGCTCTTCGAGGACACCGGCGACTGCAGCTTCCCGCTTTTCCCAGAAAGCCCCCACCAGCACAGCGTCAGCCTGTTGCCAACCATGGCACAAACCGCTTCGCCAATCGACATCCAGACTGCCCCGCGCTATGCCTCCAATTCCCCTCCAAACCAAACCTCCAACCTCACCTCGGCCCTAAGGGAGGCTGAGGCGAATCGCGACGCCACCACCTCCGCCAATCCCGCTAATGCCACCACTTCCAACCCCAACCAACTCAATCCAAATAATGCTTTCGAGTTTCAGCGGCCCTCCATTGGCGATCGCCACCCTTCCGTCACCATGCTTGGCTCCTCCTTCTACGGCAATGGCGCACGTCCCATCTCCATGAAAGATAGGCCACGACGAGAGAGCAATAACATGGGCTCTTTCGCCGGCGGCATGAGCTGGGGCGGTGTCTCCGTTGGATCCTGGATTCGCGATGAGTAAGTTTTCTTCTCTTCTCTTCTCTTCCCTTCCCTTCCCTTCCCATCTACGTTGCCTCCCCCCACCCAGTTGTCTGCATGGCACTGCTAACCTAACCCGTCCTCTAAACAGTATAATGATGGCTGGCACCTCACCTGCACCCTTTGCTAGCGGTCAATCGCCCTCGTTTCATTCATCGTCCTACCTTCCCAAGATGGAAGCCAACTTTATGAAGGACTTCACGTGCTGTGGCCTCACACTCGCTTCATTGCACGATCTGCTCCAGCACTTTGAGGAAACGCACGCCAATGCTCCCGCGCCCCGTGCCTCACAGCCTGCCCAGAGTGGCTTTCCGCCCATTTCCGGCGCTTCGGGTCCCTCCATAGCCCCCGGTCAGACACAAGGCGAGCCCGCCATGAACACCCAACTTGGCTTTCAGCCCAGATCCGGCTCCATGAGCGGATCTCGACAGCGATTGGGCTCGGTGAGCCGATCCAACTTGTCTACCGTGCAGGACATGGACACACTAGATGACATGGAAATGGACGACATCAGTTTCGATAACCTTGCTCCCATCGAAGAGACCCCCGTTCAATTTCCTGCCCAGCAGAATCAGTTTAACCAAAATCAAAACCCACTGCCCCAGCTTAACGTAAATCTAGCAAATACCATGCAGAACCACAATGGCCTGCGAACATCGAATCCCACCACCCCAGCCGCATCTCAGCCCTTCAGTAATCTACAGAACAACCCAACCGTCTCCTCGGTAAACACGCCCACTCTTGGCACGATGCCTATGACGCACAACTTGACTTCCCCCGAATCATCACATCCTGGCACACCTGCAGAACTCGACATGGACTTTGCTGGCTTCAACCCAATGATGGGCATGGGCGACATGGGCATGGGTATGAATAACATGAACATGAATTTCAACAATGGCAACTTTGGCCTAAACGGTTTCGATAACAACAATGGCACGATTGACCAGCCTGGAAAGCGCCTCTTCAGCAAACAGGGCGCAGGATTGAGCCAAGCACAGCTACAGGCGGCATTGAAGAATTACCAACTTGGCGGGAATGACCAAAGCGAGCTTGCACGAAGATTACGAGACCAGCAACTTCTCACCGGTGCGAGCATACCACAGTTTCCCTTCCCCGAAGAAGTCAAGCCATTTAGATGCCCAGTAATTGGCTGTGAAAAGGCGTACAAAAATCAAAACGGTCTCAAATACCACAAGCAACACGGACACCAAAATCAGCAACTCAAAGAGAACGAGGATGGTTCCTTTTCCATTGTCGATCCGTTAACCTCGATTCCATACCCGGGTACCGTGGGCATGGAGAAGGAGAAGCCATACCGATGCGAAGTATGCGGCAAGCGTTATAAGAATCTAAATGGTCTCAAATACCATCGCTCGCATGCCCCGCACTGTAACCCGGAGCTTGCGCTTCAGAAGCTTGGATTGACAGGTAATTTGCAAAGTCTTCAGAACATGCAAAACGCCAACGTTGCAGGCGCAGGCATGGGTGGCATCGACCCTTCCATGTTCTAAGGGTGGTTAATTGGGTCAATGCTCCAAAAAGAAACTTGGGCCTTGCTCACTTTGTTGATTCAGTTGCAGTTTTTTTTTAGTTTTTTTTTTTGGCACAATACCAAGTCATGTCCGCCCTGGAAAAGTTACGATTGCTTTTTCTTTTACCTACGCATCATCCCCGCATTTGCTATCGGCGTTCTAGTAATGGAATAGAGAGGACGATGCATCTCGCACCAAGAACAGCTAGTTCTGGATCCTGGGATACGATGTATCTGCATTATCATACGTTTCGCTTCCTACCCATCTCTTTCGAGACGCATCTCCTTTAAACCACGCTAGAGTTGGTGTGATGATGTTGATGCATTAGAGCGGTGTTTTCAGTGGCTATCTGCTTTCTTGATTTCCTTTCCGATAACCCTGGGTTGTTTCCACGTTTTTCTTTTTGTTTTGTTTGGTATGGGTTGGTTTGGTTATATAGTCGCCACTAGACTTTGATTTATTCGGCGTTTCCAAAAGTTTTGAATTGGAGGTATGCTTATGCGCTGCCTGCCCCGAAAAACACTACTCGATCTATTTCTATGGTGGCGGTGGTTCATAGAATTGAAGGTGTATCAAGTCGCACGCTGTATGAGACAAAAGAGAACTACGTAATACAACATCAAACAAATACACTTACTGTCTCAGTATATTCATGTGATGATTTACATGGACTCGTACTACATGCAGTAATCAATAGGGGTGTCGACTGCCGGCTACCTACTTGCTTACACTGGTAAAACGAATCTATTTCGGGCCGAGTACAACCTTCCATCGTATAAAACATGCATCCTCAACCGCCATGTATTGAAACGGTTGGTTTCTCGGAGGGCGCCTCCCCCCCTCAGCTGATGGCTAGGCAAATTTGGCTTATTACCCTATGGTGGAGCAACGCCTCGATCCAAGATTTGAAAGTGTTTCAGTGCTGACTAAACACATTACATTATTACTTTTTGCCACATGTCCATGATCAAGGCTCCTTTGTTTGGAACCATCCGTGCCTCGAATAGTTCGGCGTCCACGTGTGTTGGTAAGATCATATCGTGATCCCTGTACCTGATGACATCGCGCACCGTGGCCGCACCGCCACAGGGCTGTCTGCGCGTCCTGCTTCCGAACTGCAGTTTACGGCCATAGTTGCATGGTGTCACGTGTTTTGCATCGAAACAATCACACACACACACCCCGTAAGCTCGTACAGTCGGACAGGCGTTCCATCCAGTAGATTGACTTGCCGTTGTTGCCCGGTGGTGGCTTAGGATGGGAGGGGAGCCAGTCGGTCATTCATTCATCCTGCCATTCATCCATCGAAGTGCCATCCAGCTTTGCAGAGCCGCACTACCGGAGTGGGTCTCACATCAATGGCGCATTCATCGCCATGGATGATGCCTCCAATCATCCCGGCGGACATTGAATTTCACATGTCTCGTACGGTCGTAGTACGGTAGTGGCATCTCCGAGCGCAATTTCACAATATCGAAACAGCGGGTGTTTCTGTGCTAACGGGAGAGGCAAGACTAGAAGCATGTATGGAAGGAAGGGCGGTGTGTGTTGAGAGCTTTGATGGGGTAATGAAAACTACCAGCGCTCCACATGGTCCAAGCAGTATACCTACCAGTAACAAGGTAACATACCTATCTAGTGGTAGGCAGGTGCCTATGTGGGACTGTGGGACTAGGAAAGAAAAATAATATTTGGTCGTGTTGGGAAATTGCTGCGACAAATACAGACTGCGTACTAATGCGTGGGCGGCAGTTGTTTGCGGCGTGCGATTATTGGCTCTTGGTTTGCTCATTCCATACGCATTTTCAGATGTCAGATCGGAGACTATGTATGGAACCTGAATTTTGACCCATATGCTTCGGTAAAAGGCTACAACGGCTTCTCATCTTAGAGATGGAACATTCCAATCTCCCATAGAAACCCACGACCCAGGCATAGCCGGGACAGCTACCACATGCTTCCAAGGTTCCTCGGCACAAGCAAACTTGCTGCTTACTTGCTTCCGCTACACAGCATACAAACTTACTCAAGGTTTCTTCAATCCCCAAAGTCTTTCCCTCGTCTGTTTCATCTCATTTCATTTGCCATCACCCAATCGTGAATCATGTCATTGCGATAATTCCCCTTGGCGTGAAAGAACCGCAATTCAGTAACGCCACAACCGCCGAGCCACCACCTGTTCTCCCCGCTGGCCGACTACAGTCTGACTTCGGAACAAGCCGTCCAAACTTCTCACTAACCTGCACACAAACTTTCTTCAGCCGAACCCCTCCCCCCTCGCCGGTACTAAACTAATAAACTACAGCACCACACTATACTAACCCAGAATCATGCCCACCCTACAACCTGAACCGGAATCCCATCCCGTGCCTCGGGCCACTGCACCATGGCAGCTGAAAGCTGAGAGTTACATCATGTTTCTTAGGCTGAAGGAGTTGCCCAAGGGTGTGTATGATCGGCTTGAGGAGACGTGGGGGCAGCAAGAGCTTGGCCTGTTCACCGGTGGGTTGGGCGCCGTGTTGATCATTCGGTACAGTGATACGCCTGTTGGTAGGTCTGTACATTTTCTATAAATGCACTTCTTCGAGGGGCATGCTTCTAAGCTTGCTTCGAGAATCTTATGTTTCATTTTTTTTTGGGGATTTTTTCATATTACTTTACCATCTCTTATGTTGGGATTGTGTTTCCTTCTCTTATGCTAGATGTCAATCTGCCTCTCCGATTTTTCAATGATTTCAGCCCGTCTTTTCACCCATTTGTCGGGTATCTCGTGTCATGTAAATTTTGATTCTTTTTTATATGACTGGTACCAATATACCCCTTTACTTCTCAACTGCTTCAAACTATCTTGCCACACTTCATCCGAGTTTCTCTTATCCTGTGACTACCGTTTTTCCTCTCTCTTGTTCTTGATGTCTACAACTCTAGCAAAAATACACCAATTTCATGGAACCCGTGCCTAATCAACCCCACTAGGTCCATATGATGAACTTCTCTTAGTACCCGGATCCTTCACCACCCCCCAACCCACCCCCAGGACTCTCAAAATTCCCAAAAAGGCCCTCAGAATTTCCCGTATTTACGTCTCCCAACGTACAACAGCCTACAACGGTCGCCTAAACTGGAACATCCCGAAACATCTTGCTCGGTTCTCCTTCTCCTCCCCACCAACACCAGCTGGCTCCTCACCCCCCTCTTCCCTCGCCGTCCGCGTTTTCCCCCCTGATTCCCGCGATGGCGATGCTACGCCCCCATTCTTTGCGGCTAAGCTCACGCCATGGCGATGGGCCCCTGCAATTCCAATCAACACAGCGTACGTTCCTATTAATGTGGGAATTGTTCAACCACCGTGTCCCGAGCCAGCGGGTCGACAGGTGGCTGCAGCATTTGAAGCTGAGCTAAAAACACCGATTGGGGCGTACAATGTCAGTGCGAAGAATGAGGAGGCGCTTGTTGTGGGGACAGAGCGTTGGTGTGCATTTGATATTGGGGCGAAGAGTTGGGCGAGGGGTTGTTGGGTAGATTTGAATGCTGACCAGGAGGAGAATGAAGCTGGTGAGGCAGAGGGAAAGTGGTGGCCAAAGGGTTTGAAGCCTTGGTGTGTTGGTGGGTGGTTGGAAGATGGAGTCTTTGATATTGGAAAGCCGTTGGAGTGGAAATTGTAGGTTAAGGAAACGGGACACGGGTGTAAATGTAGTTTCCCTTATGTCTCTGTAGTTGTATTCGTTCATCTCTCGGTGACTTGGAAACGTGATTCAAGTAGAATTCTTGAGAAAACAAAACTCCGATCTGGCATTCCTCAGCTTTCAGCTCGAACAGTCGGCATATATCTGAAGCCCCTTGTATATATGAGGTGACTTCATGATACATAAACTCGGTGGTGGTTTATACAGCAGGTTGAACGAGAGTTGGTATTCTCAATACACTTTCATCTCTCCTGTACTCAGCCTCACTCGTTGCCCATGAAATCATTGACAATTCTCAACTTTGCTTCTCTATGGGTATGTAATTCAATTTATAGCTTTCCTGATAGTATCTATCGCTAGTGCCGTCACTTATCACTCCTTTTAAACGCCTATTGATAGTCCAAATTAGAGCATTCTCAACAGCCATTACCTTGATGACCTGCTCACTCTCGAATGACCCTCGCTGGGCTACAAAACTGCTTTCTCCCAATATCCGCCCTCTGCTTGGCAAAGCAATTGGGAAGTTTGAGAAACTCCGCCTCCTACCTACCTACCATTCTAGTCGCAAATGCCATCAAGTCTGTACAATAGCAACTTGTCAGCCTTCGTATTGCAATGCCTAACTTCCCTTGTACAATCGAGGTCGATGTACTGGAAATTGTTTTGGGAGTGAGTTGCCTTAGCCTGCTTCATCACCAGTTCAATTTGCCCACTTGTCCAACCCCCATATCACATTTTATAGCGTACTAGAGGGTCAGGCCAGGGCATTTATGGTATCTTCGAGGGTGAGAGGGCCGAGGATCTACACTGTTGCTAGTTCTCGGATAGTACTTTGTGACTGCGACGATGACCTCTATCTTACCTAATAAACTGGGCCACATGTCTGAAGCAACATACCAGAGGCAGCATGATTCCGCCATGAGCGCTATCTCTATCGACCACCAGGCTACCTCAAAGCCCAGATATCTCTTTGAAAATCTAGCACGATATCATATTGAGTGTCATGGATGTTCTCATAGTTGGAACCATTGTCGAGGTTGTACTAGCATCTATGGGAGCGTCTGGTAGGAAGAGGATTTTAGAATGCTGCCGATAGTTAAGGTATTGGTCAACCCCAGATGCAATTTCGTCGGTACGATAGGCTTAAGCTGAACTCCAAAATCCCCTCGTTTGCTCATGAGAAAGATTGAGCGTCATACAATTTTCTAGATTGTTGCAACATTGCATGCTTGTTTTTGTTTTCGGCATTTATACCGTCGGAAAACCTTTCATCCCTTAGGTAAGTCTGTTTTAGGGTCAGCCAATCAGACATGACACCAGACACTGAAAAAAGTTCTTTGGCTATGGCCGAACCCGCATTTCTTGATTATTTAACCCCGCGACATCCCACCCATGCCGCGCAGGGATTTCGATAGTTGATTCCATACCGCTTGGGAATCACAATCGTTGGAGCTATACCTCTCGGGGAAATACATTGCCTGTCGTCATAGATTACATAGCCCTATAAGCCAAAAAAAAAACTCGCCATCAACGGGCCTTTTATCGAAGCATCAAACCTTCTCTCATCGCCAACCACCAAAACCGCCTTTCTTTCAAAGAAGCTTCCCCGAACTCGTATGCGCCACGAACCCAACGGCAGCACGCCAGGACTAATAGCTGAAAACAACCAACTCGCAAGAGTCAACACGTTTCCTAACGCCGAGTTCACTATCCCACCATCTGACTCGCTTTCACGATGCCAAAGTGCCCGAACTCACACCGCCGATGCCCAGGTCTCGGAGAGACTGAGGGAGGATCTCAGAAACGCCATAGTAACTAGAGATGAAGAAAAGCAATCTCGAGCCTCTCACAATGATGAAGAGATATCTTACCCTGAAGGCGGCCTTGGAGCTTGGTCCGTTGTCCTGGGTTCATTCATGGGCTTGGTTGCAGCACTTGGAATGATGAACACTATCGGTGTGTACCACGCCTACATCGCAGAACACCAGCTCATGACCTACAGTGAGAGCTCTATCAGCTGGATCTTCTCTACGTATGTCTTTCTATCCTTCTTCTGCGGCCTACAGATCGGACCAATGTTCGATGCACGTGGCCCAAAATTGCTAGTCATTGTAGGAAGCATCCTCTTGTGCTCAAGCACGTTTCTACTCAGCATTTGCACACTCTACTGGCACTTCTTCCTGGTTTTTGGAGTACTTGGTGGTATTGGCACATCTCTCATCTTTACGCCTGCTCTCGCCGCTGTTAGCCATTTCTTTCTCGAGAAGCGTGGTAACGCTACTGGCATTGCAGCAGCCGGAGGATCTCTTGGTGGCGTCATCTTTCCGCTTGTGTTGCAACGACTTCTCCCAAAAGTTGGCTTCGCGTGGGCTACGCGGGTCATTGGCTTCATCAACGTTTTCTGTTGCATCATACTCTGCGTTCTCGTCCGATCCAGACTGCCGCCTAAGTCTGGACAGTCAGTTCTACCTGACTTTAGCATCTTCCGCGATAAAGCGTACTTGTTAGTTACTGTCGGCATTTTTGCCATGGAATGGGCGTTGTTCATTCCCATCACATACCTAATAACATTTGCGACATCGACCGGTGCTCTTACCCCCGCACTCTCGTATCAGCTTCTTGCCATTTTCAACGCCGGAAGCTGTCTTGGACGTTGGGTACCTGGTTTCCTAGCTGATAAACTTGGTCGTTTTAACAGCATGATCGCTGCTTTTGCCATTTGCTCAGCAACGTCACTAACCCTCTGGTTGCCTGCGTCCCTGCTCACGCCTACATCATCAGCTGAGGTCACCGCTATCAAGGCTCTCTCGATTGTATATGCTGTCACCTTCGGCTTTGCATCTGGGTCTAACATTTCCTTAACTCCGGTGTGTGTTGGTCAATTGTGCGATACAAATCAATATGGACGATACTACGCCACATGCTATACAGTCGTTTCCTTCTCCACATTGACTGGCATTCCAATCGCAGGAACCTTGATTCAAGTAGCTGGTGGAGAATACTGGGGTGCTGTCATCTGGACAGTCCTCTGCTACATTTTAGCATCTGGCTGCTTCATCTGGGCGCGTACTCTCAAGGTTGGCTGGAAGTTAGGCGTCAAATACTAAGCATACTCTAGCGTCTCAGCGCAAGTGCTTTGAGGTGTCATTCAGGCTTTAGGCAGCACGCATGCATCTGGAAGCACTTGTAATTAGCTTTCGGATTCTCAAACTTAAAAGAGCGAGGTGTTCTTTGGGTGCCGATAAATTTAGTGAAGAGATGGCAAAAGACCGCGTGGAGTGGCAACATGGAGAGTTTTTCGAGTTTGAATTGTGTTCCAACTAAGTACATTCGTTTGCCCTATGTTTGAATTTCATGTTACAGTTGGCGGACCATCAAGTTACCATGTTAAGTATAGCAATTGGCGTTTGAAGTGGAGGAAAAGTCATAGTTTTTGGTTTGATAGGCATTACAGAGTATGCAACATTGCGTGTTCACACACTGTGTCTAAGATCATGATAAAGCACGCCTGCAAATTGATCGCCGCGGCCCCTGTCTACTATCAAGTATCATGCAGGCCCAAACCTTAATGCACCCACAATATTGGGAGGCAAAGAATCTAGCGCGGCAGGCACTTCGCGGCCCCTGCTGACTATGCTGCCGATCACGTACCCTCACGGCTGAAAATCTCCACAACATCCATACAAATTTATGAACCCACTTGTTGACTACGGAGCGCCTACTGAGCATGTTCTTCCGCAAGCTCGTGGTCGCTCGCGAGTATAAGATACCACTGTCGTCGGCGGATGGGACTTAGAACCCGATTACCCTGAGCCAATCAAGCGCCATATGCACGTGGTAGTACGTACCTAGGTAGCGAAAGCCTCAAGCGTAAGGCGAGCGGCACTGGCGTGCCCCAAGTTCAAACGTTTTGGTATTCGTCAATCATCGCCTGAAGCATCGCAAAGAGGCGTAGTGACAGTTGTCACTTCGCTTGGGCTGGTGTTGTTGGTTCGCTGCTAGTGCGTCGATGCGCGTGATGGCGCGACAACAATGCGCGATAGGGCAACAAGCTAGATGCTCAGGCAGGTTTCTGATGTCGAGCTGAGCGCTGTGGCGATGCTCGCGCTACCAATCTTGATTCGCATAGTCAGTCCCATTTTCGGAATGAGCTGACTGTTTCGAGATGGCGAATGAGGCGCGTTTGAAACAGGGATTCTAGCGGTCTGGCGGCTGGTGACATGGCTGTGAATAGCATTGCTTGATTCGGTTGTGGAACATCTATTTGATCTTTTTTGGGTTGGTTGCTTTCGGTAACGTCCCTGTCAATCTCCTGTCATTGTCTAGCTTGCACTTTGTTTTTGAAGTGGTGGGACCCAGGCGTTCGTCCGATTCCATTTAGATTTTGAGATACCATTCCTTCTCCGCAGCCCAATTCTTTTCGGTTGCTTAGCGGACTCTCTCTTTTATGTCAACTCGTGACCATGAAGTCTACGGCTTGCATTTGTTTAGGTCGTCCTTCGAATGACATGGAAGCTCCTATGCCAGTTCGTCAGGTTGGTGGGCTCAAAGTACAGAATGCAAGGCCAAAGGGATTGATACGGAGGAAGTCCAAGTTGCAAACACAGGTGGAAGTCTTGCGGTGTAAACTTGGAAAGCCCACCGCGAACCTGGAATCGGACCGTACCTTTGGACCTTCAAAAGAATGGACTCCGATGTATTACGCTGTATATCACCAACGCGAAGCAGCTCTAACATATTTCCTACAAAATGGTGTATCGCCGAACGACGTGGATGGGATAGGCCAGCCGCCACTGTGCATTGCAGTCGCGAATGGAAACATTGAGATTGTCAAAACACTTCTGGACGCTGGAGCGAACATCAATGCAACTATGAAGAATGGTGGAGAGACTGCACTTCACATCGCCATCAAAAATAGTAAGACCGAACTCATTGATAGGCTGCTCGAATCCAGACCCGAACTTGAAGCCCATACCTACGAAACCAACGAAACACCTCTACATTATGCGGCATCAAAATCTGGGTCATTGGCCACAGTGGTGACGTTGCTCAAGCTCGGAGCGAAGTGCGACACGCCCAATACTAAGGGACAGAGCCCAGCAGAAGCAGCATTGTTGGCGAACAACATTCATGGCGCCGTCGCCATCATCAATGCCGCACATGGAAAGCGGGATACATTCGTGAAAGAGAAGGAGATGCTGCTCAAGCATGTGGAGAGGAGTCAAACCCGGTTCAGCATAGGAAACGAGCTTATAGCAGACATATTCGCGGCGGCATGCGACCCTGACTCAACTGTGCTTGTTGAAGCGATCAAAAAAGATGATGCTGGCCTGGTGGAGATGTTCTTGGACCAGGGAGCCGATCCAAACCGTGCAACTGCGAAAGGTACTTACCCGATCTTTGTAGCTCTGGAATGCGCTGGAGCACTAGTTGTTCAAGCACTGGTGAAACATAATGCAGATGTCACTGCTCGAGATGCAAAGGGTCGTACCGTATTACAGGCTGCTTTTGAGGGATCAATTGCACAGGATGAGAAAAGTATATCTGCCGTCGTTGACTGCTTACTCTCAAAGCATGCCGATGCTAAGGTCACATATCCGGATGGACAGACGTTACTTCACCGCGCCGTGTCTCCGAGCTTTGGGTACGCTAGGGTAGCACATCTTCTCCTAAGCTTCGGCGCCAAGGTAAACTCGCCGGATAATTATGGAAACACTGCTTTACACTTGGCCACCCATAGCCGGTCATGCATGGATGTGCTCTTAAAGAACGGTGCAAATCCGCGCCAGATGAACTTTGACGACTTAACACCTTTACTATACGCCACTGAACAAGGGAAGAAGGCGACAGAACCAGATCTAGATGTTCTAATAAAAGTATCTGATCTGCGTAAGACCAGCCCCAACGGACAGACTGCCCTACATCTTGCTGCGGCAAATGGCCTCGTAAAAACTATTCGTATACTCCTGCGAGGTCGGGCAGAGACTACAGCAACCGATGTGAATAAAAATACGCCCCTACTGCTTGCCGTATTGAATCGTCACTGGCATGTCGTACCGCTATTGACGATTCCACCTAGCATCAATTCGTGGGACGAAGCAGGACTCACGGCGCTACATCATATTGCTACAACCATCCCTGAAGATCAGACAACCTGGGAGGAGATTGCCGCTGCTGTTGCGCCCTTTTGTGAGCGCGGCGTCAGTAGAAGTATGCGTGATCGATCTGGTGCGACCCCACTCATCTTAGCGGCCAAGAACCTTCCCGTAGAAGGCCTACCTGTCTTTGAAACTTTACTGTTACAGAAAGGAGTTCAGAAGACTAGCTGGAACTGTGTTAGCCATGAAGATCACAACCAGCATGACGCCTTGTACTACTCAGCCACCATGCGTAAATTCGAGTTTGTCGAGGCGCTGCTGAAAAGTGGTGCAACCTTCACATTTAAGGATTGGATACCTAGGAAAGAAGATTTGCATATCTTTGAGGAGACTGATAAACAGATTATGAAGCTTTTTGCGCAGTATGAGTGGTCGCGCAGAACAGGCGCATTGCGGCGACAATCAGCCTGCCCAGAATCGGAAGGCCAAGAGTCTCTCTTTTCAAAGATGTTCCCTACCAAAGATCTCAAGAACATGATTGCGATGGGACTGGATCCAAATGCACTGCCGAAGACTAGCCTTGGGTTGTCTTTACTCTGGGCCATCCTTCGACAAATACCTCTTCAACCCCCGTTATCACCCAAGTACCTGTTTGCAACCGTTAAACTCATTCTTGAGCATGGTTCTGATCCAAATATTGGTACTGCTAGGGGTGGTAGACGTACACCTTCGCCACAAGCATCGTCACAAGATTTGCCCCTAACTTTGCATACGATGACATTCCTTCTTGAGGAATATCCCACTGTTGATATAGATCTCATCATATTGCTCTTGACCAAGGGCACAAAGCTATCCCTTGCTTCGCCATTCTATAACGGGAGGTACCCACTACACTCCGCAACAAATTCAAACCGCATTGATCTTGTAGACGAATTTCTACTACAACGAAGTGAAGTCAATTGCGTCGATTTTGAAGGACGCACGCCCCTTCTCATTGCAGCTGAGAAGGGATTTTGGGAGATTGCTGATGCACTTTTACGCCGTGGTGCTAAGATTGACGCAAAGGATGTTGAGGGTAACATGGCCCTTCATGCAGCAGCTATTGGGGGCAGCAAGAGGATTGTGGCGACATTATTACGCGCCGGTGCTAAAGGAAATATCAAAAACAAGAAGGGTCAAACGCCCCTGGCTTGTGTACCAGAGACGCTAGACGTGAAAGAGAGAGATAAAATTGTGCGAATGCTAAAAGACTCAGAGGAAAAAGAGAAGCGAGATGAGGAGCGGCATTATAAGCTCGCTGAATATAACACCAATCATCAGTCCAAATTGAAGCAACGTCAAGAAGATGAGGGAAAGGCAACGATGGAGCGAGAACAAAAAGAGAAAGAACGACAAAAATTAGAACAAGAAACAAAAGAGAAATATCCAAAGAAGGCCGAGAAAATTTTGCAGGTCTCATCACCCCTACTGCAAAAGCCAGCTTCAAAATTGTCGCTGTTCCGCACCTCATCATTACTCTCACCACGACCGAGAATATCGTCCCCACCACTATCATCGATGCCGGCCAAGCTGGAAGTCAACACTTGTGTCGCTACACCTCCTCCCACAATCAACTCAAAAATTTCATCGTCGCCGATACCAAACGCCCCAGCTACTGCAAAAACCATATCGCCTTCCACTACTGATTTCCTAAAACCCACCACCACCGTCCACAAACGTGTTCCATCGCCCCGCATCGATAGTGGATTTGGACAAAAACGCGCTTGCGATGTTGATAAACCGCTTCCAGTGCTTGACCACAACAAGGTAACACTAAAAGCTAAAGAAGGCGATAAAAGAAATTCCAATGCTACAGAATTAGCAGATTGGTTAGCATTGAGTAAGATGATGGATAAATTATAAGACACACTTCTTACTTTCAACGGCCGTTTCCTATTCCACCCATACCCTCCCGTAAGCATTCCAAATCATACAGCAGTAAATAGTCCATGATTTGGAATGCTTAGCATCTTGCGATAGTCAGTATCTAGCAGGTACCATCATCTCATTTATCGTGTTTAAGGTTTAGGTGTGCGTATACACAGCGAGCGAGACACTTTCTTCTTTGTATGTTTATTAGGCGTGGAGTATTCACCTTTTTTTGGCGAATGTTTATTGGGAGTACACGAGAACAGGACGGACTTGATACCCTTTTCGCAGTCACAGGATACATTTCATAGTGATATGGCATGTACACACGCTGCCGGGCCCACTCATAGGGGTGATGATTAGTAATTAGTTCGTAATAACATATTGTGTTCCTCTCGTATATTTGTTTTACTTACTCGAAGATTGGAGAAATGTAAGAAACGGTACAAGATTGATATTTTAGCAAATTTTAGGACAGAACCCTCCTATCTCCGTTGTAGAAACGCCGTGTGTGAGTAAAGTATACCAACTACGTAAAAGCTATATCTAGTATTAGGTACATAGAGGAATTACTCTCTCGTTTCATATACTTAGAAAGCCAATTATGATTTCCAAATGTATTCCTATATGTAGTCCAGAAACTTGTCTACAATTATAACTTGATTCAAATCGTACCTACTACAGGTCGTCTCCTAGATCTATTTGAACAATCCAAAGCTTGCTTTTTACTTATATCTATTCTTAATTTACAGTGTATACACATCCCAACATAACATCCGATAGCCGCTAGGAGCTATTTGATTTACTATTCAGTAGAAAGAATACTAAGAATCAAATGTTCTCATTTTCTGCAAGTGCTTAGTATGGATTGGAGTAGAAGTGATAAGCTATTCGTAGTGTAAATGGAAAGATATTTCGAATACTCTCCTCGACCGCTGACAATCATAGTATCCCAGTTAGGATTTTGTATTCATACAAAGAAGCTCCAGCTTCTGCATGGATTATAAGTATCTCTAAACCCTGACTCGGGCGTTTGCAGGGGGATCATTGGATGTTCATACCATTAGGTACTGGGTGAGATAGTAAGAGTCATGAACCATGTTCAATGAGTATTTACCGACTTAATTCGGTCCGCACTCACCGCTCACGCGGGGCTTTGAACAGGGCACCTAAGCCTGAGGACTCGCGTAACGGTCTCGAGCCGCCACACGATGCCCGTTTTTGTCACTCCCCCGATGCGCGTGCATTGTCGCGCGGCGCCTGTAGACTCGTACTCGTACCCGCGCCTCCAAATGACCGGATTTTCTTTTCTTCGAAGCCGCACTCGGTCCGATTGTACTGGATAGGAGAACCACCTACCTGGTAACTAAGCAGTCATTGAGGTACCATTCTTTTCATCGTCTGAGTGTACAGATTTCCTCAACTGAAGCACAAATGGTGAACCACGTGCAATTATTCGGTGTAGCTGCTTGCGTTCTCCTCCGCACCTCATATGCGCAGGATGAGCAGCTTCGCCCAGGTGTACCTAGTAATGAAGCATATGATTATGTGGGTATGTTAAGTATCCTTTTGTTTCCTACAACTTCAATTATAAACTTCCCCAAGACTCTTTCAAAGTTAAAGTCTAATCAAGCGAATTCATAGTGATCGGCGGGGGCACAACTGGCCTTGCAATAGCCTCCCGGTTGTCGCTCTCTGCATCGGTTGCAGTTATCGAACCTGGTGGACTTTACGAACAAGATAATGGCAATCAATCAGTGATACCATACTATGGTCTCGTCATGCCTGTACTCGCAACAACCGAGGATTATCCACGCCAATCTCTGATAGACTGGGATCTTGTCTCTGCAGTACAACCATTGGCTGGCAACCGTCGCATTCACTATGCCCAGGGTAAAACGCTTGGGGGAAGCTCAGCCATCAATACCATGGCTTACCATCGTGGGACTATTGGCGCCTTTCAGCGTTGGGCGGAACTCGTTGGTGATCAGAGTTACACATTTGACAGGGTCCTCCCCTATTTCAAAAAGTCGAGTACACTCACACCACCAAACCTCCACAAACGGAATGCGCCAAATGCGACTGTTATCTACGATCCTCAAGCGTTCGATAATTCTTTCCACGGCCCTTTACAGGTATCTTGGGCCAACTGGGTTGACCCAGCACAAAGTTGGCTAGCACGTGCACTGCAAGCGATTGGACAGACCTTAAGTACCGACGGCTTCAGCAGTGGGAAAATGAACGGTGGTGCATGGGTGCCAACTACAATAAACCCAATTGATGCAACCAGGAGTTCATCAAAAAGTAGCTATCTAGACTCTCGAAGGGAAAGAAAGCCAGTTGTGTTCTTGCGCTCCCAGGCTAGCAAAATTTTGTTTGACAAAAATAAGAAGGCAACAGGGGTAGCATTTTCGACTGGAGGCCGTGAGTATATACTGTCTGCAAAGAGGGAAGTCATCCTCTCGGCTGGGGTTTTTCATTCTCCACAGTTACTTCTACTCTCTGGTAAGATTTGTCGATCATCCTGATCTCTCATCACATGCTAAGCAAAGTAGGTATTGGACCTGCGACTACCCTGTCTAACAAATCCATTCCAGTTATATCTGATCTTTCAGGTGTAGGCCAGAACCTCTGGGATCAAATATTTGTCAATATACTCCGCGGTATCACGGTACCAAACACTGGGACATATCTTGCTACTCCCTCACAGCAAGATTTTGCACGCAAGCAATACTCTTCAAACGCTGCTGGCCCGTACAGCTCGGCCGGAGGTTACCTTTCATTCGAAAGGCTTCCACAAAAAGATCGTACAAGCTTCTCGCCTCGCACGACAAATTTGCTTTCTCAATTCCCGCCCGATTGGCCTGAGATAGAGTACATTGCATCTGGTTTTCCAAGTGGTAACGCAAATTTCTCAACTATTGGCGCCATTAGTGCTACGTTGCTAACACCATCATCCCGCGGAAGTGTCACGATCAGCAGCAAGTCTATCTCAGATTCGCCTATCATCAATCTTGGCTGGTTGACTGACGCCGCGGATGGAGAGGTTTTGGTTGCGGCATTCAAGCGTGTACGTGAAGCCTGGAATAGCCAGGCAATTTCCGGAATCGTGGTGGGCCCAGAAATCGTGCCTGGCGGTGCAGTCGCTTCCGATGCAGATATCTTGCAGTATATTCGAAATTCGGCATCGCCGATTTGGCATGCGAGCTCGACTTGTGCGATGGGCAAGGCTGGGCAGAAGGGTGCTGTTGTAGACTCGAAAGCAAGAGTGTTTGGTGTGAAAGGCTTGAGGGTGGTGGACAATTCGGTCACACCATTTAGTGTACCAGGACATCCCCAAAGCACACTGTATATGTTGGCCGAGAAGATCTCAGAAGAAATTCTGAAGGGATGATGATCAGATTGATGTGAATTCTACTGTGTCGTGGAATCTTTCAGTAGCATGAAAGCTTATGCTTCAAATAGCTTACGTTCTCGGTTACTGAAGTGTAATTCCAACTTTGTGAAACTGAGAAATTTGTATGTATTCCAGTCTTACTTTGGTATCATATCGTACCAAAAGGCCAGATATAATAACCGCGTGTTCAGACAGGCTGGTTGATTTCGACAAATTGGTATCTTTATTGTGTACAACTAGAAACCGATCGATTGAATCATTAAACCTGACCTTCGCTACTTAGTTTCAAATAATTTCAAGGAAACCCCGTTCGATCATCACATCTCGAAGCCGTCGTCAAAAGACTTTTGCTAGACCCAATTGGTCGTACACCAGATACTTCACGACCATGACTTTCGGTATTAATGGTTCTTAAGCTCAGTCTTGTAACTTGTCCTGAATGATAACCCGAGTCGGAAACAAGATTTGGATCGACACGGTCGCTATTCGGATCTTGCACTACAGGTAAAATGGCAGCGGCGTTAGCTCCATGCTTCCCTAGAAATTTGCAGATATAAGTATACGCAGCGGGTAAGCAGGTGCATATTATTCCCAGCCACATTTCGATCAGTCTGTAATTATTAGTACAGGAGCATTAAAAGGGGTATGGAACATACAGCCAGTTGAAATTCGCGACCATCCCCCAAGTGCCATCCAACGGAACAGTGTTCATGCCTTCAACAACAATTTGGACCCTGATGAGGCTGACTACGACCACACTGAGAGCTGTTAGTAATTGGTACGATGGTTGGCTCTCCCAATAGACTTACAATGAACCAGTCATGAGCAATAGAGCTACACCAAGTTTCTTTCGTGCGGGAAGTCGAAGGTCTTTCAGGATAAAGATTGGCAAGACCAAAAGAGCAAGATCAGTTGCCGCGTTGATACATGCGGTGGCTAGGAAGAAAGCAGTAAGATTGATACAAGACCCAGTGGTTATGGAAAAATCCCAGTACTTTTCAATAGGCTGACACACCCATGCAAAGCCAAAAGCAGCAAGCAGGCTGTAAATTAATGAAACAACCATCACCGCATAGACAGCCACCCGGAAGTTTATAAAGGGCGATAGTCTCAAATAAAAGCAGCACAGCGATACTTTTATGAACATGGTGGAGATGTTGTAGAATATAGGGCCAGCTATATCACCAATCTAGTAATCATCAGCTATCGAGAACGATCAGGAATAAGTTAAGTAGGTGGTACTACCTTCATTAACATATGGAACTTGTAAGCTGGAACATCCCATATGTGTCGGCCTAGTCCATTGGTTGTTTCTGCGTGTATTAGTCAAGTGAACATTGATTAAAAGGTTATAGATCTTACGAATGCCAGTCAGGATCGAAAACCCCAGGGCCAGGAGCTATTTCATTGTCAACTCTAGAGGCGAACAGGGACGCCAAGCTATAACATACCATCGCCAGAGCAATCGCATCTGTGGTAGCATTAGTAGACGTGTAAGAGCTGGACAAAAGAATATCTTGCAGTCATCGTATCCGGTATTTTGGAGTATGTAGCGCTTGGTATACAAGCGCAAAATGCATATAGGTATCGCAATAATTGGCCCAAGCACAGAGACGATGATCACTCGGTATGCGATGGACTCAGGATTCTGAAAATTCGAAGATACACCTGGCGGCGGAGGAAACGCGCCGACGATATTGTTTGAAGTCATGTGTCGCGCCAAGTGGTCCGAAGGAGGACTTCGGGAAAACTTCGCTAGAGTGTGTTGAGTATTTCTAAAGAAAACATTGGACTAGTCGTAGTCTAGGTTGTAAACTGTATCGTAGCTGAAATGAATTGTTGGTGATGTTGAAGCATGCGGAGTAGGAATGTAGATGGGGATTCCCTCACCACCACTTGAAAAGGAGACCTATCAATGCGGACATCTCGGCCATAGTCGTGGCTGAAGGAGTAGTCGTGGCTGAAGGAGTGATCATGGTTCGGTCCGATTACGATGAATATCCGCTTCACCGCCAGGCCATACACTAGTACCCATGTACATATAGCTGAAAAGGAAATGTACATTAATACCTATTATTAATACCTATTATCTCAGGGGTTTGAATTCGCTTACTTTCCATACTCGCGGGACTGTCTTCTATGAGCTGATGTCATGAGTCTCTAGTCTTCCAAGGTTCACAAGAAAAGTTGCCCGAGGTGCATAGTTTGGGGGGGTCTAGTACGAAACTGCAATTTTATTTAAACTTTATCGGCTGCTATACGACTTTGAGACGCGTTTCTTATTGGTCCGATGATCTATCTACCGGGTACCTAGGTAAATCCACTATTGGTGGCGTCAGACTGAAGCTGTGCTTCTGGCAATCCAGGCCATCTATTGTTCGCATATCCTAAGCATGTATGATTACTTTTTTACTTCGCTAATTTGTCAGTTACTTAGTATTAGCCTTTCCTCTCATGCAAGGCCACCCACGTAGTTGACCAGAACACCACCGCCCGCCTACTTATTCCGGTGCAGGCCTCCCTTGCTTAAGGCGGTCCGAACACTACTTTTGCCCTCTACCACATTAAGGTGGGAGTTTTAATTTATAGCCCCAAATACAGATTCTCCAAAAGAATGGTAGCAGTGATCGTGTTCCGTAGAAGATTGCAATGGCACCAGGCAAAGGCAAAGGCAGCCAGAGGTGGATGTGCATGACCTCGGGAATATTGTGAGGGAAGTGGGGGTTACCTACTGACTCGATTTGTCATACTGGTCAGCATCTTACCACTATCTTCTTCCACCTCCAGCGAGCTCAACATCTTCATCAAACCCTACCCTATCTAGGTATGGTTGGTGTACCCAGAAGCAAAGGCTGCGCAACGTGTCGCAAGCGGCGCATCAAGGTCTCGTTCATCGTTCATGTTGGTCCTACTGCGCTGCTAATTGGCTCATAGTGCGATGAGACACGTCCAAGCTGTTCACAGTGTAGAAGAGGTGGCCGCAGCTGCCCGGGCTATGAGAGAGCTATGAAATTTGTCAACGAAGGCAGGAGATTTCAACGAAACCCTTTGCCAGTGGTCTACCCGGCGTCGCTCTCCAGCATACAGCCATCCCATGATGGTCAACATCGTGTTCAACTTGTGTCTACCTTCGTCCAAGATTTATTTCCGTTGCATCACGGACGTAGGCAGCACTCATTCATCGGTGGATGGCTCTGGCTAGTTCCAACAGTCCTTCAACATAGTCCGTATTTAGATCTTGCTGCGGAAGCAGTCGCGCTAGGCTATTTTGGCAAGCAATCGAAATCTAGGGACACCTTAGTCCGAAGCTACTCAGTCTATACAAATGCTCTTCGCGTATTGTCAAAAGCGATTCAACATCCCAAAGAGTGTCTTTCCTCTGAAACTCTATGTGCTGTGCTTTTATTACTTCAATATGAGGTAAGTTTTCAAGTCCAATGATTTATCTACAATAGATTGACACTAGAATAGAGGTTTGTATCAATCGAAGGCAACTCCTGGTATTCACATGCTAGTGGTATTCGTAAATTGATACAGCTCCGTGGGCCAGAGAGACATCGTTTGGGCATTGATCATGCTATTCTCATGGCCTCCCGAGGCTATATTGTAAGCATGGATGCTTGACCCTGTACTTGAAGTGGTTTGTTAACGAGCCTGAACCTAGATAGCGGAGGCTCTGCTTACAGGTGAAGCATGCTTCCTTGAAGATAAAGCCTGGAAAGGTGTACAATTTGCTGCCACCGACTCGCCCTTAGCGCCGGAGAACTTTGAATTTTTTCACGAAGGGTTGAACTATTTTGCAAGCGTCCCAGGGTTGCTTCAGCGAGCAAGGTCATGTCAAGAGCAGAATGAGGTGGAGCAATTCTCCATATCTTCTGAAGCGATAAATTTACGAACTAACATTATGTATTGGCACCAAGGCTTAGAATACGCATCAAAAGAGCCTCTGCGGTGCATATCGGTGACAGAGACTAGCCTTCACAACATAGGGGGAAACTACGAGTACCGAGATACCATGACTGCAACCTTCACCGTAAACTACTGTGCCAATCTGATCCTTATCAACCAAGCACTAGACTGGTTGAACCACACCACTCTATATGTCGAAGAAAACAACGTCTTGGCTAAAGACATTGCCAATTCTACAGCATATTGTTCTAAGTCGGGCTTTTGTGGTATACAGGCTATAGCGCTGGCTTTACCAATTGCTCTCACGGCTGCCGCAAAGCAAGATGAGGATATTATTGGAAACTGTATGCAGGCTCTCAAGATTTCTGCCCAAGCTACTGGATTACGCTCAATAGTAACAAATGTGAGATGAGACTGATACAAGAATGCTACGCATATACTACTTCTACCAATGCTACGTAATCTGACTAGTACCCTATGATTGGCTTTGGAATGTAATTTGCCTCTAACTTCATAAGATCCTTCTCGGTCAACTCTACTTTCGCAGCTTGAACGATCTCATCAATACGCTCCTTACTATTCAGCCCAACTATTGGATTCACGCCCTTTCTCAAAGCCCAGGCAGTCGAGATAACTGCCATAGGGAGGCCGTGACTTTTGGCAACCTCTTCAACCGCATCAACGATTGCGGCATTCGCAACATCATCCGGCTTTATAAGACGATTGAGTGTAAGGTCACTCTCTGAGCGTAAAGAGGGAGTAGTAACGGAAGTTCTCGGTCGAGCAAGCACGCCACGAGCGTTAGGCGACCACTATTACAATATCGTCAGCCTCATCAATATTCACTTCGTAAAGACAACTTACAGGGATGAGTCCAATTCCAGTTGCCTGGCAGTAGGGTATCATCTCTCGCTCTTCTTCCCGATACAAAAGGTTGTAATAATTCTGCATACTGATGAACTTGTGCCATTCATGCTTTTCTGCGACATTCTGGAGCATCTGAAACTCCCAGGCCGGCATCTAAAGCCATTCAGTCTCACTAACGACTGTAATTCTTATGATATTACTTACTGAGCTAGCACCAAGATATCGGACCCACCCCATCTCCACCACGTCGTGGAGGGCTCGCATGATTTCCTCATGTGGCACGTCTGGATCCATGCGATGGATTTGCAGGACATCAATATAGGTACCTAGGCGTTTCATACTATTCTGAACAGCATCAAATATATGCTTCCTTGATAGACCAACTCTGTTGACCATTCGGCCATCATTGATCGACGCAGTCCACGGAGTTAGTCGTTGTTCACCAGGAACACTTGTGCCAAATCTGCATTTTGTCATAATAACAACATTCTCGCGGGGAATTTTGTACATATGAAGTGCTTTGGCGATTAATTCTTCAGACTTGCCATCGGAATATAGATCGGACGAGTACAGGTTAGCTGAGTGATTCGTCTGAAGAACTGACAGTATCACTTACAGTATCCCAGGTGTTGATGCCAACATTATAAGCATGCTCCAACAAGGGAAGCGACTCTGCTTCATCAAGTACCCACTCTGCCCAATCCTTGCTACCATACGACATAGCTCCTAAGATAATCTTAGATACTTTCAGACCAGATTTTCCCAGCCGGTTATATTCCATCATCGTTGGGTTTGGGGCGATGAGCAAATCAGCGACATATTGATGCTGTGACATCGTAAGATAGGTAATGAAGGAAGGGCCTAATAGTAGATAAAAGGTGTGCTTGGTGCAAGTTGGTAGAATTCAGAATAGTCCGAGGAGTTTGTACCTTTATATTGTGAGCCTTATTTAGTGAGTCATTCTCATAAATCATAAATCATAAATGAACGACGTGTTTCTATCGGTCTTAAGCATACGGCTAATCTAATATCCCGACAGAACCGTTTCGAAATAGTTGGATGTGTGATGACTTGTACGACGGCGCTAGTCTCATTGTAGTATCTTACCGCGAACTTTAGTGTTGAATTATCTCGCTGACCATCCCCAGCAATGCGGTGGGACGACCTACCTCCACTTTCTCAAATAAAAAGGAAATACTTACCGGAGATATGAAGTTGACTCCGGTTAGGTCCATATCGCTAACTGGAAAGAATGAGCTATAAATGCTGGCAGAAACAGGCTCTAGGCCAGAGCTATCATTTTGAGCATACCTACACTACACCATCTTTGAAACAAACAAAATATACGTCCTAATGGTTATGCTCACCGCTGGGCAAAAGGCATCCATCAGCCCTGAAGCCACCGAAATCCTCTCGAATCTACCAAACATACCCTTCGCAGATTTCTTGTCCCCATTTCTCGCTTCAGGCCGCCGGGTCAAAACACTCCGGGACAGTACATCTGTAAAGCTAGAGCCTATCGAAGAAGGGATAATTGCAACCCATAATCTCTCAATTAGAACGGTGACAATCTCGGGAGTTCCAGTCGTTATCATTGAGCCCCCAGAAGTGAAGGATGTGTACAAAGATAAAATTCTTCTTAATCTCTATGGTGGAGGGTTCATCATGGGCAATGCTAGAGAGCGTGCTGCGCTTCTAATGGCCGCTGAAATGGGTATCCGTGTCTACTCCGTTTCATACTCAAGATCACCCGAAGTACGCTACCCGGTTGCACGCGACGAAGCCCTTGTTGTCTACCGCGAACTCGTCAAAACTCATGGCCCTGGGAATATCATGTGTATGGGTAGCTCTTCTGGTGGACAAATTCTAGTGTCTATGCTTCTTGTGGCAAGGAATGAGGGGCTATCCATGCCGGCGCGCGTGTTTCTTTGTACGCCTGCGCTCGATCTAAGTGGTGATGGCGACTCAGTCGTCAGTAACGCAGATCGAGATATCATGCCAGGTAGTCTGTTGACAGCTATAGTTAAACAGAATTACTTACCAAAGGGAATGGATCCACGAGACCCATTATACTCACCAATCTATGCGGACTATGATTCAAGTTTTCCCCCTACAGTCGTCACTGTCGGTACTCGAGATCTCTGCCTAAGTAACGGAGTACGCATATTTTGGAAACTCAAGGACGCCGGTGTCAGGGTGGAGCTGCTGATTTCTGAAGGAATGTGGCACGGGTTTAATTGGATGGAAAATATGCCGGAGGCCATTCAAGCTCGGAAAGCTGTAAGGACCTTTCTAGCAACAAGCCCTAGTGACACATAAAAGATAGCATACACGATATCGAGCTCAAGTGGTTTTGGTGAAACGTTCCATTGTGGATAATCAATAAGAATCATGGGGAATCTTGGAATGATATGACTTAATGTGAAAGTTAGAATAGCTGTTATACCTCGAATCTTTTTTTTTTTTTTCAAATTGACAAAACGTATCAAATTACGTGAGACTATTAGGTTGCACATATTTTTTCGAGACTGGATGCATCATTGAATAGATTGTAAACAAGCTATGGGTAGTACCAAATATAGCCTTCCGAACTCCAAGGCGGTCAAAGCGAGCTCTTTTAACATTCCTTATGTGGTTAGTTCTGCAGCGGTATTTCTTCTAGGTTAAAAAAATTATGCGTTATAAATTGCCCACCCCGTAATTAAGTAGATCGAGGTAGTCATACGGTACTTGTAGTCAACTCACATGCCGAAACTAGACTTACCTGAAATGTGATAAATCCCTAGGCATAAGAAGAGCCTTTACACGAATAATAATCATAATAGTAGTACTCTTGAAGACATCTTTGGCTTCATATTTTCTTTAAAGTCTCCGCTATGCTCTTGTTTCTTTATTTCACTTGTCCTAGTATAGTATCTTAGAAAAAAATTACTCAGCGTGCCTCTTTGTACTGTCCAGAGACTGAGCCAGAAATATACATAGTCACAGAATTTACTCATCTTTGGTGATGTCTCCATCTGAGTTTCTATCCACAATAACATAACTATAAAACTCAAAAACTTCTAACATCTAATCAAAGTTGATATATTTTGATATCAGCAACAACAGAACGCCTACTGTGTTGTACCTGCTGTGTTGTAGTTTGCATAATTGCGACTAGCGAAATACCTAGCATCCAAGACGCACCCGTAGATGACTTAGTTATTGTGCACAGCCACAATCCGTTACCGCCACGCCCGTAATACCAACAATGTGATCCGCACCTTATTTGTCTAATTCTCCTCGTATTTCTTCGATTATAACCTACCTAGAATCGCTCAAACTACCAGTAACAATTTACCCTACGTCACCCAACATGTTCAAGAAGTTGAAAGAAAAGATCAGGGGTGATGACTCCAGTTCGCCACAGGGAGCGTACCAACCAGAACCACAGCCAAACAATCAATACTATGCCTATTTCCAGCAGCCACAGTACAGCGCTTCACCAACGGAGAAGTACCAGAGCCCTTCAGGGCCACCACCAGGATACAATGCCTCGAAGTCAGAACATGCGTCACCTCTAGGACCGTCACCAAACCAGTCATCCACAAACCCTAGCTATGCACCTTTACCGGGACCTCAATCGTCTCACTTTCCCCAAAAGCCGCCCCCTAGTTGGGATCCCCCACCTTACCATGATTGGACAGTCATACCTGATACAGCACTTCTGCCACCTCCCCCGAGTATCGGCTATGACAGTTCACCTACTGCAAACGCGACATCCAAAGAAGGCGATCGCGCTCTAGCATGGACCAACGCAAATTCCCTCTGGCCACCGCAAACCCTAACGCCTGCAACCTACGCTGCCATTCAGAATGCCCAACTCGCACTACTAAAAGCACCGACTTTCATTGGCGATCTTCTTCCACAGCGTCAGGCTGGCCATTGGAGATGTCGTACACACGCCAATTGTCGAGACTCAAGCATTATGACCAATCTGCCCATGTACTCAGTCTTTTGGGACTCACCAATTACTACCCGCAAGCCTAAGACTATTTACTTTGAGCTCAAAGTCATGGGAATTGGTCGCAGAGGGGTGTCCACACTGGCGGAAGCCGATGCTGGCATTGCTATTGGCTTCGCTGCACCACCTTATCCTACATTCCGGCTTCCTGGTTGGGAGCGCGCGAGTCTCGGAGTTCATGGTGATGATGGTCGTAAGTACGTCAATGATGCTTGGGGTGGTAATGATTTCACGGTCGCTTTCGCGACAGGCGATACGGTTGGAATTGGCATCATGTTTTCGGTCCCAAGCAATCCGCCTTCGTATGAGCAACAACAAAACCAGACCAACCCCCTGGATATCCATGTATTTTTTACACGGAATGGCAAGAAGGAGGGTTCATGGGATGGCAACGAAGAACTTGATGCGAGGAGTGAAGGTGGGAATATTGGCTTAGTAGGTGAGAGCGATTTGTTTCCTGCTATTGGTGTCTTTGGCGGTGTGGATTTTGATGTTCTCTTCCACCCTGCACAATGGCTATATAAGCCGTATTGAAAACGTCCGAATACTGCCTCTGCAAAGCAGTACACCACGATTTCATAATTTGTGTCCATTCACTCTCTCTATACTCACTTTATCCATTCTATATCTACCACCATGAGCTTTATGTTGCCTCTCCTCGATGAATTTGATCGGTACATCAAAAACAACATCCCTTAACCAATCCCCCATTCCCTTTGCAAACGCATCAAGCCTACTACTTCCACTAACACCTCTTCCGAGCACCCCATACACAACGAAATGCACAGCAAAAATATTTGGGAATTCTACTCTTTCCGCATGAAAACTGTTGCTCCAACTATCGCCAAACATCTCTATAAACCGGGGTATGGTGAGGCAGGTGCGTAGCCAATCCCAGCACTCAGTATAGAGGAGCGATAATGGTGGGTAGGATGAAGGTAATGCGGTGGGAATGAAGAAACCAAGATTTGCGTTCCCATCTTTGTCCCCGGATCGCGCGAGGACTATATCACCTAATCGTGCATGTGTTGTAGGACCGAATGATGAGATGTCGACTGGGTTTGACGTTTCGTAGCTGTCGCGCTTGCCGAGCGCCTCAAACTGTGGTGGCGGTGTGGTTTGATTTGGATGAAATCAGCCTCTTTGCTCGATGCCAGTATGTTGATCGATGTCTTTACCGAGATTGTGGGTAGATGGCGGGATAGTTCGTTCCCAAAGATCAAATTTTTATGATGTACCGTAGCCGGTAGCATTGACGATGATTTCTGACTGGTAGTCCGCATGGTAGAATTTTGTGGTTGGCGCACTTGTGATACCCCAAAGTTGTATGCTTGAAGTCATTTAGCATGCACTAATTTTGAACAACTTTAAAATGATTTGATTGTTCACCTACTAGCTATTTGACTCCGATCGGACTTACACATCGTTTAAGATTGTTTTGACATCACTGTTGCGATATACATTACCCTGTAGCTCGTACAGAAATTGGCACTTCACTGTGTCTTCAGTCACAAATCCGTTCTTTGCCTCGTGCTTTGTGATAGCACATGTGCCATCGTTCTCAACTTCTGCAATACCAAAAATTATGCCATACAAACTGCCCAATGGGTATCCTTGGAAATCGGCAAAGTTTGATCCGGTTACGTAACCACTGCACTCGATAAGGTGACCCGCAATGAGAGCGCCGGCCAGCTCATCGTAGTCTGTGTCCTGCCATGAGTGCCAATACCATGCGGCACCGATCACCTACATAATTAAACACCCTTAGAATACGGCGGTTTGTGATTTGAACTCACTAGACTTGCATTGGCAACTCTCCTCGCAATGATAATATCCGCACCTGCTTCAAGTCCCTTGACAATCTCTCGAGCACCAAGGTAAGCATTCGCACTTACGATAGGCTTGTCCCCTTTCTCGACCAAGTCAAGCCCATGATTTGCAATGACCACATTGCTGTTATCTGAATCCAGGTGAGGGGCAATCCATTCTCACGGATGTTCTTCATTCATGAAATAAGTTATCGCCGAGCACGTACGCTACCTCGAGATCGTAATTTTTGTCAATCACCTAAATTCACATGTCAAGCAGCAACACAGAATACAACCACTCAAAACTATTTTCATCGTCCAATCGTCGAGGCTAAATGCATGGAAAACGAAGAACATTGGAATTCTCAAAGCTTTCATCATCCCCTTCAAAGTTAATGACCTATATTGAAAATCTTCTTGATCTTGAACATGGGTGAAAATGTTACTTGCCAGCTGCTGAACCTTCTTTGCAAGTCCCTTCGAATTATGGCTCCGCCATCAATAACAATTTTAATTCGCTTTTCATTTAACAGAGTGATAGCCTGCTCGATACCATCCCAGGCAGTTTGTACCAGCAGTATGTGATTGGGCGTTCTCAGCTATATAATCACTTGTAATGAGGTCCACATCTCCAAGCTCGACGTGATAGCGCATATGATATCCCGGATCGGCTAGGAATCATATTGGTTAGAGATTGTGAATTTCAGGTCAGTTTGAAGTACCTTTGTATCCTGAACAGTTTGCGATGCGTACCGGTCGCGTACCTCGCTGCTGCGTCCATCTTGAAGTGTAGTGGGTTGAGACCATCATTATTGAATGACGTGTGCGCAGATCAGGCGATTAGGATTTGAAAAAGTATGTCGTCAAGTTGAGCCGAATCCAATAGCGGTGGAGACTATAAATCTCAGTCACAATAACAAAAACTTCAGTCCTACCCTACGCTTGTATATTTATTTTGGTGCGCGCAAATCTAGACTAAACATTCCCGAGGTCGGTTGCAGAGAGACAGTTGTTCTCGGCACGACGGGTGCGGGGCGCTACCCAATTCTTCATGATGATTGACTGAACCAACGATGTCGGCATACTCGACTCGACTTAGAGCCGAGAGAATAACGAACAACTCTAGAGGATGCTAACAATGTGATGTATGAGTACTTGCCGACTAGGTGCCAAATGTCAGAGGCTCAATGTATCCCTTGAGTCATTGCTACCCCAAAATTATTCAGTCTCATCAGCAGGCGATTTGTTTCAAATCAACCAAAATAGTTCACTCTCAAGTACTTCTCATTCACTACGCCTCAAAATTTAGCCTTGCCCCGACAGAACGAATATGGCTCTCGATGGGGTCGACAAACATACCAATAGCAAAAATACAGCTTACTGTATTCCCGAGGAGACGCAGAATGTCTTCCAGAATGGCATTTTGAACAATCCATTGATCACACCAACCCTACCAAAGGATATTACGGAATGCGCAAAAACGATTCGGTTTGAAGGAACCAGCAGGCCCAGCATCCCCATTAATTGGCGCTTCGCAGAGAGCATTTCAGCCCTGAAAGGCTTAGAGGCAGCTATAGTCAATGCGTTGTTGAAAAGAAAGTATGGACTAGAGCCCCAGGAGGCTGTTATCAACACAGACCACGCTCAGCTATTTATCATGTCCATTCTGCTGAACACCATCGATCCAGAAGGCGAAGCAGTAACCGCCACATCAGCAGCGTATTCCAAATACTTCAAGGACTGCGATTTGCACGGCGCAGCCAATAGCGTGTATCGAGCAGCTGCAACGAACATTTACCGCTGCAAAGACGGTCAATACTTTCATCTACATGGCTCTATGAATCCGGAGCCAAGTTAGAATAGCGTCAATCTACCGCACAACAAGGATGTAGCCACACTAGAAGAGGCCTGGGCACTATACGGCGAGAAAGTATCACAAATCGATTCTAGCGAGATGCAAAGACTCGCTTCAGATGTGTATAAACAAGCTGGGACGATTTGTTGGACCATCGATGAGTTCAAGCAGAGTGAGCATGGCAAGGCAAATGCACATGTTGGGCTCTACGATATCCACAGCGTAAAGAACGACAAACAGCCAGCCTGCTGGTGGCCTGAAAGTTGTTGATTTGACGCGAATCATTGCTGCACCAGCCCTGACGCGTGGGTTGGCAGAGCTAGGTGCTTCGGTGATGAGAGTCACTACCGAACACATTCCAGACATGTCCAGCTTGCATCTAGATCTCAGCTGGGGCAAGTGGAGTTCTCATCTCGATTTTCGAAAGGAGGAGGATAGATCCAAGCTTCGCGAGCTAGTTCGCGAAGCAGATGTCGTGGTTCAAGGATACCGCCCGGATGTGCTGAACAAGTACGGTTTCGGTATGGATGATTTGATAGAGCTGACGAAGAATCGTGAACGGGGTTTGATCGTTGTTCGTGAGAACTGCTATGGTTGGAATGGACCGTGGTCATACCGCAGTGGATGGCAACAGATATCTGATGCATGCTGTGGCGTGTCGGTAGAATTTGGTCGGGCTATGGGTAACGACGAGCCGGTAACGCCCGTATTTCCTAACAGTGACTTTTGTACTGGTACATCTGGCGTGATAGCTGTTCTTAACGCCATACTTCAGCGTGGTAGTGAAGGTGGTTCCTACAAAGTTGACGCAAGTACTCATGCAGAAACAGTTGGCAGACTATCGGCTAAAAGTTCTAGGCTGCGCTGAATTACTACTCTCAATGGCTCGTTAACAGTGTGGGCGTCTATCCGGAAGAGGTGTGGCAAGATGTTTGGGCGCGCAATGGTCGTCAGGTCTTCCGGCATCACCACAATATGGGATATACCATACCTCGCTTCTTTCAAATGATAAAGACCAACTCAAACGACGTTCTTTTCAAACCAGAGTTCTTCGAGATACGGCATTCTGGTGCAATCGGAAAAGACGTCAAGGGTATCAAGCCTATCGTTCAGTATCCAGATGGCAAGGTTAAATTGATGTTCAATATAGGAACAAGGGGTAACGGAATAGACCAGCCGCGGTGGCCGAAGGATTTGACGACGGAGGTCGTAGCATGATTGAGTCAGCGAAAAAGTAACTTTGTTCAGGTGGTGTACGAGCAGGGCCAAATGTGTGCGTCGAAGACCGTGGCCCACGTGGGCCTCAGGTGCCCAATATTCCTGATAGGAATTGACGTTGGCTTGAAAATTCATGACCTACAGACTAGATGTTTGAGCGCACCCACTTAGTCCAGCTTCAATTCCTAATCAATCAAGTTTATTCTACCAAAGTTGGGAGACGCAAGTTGGTCGTATGACTAAGGCTGAACGCGCCAGCTCGTAGTCGCGCTCACGTCCCCGCGTTCTCACGTGGACATAGCTACAATGCCTGAGAAACTATATCTTGCCGATACGAAATACGAGCTTCAGATCCACTTGTGAGTCAGACACACTATATTGGTCGCCAGGCAAAAGCACAATAACTAGTGCTTGCTCTGAGTCACTATGTAAACTAAGATAGTGGGTCGCAAAGTACTCCCAACTTTGGAAGTCGAACCATATCTAATATCCAAAAGGACAAACATCGCCAAATAGCATTGGAAACCAAAGCGGCATCCAAACCTCAAAATCACCATGAGCCAACCCATTATCCATACTCCCCGCCTCACCTTAATCCTGCTTTCAGACACGTCGCCAGGATCCCAACACGTGCAATGGTTCCATGAGAACTGGTCCGACCCAGATGCCACAGCCTGGTCTCTCCATGGGCCCTGTAGATCCTTGGCTGAAAGCCGCGACTGGATGATAGAGCATAGAATCAAATATGACAACCTCCTTTACGCCGTTTTCACCAGGGATGGCAACAGCACACAAGAGAATCCAGGTACGCACATTGGGAGCGTAAGTCTGCGACGCCAACTTGCCGGGCCGACTCTGCCGCCTCTCGGGGCGCCAGAGGGGAAGAGAATCAATTTGCGGGTGATAGGGTATGCGTTGTTTAAATGGGCGTGGGGAAAGGGGTATGCGACAGAAGCCAATAGGGCGATGGTAGACGCGTACATTGCGTCGATAGCATCTGAGAAGGACAAAGGCGAAGAAGTTTTTTATCTTGAAGCGGGGGTAGATGAAGGAAATCCAGGAAGTCAGGCGGTGTTGGAGAAAATCGGATTCAAGAAAATAGGCTGGAAGACGGAAAAGGAGCCTGTATTTTTGGCAGGCGAGTGGAGACATGGTGGGTACTGGATATATGGACAGTATATTTAGGGAATAGCAATATGTAGTAGAGAGTAGCAGTGATTACTATTCCAAGATTTGGCTCTCGCCATTTGCTACCTCTTGGAATCTCACATTGTCGAAATCTTCTGCGTCTGCACCTAATTCGGCTTTTGCTTCGTTTAGTGCGTCCTCGAGTGTCCATGCTTTACGCCTTAGCCACCAAGAAATGAGGCCGCCGCCTTTCTTGACTTCATCATGTGTCGCAATCCAATACTTGGCTTTTAAAATCTTTTGTGCTAGGAGTCCATTCTTGGCACCAAGATTTAGTTGCTGCGCGGCAGATATCGAGACATCGTGTAAGCCGTGGAGAAATGCGAGAGTATGTAATGGGGGGTCTGCCGTTGTGATTGGTGTGAGGGCATTATGTGGGATCCCGTGTGGAGTGTATATGACGCATTCGGCAGCTTCCGCTTGTAAGCTAGAAAAGATTTCCTCTGCGCCGTCGCCGTTGATGGAGAGGGAGGAGCGTTTCTTGGGCGTGGTGTAGGAGAGAAAGGGATGGGTAGCGAAGGTAATGAGGAGGGCGGAATGATAGTAGAGTGCGTCCTTGTTGGCTGTGAGACGCGAAATACTGAGCCAGGACGGGAGAGGCGCGAGTGAGTAGTCGTGCCAGTCGCCATGGTCTTGGAATGTGGGCGTGGTAATGACGGTTCGAAAGTGATTCCAGGAGGAGATGAGATTGGCTGCTTGCTCTGTTGCGAGGACAGGTACATCCCTATGTATCTCGAGTAGGGTGTCCTTGTGGCAGTGATCCGTGAACTCGTGGCTAATGGCGACTGCGTCAAGAAACGTCTCCTGTTCTGCACATGGAGTGACGGTCGTCTTCTTCCCTCTTCCTAGCCTCATGCCCCCAACGAGAACCTCAATCTGTCGCGCCAGCTCGGCCACCTCTGCCACGTTCTTCACCGCGCTTTCGGTCGCATGCCATTGCTGCGAAAACCATCTGGCGACATCAGACTGGCCGCCGACAAACCAAGGATCTATTAGGATATTATAGTATATGCGACTGCCATGCTTTATTGCATTTGCCGGTCGGGGAATCTGAAGGAGCCAGCTGGTATCGGCATTCAAGTGATGTAGGATTGGGCGGCGCGTCGCAAGCGCTTTGACGACGACATCCCGAATCTCAAGATTAAGTTGTAGTGAGGGCTCGTCCATGGTAGGCCCAGACAGTTGGCGGATCAGGGAGGCATGGCGCGCCAGTGTTGTTATGTCAATGGGGAATGACAATGAATAGGACGTGTGGCGCTAGCGGGAGGTTGGGGCGCGGGCACATCCGTTGGCCTGCAAATAAACACGTCTGATGCACAAACCACAAACCATTGCTAGCTAGAAATATGGAACATGGGGATAGCATACCTACACAGTAGGTACTATAGGTACGGTATGGAGGAGAAGTGCATCTGGAGAAAACTACAATTTTTTTCATTCTTAATGTTTATGTTTATCATGTGTCTTGTCATCGCAACCTACAACCTAATAGCAGGGGAAAGAACTTGCGACCTTATCAAAGTCATAATCCGTCAGATTCACGGGTTGACCCCAAATGTTCGAATTGTTCTTCACTATCAGCGACTTCCCCGCGTCACTAATCCACTGTCAAACCAACATGTCTGTAGATGCTAGTAAGCAGACTTACTCATAGAGCGTGCATCCATTTGCCAACCCACTCGACACAAAAGCCCAGCTTGCTTGTTTATCAATTCCCGCCGAAGCTGCCATGAGCGCAACCATAGTCGCAAATATTGATTTCGTCTTGTAGTACAACTGGATCGCGACAGAATGGTTTGCTGTGAGAAGGCTGAAAATTAATGTTGCTGGTAAAGGAGCAGTGGATTTTCAGTCTCTACGATAAACTAGTAATGGGTAGATCTTCAGCTAGTCTTATGAATACCATCGTGCTAGCACGTCTATAATGAACCCCAGCCTGTGAAGTGCAAGGGCGAGCACTACTATCTCCCGTGGAACGATGCTATCAACTTATGCATCATGTTGGTAGGATATCTCGATATCGTGTGGCATCGGGAACTACAGTATGGCATGTGGTCGTATCCTATGTGCCGAAGTCGATCATGTGTAGGAGCTTCTTGGTGATGATGTGTAGATTGGTTTGCAGTGAAGTGAAGAAGTAGGCCTTCACTCACAGCCCATGAACCCAGTCTCACCAGGGCAGGACAGCACGAGAACCGGCAAAGGCGCTTTGCAGAATAGGTTGGGCAGGCTTGGCTTGCAGATTGGTGGGCAATGTGAGTGGGTAGGAATTGATGGTGCAGGCCCTTGTTCCGTGCATGACCCGCAGGACTGGGCCACAGGTTTGGCGGGCACATCGAGGTCGAGTCGCGGCGTGGCGGCGATTGGCCATGTGGATTACAACGCATCCACCATCCAGCAGCTTGAGGTGACAACGCAGTACCTTTGATCCATGCCGCGGTTGCACGTAGAGTGAGTGAATGTTCCCCGAGAAACAGAGCCAAGGGGATGCTGGATAGAGGAAGCTGAGTGGCTGATGGTTGTTGTTGCAATAGGGTGGTTTGCAGCCGAGTCAGCCAGCACGGGCAATGAATGCAATGCGATGGATCATGGATGTGAAGGGGGGAGGAGGGGGTTAGGTTGTTGCAGAAGATGCATCTAAGACTTCCTAGTCAGCTAGGAAGTTGCTAGCTAAGTATGGCGGTGAGTGTGTACCTATTGCATCTAGGTACTGTATAGTTGGGGTCCCTTGGGTCTTTCCCTCTGTCGCTTTCTCTCTCTCTTCCTTCTTCTTCTTATTTCTTCTTGTTCTGGTTCATGTTCATGTCCTTCTTCGTCTTCCTTTTCTTACAAGCCGGGGTTGCCTCCGGTCTGCACGACCTCCCGGCATAAGTCGCAACTCTCCCGCACTCCCCACCACTACGTACCTACCTTGGCCTTTGCCACTCTAACTTGAACAAGATTTTGCGCCTGTGTGTCCATCTGTCCATCTATCTATCTGTCTGTCTGTCTGCGTGTTTGTGTGTGACCAGCGCACCTGTCATCGGTCAGCTGGAGTAACTGTACCTGACCCACCACCGTCTGACTACCCACACGGAGCGGAATAGGCGGCGGCCAAGTCTAGAGTGGTCAAACCGGACGGTCACGCCCCAAGTCAACAGAAGGGGGAATTCCAGACACTGAAAGCCGTCACGCCCAGACCTCACAACACAAAACAAGCCAAAACACTACACTCACCAACATCCGCTACTTCTCCAACACTCCTCTACCACAAAAATGCACCGCAAAAACCCCATCTCGGTGCTCATCTACAACGCCCTTTTTCCCCAACCCTCCTCTACCGACCCTCCCTCCTTTTCCGCCCATCTTTCCAAAAATTTGGTCGGCGAAGTGCGCATCGAAACCGCAAACTTCTACGGCTCGCTTGACACCATCGAAGCGCGGTATCCAGGCCTCAACTACGCCTTCGCACCACATCGCAAGCGCCTCGGCCGCTTCCCCCACCACCGCCGCCTCTTCGACGCATTCGACCGACTGGCCCTGACCGAAGCCGAAATCCAAGGCTTCTGCCGCTGGGAAGGCACATTATGGGCGCGCGAACGGTACGAGCGCGACGAGGGCGTGCGAGTCGTTGACACCACAGGCGCAGAAATCAGAGCATGGATCGATCGTCGGCGGTTTCCTACAGCAAGGCCTGGCATCAATGTGAAAACAGATATAGAGGTTGAAATCCAACAAGTTGCACAGCGGAATGGGACAGACACACTGATGCAAGATGACGACGACGAGAACGACAACGACGACGAAGAAGAAGAAGAAGAAGAAGAAGAAGAAGAAGAAGACGAAGAAAGCGACGACGACGACGACGAAGACGACAATAACAACAACAACGACGAAGCTCTCGCCGAGAGCGTGGGCTTCTCGCTCAACGCCAATCTACTACACGCCGCAGCGCTACGCAGCCATGGCGCAAATGTCCCCATGGATCCAGAGTGGGAACAATATCTCAAAGAGGCCCAGGAGCGAGGCGATTCAAGCGTAGATGTCACGAGAGCCCTGCGAAGCATGGCTGGCCAATTCCAACTCGCCCAGATGAATCAGGCGCAGACGACAGCCGACCAACCGCAAGCTTTTGAACCGCCTGCTGCCCCAGCCTAGGACGCTGGTGAGGCCAACGCCGCGGTTTTGGCCTTGTTCTTTGATTTCTGGTTTGTCAGTGTGTGAAAGTGGGGCGGGGAAGAGAAGGGGCTGCATATTTGCATGGCGTTTTCATTTTATTTCTCGAGGCAAGAAATGGCGTCTGTGTGTTATCTTTTTGTTTTGGAAGCGTGATACCCAGATGAGCTGGGCCGTTGTTTTCAGTAATCATGGACTTTGGGTCCGCATACTTGTGTGGCATAGATTAGATGCTTTCTTCAACCTTGTTTTGAGCGAGCATGTGGGGATTTATTCTTCAGCTAGCATGGTGAATAGGTGGTCATAACGAGGACTTGGAATTACATAGATATGCAAACACCTTATTTTTGTCAGTTGGTCCCAAGCTAAAGTGTACCGAGGTTCCTCGTGTCCTAGACGTTTTCCATACCGCATTACGCATTACGCATGTAGAGCATGCATTTCCTACAGTTAGAGGCCTATCACTCAGCCTAGGAATTTCCCAATGCCATATTCCTAGGGCTACATTAGGAAGGGTTCGCCATCGCGATCTCTCCCCACCTCGTGCATGATGGCCTTGATGTTGGTCTCGCGATCGACGTCTTCATCATCTTCATCAGTGGCTGTCAAAGCAGTTGGCATGGACTCCTATCCCAAGCGTCTGCCTGCGCCACCAAAGCCAAATCCCCCTGCGCCCCTCTTACTGCCTCGAGTAGTTCTACTACTGCCGCTGTCTTCATCAATATCCATGGCATCATCACCACTATTGCCCATCAAGCCCCGCTTGCCACTGGCCTTGTCTTCATTGGTCTGCATAACTGCTTCGAGCGCCCTTTCCCTCTTCCGACGCACCTTTTCCCTGTCTACCGCTTCCTTCTTGACCTTTCCAACCTGCGCCTCTAGATCTACAAGGGCAGAGTCACATCGCTGTGACCATGCCTGTAGTGTAGACTGAAGTGCGGGGAGTGAACCTGGTGCAAGGTCTCGCAGCGGTGCCACAGATGTGACGGCGATAAGTGAGTGTGCTGGGTCGAGAGTGGCGGTAATGAGGCCAGAGTAGATGGCGGTTGTAATAAGCTCCTCTAGCGCACGTGTTGTGGGTAGATCGAGGGTGGTGAGTAAGGATTTGTAGGTCAACGTGGCATGGGAGCTTGACAGTGGTAACAGGGAGAGGAGCAGGAGCTTTTGGTGCTGTTGTGCAGAGAGCTTGGGGAGATTTGATTGTGCTGTTGGGAATTAACTGGATGCACCTTGGCTGAATTGGGTGTGAAGCTGGAGCTGGAGCTCACAGGTGAGCAACGAACCCTTGTAATCCGCCCATGCGCCCCAGGCGAAGATTTCTAGTAATGTGAGATAGGGTGCATAATCTTCTGAAGTCCGTAGGTTCTGTATATTGGGTGTCTGCAGTAGTTCGGCGAAAACAAACGTATTGGGAGCACTTGTGGCTTGTGTGACCAAGTCCGAAGCTGCTCTCGGCGATGTTGCGGACTTGCTGAGGGCGAGGAAGGGTTCTAGAGCGTTGAGGGCTTTTGTCTGCTCCATGGTGAACAGAGATGTAAGATATAATTGGTTGGTGGGGCTGGAGGTTATTGAATCAGACTGGCGGGTAGGCAGCTGTAAGGCGCGATACATTTGACTTGGCAGGCAAGTCGCGACTGCCCCACTAGGTACGTAGCTACTCTGGTGTCACGTGCCTCGACTCTTCTTCCATAGTACAAGTATTGGGCCCAACTGAGAGACCGGCACCCCGCCGGACATGACATGATCTGTCACTGCCAGCCTCGTTCTTTAGCCCTATTGAAGCGGACTTTTCACTATTCACTATGCATAAGCTTTGCGTCTTCACGGGGATGGAGGTTGGCTTGGTAATGGCCAAATCGCCGTGAAACATGCTCACTTTGTAATGGGGATTCACACGGACAACAGGTACTTACTTACTTAGTCTATTAGTCTATGTCAGACTTGGACATGAATGGCTGTCCCTGAGGCTCCTCGTGTCTCAACCGAGCGTTCCACTTGTAGCTTCCCGTTTCAGCGTGGCCAGGTAGAAACGCTAAGTTTTTTCTGGACCAATGCCATGATATTATTAATGATCCCATCCCATTTACTCTACACTATCTAGCAGTCGCACAGCCGTCTTTATTTGCCTTTATTCCGCTTTGTCTCCCTTCATCATCTCTCTCTTGACCGTACCGTGCCTCTCACTCACCTTCTTCACGTATTGGCATTGGCATTTGCATTTGCATTTGCATTTGTTTGTTGCGCAGCGGTGTTCAGCTTGGTGGCGCGATACGTTTCATTAATAGCACGCCTATCATCACCGCTAGCTTACGGGAGCCGCTTAGACCAGCCCACCTGCCTTGCTCTGCTCTGCCCTGGCACTGCCATCCTTTCTCGTCCCGACCATATATTAATCCTCGCCATCTGGCAACTACCGGAAGCCGGCCTTCCCCTAGAGTTTTCTTTCATTATATCTCTCCATCGGCACTTACTTGTCACCACCATTTGCATGTCGCAGTAGCCCTCAAATTGCATTCCGCCGATCCCTTCATTCCCTCCCGAGTACGGGCCGCGCTTGCGCTCTTCTGACAATCCGGGTGTTGCACGCCCTGACCGTCTCTCGTCCCATCCCTCCAACCCACCCTCGACGAGGCCAGCACCCAGCAACATGGCTCCTCGCCCAGTCTCCTCAAGCGGCGCAACCGCCCATATGGCCACGACGGCGCTGAAAGTTGAGGGCATGACATGCGGTGCATGCACCTCAGCCATCGAGTCTGGGTTTGATGGCGTCCAAGGAGTCGGCAATGTGTCTATAAGCCTGGTCATGGAGCGAGCCGTCATTCAGCATGACCCAGAGGTGATTTCAGCAGATCAGGTCAAAGAAATCATCGAGGATAGAGGCTTCGACGCCGATGTGCTATCAACCGACCTACCCATGGCAAATACGGCCGAGGACCACTTTTTGAGTGATTCAGAAGACGAAGACGAGGACGTATCCAGCGCAAGCTTGGCGACAACCACCCTTTCAGTTGGCGGTATGACATGCGGGGCATGTACATCTGCCGTAGAGGGTGCTTTCAAGGATGTCGCTGGCATAAAGTCCTTCAGCATATCTTTGTTATCCGAGCGCGCTGTTATCGGACACGACACAAAGATAATTACACCAGAAAAGCTAGCAGAGGCAATAGAAGACGTTGGTTTCGATGCGGAAGTCCTGGATACCGTCGCCACAACGCCAGCGCTCAAAAAGAGCAAGAGCAGCAAAAAACAGAAGACGCTAACCACTACCCTTTCAGTGGAAGGTATGACATGTGGTGCTTGTACATCAGCTATTGAGGGTGGTTTCAAGGGCGTAGAAGGTGTATTTCAGTTCAACATCAGTCTACTAGCGAATCGCGCAGTACTTGTGCACGACCCATCAAAGTTGACAGAGGATCAAATAGTGGAAATCATTGAAGACCGAGGCTTCGATGCCAAGGTACTGTCATCTGTGGACGGTAGCATACAACAAGTGTCTTCGAGCAACGGGCCTATACATCTCAAGGTATATGGGCTACCCAGCGCCAACGCTGCGAAGGATCTAGAGGCTCTATTGCGCAAGCATCCAGGAATCACCGCTGCAACTATTAACTTCGGCACCTCAAGGATCGCCATCCAGCGCAACCCTCAAATAATCGGCCTTCGAGCCACTGTCGAATTAATAGAAGCAGCAGGATATAACGCCCTAGTGGCTGATTCGGACGACAACAACGCTCAACTCGAATCGCTCGCAAAGACGAAGGAGATCCAAGAGTGGAGAAGATCCGTCATTTTTTGCGCTTGGTTCGCGGTGCCAGTATTCCTCACCAGCATGATCTTCCCAATGATTCCTTTCCTTAACTACGGTGGCATATGCATAATCCCAGGCCTCTACTTGGGTGACTTGATCTGCCTAGCTCTGACAATTCCCGTTCAATTTGGTATTGGCAAGCGATTTTACGTCTCCGCATACAAGTCTCTCAGCCACGGTTCGCCCACTATGGACGTTTTGGTTGTTCTTGGTACCTCGGCAGCCTTCTTCTTCAGCATTGTGTCAATGCTAGTATCACTGTCTAGCATGCAACATACAAAGCCGACTACTCTCTTTGATACCAGTACTATGCTTATCACCTTTATCAGCTTGGGGCGATATCTCGAAAATCGGGCCAAGGGACAAACATCCAAGGCACTCTCCAGGTTAATGTCGCTGGCTCCCTCAATGGCCACAATTTACGCAGATCCTATTGCTGCAGCCAAGGCGGCTGAAGGTTGGGATCTTGAGGAGAAGATCGATCACACTTCTGTGGATGGTAATGCCGCTGAAGAGAGGGTAATTGCTACTGAGCTCATTGAGGTTGGCGATGTCGTAATTCTTCGACCAGGTGATAAGATCCCTGCTGACGGCACTGTAACACGCGGCGAATCTTATCTTGATGAGAGTATGGTTACGGGTGAAGCAATGCCGATCCTCAAAAGGAAGGGAGCTCTCCTAATGGCTGGCACTGTTAACGGTGCTGGTCGACTAGAATTTGTTGTCACTCGAGCCGGCCGTGACACTCAGCTCAGCCAAATCGTTCGACTTGTCCAAGAGGCTCAGACTAATCGCGCCCCCATTCAGCGTCTTGCAGATACTGTTGCTGGTTACTTCGTGCCTATCATCATTACTCTTGGCCTCGCAACTTTTGTTTCATGGATGGTTCTAAGCCACATCCTCCCGTACCCACCAAAAGTCTTCCTTGACCATGTTAGTGGCGGCAAGGTCATGGTATGTATCAAGCTTTGCATCGCTGTAATTGTTTTTGCTTGCCCCTGCGCGCTCGGACTTGCTACCCCCACTGCTGTCATGGTTGGTACAGGCGTCGGGGCTGAACAGGGTATTCTCGTCAAGGGTGGTGCTGCTCTTGAGACTGCTACCAAGGTCAACCACATTGTGTTTGACAAGACTGGCACTCTGACTGTTGGAAAGATGAGCGTGAGCAAGGCCGAACTTGAAGGAGAATGGGCCAACTCGGAAAAGAAGAATCTATGGTGGACTCTTATTGGTCTTGCTGAGATGGGCTCTGAGCATCCAATCGCAAAAGCCATTGTCGGTTCCGCAAAAGAGCATCTCCGTCTTGGACCTGATGGCATACTTGACGGCTCTGTCGGCGACTTTGAAGCTATCGTTGGTAAGGGTATTTCTGCCAATGTTGAGGCTGCCATTTCTCGCGAACGCACGCGCTATAAGGTGCTTATTGGCAATGCTACCTTCCTCGCGTCTGAAGGAGTCGACGTACCGGAAACTGTCAACGAAACCCTCACGTCCTCTACAACTATCAATTCACGAGGACAAGCACGCTCAGCTGGTATAACCACAATTCACACTGCTATTGGCAAAACCTACACTGGTACTCTGAGCTTATCAGACACCATCAAACCATCTGCTCGCGCCGCCGTACTTGCCCTTCGTCGCCTTGGCATTTCATCCTCGATTGTTACAGGCGATACCTCAGCATCCGCCCTTGTCGTTGCAGCCGCGGTCGGGATCGATGCTGCCGATGTCCATGCATCTGCGACACCCTCAGACAAAAAAGCTATTGTCGCAGACCTCCAGTCCCGTGGTTATGTCATCGGTATGGTCGGAGACGGCATCAACGATTCCCCTGCGCTAGCGTCTGCAGATGTAGGCATCGCTCTTTCTACCGGCACAGATGTCGCAATGGAGGCTGCTTCCATAGTTCTCATGTCCAACACCGATCTCCTCGCCATTCCAGCCTCCTTAGATCTCAGCAAAGCCATCTTCTTCCGCATCAAGTTCAATCTTGCATGGGCATGCATGTACAACTTTGTCGGCCTGCCTTTTGCTATGGGTTTCTTCCTTCCCTGGGGGCTCTCCTTGCATCCCATGGCTGCGGGTGGGGCTATGGTATGTTCGTCTGTTTCCGTGGTCATGAGCTCGCTACATCTCAAGTTCTGGCATCGCCCCAGCTGGATGAGGGTTAGTGTACTGGACCCTGGTGCGGATATCAGCGAGAAGGAATTAGAGCTTGAAAGAGAGGCGAAGAGTGGTGCAATTGGTAGTGCGATGGATTGGATCCGAGAAGCATGGGAGGCGAGAAAGAGGAATAAGGAGGAGACGAAGTATGTGCCCTTGAGGGATATGGGTGAGGATTGAGGGAAAGAGAAGGAAGTAAATTCTTGTTGAGTCAAGCGTTTTAGGATACCATGTCTTTATTTACGGAATTTCCCTGCTGTTTTCTATGCGCTTTTTTTTTATTTATGCTTGGAATTTGCTTCGAGTCGTTGTATATAGATCTGGACTCTGGTTTGTAAATCCTCAATACTTTATATTGATACTCTACATCGCCTTTCTGCTGTCTCTTTCCTCACCTAAATGCTTTCTTGTAAGGTGATCTGCATATCTGTAGATCTTGCTCATTTTTGACCAATTATTCAAGTTTCTTTGGGGATGTTCCAGTTGATGATAAACTCATGACTGAAAACGTGGTTCCTCATTACCAGACTTTTTGGTCGTAGATAATCGCGGTGAATTGCCGGGTACTATTTTGGGATCCAATGGTAATGTGTACTGTTCATGACAAGAATTACATGGCTTTTCATGACAGGCGTCAACCGGCCAATGATTAGGTGAAGAGAATGGTGGCACCAGGGGGTGCAATAATTCGTGTCCGCTATTTTTGATGAGGTAATCAACCCCGCCCACTTCGGATGACAGAACATTCACCCACCCAACTTCAACACACAATAACTCCATGGAACTACGCTCAAAAAAGGTCATTGGGGTGTTAAATAAGAGGCCAAAGACGCCTGAACAAGATGATATCCTACTTGTACCAGACACAGAGGAAAGAAGCTACTTCTTCTGGCACGTTGATAATAGGCAGTCATCCGAGCGCATTAAGGATGTTACAGCTCAACATGGGATAAGTGATCGTACAGGACGTTGATGGAGGCAGGAGCGGGCTCATTTTGAAGATGGGAGACGTGTGAGGAAGAGGAAAGCAAAGGAAAAAGGCCATAAGCTTGGAAGACCTTAGAGAGTTGCCCAGGATAAGCTAGAAGCCCTCCTATCAGACGCAACGAATCCTGTTCGTGAAGAGCCGCTAGATGTTCAAGCTATAGTAAATAGTATCCCTCTAGCTCCTAGGTCACTTCAGTACAACCTAAGCAATCGATTTAACGCTTACCTGTTTGTTGCAGCTTATGGGGAGGAGATCTCTGATCAGAACAAGAAGAAGCGGGTTCAATATGGCCATAATTATAAGGATAAACCTCTCTATAGCTTTTGGGACGGCGTACACTTTACAGATAAGGTTCATCTTAATCCTCATGAACGATTTCAGAGGGATAGAGTCCTTAGAGTAAAGGGAACAAGGATAGCTAGAGGCAATATTAAGAAGAGAAGCAAGGTTAAGAAGAGTACGAATACTCTCTACATATTTGCCTCTATATCCTATTAGACTAAGAGTAAATTAAGATTCTATAATAATGAGGAAGATATGCTAGTAATACCTAAGCTAGATCCTAAGCCTAGGAAATTAAAATATGAGAGCCAAGAGGTCTATAATCAAAGAGTGAAAGACTAGGAAGCCTCTAAGCCTCCTCTAATAGAGGGAGACGTCGGTGGGCATCATATGACCCAGAAGTACTACACAGAGAAGATTCTACCTTACTACATTAAGGCTATCGACAAGGCTCGAATAGAGTGTTAGGAGCCTGGCACCTGCTTCTGGCTTCAAGAGGATGGAGACCATCCCATGGTACAAAGAGTCAGAACAACGTTGCTTAAGACCTCAGATCAGCTGGATGGACACCTACTATTATTCACCCACCTCAAAGTCCTGATCTCAATCTAATAGAGGGCATCTGGCTCATTTTAAAACAGAGAGTAAAAAGGAGAATTCACCACCCTAAACCTGGAGAAACACCATGGGATAGAACCAAGACCCATCTCAAGAAGCTTACAATAGAGGCATAGGATAGTATCTCACAACAGGAGATTCAAAGAAGGATAAGAGAGATGCCTGCCTGCTGTGTTAAGCTTACTCAGAACGGTGGTGAGAAAATCCGCTCTGGATCCTGGTAAAACGCTAAGAAAATGGCCTATATAGACATTTGTATACAGATCAATAGTCTCACAATAGCCTCGAAAACAAAGATATGCTCTATCTTTACTATTTTGCTGTAAAATAATATGGTGGGGTGGAAGCCAAGGCATGCTTACCTCAGCAAATAAAGCGGACACGAATTATTGCACCACCTGGTGGTGGTTCTAGGTCGTTTGCGTCATTGAGGGATGGTGGGGCAGATCGATATCGGCACTAGCCCCGAGATACCAGAACTTTTCTTGCGACTCTTCTCTCACCCTTCATCCACCAAATCTCGCGCAAGAATTTGTATTTGGGGGTATTTGTAGTTATGGCGCCTGCAATGCTTGCCGCAATTGACTTTAATAGCCAGTCTACACCTTCAAGAGGACTCGACCAGCAAGCCCTATCTTATATTGGCAATGTCTTCATTCAAGTCACCAGCGAGACAGTTGATCAAGCTCTCGCCCACCTCCAACAATCTGTGGGCCGCTATGCGAATTATCTCGATATCACCAGCCTGACTTCAACCGACGATATCCTCTCCCTCCTTGATGCCGGCGCAGCCAAAGTTTTTGTGACACGCCATCAGCTAGATAAGCTCAAGTCCCTGAACATCGATCAAGACAGGATAGTCTTGTGTCTGCCAGGAAACACCAGAGCAGAAATTATCGATGCCATTGCAGGTACCCAGGTAGACATCTATGCACACCAAGTGCACGACATAGAGTTTATAGAGGCATGGCTGCGGGAGTATGGGACGGACAGGCCAAACGTCTTTATCTCGTTTGCAGCACCAAACTTGAATGATGCATTGAAGCTGGCTAGCCTATCGACCATACCAGTTATACCCGCCGAGTTTCTTACCGTTGACACACAAAACGAGTCGAGCTTAATAAGTGTCGCAAAGCTAATTATGGCTAATGCGACTAGTGACCGGCCGGATGGCCTTTTCACAACACTTGTAACCGACGAGCGAGGAACAGCGCTCGGGCTGGTATACAGCAGCGAAGAAAGTGTTGCAGAAAGCTTAAAGACTGGACGAGGTGTCTACCAAAGTCGAAAGCGAGGACTATGGTACAAGGGTGAAAGCAGTGGAGACATACAGGAATTGGTTTCCATGTCATTAGACTGCGACAGCGATTGTCTTCAATTTGTCGTACGTCAAAAGGGTAGAGGCTTCTGTCATCTTGCTACGCCGACTTGTTTTGGACAGTACCGTGGGTTGTCAAAGCTGCAGAAGACACTCCAAAGCCGGATGGAATCCGCTCCTCAGGGGTCCTATACTGCAAGACTGTTCAACGACTCCCAGCTCTTGCGGGCCAAAATATTGGAAGAAGCTACAGAGCTTTGCGATGCCACAAGCAAAGAGCATATTGCATTTGAGGCAGCCGATCTCTTCTACTTTGCATTAACAAAATGTGTAGCCGCAGGAGTGTCGTTAGAAGATGTGGAGCGTAATCTCGATGCAAAGAGTATTAAAGTGAAGCGACGACAGGGTGATGCCAAACCAGCATTTGCTGCTCAAGTGGCGTCCGCGACCACTCAGGTACCAAACACTACAAGTGACGTACCCAAAGAGATACCCAAAGAGGCTACTTCAGCACCCAAGGGAGAGGACGAACTGTCTGGCCCAAAGAACGACAGAATTGCCATGAAGCGATATACGACATCACAAGAGCCACCTGAGATCATTGCAGCTGCACTACAAAGACCATCCCAAAAATCTACAGAACAGATTATCGGTATCTGTCGGCCCATAATTGAAGCCATTAAGACGCGGGGTGATGCGGCACTACTTGAGTATACACACAAATTTGAAAAGGCTACCTCGTTAACGTCTCCGGTTCTGCGAGCACCATTTCCCCCTGAACTTATGCAACTAGCCCCGGAGACCGCAAAAGCCATCGACATTTCATTCGAAAACATTCGCAAATTTCACGCAGCGCAAAAAGAAGAAAAACATCTCACTGTAGAAACAATGCCCGGTGTTGTATGCTCTAGATTTGCGCGACCAATCGAAAGGGTTGGCCTCTATGTACCCGGTGGCACTGCAGTTCTTCCATCTACTGCCCTCATGCTTGGTGTGCCAGCCATGGTGGCCGGCTGCAAGAAGATTGTTCTTGCAACACCACCTCGCGCCAGTGGGATGGTGACGCCAGAGGTTGTCTACGCTGCTCATAAGGTTGGCGCTGAGATGATTGTTCTTGCCGGAGGTGCGCAAGCTGTCGCAGCCATGGCTTATGGTACCGAGAGCGTGTCTAAGGTTGATAAGATTCTGGGACCAGGTAACCAGTTTGTCACTGCTGCAAAGATGCACGTGTCGAATGATACCAATGCTGGTGTGAGCATTGATATGCCTGCAGGGCCTAGCGAAGTACTAGTTATCGCAGATGCGTCGTCCAACCCCGTGTTCGTTGCATCAGATTTGCTCAGTCAGGCAGAGCATGGCGTAGACTCCCAGGTTATTCTCATTGCGGTTGGCTTAACAGAGGCTGGGTTAGCAGCCATTGAAGAGGAGCTACATCAGCAAGCAAATGCGCTCCCCCGTGTTGAAATTGTCCGTGGGGCTATCGAACATTCTCTTACACTGTCTGTGAATACTATCGAAGAAGCCATGGATTTGAGCAACCAGTATGCACCTGAGCATTTGATTCTTCAAGTCGATAATGCTGAACGGCTTATTGACTTGGTGGAGAATGCTGGCAGTGTATTCATTGGCCAGTGGACACCAGAGAGTGTTGGTGATTACTCTGCAGGTGTCAATCACTCCCTTCGTATGTTTTGCCCCTCTGATCAGTTTCAGCAAAAATACTAATGGTACTATAGCCACTTATGGATATGCAAAGCAGTACTCTGGCGTCAGTTTAGCTTCATATGTCAAACACATCACAAGTTCTCATTTGACAAAGGAGGGACTCCAGAATGTTGGCCCAGCAGTCATGGAGCTTGCGCGCGTTGAGGAGCTCGAGGCGCATCGACGTGCTGTCAGTTTGCGACTTAGTGTAGTCTGAATACTATGACCTAATGCAACCATACTCTTCAAATAAGTCCGAAGCATCCTATACTAGTTCAGGAAAAGAAAACACTGATTTGTGCACCAAGTTGGTCGGCAGATGGTTTTGTACATATTAGCATGTGGTTCCGCATTTAGTACTAAATGCACCAAACGATGGCAAAAGCCTAATAACAACCGGTAGATCTCAGTGTGGCTTGGATAATTTACTAGAAAAGGCATAGTATGTTCATTTACTTGAGTCTGTCTAGCGGGTATCTTGGTTTCGTTTGAGACACGGGCCACGCATGAATTATGCAACCAGGTAATCGGTACAAACATGTGCCTTAACGGCATTGTTTGTACCATCTTATATGAGCACATGATCTTAACATGATCATAGCATGAGATTTTTGTCCAGGGTTCGTAATTCTTGTGTGTGGAGATCACTTTGTACCAAACGGCCTGTATTTTCATCATGAATCATGAGGCGGGAAGTTTTAGCCCGCAATAATTTCCACGACGGCCTTTTACGACCCATGAAACAACGCTCTCATGACTATGAGCCTACGACCCACTCCACAAAAAAACACTACGTAAGCTTCAAGTTATGCGGATCTCATATATGTACTGGTCTCCACCTCGATGAGTCTCATTCCATCACATTCGTTTTTCACACTTCTGTTCCATCTTTTCATTCATTCTAGGAGCGTGCTTCCTTAAATTCAATTAACGATTATATCTTTTTGCACCGGAGCTAGCTCTCAGAATCTCTTCATATCTACCTTCATTCTTATATTCCCTGCTGAATAGACCTCACGATGCATTTCACCGGCAACTCCATCTACCTCGCTGTGACCTTCCTCTCCTCCTCAACCGCTGTTCTCGCAGCCGTTCAACCCTACGGCCAATGTGGTGGTAAAAGCTTTGATGGTAGGCAGTCTCAACGGACTCAAATGTTATATAGTACTCACACTGGTCTATAGGTGACTCGACATGTACCGATGGATGGTCATGTCAAAAGCTCAACGACTACTATTCTCAATGCCTTGGTGGTAACCCCAATGCCCCTCCTGGCGGTCCTGCACCAGGTCCGGCACCAACTGCTCCTGGATCTAACCCTTCCGGTGCACCGGTGCCATCGAGTAATGGAACACTTCCTATTGCTGAACCTACGCCTACTCCAGAAACACCTGGTAATGGAACGGTCCCTGTTGTCGATCCCACTCCCGCGCCTGAGCCAGTCCCTGAAGCACCAGGAGATGGCACGGCACCTATTGAGAATTTGCCGTCAAATTTACCGTCAAAGTTCGAAACCATCATTGTAACTCCAACATCTGTCGTCCAGCCAGTAGCTGTAAACTCAACATCGGTTGTCGCCGTCCCGTCAACTAAACCTACAGCTGCGCCTGGTACGGGAGCAAACGGCGCCGGTTGCTCTCTGGATGCACTTTTCAAAGCCCATGGAAAAAAGTACATTGGTGTAGCCACAGACAAGAATCTATTAAGTTCTGGCCAAAACGCGAAGATCATCATCGACAACTTCGGTCAAGTGACGCCTGAGAACAGTATGAAGTGGGATGCGACAGAGGCTACGCAAGGCTCTTTCACACTTGCTGGAGCTGATGCCCTTGTCGAATGGGCCACGACAAACAAGAAGTTAATCCGCGGGCACACCACCGTTTGGCATTCTCAACTTCCTACATGGGTCAGTTCCATCAAAGACAAGACAAAACTGCAAGAGGTCATGGTAGCACATATCAAGAAGCTCATGGGCGCTTATGCCGGCAAGGTCTATGCATGGGGTATGTAATCTTCGTCCAAACCACCATCTCCACCCAGATACTAACAACTTAACATAGATGTAATCAACGAAATGTTCGAAGAAAATGGTTCCTTCCGCTCCTCAGTCTTCTACAATGTCCTCGGTAAGTAGATTCCGTCCATCAGAGCGATATAAACTTACAGATACTAACTCTATACCACAGGGGAGGACTTCGTCAAGACTGCATTCACCGCCGCCCGGGCCGCAGACCCAAATGCCAAATTATACATCAACGACTACAACCTAGATTCACCCAGCTACGCTAAGACAAAGGGTTTCGCTGCTGCAGTGAAGAAATGGGTCGCCGCCGGCGTTCCCATCGATGGCGTAGGAAGCCAAAGCCATTTGGCTGGTAACTGGCCCATCGCAGACTTCCCTGCCGCCCTCAAACTTGTCTGTGCCGACGTCAAAGAATGCGCTATGACGGAGCTGGACATCAAGGGTGCGACAAGTGCAGACTACCAAACTGCTGTTAAGGCGTGTCTTGATACGACTAACTGCGTTGGTGTTACTGTTTGGGGTGTCTCAGATGCGAATAGCTGGAGAGCTAGCGAGAAGCCGCTGCTGTTTGATGCAAGCTTTAAGGCTAAGGAGGCTTATAATGGACTCTGCACTGCTTTGGCGTAGATGCTAGTGGAGTGAGGGGAGCGCAGAAAGTCTTAGGATGTATCTATTCTTGTTGTACATATACAAACCCGCATATATATAGATATATATCATTATTATTACCTTATTGAAGCCCTTCCAAGTCTAGAAGGTGTAGTTACAGACAACCTTTGCGGACAGTAAACTTGTCCAGGACGCCCATAATTATCGGAAATGCATCGTTTAGTACTACATTGAAACAGCGAATTTCAAGTGAGATACAAAAAGGCAGTGAAAATTGAATTTTTAATGTCACAATTGAGTTAGCTTATTTTATTTCATTGTCTAGCCTACAAATAGGTTTCTATCTCAAGTCTCATCTCAATCGAAGGCGTCATGACTTGTAGACGTGGATGACGTGAGGGTTGAGGTAAGCGAGCAGACCAGTGTTACCCCATTCGCCGCCAATGCCAGACTCCTTGTGTCCACCGAAGATGGCCTGGGGTGTTGGCTTTTCCCAAGAGTTGACAAAGACAGAGCCAGCTTCAAGTCTTCGTGCGATCTTGGATGCCTTCTCTACATCTTTGCCCCACACGCAGGCACCGAGACCCATCTTGGTGTCATTGGCACGGGCAATAACTTCCTCGAGGTCAGACCATGGCTGTGTGGGCACGATAGGGCCGAAAGGCTCTTCTTGGATGATTCGAGAATCGTTAGGTGGATTGTCAATGATGGTGGGTTGGATGAAGTAACCCTTGGAGGCGGATACGTCTGGTTCGCCGGCGGCGAACTTGTAGCCCTTGTTCTTGCTGTCCTCAAAGAAACCCTTGACACGCTCGTACTGCATTTGATTCTGGATGGGGCCAAGTAGGTTATCACCATCATCGGGGTTGCCAATCTTGATGGTCTTGGTGAAGTTGACCATCTCTTGCAAAAACTCCTTGTAGATAGACTCGTGGATGTAGATGCGCTTGGTTGCTACACAAACTTGTCCAGAGTTTTGGAAAGCGCCCATGACAACCTCAGGCGCAACCTTCTTGACATCCACGTCTGGGAGGATGATAGACGCATCGTTGCCTCCAAGTTCGAGTGTCACGCGCTTGAGGGTTTTTGCGGCCGTTTCCATGACCTTCTTGCCCGTGGCGATGGAGCCAGTGAAGGTGATCTTAGCAATGTCGGGGTGGGCACACATGGATGCACCAAGGTCGTTGTTGCCACCAACGACCTGAACAACACCAGGAGGAAGGACCTCCTGTGCGAGCTCGGCAAACTTGAGAGAGGTATACGGGGTGAAGGGGGAGGGCTTGACGATGACCGTGTTACCGGTCAAAAGAGCTGGTGCGATCTTTCCACAGCTGAGGCCCAAGGGGAAGTTCCAGGGGCAGATAGCTAGGGTTGTATCAGCATCAGATTTGTGTATTGTGTGCATCGTGCTCACCTGCACATACGCCTAATGGCGTGTACTCAGTGTAAACGGTCTTCTCGTCATCCTCAAGCTTCTCGCTGGGGATGCTGAGGGACAGATGAAAACCAATGAAGCCAGCAACGGCGCCGATCTCCATGGCAGCGAACTTCCTCTATCACGACGTTAGTCCGCTGCGGTATAGCCTCTATAAAGGGCCAGAAGACACGTACCGGCTTACCCGTCTCCTTGCAGAGCAGAGTTGTGAATTCGTCAGCGTGTTGCGAGAAGAGTTCAGCAAGCTTTCCAAGAAGCTCCTTTCTTTTCTCAATTGGAGTATCTCTCCATGCGGGGAAGGCCTTATTTGCAGCGACAACGGCATCGTTCAGGTCTTGCTCGCTAGCAATTGGCACATCCCAAAGCTCTTGGCCAGTCGTGGGGTTGACACCACGATGGATCTTGTCGGAGCCGCGCTGCTTGCCATCGACAATGTTGTAGAACTTCTCGAAGTCGACGGTCGAGGCTTTACCTGGAGGCATGATTGCTGCTTTGGGAGAGAAAGAGAAAAGGTGATAGGTAATAGGTAATATATACTAGAGCGTCCGGATGAGCGCGGAGCAGAAAGGTGCTCTTAAGCTGACACGCGTCTCTGTGGTACGCGTTCAATCCAATCACCTCAGAGGTTACCCTCGGCAAGTAGCGCTATGTGTATCCAGGTAGTGTCATGTTTTCGGGGGCAGCTTCTTGGCTGATACCATCTACCCCACCTCAGCGTGAGAATCGCGGGGCTCGACGTAGCCACCACCTACCAAAGCTCTGCCTATGTTGTGCGGCAGCTTAACCGGCAGCGTAGCGGGCCCGAACTTGTACCCATCTTCATAGGCTCACCTATTCCAAATTGGACTGGAAAAGGTTAAGCTGGACAATGACAGTGCCGTTTTTTTCTTCCTACCAGCGAAACCATTCTCCACTGTGCCGTTGTGCTAGGTTCCAGTGCTCTTTGATCACCAATCCAAGTAGTCGGGCCGCCGAAATTGGCCGATTGAATACATGTTGACAAATCACCCTTCTTCAAGTGAGATCCCTTGCGGCGTTCGATACAAGTGCTGTGCTTCGGTAGCTAGGTATCGCAGACATCAACGCCTCATGAATACATATTGAGGGGGCCTTTTTAGGGACTTGCTGAGGGGCGAACAACATGATTTGAGCCTCACATTTGTTGCAGAGTAGGTCGTTTTAAGTGAAAATCAAACTTCGTCGTTTGCGGGTGGGTAACCAGAGCTACCCTTCACTTGGTTAGCACCATCTTGTTCTCCACCATTGCCGTGGCCAGCCTCATTAGGCCTCCCGAGTTCATTCTCCGCAACACTGTGGCCTCTACGTATAGTTTCACACCGTACATTTCTATACCCTGCCTTACCGCCACTAAGTTTTTTTCCTCGACTCCACTCATGATACAGTCTTCGATGTGCACTGCCTCTTTTCACATCCGGTGGAACCCGAATAAGCGAGCAGGGTTCAATACAGCTCTTTTAGAGTTGTTTCTCGTGAAATTTTGACGTTATAAAGGTATTTTAGGTAAGATTTAAGAACGAAAGCTATAATCTAGCCAATTATGTATAGTAAATTTGCATAAACTACCTCTACTAGGAGTTATTGCTCGCTTATTCGGGTTCCACCGGACGTGAAAGGGTGCAGTATGTAGATCTCATCAAGCCGTCGCGCAATTGGTAATCCTTCTGTCAGAAATGACAAAGAGTAAGCCTGTGCACTGCGATGTCACTCATACACCTCCTCGAGTTACCCACTGAAATAGTATCTGCTACAGTCTGTTTTTTGCATGTTGTTGGGGATTGTGGCCCGGCGAACTGTATTTGCCTGTTATCGTATCCATTCATCTAGCGACTTTCGCTAATTAGATTACCTGGCAAACAGCTTCTAACAATAGCTAGCAATGTATCAAAGTCATTTCCTATTTTAGTACTCTGTTCTTAGCTCCCAAAAGGAGTTTTTTTTTCGTCCATAATAATTCAACAAAGTATTTACGCACCTACCCTTTGTCGACTAAATAGCCATCAGCGATATGATAATTGATGAACAATACGAGCGCTCAAAGACACGTTTCGAGTCCAAGGCGCCCCTTGCAGTGTTTGGCAACCTTAATGTTCCTATTGCTCGCTAGAATAGTCAAGCTTCCCCAGAAGCCCAGACCGCAATCAACCGTCACTCGCTGGTTCGTGACCTCGACCCGTTCTACCAATCTATTATATACAACACTCGCCTTCCACGAACCCGTTGCGTGCTCATCACACTACGTTCATGCTAGTGACGACCTATTTTTGGACTGATCATTTCTCTACTGTTATCGTCTACCCCAGGAAATCTCGCGTTCTAGAGCCATCATGATCTGAGCATTTAGGTTGTCACTGGTCTCAACCGCTGTCGATGTTTCTCGGCTACCCCGTGTATATTTCCACACCTAATATCGACGGGCAGATTGAGTACTGTCCGCATGCCAACCATGCCTGGTTCGCAACGCTCTCCGACGCTGTGCACCTCACTGCACGAGGGTCAAGCCTGGAGATGGTACCAAGTGGCTAATTCCTACCATCGTTCACACTTTCGTCGCCAATGAGATCAATTCCATGTACGGGCCGAGCCAACCGTTCGTATGTATGCTTAAACTTTAGAGATCGATGTGTATTCAAAGGTTTGGCCTGCTCTAGGCCTCGTACCCTCGTACCCGGAAAAATACGTCAACATTTAAGACAGAAGGCGTTCGCTACCACTGATCCTCCAGCATCAAATAGTTTTTGCAAATTCAGCTCATCGATCAAAGTTATATCTTTTTGCCAAATCTACCTATTGAATACCATAAACTCACAATGAAGTACACGCTCGCCACTCTTGTCCTCGCGGCAACCTCATTAGCGAGCCCGGTGCCAGAGGCAAAAGGCCCAGCACCTTCATCATTCAAAATTGCCAACGTTGTTTCAGGTGGCTCTGGATGTCCACAAGGCAGTATCGACGTCGACTGGACCGACAACAAGCTCTTTCCCATTTGTACATACTCGATTTCACATTCGAAAGAGTACCAACTAACTCGTATCACAGACTTCAACAAACAATTCACTGCCAAAGTTGGCCGCGGTACCGAGATCACCGACTCCCGGAAGAACTGCCAAATCAACCTCAAGCTTGAATATGAACCTGGTTTCTCATTCTCCGTATATCAAGCCGACTACACTGGCTGGGCAGATCTCGATGCCGGCGTGACAGGTACTGTCAAGTCGACTTACTACTTCTCGGGCACAACGGACCAGGTGAGACTAATTCTGTTCCTGAAATCTTATTTACAAAAGTTAACAAGTAACAAGTCCTCCGTGGCCTTGTCCCTTCCCGGTCCCTCCCATGGAAGGTACTACAAGCAGGATAATGTCGATCTCGCCGTATGGTCGCCATGTGGTCCCGGTGAAGCTCTGCTCAACGTCAACTCTGAGGTATCTCTTTCGCCTTCGGGCACTTACTTGAGCGGCACGCTCACATCCGCACGCGAGGGTGGCAAACTCACCAACAACTTGTACTTCGCATGGAAGAAGTGTTAAGAGATGGAATTCGATTTCCTTTTTGTTCCATGGAAAATTTTGTAGTTATTTTTGTAGTCCATACCCTTCGCTTTGTACATAGATGAAAAGAACTATCGATTTTTAAGATCTGCATTTGAACAAAGCTAAAAGTTGTCCTGTTACATTTTCCCTTGCCATTCTGGTTTTCTATAGTGAAAAATACCAAAAAAATTATCCAAGCCTTCACCACCGTTGACCAATTTTTTGCTGCCCCAGCTTCAGCCCATCCCAACATACCATAAAATCACAAGCACTCCTCACGCGCCGCCAAAGAACACGGGTTCCGTCTCTCCATCTTTACGCATCACATCCCCAAACTCCTGACCTGATGTCTCATCAGACTTCTTACATTAATCTATCGCAATCTATCAGTACCAAACTTTTCCCCCATGCATGCATTAACCTAAGCTATCAATCTCGGATATCTATTTTCGGATCTCTTGCATTAACTAAAGGTGTGGATATATACTGTGAATAATTTATTGACAGGGGGTAGTGGGGCAAGAGGATGATTTTGAAAAGGGGTCCACTTGATGTTGCTGAGTATGAGACTGGGTATTGTATGGAGCGTGATCAATAGGAGAGAAGTGCTATGATGGCGTTTTAATTGGAAATTTATTTGTGCTTAAATCATTTATTTGTTACATAGTCACTCTTACATGTGCTTCTCTTCGTTGCTGCCACTTTCCACCTCTTCATCCTTTTGCTCACTTTCCTCATCATCCTTCCATTCGCTTCCCACCTCCTCAATCTCCTGGTCACTTCCCATCTCTTCAATTCCCCGCTCACTATTCGTCTCTATTCCCCGCTCCTTGTCCTCCTCCACTACTTCATTCTCATCGCCACTCTTTTCTAAATATGGTGGAGGCGCCAATTCCTCTGTCTCACCACCATTCCCTTCAATCCATACCCTATTCAATTCATGCTCAATCTCTTGCCTCCTCTTTTTCCACTCCTCAACCTTGGCAAGTCGCTCTCTAAGCTCGGCGAGTTCCTTCTCGACAGACGATTTTTCAGACTTGGTACCGATGCGTTGGAACTCCCATTCATCGCCATGGTTGCCCATACCTAGGGTGAGTGTGTAGGTATGATAGCGTTTCAAGGATGCGCGAGTGGATATTGTGATGAGTGCTGTTGGGTGTGTTAGATATTGATATAAATTGAGCAAAATAGGTGGTCAAACTTACTAATCCCTTTTGCTTTGCAGCGCTCATATAATAGGCCCTCAACGTCGCTGCTAACGGCGCTCGTTCCCTCATCTACAAATGCATACTTTGGCTCATGGTAGAGTAGTCGAGCGATGCCGATGCGTTGCTTTTCGCCTCCACTAAACACGTCTTTCCATAACTTTTTCGTGTCCCAACCGCCCTCGCGGTCGGGAATGTAGCCTAGTTTTGCTTCTTCTAGAACTTGTAGGAGTTCGTGGTCGCGGCGTCCGGCATCCTTCATGTCGATTGCTGTGTGGGGATAGATGACTTGATCACGTAGTGTGCCGGTTGACAGGTACGGGCGTTGGGGAAGGAACATGATGCCATCCATGCCATTGCTACGTGGACGAGATACAAGACCACGGTACGCTGGCCAAAGACCTGCAACGACGCGGGCCACTGCGCTTTTCCCTACACCGTTGGGGCCTGTGATGAGCAAGTGCTCTCCGGAATGGACAATGAAAGACAAGCTCTCGAGGAGTTCGTCGCCCCCCTGGGGATGTAAGACTGGAGCAACGACAGGCACATGTTCAAGACGGATGCCATCGAAGCCTTTGTGTACTGTCCCCTGAACGTCAGAAACGGAAAAGAGCTCTGGTCGCGAGCCTGGAGGAGGATAGTAGGCATCTGCATGGACGCGATGCAGAGTGCTGATCAACGTGTAGACGCGTGATGTGTAGCCTGCGAGCTCAGAAAGGTCCTTGATACTGTACATCATGCGCCCTCCTGCATCAGCAAGAGACAACATGAGACGTTTATTTGTGATGAAGTCTTTCATACGACTTCGTTCACGGCCTACCTTCTCACCACCTGATCCTTCCGAGACTCCACCTAAGCCACCCCATGCTGGTAGGAAAACGGGAAGTGAGGTAATGAGATAACCGAATGCAGACCAGGAATACTTTAAGACAAAGTCTTCGAGCATGTTGTAGCGGATTTTGAGGCTGTAGATTCCTTCCATCCAGTGTTTGAGGTCTTTGAAGCCGCGCTCGAGAAAGTGCTTTTCCATCTGGTCGCCACCGTAGAAGGCGACTTCTTCGGCATTGGCAATCAAGCGAGCGTGAAGAGCACGAAATTCACCTTCTCTTCGGCCTTCGACAGCTTTTAGTTTGCCAAAGGGCGGTGATAGTCTTCGCAGTATTGTTGCGGTAAGGAAGTAGTTGCTCAGCAGTCCTGTCAAGGCCAAGGGGCCCAGAGAGCGGAAGAGCTGGTAGTTGAAGACACAAAGATCGACGAATGGCTTCCCCAAGGACGAGTACAGCGAGGCGGCCGAGGCGCAAAACAAGGTCAAGTCCTGAGTGATGTATTGGTCTGCGCCTTGACCAACGCCTCCATCCAAGTTCGACAGCTTATAGTAGTTCAGATGGTCGTTTAAGTACAGGTCGTGGATGTAGCGCGTAAGTCGAGTGCGGAAGGCAATGGAGACCTTACTCTGCAGGAACTTGATCATGGCGTTGGTGTACGAGGAAAAAGTGCCGACACCGAGCCACTTGACGATGCCCCAGAGGAAGGCCTTGCCGTTGCCAGCGACCAAATCTCGCACGATTTCTCCATCCAGACGGGCAACGACTAAGGAAAGATATGTCCGTAACATCAGGAACACGCTGTGACTGACAAGCAGACCCGTCTCCTTGCTGTTCCATCTCGGTATCATAATGTTAAGCAAGCTCAGAAACTGGTGGAGGAAGGCTAGATTCAGGCCTGGCTTGGTTTGTGGCGGCGGTGCTTGTGGGTTGCTTGCATCGGCCATGCGAGCAGCACGTGGAGGCTGGAGGAAGAGTCTGCGGTGAGCATCGAAGGTGGTCGGTTTGGTGGGATTGATGACCACCTTGGATGTCGAGTCGCGATAGGGCACGTATATCGTTCGAGACCCGTCTTTGTTCTTGAGTCCAGAGTTTCGACGCAGGAGTCGACGACCCGTCTCCTTTTCTGCCCTGCTGTCCTTGTACCATTTACGCCCTCCATAGCCTGCGCCGATTATGGTGAAGAGGAGTGTAATAGTCGAGACCAGCTTGGTGAGCCGCGACGCGCCTCGGACTTTGGTTTTGAGAAGCGTGGCATAGTGGTCATAGAGCACCAGAAGCGGGTCATGTGGTTTTCGTAACGTGGATTGTGCAGCCATTGTAGGCCATCAGCTCCTCCTTAGAGTTAGAGAGATGGGCATGTCTTGGTGATGCATCAAAATAACATGGTGTTTCGGCCTTGTAGTCCTGGACTTGGTTGCATGTGATGTTAGCCTCCAAGTGATGCGCCTGTGACGAGCCGAGGCATGTGAATCCCCTAGGGTGCCAAGATCTGGGGTAATCGTCTCACGTTTCTCGTTTGTCCTTCTTTACAATCATATATACATTAATCGTCTATCTATTGGGCTAATTATTACCATAGTCACATATTCACAAAGCCCCTCATCATGTCTATCCACTTTCAACCACCCTAACTGTCTTGAACAGCTCGTTCTTCAGCCACGCACCAAGCACATCGTATAGAAATCGGCCTTGCTCGGATGCTCCTTCACCATCCCAGTTCGCCAACGCATCAATAAGCTGTCTACAATGCTCTAAGCCCCTAAGTACCCTCTGCCTCTTCAGCTCCTGCTGTTCCGCTTCATCGAATTGGTACATTTCAAACTGGATCGCCTGGAACGCAGGGTTCAATGGCATGCCATGCTTCGACGTAGTTGCTGAAAGAGGAGATGACAGACGAGGACAAGATGACGGAATACAACTGCCGCTCAGTGATGGAGAAGCACCAGGGGATTCTGGGACGTTTACGCCTGCGGCAATTCGATACCAGCTTAGAACTTTGATGGTAATGCTAGAATACAGCATGGCAAGATGTGGATCGGAAGCGCACGGGCAACTTAAAAGTTGAATGACCGACTGTATCGCATGTCTTGTAGTAGAGAGAATGCTGTCAATATCCTTGCATTCCATGCCCGGATAAGCGTCTATTGTGTCTGAGCCAATGGTATGCAGGCTGTAGAGTGTTGAGTATGCGAGCGTATAGCAGCAGTGCGAAGAGGACGGTGAGTTGTTGACATGAGTTGAGTGCCAGGTGTTTGTACCGTTGCTCCTCGGGCTTTGGGGAGAGGGAGACACAGAGTTGATCGAGTAGGGAGAAAGATTGCTGTTGTGTAACGTATAATCCATGGGGTTGACTGCGTCACCACCAACATAATGGCCCAGGGTTGAAATATCGGGAGTATTAGGCTGAGTTGGTTGCTGTTTTATGAACGGATCCCGAAAACTAGGCTCAGGCTCGATGCTCTGAATTAACTCCGGGGTGAGTTGTGCATTAGACAGCGGCATGTCGTCCATAAAGGCGAGGTCTGTCGCATCCATGTAGAAGGGCTCCGGGGTCATCTCATACTCGAAATTAGGTGTGCCTGGCGTAGAAGACCAATGGGAGGACCAATTTGATGATGTCTCGGAGAACTCTCGAAGTGGTCGAAGGACAGGCGGCTCGGGCTGGATCCTAAATTTGCGAAAGTCGCCACCGTCTGGTGCGTGTCGTTTTGAGCCCTTGATGAATGGAGTACCATCTCTATTCCTTTTCCTTGTTCGGCCAGGCTTGCCGTGTTTCCTTGAGATGCCGTAGATGCATTGTGATCTATTTGCAGAGCATCGACCACAAATCGGATGTTGTTTGTCGCACTTTACTTTTGATGCAGCACAGGCATCACAAGATGCTCTGAGCTTGGGTTTGCGCTCCTTATCTAACGAAGGCTTAGGGGCCGATGTAGGTGGTTTGGTCACAGGTGTAAGCATCTTGGGACTTGATGTCTGGCTGGTGGAGGGCAATATCGGCGATTGCCACAGTACGGATGTTGAGGAGAGTGACATGGTCGTTGTTGTGAAGAAAGAAATTAATATTTAGTAATGGCTATATTCGATTCTCATAGCCCTAGACGGTGTGTGCTTATCAAAAGTTTGTCCAAGTAGCAGAGGCCTGGTACGATTATATATCAGTATTACATCTCCGACATCAAGACACTCATGTAAGGTCAGACAATGCACCTTGGTAGTCAGCGCCTGTACTAGCAGTCTGCGTTACTCAGTCTATGCAGAGCAGCAAGCCTACACGTCTCAGCCTTCGCGCCAGTGCGTAGCAACCCCTACACTTTCTGATCCCCGGATCAGCTGTCGTGCAACTGATAGGATCTCAACACCGCTAGGACCTGCAACCTGCACACCAAGACGTCTTCTTGTGTCGTTGGAACGTGGAAGCCACCATGAACCCCCGTAAACACGTTTTCGACGTCAGGAATACTGTGCGGGAGGAGTCTGTGCATTGCATGTGCATATGCAGATGCGAAGTTGAGCTGGATAGACGCTGGATGGATTGGGTGCGGATTGGGTGCGGATTGGGTGCTGTCCAGCGCGGCAAGGTGGGACCAAGAAAAATAGACGTGAGCATGGCATTGTCAGCCTCAATTGGCTGACTGAAAACAGTGCATCCTAGTCAGACTCTAGGAAGCAAAACATGCATGTCAGATGGGAACATCCGAAGATGGATGGTGGAGACGAGGTGTGGTGGGGACGATTTGGGCAAACTAAATTCCGGTGAGTGAGAAAAGAGAACCTTTGATGCACGTCCTGCTCGTTCGCACGGCCAACAAGGCCACCATACAACAACAACAACAACAACTACTCCTCTAGGATCAATGGAATCCTTCTAATACGAATTGCTAAAATCATCTCGAGTAATGTCGCCATCGGTGGATAAGGTGTCAAAGCGTGGGCACTATCCAAACCAGTTGGCCTGCACACACCATTGCCTGCGCCATGCTCCAATCTTAGTCCCCGCTGTTAGTCCCCGACAACCTTCCATCAAGCCTTCCATGCAGCCTTCCACTAATATCACCCTGGGCATTGTCGTCGTTCATCCCATACCTAAACTGGCCAACGACCCTGTGTCCTCGTGCTTGTCATACACGTGTCCAACGCAATTCTATGCACCCATCGGCTCCGTTTCCCCCAAAATAGGCGCTGCACAATCGCTGATGGATCCAATCGATAGCCGTCTTCTGGTTCTTCATTCCAAATGGCCAAACATAGGCGCGAAGAAACAAAAGAAAGTTTCAAGCGCTCGTCTGCTGCTTTACCCCACTCTACCATTTGAAACTAATTTTTTTGCCAGTGATAAACAGTTGGACAGGCTGTGTGTCATAGGAACAACCTAATTCGGCCATCGATGCTCGGTGCTATGTCTAGCTCGCAATAGATATCAATACATTACGGATATGCCTGTAGAAAAGACCCTGAACCACTGTCTAACAGAAAACATGTGTTACTTCCGGACAGATGGATACATTCCCCCCCCCCATAATCACACTCAAATCTACCACCCTCACTCGCTCTACCGGTAAGTTTGAGTTCGGCCCGTCCCCAACACACCGCGCCAATGTCTTCTCGCACCAGCACCATCTTACATCAAATTCTGCCAATCCCAGTAAACATTCTCTCTTACCGCTTAACTTGCCTTCTTTTCCAATACTCCAATATACTATACTGAGACAATTACACATCATGTACCTGCAGCACTGCCACAGCCCTATCCCAAGTCCCAGGTTACATCTTCCCTATGTGCGAACGACTTACTCCCCCTGCTATCCATCTGCGTTACATACCCCCCCTTCATGTATAGTTCAAATAGCAATATTGGTTACAAATACTACGAATCCCATCGCTTTGGGTAAATTTCCTTGCACAACGGGGCTGAGTTACTGTCTCCCATTCTCACTTTGGAACGCCATGCATATGCACTTTGTAAGCTAACCTGCATATGCTATTGGCTCGTGTCCGTGACCCTCGCTAATCTGTAGCAATGAGGCACCGTTGTTAGTCGCATGACGAAAGACAGCGAAACAAGTAATGTGCACGTTTGGAAAAGTGGGAAGGGCGAATCGGCGATGACATAGCTGGAAAAGGAAGAAAGACGGAATTGTAGAGGGCGGGGTCTGGTCTAGGTAAGAAGCGAATGCTATTTTGGGCTGGAGATTGTGCTTCTAAAATATTGTTGGGTAGTCAAATGGAAGAACAAGGTAGATTAGAAGCAAGACGGAAGCACAGGCATGCACTTCGTTCTCGAACACAGTGGCACTTGTATACAAAGTAGCTTATTTACAATGAAGTATTAATCTTAAAACAAGAGACGATGTCACTCGATTATATTGCACTGTGACGAACAGATTCCACTTAGGCTAGGAAGAACAGCGTCGAAGCGCGAGTTCAAAATCAATATTCTAATACATCTAAAGAACTACTATAGCACAATCACTCATCGTCCTCACTATCCTCATCCTGTTCTAAATCTTCATCACTGGCGAGATCAAGTTCCATATCCTCCTCCTGTTCACCTGAATCCTCATCAAACTGCTCAATCTCCCCATTCGCATCTGCAACCTCCGCCTCTTTTCTCTTCTTATCATCCGTCTTCCTCGCGTCCTCTAGCATCTTCGTCTTTTGGTCTCTAGACTTTCTTTGCCCAGCAACGTACGCTCCAAGTGGCGTCTTCTCCCATGTCACATCTTTAAGAAAGTTCTCAACGCCCGCCCGGTTATTAGGTGCGAAGTCAATCTTGGCCCGTTTTTCTTCGATCCATCGCGAGTTGGCTTCAAGTTTCTGGACAAGAAGTGCAATAAGTGAATTGATCTTAGAATTGCGGTTGCCGCCGCTTTTCTTTGTCATAGCTTTCACCCAGCGCTTGAGCATTACGATAACGGGTAGGGCGAGTTCAGGGAACGCAATATTCTTGGTCCAGAGGATGAAAAACTCGGATAGTAGCTCCGCAACCTGCTCGCCGACGCCATCCTGGTAGATTCGCGTTCGTAGATATGCCTTTGTAGCTCTTATGGCGGTGCTAAAGTCCAGCGTCTTCAGTGTGCTTGGCTTTGGTAGCCTCTTCATCTCTGCAGAGTTGAGAACTTCGATGAGCGCAGGAGCAAGGGGGATGTAAGTTGAAGTTGCTAATGATACTCGGAGCAGAGAGCGGACAAGCTGGAAGCGCAGAGGGAAATATTGCGCTGTAGGGATAAGACGCATCGCACCCAGTGTGACTTGAACGATGGGGTAAATCAGTGGTCGCAATGGCGATGGCTTGCCAGCCTCTGCTTCGCGCAGTGACTCGCAATGTGCAGCGACAACTCGCGACCAAAAGTCCAAGGAATGGACATATTGCCAATTGTAGACTGTCTTATAGGAGTCTTTCGTCTTATTTGTGATGCTGGTTCGCAGGTGAATTGCAAGTTGGCGGATGAAGCCAAAGCCTGTAGTATAGCCCACGCTAGGATCGATTCCCCAGAGCTCTGATGCCGTATTTTTCATGAGATTGATACCTTGGATCGTGTGAACTGTTGTATTTCTTGCGCCCTTGACCAGACCTTGGTATGCTTGCTTCAGGACAGCCTCGCGAATGCTTGGATCAGAGATGACAAGCATTCTTCTCAGGACTAGAAAAGCTGACAATCTGGTCATTCCATTGTTGGCAGAGTCTGCCCATACGGATGAAACGACCTTTATGAGCTCTCGAACAACCTTTTTGAACGAGAGAGTATAGGGCAGCAATCCCAGTAGCGAATCGAGCGTCATACGTAAAGTGGAGGCATCGGAAAGGTTCTCTAGGAGATGTTGTATGGAGACAGTGTGTGATTTGAGGAGTGGTGTGAGGGTGCGGAACTTCTTCGAGTCGGTGGGTACACGACTGCAAAAGTTAAACTATGTACCAAAGAGTAGTAATGATGCTTACATTTTCCCTCCTGCGTTCTCCTTGACAGGCAAGTGGTGCTGTAGAACCTTTGGGACAAGCCGTAGCGCTGTCACAAGGACCTCATGATATACTATGCATGGTCAGTAATATCGGGGATTGTGTTAGAGAGGACTCGTACCATCTGGATCGGAAATTGCATATTTATACTGCTTTCCTTCATCATCGTTCAAGTGCGCAGCCGTTCGGAAGGCCAGTACCACCTCTCTCATAGCGCGCAATGATGAGTTGGCCTCCATGGAAGACTTCCATTTCTTTATGAGCTTTTTTGTCACCTCGTTGCCAGTGGTTGCTTCCTCTTCGTCCTCATCATCCGATTCCGCTCCTGCCTTCTTCTTTTTCCTTGGTGTCGTCTCATCTTCACTAGCACTGAGGGCGTCAATCTCTGCCAAATCCGCGTCTTCAGTGAAGTCGAGAAGTTCTGCGTCGTTGGCTTTTAGGTATTTGTAGAATTCGGGATCCTTTTCCTGCAGATCAGCAAGCTGTTCCATATGCGCTTCGGCGTCGTCACCCGAATCGCTGTCAGAGCCAGACTCTTCGGCCCCCTCAACCGCCTCATCCCCATTCTCGATTGGCGTGCGCTTGCGTTTGCCAGTCTTTGGTTTTGCCGAACCCTTGATGCTCATTTCTGGGACTTGGAAACCGCCTTCGAAAAATTGGTCCATAGACATCTCGCCGAAAGCATCATCTTTAACCGCAGAAGGTCTAGGCTTATTGGTTTTATCATCTTCGAGGTCGTCGGCGCGTGCATTGTCTCTAGCTTTTCGTTCTTTCTTCTTCAAATCCATCTGTTTTTTTTGCTTGATCTTTGCGACATCCTTCCGGCGCTTAATGACATCGTGCAATTTGTTCTTCTCAAATTTTCTGGTCGCCTTTGATTGCGCCATTTTAGTCTTGCTAGGCTGTCGTTGGACGTGGGCCTTCTCGAGTGCGCAAAGCGACGTGATACTGCTCAAAAAATTCCGACTTCGAAAAAGTTACAGATGCCAAGATTACAGGGTCCCAGCTCCTCCCCACATGCTCGACGCTAAGGGGCGGCAGTAGCAGGCAACGGAAGCTTGCAACCTCATTATCACTCTATACAAATACGATAACATCACACCACGTCTAAAATTACAATCGCAATATGTATAATAATCGACAGTTAGCCTACGCGCCTACCCCCTACATACCGCGTTCTGCATTATCAGCAACTATCAACCTCGATGAGGTATGGCATGTCAAGGCGTATCCTCTACCTCTACCCACTAACGCTCCATATACAGGAGGTCAAGCTATCAGCAACCAACGCTGATCGGGATCTGAATGACTCTTTGGCCGAATTATACAGCATCATCATTACACTCGATGCCCTGGAGAAAGCCTACCTAAAGGACTCGATTGCGGAAAGTGACTATACGGGGACATGCAGCAGACTGTTGAAGCAATACAAGTCAAACCTAGCCAATGAAGCTGTCGCACGAGCATTTGGAGACTTGGAATCCTTCGTCAAGGAGTGGCACGTACGTATTGAGCTATAGCACTCGCTGCGTGATGCTAATGAGGCTTCAGATGGAATGTCCCCGAGCTACCGAGCGGCTGCGCGTTGGTATACCCGCTACTGTTGAACAAGGGCCCTCTCATAACCCTGGGCAACAAGGAGACTTTGCCGATGCGACCTTCATAGTCAATGCGACGGAGACCTTCATCACCCTACTCGATGCTATTAAGATCGGCTTAGTGGAGAAAGACACGTTACATCCACTTCTTGTGGAGATCATACAGGCAGTTAACAAGGTTACGGATATTGATTTTGAGAGCAAGGGCAAGATTGTGCAGTGGCTTATCACCTTAAACCAGATGAGAGCAGCTGAGAAGTTGAATGACGAACAAGCACGCGAGTTTGAGTTTGACATGCAACAAGCATACCATGGTTTCAAATCAACTTTGAAGAAGGACTGAGCTCAGAGGGAGGGCTGCCAGGAACCAAACATTTGCTGCTCGGAATTGCCCCGCGGTAGGTCTTGGCACAGTACCATGATCGACTTTTTGTGAGTACCTTGATCTCTGCCCTGCATCTTCTACACAATGTCACTTCTGGATGGTATGATCACAACGCATATTAAAATTACTGCTTATTGACGGCCAAAATAGTACTTGATTTACCACAACTCTACACGAAACCGTCCGCCGAGTCTCTCCTTCACACCCTCACACTCCTCACATCGGCCCCACCATCGTGGGATCGCAATGATATCGAACCTGGCGCTGAACATGTACGCAAATCTCGAACACAATCGGTTCAGGTGAATCCAGAAGGTGTCACACGATACCTCACCAGTATAGTGAGCAACAGTCTCCGGTGGATTGATGACGATGAAACCAAAGAGGAGATATGGAACCAAGCTAGCCTACGGCTGAGCGAAAGATCTGGTCGTACAGCAATGGGCGCTATTTCGCGCTCATTCCAGATACCCTCGTGGGTGGGCTCCTTCGAGCTTAACATCCATGAGCCTGCTCTGACTGGGGATGACCTTGGCTTGAAGACTTGGGCAGCCTCATACTTACTTGCAAAACGCCTATATACCCTCAATCTTATTCAGCCCAGTAATCAACCCAAACCACAAATACTCGAATTAGGGTCAGGGACAGGTCTTGTTGGGCTAGCAATGGCCGGTCTAGGAGCAGACGTGATTCTCACCGACTTGCCGAGTATATACACAAATCTCGAACGCAATGCGAAGAGCAATTCAGCCACCATAGTCCAAAACGGCGGGTCTGCTCGTACAGGCATTCTTGACTGGTCAAATCCAAGTGTTTGCGAACTTCCAGATGCTATCGATAGTAGCAAAAGCAAGGTCATCACATCCAAGTTCCCTTTGATTCTAGCTGCCGATTCTTTATATTCTCCCGAACATCCGCACATGTTAGTCGATACCATCGAGACGTGGCTCTCTCAAGAAAGTAGCGCCAGAGTCATTGTTGAGTTTCCTTACAGAGAAGCATATCTCCCAGAGATCAAAGCCTTCCGTGATCGAATGACGAAGTTCGAACTGTATATTCTAGAGGAAGGCGAAGAAAAGGGCTACGATGATTGGGGCTCAACCAGTGCGAATAAAGAACAAGACGAAGATGCAATTGTGACATGCTGGTGGTCGGTCTGGGGAAGACATGCTAAAGACTCAAGCTGAGTGTCCATCCATTTCAACTAGTTAAAGCTACAAGTAAAGCACATCTGTCTCAGGATGTCATCGTCGAACAAAATCAAGTAAAACTAAACAATCTGCAGTGTATCCATAGAAGCTGACATGAACAGTATGAGACCGAACAACCCGAGATGAGGAGAGAGAGTTAACTTTGTCGACAGTCGGAAACCCTATGGAGCGTATTTTCCACTGTACGGTGTGATCGTAGAATACGCCTATCTTGTAGTTCCTTCTCTCGCTATATTTCTTCCTTCAATTTTACCGGTCATGGATAATCATCCTGTGTAGTGTCGTCCCTACTCCCACGAATCAAGAGAGTTGGTTTGAATGTTAGTCACACGCATAACGACGGCAATTACTAGCGATATCGGTATCTGCGCCAAGATACCTGAAGCTCAACTATGTCAAAAGAAAAGATGACGACCGGCTAATTCTCCGGTTAATTACAATGCAACCTGCTGCACTAGAAGGCTGTCCCTGAGTTACCGCGGGATGGCTAAGAGCTCTAGCTCCAACCTTCCGCTAGCTTCGTCATAACAACATGATAGATTCACGTGGGGCCTCAAACATTTATTCTTCTTTCTGTTATTTTCTTTCTCATTCCCTCTCCCCTAAGCTTGAGAATATATTTTAGAGTACTTTCTAGACCAGAACAAACATGAAGACAAACACAGCCACCCAAAAGGTAGAGCTTCAATTACCCCACCAACCCCGCTACTCGCGTCGGTGTGTGTAGCTGCAACACCACAGCAGCATTATACCATGCATCAATTGAACTAACCAAGCTTCAGAATCCTTCTTTTGTGCTTCAAGCGCCCAACAAAATTATCTATGAAGACCGCCCTATCCCCGAACTCCCCTCCCCTTACGATGTCATTGTCAAGCCAAAATGGACTGGCATTTGTGGTTCAGACGTGCACTACTGGGTCGAAGGTCGCATTGGACACTTTGTTGTTGAATCGCCTATGGTACTAGGCCATGAGTCTGCAGGTATCATACACTCAGTTGGTGACAAGGTCAAGACTCTGAAAGTTGGCGATCGCGTGGCCATGGAACCTGGTGTGCCTTGCCGTCGCTGCGTCCGTTGCAAAGACGGAAAGTACAATCTCTGCCCTGATATGGCCTTCGCTGCAACACCTCCATATGACGGAACTTTAGCAAGATACTATACTCTGCCAGAGGATTACTGCTACAAGCTCCCTGAGAATATGAGTCTCGAGGAAGGCGCGCTCATTGAACCCACTGCTGTCGCAGTCCACATTACTCGCCAAGCAGGTATCAAGCCTGGAGAATCTGTAGTAGTCTTCGGTGCCGGGCCTGTTGGTCTCCTATGCTGTGCTGTAGCAAAGGCCTACGGCGCAAAGAAAATTGTCACTGTCGACATCAACGAGGCAAGACTAAACTTCGCCCTCACATACGCCGCGACCCACAAGTTTACTAGCGCAAAAGTCAGTGCCGAAGAGAACGCGAAGAACCTCATTAAAGAATGCGAGCTTGGTCTCGGCGCCGATGTTATCATTGATGCGTCGGGTGCCGAACCATGCATCCAAACTGCAATCCACGCACTCAGAATGGGTGGCACATATGTTCAGGTACATTTTTGCGCTCGTCATCAAATCAAGTTTACTAATCATTTGGCGTAGGGCGGCATGGGAAAACCAGATATCAATTTCCCAATCATGGCCATGTGTACCAAGGAACTCAACGTCAAGGGCTCTTTCCGCTACGGGTCCGGCGATTACCAAACGGCAGTCGACCTCGTTGCTGGTGGACGCATATCAGTCAAGGAGCTCATTACAGGCAAGGTCAAGTTTGACGATGCGGAGAGTGCATTTGCGCAGGTTAAGAAGGGTGAGGGAATCAAGTTACTTATTGAAGGGCCTGAAGAGTGAGTCTTAAGCTCTCCACCACCTACTTAACTCTGTCACTCCTCTTGGAAGATCGGTATTCTATGGAGGGTGAAGGGTTGCATATCTTGGTGTTTGAAAGGTCAATGAAGTATGTTGGGTTTGTACGGGTCGAGGTACTCATATCTTGGCTATTCGTTTTTATCCGAGTCTATCTCTTTGGATGCTCAAATTTTCGGTTGGAAGGATTTCAAAACGCCGTTTTGGCTGTTTGTTCGGTTTCCATTTCGGTGAACTATTTCTCATATTCGACTTTTTATTCACATGTCTCACTGTTCCCTCTAGAGAACAACGCTGTTGTGCCTGATTGCCTGAACAACTCCCAGGACCAGGCATACACAAAAACTAACAAATTCCCCCACCATAGATTCATCACCGCTACCCCTATCACCCCCGTCAAACCTATCAAGCCCGCCAAACAGCCCAAACAGCCAACACGCAGTAGCCATCGCAAGCGAAAGAGTGAATCACTACATTAAACATGTCACTATATTAACGACGTTTTCCCATTACTAAAATCACGAATTCCAAGCAATATCACTCAATCTCTTATTAAAAAAATTAAAATTCCAAGTAGGCCACCCAGACCGAATAAGTCCATGTCTAAGCCATGTAGTCAACAAATAAAAATGTTAGAATCTCTATCATCTTAAATGCAGTATCTAGCAGTATCGTTGCGTGGTGGCATAGACTCCTCGTTAAAATCACATCCTCTGCACTTTTTCCGACAGATACAGGGAGACCTCGTATAAGATTCTTCACAAAGCGTTGCTTGGCTTATCAAGGGGCATTTATGAATGAGCAAAATACGTACGTAGGATTCGGATGACACGACTGATTAAACCTAGTACATGTCTGACCTTCATACGCGCTAGTCCCATCTTGTCAATCATCAAGCCAACCCAGTCCTTGATGGAAAGCGAATGAATCATTCATTATTTACGAATGCGCTGAAAACTAGATGCAACTGGAAATTTGTAGGTATCTTTGCTCGATGGTAATCACTAAAATGCAAGATATTATGAAAAACATGCACGACCGTTGACATGATTTACGGCGTATTACAATCTAAAGACACCGACTCACCGTCAATATTAAATCCCCGCTGTCACTTGTCACAGGCTTTGATAGGCGAGTTCTTTCTTGAAGCGCATCGTGTTGCAGAACGTTCATCGAGTCATTTTTTATGGATTGATTAAGGCTGTGTTTGCACCTGAAACTGCACATGCCTCACGAGGCCTCTTGGGACGGGCTGGCAACGAACTTCATAACTTAGGAATATGGAAAAGGGCAGGTTGGATGATTTGTTGGTATAAAATATTTGTTAATTTGGAGTTAGAGTTAGCTTTACTGTGGCTGCAGCTCTTGAGCCGAAAAAGTATGGTGGAAATCTGGTATAGAAAAGCGCTTCGTAAAATTGCAAAATTTCTGCTCTCTGTACTGCTTGCTCGTTCTCTCTTGCTAAAATCGCCAAATCCGCCTGTCTTGCCGATTTCGATAATGGTACAATGATTTCTTTGGCGTGACATAACACGTGAAATTTTGTCGGGTTTGAGTGAATCGAAAAATTGATGGGAAGTCGTCTACACAGTCGGTCTTCGTGCAGTTGATCCACGCTTAGGTAGCGTCCATGGCTCCGGGCAAACAACCTCTCCCTCGCTGTAGGCCCAGAAGTAGGCGATCATGCCGATGATGTAGTAAAGTCCGGAGTTGGTGCCTTGGTAAAGCAATAGCGCACAGAGGGCGCTGAGTGGATACATGACCAAACGGGCCTCAATAGATCGATGAAGCCCAGTGCCTGCGAGCAGCGGCAATGGCCATTCCCATGCGAGACCAATAAATCCAAGAAGAAGGTTGATGATTTGGAGGGTAGGGAAGGGCTTGATGGCACCATCGAGGTTCTTTGTGAGGAAGTCCCAGAAGATTTTTGGCCAGAAAAAGGCTTCCAAAGCAGCGGCTAATTGATCTAAAAGTACGTTATTAAAAAGGGGTTGCAGGACAGTGGGTGAGAGTGCGACATACAGGCGGCAGCTGTGAGGACAATGAGACGTGCCCAGTGGTTCTTGATTAACTTGCCCATGGCGAATTCGAGATTAAAGAAAGGATACGAGCGTAAACCGAGCCCGCGGCGTAGAGAAAGGAAGAAAAGAAAAGAAGGTGATAATGAGTGCCGTTGGACTACCAGTAGCCGTGATCACTGAAGAGCAATTGATGCAACTGGGGCAGGGCGGTGGGGTTTTGTTATAGGTTGCGCCCGGCAGACGGCAGGCGGTTCCAGTGTGAACCGAAATCGGGTTAAGGTCCCGCTCGATCAGGAGCGTGGTTCAGGCGCACGGTGAGGCTTGGTCTTAGCTGACCGAGGCGTAGGCGAGTCTCAGGCTTGTTAGGTGTTCAGGCAAATTTTGCGGTGAGGGTTGAAATTCGATACCGAAGGTGTGTCAGTGCCTATGTCAGGACAGCGGGCGACAGCTACAATTGTAGAGACAGTTTATGCGCCAGGTTCGTGCGGTGGCCTGCCGGGGTTAAGTGCTGGGGCTTGTGTAGCCGCTGGCTCCACTTAACTCCCTCTCTGCAGGACACAGCGTATCCGAGGCCTGATTGGGCGACTGGATAGCCAAATCCATGCAATGTGCGAGATGGTAGGGTCGGATGCAGCCAGTATCCCAGAGTCTCGGATGGCGTTATGGAGGAGACGAAGAAGTTGGTACGAATCAGAGTGTGCAATGGGTAATTGTCACCGTGGAGAGGGGGGGGGGGTTTGGTAATGGTGCGTCACGTGGCTGGGGTGGTGTGAGGAAGGCGCGATTACTGCGTCTGGAAGGCTTGTACTGTGTCCATGCAATAACGCCCACCGCCCATTTTCTTGCTGGTGGTTTATTATTGATTCATGGCGGCCTTGTATGCGGCCGGCCCTTCTATCGTGAGCTACCTATCTTGTAAGTAGGTATCGTGAGATTGACTTTGGTAGTGCTGGGCATGTTGATTCTCCACGCATTCACTGCCCCACTGCCTCTAGCACTGACATTACGAGTTGGTCCGGATCAGCCTTGCCGTGCTCCATCTTGATCGTGTAATCCAGCCTTGAATCGAATCAGTTATTCTAAGACCGAATCAGTCATTCTAAGATTGAACCAGCTACCCTCACATCGAACCAGCCAACCCCTGGGCATCGTACAGGATATGGTTCTAACTTCGCCGCAGCCTCACGGATGCCTTAGTCCCGGTTTCTGTTCCACGCCTCAGGACATCCATCGGTCTACATCTGCATCGAAGATCATGGCGAAGGGGGTCCTGGTATTTCGGGCCTGTCCATGAAACAACATCATACGACAAAAGTTTACTTCAGGTCTCCCTTATGCCGTCATGGTGGACATCTTGGCGCGCTTCACACCATGACAGCCGTTGACATCAAACAACATCGTACGATACTCGTTCAGTATCAGTTCGTCGGCTGGAGCTAAGCTTTTTGGAAGCCAGTCGCCGAAGCTTTGAACGAAGTGGAGAAAGAATCAAGCCCGCTCGGCCAATCTGGAGCAACTCCAGTATGATGCTGCTGTTTGTAGAATCCGAAAACAATGGCCTGACATTGTTTTTGGTATGCACAAACCCCAGGCCTCCATGCGAGTCCTTGTACCACGCTCCCTCGGCACGTAATCCAAGTTAGCTTTTTTTTTTTTTTTTTTCAATCTACCTAGCAGTGCACGATGGCATGGTTTGGTCTGGTCAAGGTCTTTGATGAGAGGCTAGATTCTCCACACTTATCAAGCGCATCGAGGGTGCCGCGTGTATCTCTGTGCCGCTGCAGATGGAATCACAGGTCTAAGGCAAGACTAACGGTGCTCGATTGTGACGGGCCACGGCCCATCGTCCACGAGACCGATATCCGCTATTTCGGTCAGCACAAAATCCCAGAATAGCGCATAAATCTGGTAATTGTCTGGTCTCGATAATTGTAGAGTGCAGAGCGCACCGCATGACTCGACAGTCGTGGGGTGCCTGGGCGCTACGGAGCGCACTGAGATTGGCTGTCAGTGTGCCGCCCAAGCCGCCTAGCTTCTTTTGTGTTGCCAACCACATCGCCGAGTGGCTTCAACAGCATCAATACTTGTGCTCCATATACACGCCTCGGCGGTTCGAATGGAATGGTCACAACGGACTCACACCAAAGCCTTTTTCCGCCCTGCATGTTTCTTCGCAGCCCTTCTGTGCAAGTGGTTTGTGGTTTGCAGTCGCTCTGATTCATACTTCACGTTACACCCCAGCTCCCACTCTTTCTAGTACCGATTGCATCTTCACGTTTTGCCTATTACATTGACTCCGGACAATCTCGCCTCACTACATCACCAGATAACTTCACTCCTATCTTGCTTCCTGCCTTCAGTCCGTGTGCTACTCGCTTGCATCCCGAACACGCATCGTCTCACCACTCCTCGACGTGTCACGCCCTACCCCATTAGGAAGTTCGCCCATCTAGCAACAGCAAACCTCAGGAGAATCGATTAGCGACTCGCCAAACAACACTGCGACGGCTCAGGCAAAGCCTTCAACAACCAACTCACATAGACTTGACTCTTGGTCTTTATTGAGAATAACTGCAGCTTAGGAAGTGTTGGTCGCTGTAGCGCAATTTGTGCAAACGTCGACTCTACCAACGACAACCGCACTCCTATTCCTTGCTCGCTACGCCTCACACAGTCGTATCGACCGAGCGTAAATTGCCTGCCCCAGGCTTCCGTATTTGCCATCTGAATTGCCACAAAAATATGATTATGTGCCTGGTGCTTCAGGTTTGAGACGCTCTTCATACACTTGGCGCACGGCGCTTAGGCCAAACATCTCCACCGCCTTCACCATCGGACAACCGCTTCCCAAGTCCTTTGAGGTTTGGCGGCTCCTGATTGTTTGTACCTGTTCTCTTTTAGGCTTCGTGCAAACTGTCATCCCTCTTATTCCATCAAATATACACCAAAATCGCCAGGGCACTGGTTTGAGCCACGCCCGTTCGGAACAGGACGTCTTGGTTTCAGCACAGAGTACTGCCGCACCCAGTCCTGCACGGCTCATTCGAGACCCACCTGATCTACACCTGCGCTCCCGGCCACGTTCAAGCCTTGACATTCTAATACCCCGGGTGCCCTTTAAGCCTTGGGTTGTCCTCCACCACCACTCTCCCGCTCTCCTCACATCAGTCCGCCCGTCACTGGACACCGACATTCTTTTCTTGACTTCGCATCTGGCTGGCCGGGTCGAACTTCGACTGGATTCCCTCTCTCCCGGTTGAGGCTCGCTTTCGCATACATTTATAACCTTTAATCCTTGTCATAATCACCGTTGAACGGCTCTGGTGCATCGCGCGTTCGCAATTAGCTGGTGGTACAGAAGGAAAAAGACATTAGGGACTTCACACACACAGCCTTCAACATGGGAGCAAACAATGGCGCCATGCTGTCCCGGTTCTTTACGCCGCGGAAACTCATATTTCATTTCTTTTTCTGGGGCTTTCACTGGGCGATATTCGCCTTTGGATGGTGAGTAGCAATCTGAACTGTACAGCATGTTGATGCTAACTTGCGCAAAGGTGGAAACAAGCAGGCGATGCGCGTCTAGCCCCGCTCAATGCCCTTCAATTCTCTGTGTGGATATCGCGAGGTGCTGGTCTAGTGTTGTCAGTCGACACCATGGTTATTGTTATGCCCCTGTGCAGAAACATTCTCAGATGGCTCCGACCAAAGGCTAGGTGGGCACCACTTGATGAAAACCAGTGGTTCCATCGACAAGTCGCCTACGCCATGCTTCTATTCACGATTGTCCATACAAGTGCTCATTATGTCAAGTAAGCACCCTTTCACTACTAAAGGATTTAGTATATTAATAGCTATAGCTTCTTTAACGTTGAACGTACTCAAGTGCGACCACAGATTGCTCTCCAGATTCACTATACTGAAGCCGGTGGCATCACAGGCCACATCATGTTGCTTTGTATGTTGCTAATCTACACGACCGCACATCACAGGATTCGCCAGCAATCCTTTGAGACGTTTTGGTACACTCACCATCTTTTTATTCCCTTCTTGCTCGGCATGTACACACATGCTACCAGCTGCTTCGTCCGTGATACTGCCCCAGCTTGGTCTCCTTTTGACAAGGAGAACTTCTGGACCCACTGCATCGGTTATGAGGGCTGGCGATGGGAGCTTTTTGGCGGTGGTTTCTACCTGTTCGATCGCTTGTACCGCGAGATTCGTGCGAGGCGCGAGACCAAGATCGTCAAGGTTGTCCGCCACCCATATGGTACGTGTTATCTCAAGGTCGATAAATTGCTAGGCTAACGTAAACTAGATGCTGTCGAGATTCAATTCACCAAGCCTAGCATGAGATATAAGCCCGGACAATGGCTATTCCTCAACTGCCCAGATGTCAGCTACCATCAGTGGCATCCATTTACCATCACTTCCTGCCCCCATGACCCTTATATCTCCGTTCACGTCCGCCAGGTTGGTGACTTTACTCGTGCTCTGGCCGACGCCCTTGGCGCTGGTCAGTCCCAATCCAAGCTTTACGACGAACTTGACCCTATGGGTATGTACGAGATTGCGCTACAGCACGGCCAGAAAATGCCTAGCCTCAGGATCGACGGACCCTACGGAGCGCCTGCTGAGGACGTCTTTGAAAACGAAGTCGCTGTTCTTATTGGTACTGGTATTGGTGTCACTCCTTGGGCATCCATTCTCAAGTCGATTTACCACCTCCGTATGAGCCCTAACCCACCTAAGCGTCTCCGTCGTGTAGAATTCATCTGGGTCTGCAAAGACACTTCTTCTTTCGAATGGTTTCAGACACTACTCTCTTCTCTTGAAGCACAGTCACTGGGAGGCCCGGACGGCGACCAGTTCTTGCGCATTCACACCTATCTCACTCAAAAAATGGACGCCAACACTGCGCAGAACATTGTTCTCAACTCAGTCGGTACCGATAAAGATCCTCTCACTGAACTTAAGTCGAGAACCAACTTTGGCCGTCCCGACTTTCAGCGCCTGCTCACCGGTATGCGCGATGGCATCTTGGACCGAACCTACATGAATGGTCTTGAGAGTACGCTGAGAACCGAGGTTGGTGTGTACTTCTGTGGTCCCAACGTTGCTGCCCGCGATATCAAGAAGGCGTGCAAGCAATCTACCTGTCAAGAGGTGAACTTTAAGTTCTGGAAGGAGCATTTCTAGACGACTAGAAACACAATGATAAAGCCCTAAATCGGAGGGAAGATGGAGTATGGGTGTGTATCTTGTATTGTATGATTCACAAAGCCCTAGACCGAACTGTACATGCCCAGTCGGTGAATGTAGTGGCATCATTTATTCGATTATCTATTGATGACTTTTCTCTACCTGAATGTTCTTCGTAATTTGTGTATACTTGTGGACTAGAAGCAAATACAAATGATGACAATGAAGTTGATTAGTTCAGTTTCGATCCTCTTTCTCTCACCACAAAGTTGGCGCATTACAAAGTCGGCGTCTGGGCAAATGTCTGCCTTTCTGCCTTACAAATGCTCGACATGGCCCACCCAAGCACTGAAACCCTTGGCACACCGGCGGCCAAATTTGTGTTTAGATAGCCTCAAATCCTTCCAATTCCGGCTTGCCTGTAGCCGAGTAGGTCAGGCACTGCATGAAACGTGCTCCTCCCACGTCGCAGAGTAGGAAAAAGGTGACGTGAGTAACTGCTCAGTTATGGCGCCAATCTGAATCCATTGCGCCGAGCAAGATCGCGAAGTCTGAGCGCTTCATTGATAAGGCATACACAAAGAATAACGATTGACAGGGATGGGTGGAATAATATGATTTTGGTGTAGCGCGCGACGACAAGAATTGTGGAGGGTGTGGAGGGCATGCTCCCTCCACTACAGTTTGACTTGTCAACTCAGTTTACTCTCAATGTTGAACTTTTTCTACTACGCCCTATTCTCCAGCATGAAGCTTAGTACCACGCCGTATTTGTACTGATTCTACCGTCAACAAACGGTGAGGGACGGCTCGTCTGACAGACATGCGGCACAGCAACATATGTAGGCTGGGGAGGGTGGATGCACGAAAGTGGCGTGGGTTGGGGTGAGTAGGGACACTTCAGATGGACCAATACATAATCAGGGTACTGGAGCAGCTATCTTCGCCAGCGTCATGAACATTTCAGCTGAGAGTTAAAATCTATATAGGGTTACATAGTATGTTCTCCTGGATATGACTAGAAGTGGTTGCGTCGTAGGATAGAGCTCGGCTATGCGCACGGTTGCACGCAACTAAGCTTGACTTGTCTGATGAAGCTCTGTCTTTTCACACCAACTCATGGACAATCCACGATTGTGACTCTGATGTGCGTGACATGATTCCAACACAGGTAAGCCGGCAATTTTCTCGGTCAATCCCTTTTCATCAATATGATGATCAGCCTATAGAACCGTTGCGAATGACGCCTTCTGGGCGGTTGATTTCACAACCTTTGCACATATCTGATATCCCGCGAGCTCCCACCCTCATACCTCATACAACCTCACATATCGTTTGCATAGCTAATCAAAGTAAAAAGGCAATATGAGCCGACCATCGCTAGGCTTCCTTCGTCCTTATCTTTACCAGGCTGCTCGGCCCCTCAAAGTCGAGCATGCCCAGGCTTACCTATCCGTCCAGCGACGGTTTGCTTGGTCGGTAGCTGCGGATGGATATACAGGCCCGCACGATGTGGAAAAGAAAAAACGGCTGGACCAGCTGAGCAGTATTAAACCGCTGGAAAATTTTCATCCACGTCTTCGCCATGCCACGGGTGCCGAAAGATTGACACTAGGAGACTTCAACGCAAAGTATCAAGAGGACACGAAACCAGATTTGGTCTCTGTTTTAGGTAAGACCGCAATTCCTACACTGGAATTTGGCTTCTGATAGCGTCAGGAAGGGTTCGCTCAGTGCGCCTACAGAGTTCCAAACTCATGTTCATCGACATCGAGCGGGATACACAACGACTACAGGTCATGGTGGACCTGAGGAAACTCATAGAACGGGATGGACTTGTCGATAGCTTCGGGAACTTTAAGAAGATAGCAAGGAACGGCGACTGGATTTCTATCCAGGGGAATCCCATAAAGACGTCCACTGGGCAATTATCCATCCTTGCTCTCCATGTGCCCCAGGTCATCGCGCCGTGTTTACACCATATCCCAGACACGATTGGGGATGCCGAGACACTCGCTCTACGGCCGCATATCCACGCGCTTACAAGCGACGAGCCAGGCGATATCCTTCGGCTTCGAGCGCTTATATACGATTACATTCGTACATACTTCATAATAAGTGGATTCTTGGAAGTGGAGACACCAACATTCGACGTCAACGCTGGAGGAGCGATTGCGCGACCATTCGAGACGGTTGCGAATGAGATGTCCAACACACCTATCAGACTCAGGATTGCACCCGAGTTGAATCTTAAGCGCTTGATTATAGGCGGACAGGATAAGATATTTGAGATTGGCCGGGCCTACCGCAATGAGGGCGTCGACAATACTCACAACCCAGAGTTCTCCACCTGCGAATTCTATGAGGTTGGAGCGACCCTACAAGATGTCATTGCAAGGACAGAACAGTTGTTGCACGGCCTTCACACTGCCATAGAGTCCATGCGATCAACATACTTTCCCACACTCTCCCCGACCGAAGGCATCGATTTCTCTCAGCCATTCGCCCAGCTACCCTTTATACCCACCATCGAGCAAGCCAGCGGTCGCAAGCTGCCAGACCTCGCATCGCCTAACGCATCGGCAGATGTGCTCGACATGTTCAAAGACTTGGACATCCCAGTGCCACCGAACCCTAACCTCCCCCGCCTTCTCGACACTCTCGCGGAGCAGTATATTGAACCCCTTTGTATCAACCCCACCTTCATAAGTCACCATCCAGAAGCCCTCTCACCTTTGTCCAAGTCATACTTTGACCCTTCCACCTCTCAACGAGTCGCTTCACGTGTTGAGCTCTTCATCAACGGACGTGAGTACGTCAACGCATACGAAGAGGAGAATTCGCCCTTTGAGCAACGCAGGAAATTCGTCCAGCAGTTGGAATTCAACACTGAGAGTGCTGGAACAATTGACGAGAGTTACCTCGAGGCGTTAGAGTGGGGTATGCCACCAACTGGGGGGTGGGGCTGTGGACTTGATCGCCTCGTTATGTTGTTCGCGAGCAAGAAGCGGATTGCGGATGTGCTACCGTTTGGGACATTGAGGAATGTAGTTAGTATTGCGAAGACCAAATGAATGGTAATATAACAACATCATTGGGTAGAAAAAGCAAATGGTGATTACTCTGAGTTTTCTATTTTGACATAATGTTTATATTTTATGCACTTCTGAGATAGTTGAAGTGGATGGCCCTTGCGTTATTTGAAGAGAATCCAGAGGATGAATTATGTTGCTTATATTCAGTACACTGAGAACGATGTTGTCGTCTTCTGGGCTGGATAATTTCATTGCACCCCCTACCTATCCTGCTTTCACTGGTCTTATCTTGACCGTGTCCTATCGTTTTTGAGCATTCTCTCCAGCCTTATTATTTCATTTCTCAATGATAGCATGTCGTGTCTGACCGAATCGAATCAGGAAAACAAACAACAAAATACAGTTATATAAACTTCAACTAGGTAAAACTCATTTTAGCTGTAGAGTGGAAACATCTTGTTATCAAATCTCACATACACAATTTCAATCCACAAGATTCTCAACAACAACCCACACCATATGCTCCCCCGTCATCTCTTGCCCAACGCTCCTCTTCTCTCCAACCCTCCCCCCTGTCTTCCTCGAAGCCCTCGCCTCTCTCCACTCCTTCCTAGCAGCCATCTTCTCCTTCTTAAGTTCCCTCTTCTTCTCCCTATACTCTTTCTTCGCCTCTCTCCATTCAGGCGACTTCTTTGCCTTCCCTTTTCCCTTCCCCTTACCATTTCCAACAAAAGTCGTTTTAAGCGCGCGTTTCTTAGCCCGATGCTCACGCTTGAGGTTTCTCCGCTTTTGTTTGAGGTCCCGGCGGACGCCTCGTTTGGACAATTTCTCCTCGATTTTGAGGTCCATGGCGGTTTTTTCGGCCTCTGCTTTCTCAATGGCAAGAGCCCGTTCTTTGGCAATTTCCTCGGGGCTCTTTTTGCCTCGCTCAGTGGAGGCTTCGGCTTGCTTGTTGATGGATTGGATGCGTTTGAGGAATATGGCTTGGGTGTCTGGAAGGTCTTCGTCGTCATCATCAGAATCGTCGGAATCCGTATCAGAGTCACTTGAGTCTGAGGAGACGGAAGAAGCATCGTCATCTTTTGTGGCTTTGGTGTCCGTCTTGTGGAGGTTATCTTCTTCATATTTGGGTGGATCTTGAGTACTTTTGCTGTCTTCTCGAAGGACTCCACTTTCTTGGCTAGTAGGCCCTTCATACGACGGCGGCAATGCGTCATCCGATGGAGCTCTCCTAGATATTGGAACACCTCTAGAGCCAGAGCCACTGCCACTAGCTCTAGCAGAGACACCTTCACCCCAGACTTCCGCTCGTTTCCCCATATCTTGACCCCATACTTCTGCCTGTTTTCCAAATTGCTGGCCCCAGTCACCCATCTTCTTGCCAAAATCTTCTCCCCATTTACCAATATTTTCACCCAGTGTGGCCCACTCGTTTCCTGACTGTGACGAACCTGGTCTACCCGAGCGGTTCAGGCCTCGACTGCGACCACATTGGGGAGGTCCTTGGTGGCCAAATGGACCACGTCCAGGTCGTCCGAAGGGCCCGAAGGGTCCGTTACCTGGTGCACCGAAGGGCCCGTTACCAGGCGCTCCAAAAGGGCCATGACCTGGTACACCAAATGGCGACCAAGGGCCGCCACGGTGACCTCCTCTGCCTCTCCTATTTCCATCACTATGAGACGCCTGGCCGTGATCCATGACCGCGTCTAAATCAGAATGTGGTGGATCCTCATTTTTATCAACACTTGCCGCACTCTTGTTGTTTCTTTCTGTTCTCAGTCGTTCAGCCCTTTCGCTCAAGACCAATGACTGCGTACTCTGCTCAGGTACATTCGTATCAACAGCTTCACTCCACGGGCGAAGCGCTTGAGCTCTCATTTCCACGGTAGCAGTTGGATCGAGGGCGGTTGCAATAGCTCCAGCCCGTTGGCCTCGTTTTGTAGGAATGGCGAGGGCCTCAATGAGCACAGATAGCGACTGAAAAGAAACTCTGAGGCCACGAGGCGCAAAGAAAGCTTCATTCGCTCCCCGGATGTAATCGTACACAATACTAGACGTGGCCTCCGCTGGTGAATTATTGAGCAGACTGTCAACAGTCATATTGGCAGCCATACACAGAGCGTTGAGGCCATCAATAAACTCTGTGAATTCTGCTGGTCGGATTGAGTGCGTGTGAAGAGCTTTGGCGTACACTCTGCAAAATTGTACTGGAAAAATACCAGATGCACTTTGTTGAGGAACTGCAATACGTCTAGTGAGGCGTGGGGCATACTGAATGTCTTTGTCTGGCTCATGACGCGTGAAGTTCAGCGCTTGAGTAAGGAGACCTGCCGTTGGGTCTGGAGCGATACTTGAGCTCGAATTCCTAGATCCGACCCTTCCTACGGGAATATTTTCGCTGTTCTGAACTTGTTGAATTGGCACAGTAGATCTATGATTGTTTGTAGAGTTGTCGTATGCGGGTGCCTGCTCATGTTCATTTGCAGTATCCAACTCTTCGCCCCTCATTCGATATTCCCAAACTTCAGGTTCATTTGGACCTTCATTCAAAGTTAATCGATGGGCTTCCAGCTGATTTGGATCTAATGGAGCAATGCCATTCCGCGCATCGCTTACAGCTTGGTGACGTGCTTCGTCATATGAAGGTGGGAGATCATCAAAGTCTGGCCCACCTCTTGGGCTCTGAAGTGGGGTTGGAATGAACTCGGTGTCAGAATCATCCTGAACTGATGATGAGCGTGGTGTGTAGGGCGCGCTAGGTTGTGACGTTGTTGTCAATGGGGTGGCAGGGTTGGTGGTGAGGTTTGAGTTTGCGGGGCTTGGATGCTGATTTGCCATTTTCCTCTATAGAAAACCCAGAGTTTTTGTAATTATGATACGGTTTTTGTTAATGATAGAAGTGTTATTATATTAAAGTGTGCAGGACGAAAGCTTAAATCAACCCTTTTTTACTCAGGCTTGTAAGAGCGTTCAACTGTTGTTGCCTTGCAGCGATTGATGTGACCCAATAACCGTTCGAAGACCGCGCGTCTGACGTACGCAGTCCTACCGCAGCCTTAGACTAGTTATCGGAGTCTGGGAAATAAGTTCGATGTAGTTTTGCACTCAGCCCTCAGCCCTCGTATATGTCGCAACTTGCCAGGCTCCGAATCAGATGACGGCACTAGAAGGTGCAATTGTGGCAATGCGGGGCAAGAAGCCACCACCACCCGTCTCATTGCAAATCTGACGTCAGCTCACTCAGCTCTCACAACGAAGTTAGCATCGCAATACATATCGAAGTAGATACCTACACAACGCGTTCACATCAACCATGTTTTCACAATAACTAACTTTAAGGCGCCTAATGTCAGCAAACACAATAAGCGCTAGTAGATTGGCGCGACTCTCCTAGCTATGAAGCAATATAAAGTATACGATTGCCCTTGTGGTGCTCACATCCTCTGTTATGATCATGTCGAAGCCTACGACTGTGGCTGTCATAGGGCTTGGTGCAGCTGGTCTAGTTGCACTCAAGAACCTAAAAGAGGAGGGTTTCGAAGTAACCGGATTCGACCGCAATAGCTTTATAGGAGGGCTATGGAAATACTCGGGGAATGACGAAACATCAGTTTTGGAGAGTACAGTTGTGAACATATCAAAAGAACGGGTCAGCTCAACGACATCTATTTTATCCGGAATGTCGTTGACGACCAGTATAGGGATGCTTCTCTGACTTTCCATTTCCAAAACGTTAGTATTAGTAGAATGCACATCTATAAACGTAGACTGATGGGACACCAGCTATGTCGTCATATCCTACAGGCGCACAGGTTCACGAATATCTGATGAGTTATGCCGAACATTTCAAACTCAAGCCATATATGCAGCTCAACACTCCCATTCAGCAAATTAGATTTGACGACAAGCGCCAGCAATGGAGCATCAAAACTCAAGACCATCCCGAAAAGCACTTTGACAAAGTGGTCGTTGCAATTGGAGGCAAGATCGGTCTACCTAATATCCCATCTATCGAAGGCATAGAAAATTTCCAAGGAACGAGCATTCACTCCCAGGCCTACAAACGACCCCAAGATTTCGCCAATAAAAGAGTCATGGTTGTAGGCTTCGGTAACAGTGCCGCAGACACAGCAACACAGCTAGCAGACATAGCAGACAAAGTATATCTTGCACATCGTCACGGCGCTCGCATCCTTCCTCGCATCATGAATGGCGCACCAATTGACCACACCCATTCCCTCCGCCTCTTCACCGTCCAATCGCTAATCCTAAAATACTTCCCCCGCCTCGGCGAAAAGGTCTTCGACAACTTCATGAAAGGTCTCCAAGACAAAAGCTTCAAACTACGTCCAGAATGGGGCTTTGAGCCTACACAGAAACTCCCCATCGTGTCTGACACCCTAGTCGACTACCTAGAAACTGGAAGTATTGAGTCAGTCAAAGGTGTAAAACGGATCCTTAACGCCACCCAGGTCGAGCTAGCGGATGGGTCCAAGGTCGATGTTGATGCCTTGATTTGGTGCACAGGTTATACGCCCGACTTTAGTATAATAGATCCCCGCTTCGACCCCTCCGCCTCATCACCAGAATGGCACGCGGCACCGGGTTCCAATGGCCATCCGTTTTTCAGACTCTATCAGAATGTGTTTTCGACGATGAAGCCAGATAGTCTGGCGTTTCTCGGCAATGTACACTTGGCGTTGGGTGGGTTTCAGGTCTTTGATATGGCGTCTATGGCGATTTCTCAGGTTTGGAAAGGGGTTTCGAAACTTCCGCTGAAAATGGAGATGGAAAGAGATGTTGATGAGTATCTTGTTTGGTTGACGGAGATGGCCAATCAGGGGTCGAATGTTTCGTCTGGGAGTGTTGATGCTGGGACGTGGACGCGTGCCATGGACGACTTGGGTGGCACGGGCGTGAATGAGTATTTGGGGTATGGGTGGAAAGGGTGGTGGTTTTGGGTGAGAAACATCAGACTTTGTAATCTTCTTATGGGTGGCATTTGGTCGCCACATATTTATCGGGTGTTTGAGGGTAAGAGGAAGAAGTGGGATGGTGCGAAGGAGGCCATTGAAGCCGTCAATGAAGCAGTTGCGGCGAACAAGAGGAAATCTAAAGACAAGATCGTATGACCAGGTGAGTGTAGTTGAGTTGGAAACAATACTTTTGATAAACATTAGACGGTTATAAGCTATCCATCTACCCATATACTCATGTCTCGTAATTCGATATATTCGATACCCTGAATATTCCTCCAACGCAGCTATGGCATTTCGGCAATGCTGCCGTTTCCAGCCACGACTTCCTCCCCAGCAGCTAGTCTACGCTCTGCTTCTTCTACTAGGGCCCGGGGCCCCTTGTAGCCCTTATTTCTAATATAAAGATACCATCCCGTGAGGAAAATCGTGCATCCACCTGCCATTACGCATGTATAATTCATCGACTTGGGAGTAAACGGCACCGCAAATGGAAAGCAATAAATAACATTCCAAACACACATGTACCCGCTCGCAATACCAGCGACGGCATAGTAAACAGGATTGGGCATGGAAAATGGGCCTTTGATTACGTACTTGCGGCGCGAATAGATGTTGGGCACGATGAAGGCGAGGTACGAAAGCGATGCCAAGACGATGAAAGAGCCGACAAACGCAGAGAAAGCGGTGCTGGAGCCAATGTACACGAGGCCAAGGACAGTGTTGAAGACCGCACAGATCAATGTCGCGTTGAATGGGTTTTGCCATTTGCCATCGATATGGCCGATCCAGCCTGAAAACGGTGTTGCGCCGTCCCGACCTAATGTCCAGAGCATGCGGCCTGTGGTAATATAGCATCCAATGTTCGTGGAAAATGTTGGCAGGAAGATGACAATAAGGAGTCCGAGAGATCCAGCGTGGCTATTCGTAGCTTGGCGATACAGCTCTGCGAGGGGAAACGGCCAGGGGTTGCTGAGAAGGGAGGTGAGATCGTTTACGGAGTAGAAGATTGTGATAACGTAGAAGAAGGCAGTCAGGAAACCGACGACGTATTGCGAGAGAATGGCTTTGGGGATATTGACACGAGGTTGAGGGATCTCTTCTGCGAGATGAGAGACGCAGTCACTGATGTCTATGTTAACGCTTACTCGCGGGTTTTTTATGCAGAGACACATACGGTGTTCCAACAGCGAATGCTCCGTTCAGCATACCGGCCGCAAATACAAACCTGTCGCTGGCCCAACCTGACTGGTTAGACCATTCTTTCCAAACGAAAGAACTGGTGGCATGACCTTTGCCAGTCTTACTCGGCATGATTGCGCAAACCAAAATAGTAACAAAGCAGCCAGCTAAGATGAAGAACAGGCCGATTTTAGTAATAGTGGGGAGAGCGCGATTCATGTACATGACAATGAAGGCCGACACCCAAGTGACCGTAAGATATACGATGAACACATGCCATCGCTCGTATGCGTAGCCGTCATGGAAGAGTCCGTACATCGATACGATCTGGTTGGCCAAGATGGAGGAAATGGAGGCAGTGCCAAAGAGCCAACCGAGGAAGTTCCACCTGTAGTCGAAAAATTGATCAGTACAGCTATTCAACAATCTGAAATTTCAAAGGAGACGTACCATCCAGCAAAGAATCCAACCATTCGGCCATATCTTGGGCCTGCTGTTACACTGGCCCAGTGATACACACCCGCTGCCGATGGGATGGCAGAAGCCATTTCGGCAATACATGCTGCGATCAAAAAGTAGAAGCATGATACTGCGATGAAGGCATAGATGACACCAGGAGCGCCGCCATTGAAAAGCGCAATGCCCTATTCGGAATGATTAGCATCATCATCCCATGTGACAGAGCATACCGGGGGTAGAGGTGACATACAATTGATCCTCCTAATGCAGCCCATACATTGCCAGTGGTAATGCCAATTGAGCAAATCGACAGTAGACTAAACTGACGTTGAAGCTCCTGCTTATGCCCCGATGCGTTTAGCACATCGCCAACGTCTACCCCATCATCGGTATTCAGTCGGGGCTTTTCCTCAGGCGCCACCTTTCCCATATTGAAAGCCTTGACAAGTTGCCGCAGCCAACCAGAGGTTTACAAGAAGAATTGATTCCCTAAAGAATCGTAGCGAGATTAGATAGCGCAAGAGAGATCGAACAAGAGTACTAAGCAGAAAACCCCCTCAAATGCAGGGCGAAGATCGAAATATCGCTAAATGGAATCGCAAGATAATGAGAACACCCAGAAGTCTGGGGCTACACGAGCAGTAATAAAGAAGCAAAAAAAAGCACAGAGTCCACAGGCGTGATGGCGCTATACCACTTCGCTAGTAGAATAGACGCAACGAAGGAACCGCTTGGACGGCCTATCTAGACTATTTGAGACACTTGCGTTCCTTCCTATCAAGCAGTTCCACATGCTAGTAGCGGAGATGCCTGCGGGCGGACACTTTGCCTGTATGATGTCTTAGCTTTCTGCACGGCCTTGGTTGCATGGTACAGGCAAGGACCGTAGGAACGGATGAGACAACATGTTGAGACTGGTTTTAGATAGTTATTATCAGCTTCGCAAGCAAGTGTGCAGGGCAGGACAGGGGAAAGATGGGGGGCCAACCAATTAGCGCCAGAGACGCTGACGCAGATAAGTTGCCGTAGACGCAGGTAGTGTGTTGAATAAGACCGTCGCGTAAAGTTGGCGACTGGGTATCGATAATATACTAGTATTCTTCATGTAGCCAGAGTCGAGATACCGATCAGTAGTTTGAATCGGATGTTTAGTTCGTCGATGGCTTGAAGTTTGTTTGGTGAAGGATAAATTGAAGGTTGGAGTGAACAGGTGGACAGTGGTGGGCAAATCGAGCTCACTCCCGCCCTCCCGCAACGGAGGTCCAAAAGGCGCCACCATTCAAGCGAAGACTTGCGGCTGGTGAGCCGGATGCCGCTATCCCCCACGTCTGGGCCGTGGGTGGGAGAGTGCATTTCATTGGCCAATTGATAGTGCATTCACTCGCGACAGTTAGAAATGAGGGTGCCACAGAACGGGGAATTGGGATCGTTCTGGTGTGGATGAGAGGAAGACGCGTAGAAGGCAGAGAGAAAGCGTGATAAATTGCACGGCTCTACCATGCTAACTTATCGGCACAAATGCCATGATCGTCCACTTATTATTACCATTATTTCCTCCACCACCCCTCATAATAAAGCGTGAGCAATCCAATTCTATGGCACATGTATTCCCAGTTCGCAATCATCCAGAGTACCTAGGTAGACACACTCAGACGTTGCGCATCTCGCTATCCTCGGCTGCCTCAACTTCGCTAATTTTCCTTTTGATCGGTGTAGCATGACTCTCATCGTCGGCATCATCAGCCTCAGTCCACTCGACCACCTCCCACTCGACGTGAACACGGCTGGTTGAGTGTCCGCCGCGTTGTTGCTTGAGGCGGCCCAGCCGCGTGTGCTGCACAATTTCCTCGAACCACGGTGCGCCACGCGCGCTCGGCTCTGGACGAACCAAGACTCGCGTAGGATTGGTCCGCGAAGATCCAGCGAGACTTGAAATGATATCCTCATCGCTGCTGTCACTGTTTGGCAAGAATCCAAGGTCTCCCAACAGCGATTGGTCTTCATCCAGCAAACTGCCCACCGTTAAGCAAATGTGTTCAGCTTCCTCGCGTGTCTGCTCGTTCCACGACGAGAGCTGGGTGCCACAGTACCCACAGAATACGCGACGGTGGTTGGCGGTGAAGGGCGAGATGAAGGATCGCTGTATACTCAACCGCGTCTCATCTGGGAACTGTGCAAATGTGGCTGAAGTGTACCATGACAATGGCACGCGCAGCCAAAGGGTAAGTGGGTTGGCAGAGTGGTGTCCTAGTGCAGTGGTCAGTACAAACGTTGTCGCAATTCGAAAAGAAAAAGAAAAGAAAAGAAAAAGAATTGAGCAAACAAAAAAGACGTACGAGAAGCAGATGTATTGTCATAGCGCAGTTCTGCGTGTTGCACCTCTTTTGACGGTATTTCGACTACGTAGCGGTTGCGACCACAAGCACAGGCTCCGTGCAGCGTCTGGGTCGCCATGGCTGCTGTTATTCGGCTCGTGTCGTCTTCGTTTGTATGTGGATAGTGAATACACGTATTGTAAAGAGTCTCGAATACCTATGGGCCGTCTTGTCGTGTTCGTTTTGCCGTCTTTGTACAGCCTAGGAGGGTTTGCGGGGTGGAAGGTTTTGGAAATTAGCTGAAGCTGCTGGCGTCTTCCTGCCGCTTCGTCCGTGCTCGGCGTGATACAAGCATCACCATGTTAAAGTCACGTTACCATGACTACCCCGGGATTTGCTGTCCTTCAGATCTGCGATACTATGACTTGGTCAAATGTCTTAGATTGGCATGATTGGTGAAAGAGGGGAATGCAATGTGGCGAATAAGCTAGCTACCTGGGCACTAGGTAGGTAGTGTCACTTGGAGCCCACAACTCTCTCCCTTGTCACATTACAGCCCAAAACGTCGGATATATGGAAACTGTAAGGATTCATACATCAGGTCCAACATCAAACCTATAGTGCATCAAATTTGTGAATTTTTGCCTTACCACCTCGCGAGTCGTCGAGTTACGCAACATTCAAGACATTTAGTAGAAGTGAGGCACGATTGACTGGCAGACTTTACTCGATCCAGAATGCTGAAGATGATAGATACCATAATTGGAATCCTGACCTACACCCTTCCTCGATCAACTCATGGACCACAAACAAGTTTTGATAATTACTCTTCAGGCTCAATTCTAGAATATAGCCGCTGAACACGAATATGTCGCATAGAGATACTATACTTTTCGTACAGAATTGATCAGTATCACTCATGTTCGTTTCGGGCTATCTGTCAACACAAACGTGGCACCTACTCTCTCTAATAAGTTTGACTATCCAATAGAATTGGCTCTCGAAAATAGAATAAAAGATAGTGAAGACATACGGTAAGGGCTAAGCCCTAAATCATAAACCATAAGTCATAGGCCATTTATCGTCGGGGCCTGTACGTTACAGCACTTGTATAAGATTCAGGGGTGGCTTCACTACGACTGCAATATCGCAGTGGAGCTGACTAACATCAACGTGGAGCAGATGGGTGAAAATGCAGTATCTATACCTTGTCTTCGGCGCCTACCACCACCAAAAACACTCGTAGTAGGCACGGGTAAACCTTTGATATACTTTACCAGCAAGACATGACCAACAATTCGGCGCTTATCGACATGAGTGGCATTGGCGCGCGCCATCAAAATGTCTTCGCTTCTAATTTCTGTTATTTTGCTAGACTTTAGACCTGGACCTGATGCGTCTAGATATAGTTTCATTCATTGGTCTGTGAAGACCCCTTTCTAAGCAACATTTGATTCCTCAACGCTAAATAATGTTAGATGATTCTTAAACTCTAATACAACTATTGGATACCTTTGATGTACTAGAATTAACTCTGGCTTGGAGTCTATATACTTTGGGCACATATAAGTCGCATCTTATTATGTGAACGAGGAGGTGGCATGAAATCCCTGTGTGTGTGAAGACTGTAGACCTGCCAATAAATTCCTTGGATATTTTGGTGAGTTTAATATGATTTGAGTGTGTGCGATAGTATTGTGGTGTGATGGGACAAAAGTATGAGTGGGCGGGTGGGGGGAGCCGGCCAGATTGCCGCCCACATAGCTGAACGTTAACTATCACACTATCAACGTAGCCCAAGTATTTTCTCAATGAAATGAAATGATCAATAATGCTACCTTTGCGCCTTTCACATGCATGTTGACACCAGCTCAGAATACCAAGCAAGACCAAGACAAGGAACTAGTCACGCAGTCACGTATGGTGCCACAAAGAAGTTGCTTGACCCCGCGTCACCAGCACACAACGGGTAGGCTAAACTAAGACGACCAACTGGGCTATGAATCGAGCGCGCTGACAGGTCCGCACGCAGGCCTGCTCGGTCCAAGCATGTGCTAGTTGCACCGACATGCAGCTGCAATTCTTGCTTTTATCTGTTGGTAGATCAGATGAGGAGCCGGCGCCATCTGAGGCTGAGCTAGATTCCCTCACTCCGCCCAGTTTAAAGAGAACGCATAGGTATGAGTACGACGCGCCGATGTTTGATTTGGAGTCACCATCGATTTAGTCGATACACACTCAACGAGACACTGCCTGCTCTTTGCCAATAGTTGCACGGCGTATCCTATGCATGAGGCTCAGACCATCGCTTTTGGGGATCTGACTGCGGTTCACGTATGTTTATGAGGGGCTCAATTATCGAAAGTATCTTCACTCTAGCATCTCCTTAGCGCATACATTGTAATATTCAACTGCGCATCTTTATGGCCGGCGAATCAGAAACGGGGACGACCCCAAAGGATGGTACCATTGTTATTGCAATTGTCGTACCGTTAGTCTTTGTTATTGTGCTCATTGTCCTCATCGTTACGTAGGTCTCACTATATACGGCAAATATTTACTATACTAACTAAGGTAGCAGAGCCTTCATCCTACCAAGAGTGGCTCAAGGTGGCGATGACTTTGCCATTATCAAGGAGAGGCGAATGAAGCAGCGACTAGAAGAAATTAATACAAAAATCGAAGCTCAAAACTTCTATGAGTGGCTTGCAGCGCAAAAGGAGCAAAATAAAAAGTCTCTCCCTGCCACCGATCCGCTATGGTAGTACTTACTCGATCACAATTCATGTGTCCGAAACACATTGGCTGATGCTGTACTAGCGCGATATGTCTCGACGACTTTGTCCAAGATGCGCAAGTCCGCGGCCTTCGATGCTTGCATGCCTTCCACGCCCATTGCCTGGACGAATGGTTTTCCAGATTCAACGAGTACTGCCCACTGTGTCATCGAACCATCATTCCCGGACGCAAGGCAGTGCGGAAAAAAATGAGCCATAGGCCTGACCCGATACCAGTGGGTTTTATGGTTTAAGACGCACCAATAATGCAGAGTTTACACAAGGATAGATGGTGATGAGAAGTGGGAGCAATTACTACGTAGTATTTCAATAGGCTAAAAACCCTTCCGAGAGATCCACTTCCCGGGTGAAGGAGAGCTTGGAATGTAGCACATGTGGCTAGCCTCTGGACCCCAGGACTGTTTGCCAGCGGGAGTAGCCGTTCAACGACATTTCTTCCGCTGCAGGGCCTACGGCAGTTGAGGAGCATTAATTTGTGTCCGGGGCATTTTCGTCTTTGAGAGGGCTAGTGATGTGTTGGTGGCGAGGGAAGGCGGAATATGATGTCGTGTAATTAGTACAGCACGACGAAAGTGCTGCCATACCTACTGTTGACAAGGGCGGACATGGATGGGGAGGGTATTGTGTAGCGGCGATGGCTGGATATGGATCAAGACTTGGTGGGTGTATGTTTGCTCATGTGTGCGTCATCCCTAGTTAACAGCATTGCTATTAGGGGGGGGGGGGGAATCAAATATTCTATGGTGTATCAAGTAGGATGAGATGGAAGAGAAGGATGATGTGTACCTCTATCTAGTTCGTAGGTGGCCATACCCTGGTAGTCTGCCATTGGAGGGCTAAGCGAGGGAGGGGTAGCGGGAGCCATGCTAGCCGCTCCAACGTGGTCTTCCATCTTCCGTCTGCAAGTGTTTGGACATTGCCATGCATGCAAAAGTACACAAAGTTATAGGTAGGATGGCAATAAATTAATCAGTGACATATCAGCAAAAAATTTGAGGTGGCCGGTGTGAGCCATAGAACGGAAAGAAGGTAAATAGCGCCAACCGCCATTACGTGCCTCGTCCCAAATGGTGGGTCTCCAGGCGAGATCACGCCACCCAAAGTGGTCTGATCAATGCCTCTTTCTCTGGGCCCGGAACCTCAGACTTTGACCTAGACACGCTGCACTTCACTGCTTGCACCCACATACCTAGCTGCTCAAGCGAGAGAACAGTCCTTGCCGCCTCTGAGAGCTTTCTGTCCGCGAACGACTCACGACCCGGACACATCCGCCATAGTCGTGGAAGAAGCCGCCTAGAAGCACTCTGCACTCTGCACTGCACCAACTGCGCTCTGCAAGACTACCTAGTACCTACTACGTTATACCCAGAAGCCTTACTCATCCCATAAGCAACGGCTCATTGTCGGGTCGCTTGACAAAAAAAAAACCTTTTCCGTTCGCTCTCCCTCCGTCTTTGACTACTCCTCCTACACAACAACCCCTTTAGTCCCTACGCGCGCGCACATCTTCAAACTCCGTCAAAAGTGACAGAATTACCGAGCTTATATTCCCACCCCAGCTCGTTTCCGCTTGCTGTATCCGGCACAAGTCTCAGATTAGTCCTGGTCAGGACACCTTAGCGGGCCTCGTGCGTTTGTGTCTCCTGATCAACGCGTGACATCTTTCGTGCGACATCCCACTTGCTTACTGACAATATGGCGCTCAATTGGGATGCATTCCTCAATCCAGAGAGCCTCAACTTGCCAAACGACCAATGGTCCGATTTTACAACACTGCCCTCAGGCCCTCCCTCTGAAATGCCAAAGTCTATCTCCACCAACACATCAGCGTCAACGCCTGAAGACGTCACCAACTTCGATCCATTTCTCAAAGGCACTGTCGATCCTTACTTTGACGACTCCATCTTCATATCGAACGATTACTTCCTGAGCGACCTCGAAGTCCTCCAACCATTTGCTAACACTGCTGGCGGTGACGCTTCCACAACAGAGTCTTCACCTGAACCTGTTTCTGCCATCAACCTTTCCCCCAAAACCACAACGCCTTATTGGCCGAACTGCAACAATTGCCCCAAATGACGGCGGCTCAGAGGCAGGCCCTCCAGCGTGCCAACACATTCCCCAACCCTCCCTATGAATCCTTGTTTCCGAACAATCTCGAAGCAGGCTTCGTTGAGGACCTCACCTTTCCAGACGGCCCCAAAGGGATAGCAAATTCTTCAAAGCCAACTCTCGAGAGGAGTTCGAGCTCGACAAGTGTTCCTACCAAGCGAACCAAGAACAAGCCAGACATTCTCTCGGCTTGTTGGACGTCTCCACTTTGTCCAAATCACGACCAGGAAGGCCCGCCACCCAACCCATCAACTTGTGGTGGAGGTTGTGCCCCTTTTTTGTTTGCCAACGACGACGTACTTCCAATCATAAGTGACCTACTCACTGAACCCCAGGAAGTGACTGCAGCAGATGGCGTGGTCGAGATCCAGCCACGACCCAAGAAGCGTTCAGAAAGCGACACCTCTATGAACGAACCCTCTGGCCGTCAAGCTCACAGCATGAGCAATACCACTAGTCCTGGTGACAACAGGCAACGGATGAAGAGTGAGACATCAGAAGACTCACCTAACAAAGAGTCACCTCAGAACATCGAGGACCTGAAGCCAAAGTCTCGGCGTCGACTACCTCATAACCAAGTGGAACGGAAGTATCGCGAATCTCTCAACACCCAACTTGAATCATTACGGCGTGTCGTCCCATCGCTACAACAGAACCAGGGAGCATTCGACGGAGCAGATATTGAAGACTTGCCAACGCCCTCCAAACCTAGCAAGGCTGTCATCCTAGCCTCCGCTACTGCCTACATCAAGCAGCAAGAAAAAGACAAGAAGAGCCTTGCAGATGAGAACCAACTACTCCGGGCTCGTACTAAAGCCCTCCAGGCACTTGTGAAGTGCGACGACTGCAGCTTGATGCAATACGTTATGGATCTGAAGATCAACCAAGCCAAACAATGATTCACTTCGACTATACGTCTAAATTTGCTTGAGCTCGGTAATAACAGATGGCATTCATGGATTTATTTTCAGTCGATACACTCAATACCCGGAACATTCCACGGCGTTCAGGAAAGCACTCATATCTCGGTTTAGTGATATCTGGACAGCCGCATCCACCAATATCTCCGATTACTCACCCCAGTCAGAGGATGAGCATCTCCGAGAAATCATCTTCAGTCTCCACTTAGCATCTTTAGCGAATGGATAAATACCCTTTCACTAGTAGTTTGCTGTTGGGATTGCAGCTTATGCGCTGCTTGTTGCATTCATAATCGGGCGTTTAAGGAATTGGGATATATATTATGTTTGACGGCATATGCTGAGGCTACAGCGTACAAAGGCGTTGGAGGGAAAAGTGCGACCATGCATGACTGCTATTATCTTGTTATGATAGGTGAATTGAGTTCATTCATTACGAAGCTTGGCGTGGTAACACGGCATGAAAATGTTGCAAACCCTGTGAGATGGTGATGAGTGATGGCTCGATTGAATTATGACCATTCTGTTCTCAGTATAGCAATATTGTACCAAACGAGCCCTGACTTGAATACGATGGAGCGGCTCCTATTTCCAGAACCATGCCAAACATCCCTATCTCACTCAACAATCGAGCCCGTAAACTGATATCCTTGATTCGGGGCGTAACAGTCCCACCAATCCAAATATTTAGGGGTGTTCCACCTGATACAACTTAGTGGAGTCAAGGTAGGCTAGACCATATCTGGGCGAGAAATGACATACTGATGCAGGATAGAATTTTCGGAGAAGAGATTGAAGTACCAAGCAGGGTGTCAGTAATAAAGGTGCACATAAAGCTGTGAGCGTACATGGCATGATGTTGCTTGTCAGTGAGAACGGCCTGGACGTCATGTGCGCACTGACGCTGCATAGAATAAGGAGGATACAATGTGAGTCACAGAGTACTTGATATTTTTCTTATTTTGTACACTTAATACCCATTCGCAAGATATTATAGGAATGAATAGGCTGGCGGCATACGTCGACTGTTCCCTTCATCCGATGATCGATACTGCGGGTACAGAACCACTTGAAACACACACATCGTGTTCAACCAGAAGCAGATATGTCCTACGTACGTCCCCACTTCAAGCCGAATCCGAAATCTGCCGGCATCGCTTGTAGCTGTTGCATACCTTGGCGGAAAAGGCATGCACCACTCACGGTTCGAGGGTAGGGCTGTGAGGGACCCCACAGTAGTCACACTAGCATGCATCTATGTGGACTGAATCATATTACCAGGTATGGTTAATCACACCAAACGCGATAATTCGATTGACACGTTATTTGGGGCATTAACACACAGGGGTATGGTACTTGGGAATACGACAAATGGCAAGATACTAGGTGCAGAAGACCCCTTTGGGATCGAAGAGACTGTTGGTGAAGCACCTAATGAAGTGGTCGAGGGGATTTCTAATAAAGCGGCTAACGAAGCACTTGACAGAATGACATATCATATTCTTGGCGTCGGGCTTGAAATGGGACTTACAAGGTAGTTGTTGAAGCATATAACGTAGGGCCTGATGTGATGCTCAATAACTGCATGAAATTGATCGCAACCGAATCTAGTGAAGTAGAATAATATTAAACTAAAATTTACTCCTATCCAATTCCCATCGCCGCTAGTAACACGGTTGATTCAACCTTGATATCCACCCCAAGGATATTTGCTAGCAACTACAACAGATTTGAGAAAAAGAACGCTGTACACAATTTACCGTGATGATTAAACCTGTTGAATGAACTCGAGTTTTCGTGTCACCATTTGGATCTGTGAATTTTAGCTGGGTTATCTGAAATGTCAAATACCTGGGTGTAGAGGAGTGAGGCAAATGATATGAACTGTGTTACAATTATGAAATAGTACGATGGGAAGCTTTTGGTCACGAAGAAGATTGAGTCAGTATGGACACCAGATTTCGGAGTGGTTGCACACCACGCATCAGTGTTGTTATCTAATCACCCGAGGAGAGACTGGGAAGCTTTGGTTCACGAGAAGATTGGTGCTTGAGTAATGCGGTAGGTTGCTACGTGCTGGTGATATAATAGCCATGGGCAAGGATTGCGAAGTTGTAGGGATCTTCGTTGACAAACAAGCTGGACTCCCAAGGTCATTGTAGTAGTAATATATAACCGCGTGTCATAGGGTACAGATAAAACGTTGTCCCAGCAGAAGCATATCCAAGTCGTTGATCTATATCACCCATCTCAATGGCCATTATTAATCGTCATAAAAGTATATACAGGCATCTCAGTGCCTAAACATAATCGTCAAGCCATCCTTTTGAGAGTGAATGCATGCAATCGTTATCCTTCGGATACTCAGATTCTGTCCAACAATTCCATCTAGCCTGCAATATCCTTATCTTCCTCTACGTTCCCAGGGTGTCGATACCCATCCTCTTCTACACCACATCAGTCCCATGACTCTCGAATCTCAACAACTGCACGTACCCCAAGGGCTAAACAGGCTGATCCTAGCGATCCTAACCCTGCTCGTAGTACAAGACTGCAGATTTTTCTCACTCAAACGACGCTTCTCCTATGGTGGTTGGGTCTACAGATTTGGCAGGTGATGGGAAAGAGTAAGGGTCGTAGTGGACCATTGTGAGCGAATTGGTTGATCGAAGTCGAAGGCTACATATGTCGGTCTTAATGACAATAGGTGTTTGAGACGCGACTTGTGTTGTTGAAAAGTCATATTACGGGGTTGGAAGGTGGCAACAGCATATACGAGGATGATATGCCATGTAATGGTGGAGAGGTAAAAAAGCTATCAGCATCGTGAGCCAAAGAGAGAGAGTTTAGATCACAAACGCTATTCCCGGTAGAATGTGAAGCATAATCGAGGTGGTGTTGCATTGTGTCGGAGGTAAGCGGGATGGTGATGCGATTCTGGGTGGGTCCGGATCTAATGTCACGCCATGCATCTCACCACCATCAAGCAACGAAGGAAATTCCTTAGCCAGCGCCTGCATCTGAACGCACGAGCCCTGATCAGATGCTTTATGCAAATCTGGGCCGTTGCAGATCCGCTTCTTGGAAACTATTCTCCTGATGTTCGCGGCTCGAGGATCACCCCACAATACCAATATGTGGGGATGACGAACTGGTTAAGAAGGCGACGTCAGAAGGACCCCAATTTTTTTCCCATCAAGACATCTACCGATATTATCACCTCACACCACAATAAAGATCAATTGTGTATTTACAATCTAAAGTCCAATTGACTTGGTCTCAATTAACGACCTAACCCTACCAAAACTAACTTTCACACCAATAACTATCAAATCTACTAGGACTGGATATCAATCTACCCAATCATACTATCCGCCACGATACACAACACCATGCTCATCCATACGCAAAACCACCACCACACCTCCCTCCCCCAAATCACCCGCCACTCCTCCACAACAAAAGCCAACTCACCATCATCACCACCACCACCAACACCAACAACAACAACCTACTCCTCATCGCCAAACACCGAATCTCACTACCCGCCCGCCCCATCTACACATCACCACCTCTCTGACCTCCTCTCCACCTTCCTCACCCACATGTTCGCACTAGCATCGTGCCAAGCATGCACATCCTCCCAACCATGCTGGACAACCGACTACAAAGCGCGCATCGTCGTCGACGACGAATACGTGCTGCTGGACGAAGACGAAGACGATGGTGGACCACTGTGTAGGGAGGCTGTGATAGATGGGTGGAAGATGACAAAGGGGCGGAAGAGGAGGTTGAGTGTGCATTCATTTGGGGGGCAATAAAGGAATGGTGTGGGAGAACAACAAGGCATTTGGGATTCTGCAATAGATTGCATGCTTATTCTGACGGGAAGGTTACATACGGGCCCGTGTCACGATGCGTCGCTGCTAGAGTATGTGTTGCAACGCTGGATGAACCTGTCATTAGCGGTATGGAGTGATAAATCCGCGGGGAGGGATCAAGGCGTTATGGGATCATGGAATGCCGGACATGGCGGCAATGGTATCTCTGTTTAAATGTAGTAACATGAAGCATTGAATTTCTATCAACTTCAGCTGTGTAATTATAGGTGTGAATTGATTTTTTTGTAGGATGTATTCTTCCAACTAGCAGTGGATGTTTACCGCTTTCGGATACACAAGGTGTAGATCTCTTGTATACATCTGAGTAGGATATGTTTATCCGGTCAGCATATATGGCTGCTGCTCCCATTGGCATAGAAGCACTAGGCTTGGGCATTACTTAATTATGCCGTCTAGTTTCAAACATGAAAGCCAGCCAATTAGGCACTCGGCAACAACGAACTGAGATGAACAAGGTCGATCTCGAACAAAGATCGCTCCAATTAGGCAACATTGAACAAACCTACAAATACCTCGACGCTATGCGATGCACGCTGGTAAATATCCATACCTCATTTGCATACTATCCAGAGTTGTGGGAAGCCAATCTCGATACAGAGTACGCGCCATTCACGGATTATTCTGTCAGCAATTTAGTAATCCTAACTTGTTGTAACGGAACCTCGGAGCATGCCGGTGAACACATGCATGATTCGCCCGTGCTACAACACGGGACGGCACGATACGGCAGGGTGAGATGAGATTTGATGCACGATCGACGAGTGCGAAAGCCTGCAGTGGATAAAATCCGGGTATAACACGCCGTCACTAATAAATCGTTAGCTACCACAGTAACGCGTTGTCTTTTACTAGAGACAGTCCAAAGGGGATTTCCTATCAGATGTGTTGAGAAGATCGAGTTTGCTGGTGCTGAAAGCATTGTTCCTGCAACTCGGTGTGCCCTGGAGAGAGCACTTGAGGAGAAATTCATATGGCCCCAGCTTTGTCATCAGGGGAAAGGGGTAATGGTGATGTCATAATGATAAAGAATTACTTACTGGATGCCCAGGTGCTGGTCGCTCGATAGTGCGTGTTTGGGTGTGAAGGACGAGATTCTTTGAGCATTTAGACTGACACCCTAATGTTTGAGATGGCCATTGACAGAAGGCCACGACTGGGGCTACTGCTCTTACCCAATAGCTGGAATGCCCATAGCAGTAGTCATGAGGTAGATCTAATGGCAGAAAAAAGGCAATTGTAATTCGCCTTGGCCCATAGAGAGGCTGGGGGGCCTAAGGCGTACTCAAGTCAACGGATGATGCGAGCGAGTACGAGGACAAAGTGTGGGCGACTGGTCCATGGCTAGATGCGTCCTGCAAGCCTGCTTTGCATCCACCACGATATCTAGTTGTCAATAGAATCTATGGACTTGACCGCCCCGAGACTAGGCAGTCTGCAAGCTCGGCAGGTCTTTCTAAACGTTCGCGGACGCATCTTATCCGGGACAAAGTAGGGTTGAGGTTTTAAAGGGCGTATGTGGCGTAGTCAGTTCAGATATAAAGTTTGTACTAGCGGCTGGACCTAGTTGCTGGTATGCGAGCGGCAGGGCGACCGATGTAGACAATGGCACACTTGGAACACAAAAGTGGGGATTGTATAGGTGACGCATGCTGGATCACACCGTTCGAAGAAGGGCTTCGGAAAGGATGCGGCAAAGGGATTTGGTCATGGCGCGGAACAACAAGGACAAGGCGTTGGTGCAGGCTGACTGAAGGGTGCCGCGACACGTGGGGGACGGGTTGGTGCGATGCAATGGGGCATGTAGAGTCGTTGACGAATGAAAGGGCGAAGATGCTGTCTTCCGTGAGGCCGCGAGGCTGATCGGCGATGGGGGTGGATCGGGAGCTTACTAGTGTTGCTGGCTGAACGGAAAGGAAGATGGATGGTTCAGTGACGATGATCCTGTCACGCGATTATTGCCCACGAAGGCGCTGGACACATGCTGGGGTGGCAAGGCATGCCGAAGAAGGGCCGAGTGTTAGCAGGCACCTAGGCGCGGAAATTTGTATGAGACAGACAAAAGCCAAAACGTGCTGGTACCTGAGCAGCAGGAGGAGGTAGGTATGTCGAAGCCCTAAGGCGTGCTAAGTGTTATATGCTATGTGCTATGTGCTATGTGCAAGGGTCTTTGTATACGAGAATGACATGCAGCCGGTTGTTTCCTAAGTAGGCAGAGTGAGTTTGGACAAAGCTAGCAGCCAAAATAGGTTAACTATGTACTGTACCTACCTAGTATACCAGTACCTAGACAGAGCACAGTGCGGTGTAGGTACCTCACGCACTTACCAACCGTGAATTCATGGTAAGCGATGGCGGGCAGTGATGGGCGCAATTTCACCCCAAAAGAGGACAGGGGACTGAAGGTACCAGAGTGTCGGGGCGCTCTTGCTTTTCTTAGTCGCCTGTTCTTTCCTTCCCCGCCGAATACGCAACCAGTCAGACTCCACCCAACATCCTTGCTCGCCCACGCAGCGCCAGAAATGGACACTCCCTTCATAATGAAACGAGCACATGCTTGCACCGATGCATCTCGTAATCTGCCTGCTGCACTTCGCGCCCGGCTAAAAAAGATGGATTCATTTCTTCCGCCCCGATACCCTGGGTCCAAGATGACACATTGCTGAAGAGCGCCGACTACCGAATATTGGCCTGCCCGTTCGATAGATCAGCACTTTCTGACCGCCGCCTGTCCCATGCCCTCCAGCGCTACCGGTATCAATATTCCTTGAGATGGATCAGCCAGTCTTGTTACCGACAACGTGGGCATGACGCGTGGCGATGCCATATATATCGTGGCAAATGGGGGGGCAGGGGTAAAACCAAGCAACCAATCGTCGCAATTTTGTAAGACCTTGTGCCAACCTCTAACGTTACATCTCCTTTGCTCGAGTGCATGAGCAAGAATGACGAGCTGGGCACTGTGAAGTGGGTTCTATCTCCCTTTGTCTACCATAGTATAGTATATACTGATCAAACCACCAATCATGCTAAAACGAAAAGAAATGGTGCTGACGCTTCGCTAAAAACACAAAAATGCCCCCAAGTACAATTGCCAACCGCCGGAAAGATGGAGAACAAGGTTTTGTAAACCTTGGACATATGCAATGATAACGTGGCCGCTCAACCTGTCGCGAAAAATAAACCGCCAATCGCCGGTCCAGGCTATCTGACGCGCCTTCCGTAGTGTCTTGGAATCCGAGAACCACATCACCTCCCTTCTAAAAAAATTGTCGCAGAAAAAGTCCAAGGTATCGTAAATTCCCAGAATGCTTCAACGCCGGTAATGGTGTCCACCGAAACTCCGAATTTTCCCCTTTCGTAGCACCCGCCCCATGCATCATGCACATTTGTTTATTCGAGGAGCCCCTATGTAATCATCATGGGAAGTGGGCACAGGGGGGACGCCATGCCCCTCACTGCAATGCTATGACCAAAGGGTCAGCCGGCCCGCGTCCAGTTGAGTGGAACAGATAGAAGCAGTACAGGCTAGTCGAGAAAACTACCTCAATCGGGTCGCTCAATATAGCACCGGGGTGTTTGTGCAAAGCAGGTGTCCGTCTGTCAGCTGTTGACCCCCCTGGCTAGCGGGCCTGGTCATGGACGCGGAATGCAAGCACGGTCGAGCATGGTACGAACCGCTAAAAGCTGTAGGTGAAGGAGTCTTTTGTGTGTGCCAGTATCAATCTCCTATTGTTGGGGGCGGCGAGCTGTCCAGATGTGACTGCAGCAAGGGGTCAGCGTCCGTAGGTAACCTCAATCAATTTGTACAACACCAGATGAGGACGTGACTTACATGTTGTTGTACGCATGAACTTTGCGGTTACATATTTCTCTGCGAACCTGATCGAGAATTGGTTTGATGTCCGTGTCCATGTCCCACCGATAGACTCTTGTGAGGGGTGCCAAACTTAGTGCTTCTAGGCCTTCGGTGATGCCTAAATTGTACCACCTACCAATGTCTTTTTGGTGGGGATCATTGGGCCATGAGTTGTAGGGAACGCGGATCACTGTCTCTTGTATGTCAATGAAGCCGGCCGACTGCAGCAGTTGACGGGTACAGTGCTCGTATGCAATTGGGCGAGTAACCCGCTGTGTGGCGTCTGCTAACCATCGGTACCACTTGATCAGCATGCTCTCCGAGGAGAGTGTGTAGTCGTCGCAGCGCGGCTCCATGTCAATTTCAACGTGCTCGATCCAGCCAGTGCCAGGCTTAAGATGTCTGGCGGGGTTAGCTCGGGTCTGGCAGCTGGAGATTGGAAATTAGGGGCGTACGTGAATATTTTCTGGTACAGCTCTGGCCAGCTGGAGACGCTGCCACAGGCCATGCGCAAGTGGATTAGATCCCAAGAGTCTTCGCCAAAGGTCCATGGGCTCTCGTAATCGCGTGGTACACGGAATCGTAGGTTCGGGGGAATTCTGCAAGGACGCACGAGTCAATATCTGGAGCCATGGATGCAAGGGCGTGCAGCATACTTTTCGGGTTGAATGTTGACGAGTTCCAAGCCAAGGACCTGCAGATTCAATGTAAGCTGTCTGGCAGCAATGCAGCAATATTCGGGGTCAGCCCACCTCGGCGTTCAGATACTGGCTACACAGACTCCTGGTTAGCTTCGCAGTACACAAATTGCAGGCTGCGCAACCCAAACTTACTCGGCCATGTCAATCGCCCAGATACCTGTGCCACAGCCCACGTCGAGAATGCGGGGCTCCCAATGTTGTGGAATCGGGGCCTGGTGCAGCTGGTCGCGGCGTGCGACTGTGAAGAGTTTGTGGTAAATGTCCATACGGTCCTTTTCTGCCTGTGAAGGAGATGCGAGTTAGGCCTAGGTGCTCTATTTTGGCTGGTAAGGCAGTTGAAATGGGAGCTCACCTCGTCGCATGGAAACATGTAGATGCCTCTACGGAAGCCGTGGTACCAGCGACCGTGTTCCATATAATTGCTATTTTGGGCGGCGGGCACGGGCAAACTGCGAGGGAAGGGTTAGAGGAGAGGACAGAAGCGGATAGCGCAGGACAGAGCACAGCAAAACAAAACCGTATAGCTGGTCGCACAGAGCGGGGAGAGGGGGGGAGGGCATGCACTCACCCATTTGATGCCATCGTAACCATTGGAACAGCCGGACTTCAGTCGAAAGCCTCGTGGGCGGGGAGGTCGCCTAATAAGCAGTGTCTTCAGCCGGAGCGGAGAATCGTGCCGTGTATGCTCGACGGCGTTTTGGTCATGAGACGTGGAACGATTGCTGGATTGGACTGGGGGGACTGGGGGGGTGGGTGGGGGGCTATTTGCGGTGTGTCGCCGGGTAGCTGCAGGGAAAGACGTATCGAGAGCGAGGTGATAATTTTTTTTGGCAGGCAGGCAGACGGGCAGGGCAGACTAGGCGTGGCAGCAGCGAGGGTGGCAGGACTGGCAAGACGGACGGCGGTATTGTGCTGGCTTTTGCGGGCGCGGATGCCGGTTTATTAGTGGAAACGGAGTGCTGGGTCGGCGGGCATCAACACAGGACTAAGGTAAGGTGGCAGAGGGCCCGGGATCTCAGTGATCAAGGCAGCGGTGCGGGACGTACGGACTTATTTAAAGGCGAGCAGAAAGGCAGCCCCTGCAGTCAAGTGAGAGGGCGTCAGCAATGGGCGTTGTGGATGGAGTGAGCTGGTAGTATAGTTCAGGCCCTTACCATGTCTATCCAGTTCCTGTCCCAGTTCCAGTTTCCAAATTCAGTGCAATGCACTAGCCTGCTGAGGCCCACCCACCACCACTCCCGCCGGCGTCTGCCAGTGTGTCCACAGCCCAGGTGTCCTCTGGCTGGGAACCGCCAAAGGGCTACTTGCAGCCAGTCAGAGCCAATCGCCGTACACCAGAAAACTATCTGGTAATGGTTGGCAATTTGGCCGCCCTCTCGGAGCTGGTCTTTAAAGGGTTTAGTGTCAGGCCAGGTAGTTCCACTTCCCAGCTCGTCGGTTTTTTCGACACCCAACTTGTCGGATCCTGACTGTGCAGGTGAGTCCGTGAGTCCGTGGGGTCCGTGCACGACCATTCCCCTCGCTGGCAATTGGGCTATTCCTAGATGGGCAACCACACATGGCCGGCGAGCTGCCCCGGCCAGCCGTTCAATACACACATACACACACACATACTCACACTCACACACACACTCACTCACACACGCACACGCACACGCACACTCACACTCACACTCACACTTACTTGGACACACTCACACATGCACACACACAGACATCCACTTACACACACACGCACACTCACTCACTCACTCACTCACTCACCCACTCACTCACAGAACCACACAGAACCTCATTCACACACACTCGCTCTCACACCACAATACCACTATATCACACCAGATATCACTTCAGACAGCCCATTCCACTCTCTGCCCCCAATTACTCGGTTCCGCCAAGACACCACTCTCTTCCCCAACCCCAACTCTACTGTACCTCTCTGGTTTCACCTTTCAATCACCCACGCCGCAATCTGCTTTTACCTCAAGGGTACCGCACTACCTACCGCACGCCCTCGTGGCCCACGACAACTCAGCCTTGTCTTGTAGTCGTGTCGTGTCGTGTCGTGTCGTGAATCGTGTTCTCACCGATCATCTTCCTTCCTCCCTATTACCAGGGGGGCCACATAACCAACGGGACATATCACCCTTTTGCCTCACACCGAGATGAGAAAGCATTTCCATTTCCACCAACCTACCATCCTACTAACTACCACCCCAATTTCCGCTCACCTAACCTAGCTACATAGTACCTCCTCATATTCTTCTACTTGCATCCATGCTTACGCGAGACGCTGCATCTGGTCAGCTTCTTCCAACAGAGCAATAGCCATGCATCATAACCTATGCAAGGAGCGTCGTGGGCCGCTCCTCTCCTCTCCTCTTCGGTCGCGCCTGCACGTACACGTGCCAGACTGGTAGACATTAGCTCATGCCACCATACCTAGCCCCTTCTAGCACTCAGACTCCAAGTCGCAGTTTCTCTTTAAACACCAAATCCCAGGTTTTTCAACATGCAGTGTGCAGTGAAAGCCCGGCCGCTGCTGCATCTGCGAAGCTGTGGACATTGCAGCGCGCCGTCCCGTAGCCGAGTTGAAACGTCGGCGCTCGAACGACTGCTGACCCAAGTATCCCAAATACTGACGCCCTTTCTCTGCTCAGGTAGCCACAGAGCCCTCCAATTGCGAATCTTTGCTGCCCACAACCACCATGCAAGCCGAGCTGAACGGTGTGATATTGCGCGAGCAACGTCGCAGTCGGCTGACTCTTAGTCGCTCATCCATGGCCAAGATGCCAGGGCACTTGCCGCTTGCATGCGCAGGAGAAATACTTGCGCAAATCACATCCCGGATATGACAAGGATATCCACCTAAAGGCTGCATCCTTGCATACGGTGTTAAATAAAACACCGTGAAGCACTGCTTGCTGACAACAATGAAAGATAATCTGACAGGCTAGAACAGGGGCTTACCCGAACAACCTACCACAGTACGTTATCTTAAACACTAAGCGTAGCGAATACCTATAGAAGCCTGTCACAGAAGCCAGCCTCCATTTCTTGACACTGCTCCTCTGTCAAGGGTAGCACCCGCAAGTCGTGTCGGTCCTGCATGTAGCTGCCTTCTCTACCGCATACTCTGCTGCATAAAAACCTATGTCCAAGGAGCTAACGCGATCGTCCGCGTAGCGTGGCGGGCTCAACATGAGTAAGTAGCGCTATGGTAGGTGGGCATCAGCCGCCAAAATGATGGCGTTGTAGGAAAACCGGATGCTAATGCCAAGCATATCTAACTGGTGGTGTAACCACAACATGTTGAGTGCTAGCGTACATTGAACCCAGTCACACGGGAAAAACAAACAGTGCCACGAGAGAAGGCTAGGGCGACTAGAGTTGTGCGGGGGACAACGAAAGCCATCAAATTCACATGAAACATGGCGGTCGCTAAGTTCCTAAAAAACCGGCCGAACCAATCTCTCGGAATCGCAACCACTTTGCTGGAAAGGAAAGAGGCAGGCATCGGACAACATACTACCAACCACCTTGAGCTGTGTCTCCAACACCATTTGCCCTTCCTTCCATCCACAAACACTCGTGGCGCACAATAAATCCGCCCATTGGAGTAGACGCTGCAGGACCTGTGGCAGTATAGTAACCACTTGTGCAAATTTCTGGCCAGCTGTTTTCCGTCGGTGGGTAGTTGGTGGAGAACCAGTTCCAAACGGCTGTGAGACAGGCGAATGTGATGGCCTGGACCTGGTTAATACACTAGTGTTAAGCCACAAGAGCTGCAAGCCCTGTCGTATCCTCTTCACGCTTATAGCTGGCTTGTTAAGGCGAGGCATCTCTCAGTCGCGAAACTCATCGTTTGTCTGATCCGACAGGCTGGGAAAGGAACGACGAATTGCAAGCCAACACTGGCATCTCATTCGCCAAACCTACGAAAATTCGGCGATCCAACCACAAGCGCTGAGTGAGATGCATGTCTCCGCGGTGTCCCCGAACGCTACTACCAATGCAACCCAAGGCTTTGCAACCAGACAGTACCGCTGCCTCGTTTTAACGCTCATTGCCGGCTTCGGGCTGACATTTTGTCTTGGGTCCGAAAAGCCTACGTGTACTCGTAAACTTACCGGAGTCTGCAGTGACATGATGCAGTCGATCTGATCTCTCCTGAGTAGTAGAGCACTCAAAACTATATTTCCAGCTGTTGCACTTTTCTGGAAGGAACTTAACTTAGCCGCGGTAGGCGATCACATTGGCGATCTAAGGAAGCGAAAATCCTTCCTAGATAAGGACCCCTATAAAAATTACCACCTTTCGGAACACTTACCTTTTGCTAATCAGGAAAGAGGTCAGGGGTCATGGGCATACGTCAGAGATCATGTCAAAGCTTCCAAGAGCTAGTAAAGCTAGCAAAAGTCTGGTGCTGATGGTTTAGTCACCTTGCGCAATGCTCCACTATAGCCGTTATACGCATGCGCACCTCTGTACTCAAACAGCTACTAAACACTAGCAGGCATATCGCCTGATATCGCCGGTAATACTGGGTGCCCTACGGTTTGTGGCTACAATGCTCGTATCTTCACGCGACAGTGCGTTCCCCAACGTATTACGGTGCTTGTTACAGCTTGACCTGGGGTGGCGCTCGTAAATCCAGAAGAGGTAACACAGTGTCGCCCAAATGGCTATAAAGAAGCTTATCATCATGCAGTTTAGTGATGGTAGTCTAATTTCGGGAACTACTTCCGCAAAGTGTCACGACAGGTGATCAGCCCGAGGACACTCGCCAGGTTACCATTATGGAAACCACGTATGACTCGAGATATGTCGCAAAACGATCACTGCTAAAAACTCAGAGCACTGACAGGTAATGAATTCAAGTGGCGTAGAATACTTATTTTCAAGAGGCAATTATCTGACCAAATGAGGTGATGAGTGCTTTTTTGGAAACACGCTCGGTCCGTTGCCTGTTACTCCTGGGCGTTCTGCGTGTCGCCGCGCTCACCCCACAAAAAGTTATTTCTTCTACTAACCTACTTTACATCAGGTACCGTTAGAGTGGTCCTGATCCATCTCTGGCCGATAACAAGTTATCGGTCACCTTCAATCACAACTACATTCGGCAGGTAAATAGTCCCACTCGCCGGGCGCGATTGAAAAGAAGAAATGCGAACTGCTCCCAATCTTCATGCTACATACATGGGTTAGTTACCGTTGATCTTAATTAGATTAAAGTGTGGGGGCGGAGCAGTACCGCGGTTTATCTGCAAGTAATCGAGCATTATAATCGCATGTGAATGCGTGTAAATGCCTAAAAAGTGGTTCGCAGCGGGCTAATTAGCGCTACACTTGACAGGCTGCCCCTAAAGATATACGGCCTTCCCTCCGGCCTGGAAGCTGCTTGGCTGCGGCGATCCTTGTTCACTCGGAAATTAACCTTCCCTTCTAGAAACCTGACTTCTACCCTGTCGCACGTTCCATCCGGTGTACAGAGTGCGAGAATTGTAGATAGAGTTTGCAGATCTAAATGTTGCATTGCTCTATTGGGATGTCACTAACAATGTATGTTATTATACACTACCACTACAACATACCCGAGACAATGGTCTTGAAAATATTGGTTCAATAAGTTATCGCCCAATCAACCCTTATACCTACCCTGTTATACCATCCAGTCATGTCTAATAGCCTGCCATGTAGTTGGTAACTTTGTCGTATTTCACAGTACGGTTCCCACACTACACTATCTGTGGCCGCTTCACTTTCCTATAATTGTATCTGCTTTTCTCTTAGCTTCAGTGCCGATCTAATTCCACTTTCGTCTTTTAGGTCCAGTGCCATCTTCTCCTGACCCATCTCAAAACATACACTAAAGCTACCAGCACCGGTACTTCAATAAGCGGACCCACCGTACTTGCTAGGGCTTGTCCGCTTCCGACACCATACACCGCTACCACAACCGCTATCGCAAGCTCGAAATTATTACTGGCAGCGGTGAAGCTCTACGTGCAACTGACTCGGTATCCGAAGCCCATTTTCCAGCAGAACACAACGGTACTAGTGAAGATGACTATGAAGTAGACAAGTAAAGGTGCGCATACTCGGAGGACGTCGGTAATCTGCCGGACTACGTGGGCTCCCTGGCTAGCGAAGAGAACGACGATGGTGTAGAGAAGTCCGATGAGCGAAAAAGGAGCGATGTAGCGGATAAAGCAACGTTGATACCTTTCTTCGCCTAGCAAGCTCCTCAACGCGAGTCGAGTAATCACTGCAGCGCCAACTGGGATACCCAAAAACCTGTCCAACCTAGTCAGCGATCGGTGAGTTGACGTAGCATCCTGTATCCACTTACACGCCCACGCTTTGAGCCACAGCTTGATACGAAACACTTGTCTCGCTCCCGTGGCTAACAATGCGTACGTAAAAGATTGCCATTGGCGCAAACAAGACAACCTGTAGTATAGAATTAAACGCCACCAAAACAGCACAGTAGTCGCCGTCTCCACCCGCCAAATCCGTCCAAATAAGCACCATGGCTATGCAGCGCGCAACGCCGACAAATATCAAACCTTCGCGGAGATCCGTTCGGTCGGGTAGAAACGCCCATGCTAGCCCCACCATGAAAAGCGGAGCAATGATCCAATTCAAGACAAAGGAAACGGCAATTTGGATCCAGAGGTCTCGGGACCGCAGAAGGAGGTGGAGCGTTTCGAACCGGACTTTGCATAGGATTGGGTACATCATTACTAGTAGTCCGATCGCTGGAGTGGGCATGTGTAAGTAAGGGGGCGCGTACATGTGTGTGTGTGTGTGTGTGTGTGTGTGTGGGATCGTACCGATTGGTAAACTGACACCGACGAATTCGCCTTTTTGTAGTGCTGGTCCGACCGAAGCTATGGTGTTGCTGAGAGCGATACCGACGCCCATGGCGATGAGAATCCATAGCACGAGGAAGCGGTCGAGGAATGAAAGTCCTTTTAGCGGTGGGGTGTCTGGCGGTATGTCGCAATTGCCTGTTTCGAATGTCAGTTATTCATTTCAGTGGACGAATGGTGTGCATAGGAGGGGATACTCACCTGTCGTAAAAGGCTCGGCGGGTTTCCCTCTCCCAGTTTCGACGTCATCATTTGTTCTTTCATCCTTTTCATTCGAAATTTCGTTAGTGTCGACTTTATTCATTTTTATTTTTTTATTTCCCCAGTCTCTATGATCAAGTCCCACTTGGCCAGGTACGGTATTTTATGTACTCGAGTTACCAAGAGTGTTAGCCAATCAGCGTTGAGCAGTGACATTCTTTTATCAAGGCGCTGCTCGTTTGGCAGAATTCCTGGAGGCGGTGAAAGCGGTTTGCGTATCTAGAATCTAGGAATTGTATGCCATGACGAGATGTGAAATTCTCGGTCTTCTAATTTTATGTTCTAAACGCAATGACACTCTTGTCTTCATACCAAATGGCATGAACTCTTTTTGATCAACCAAAACGTAGCATAGAAGCGAGAGGTGCTTTAGCAGGACGTAGTTCACATTGGTCGCAGCAGTACAAAGAGCAAAATTTACGTCTAATAATTTATTTGAACATTCCTCTACTATTTTACATGAACTCATTCTACGTTCACCTTCGCCATTACACGAAATTAATAAAACGTTCTAGGTGGTAATTAAGTCACATGCTGGAAGGGCCTAGACATCTTTTCCGGAAAGAATGCACGATGCCTTATTTTAATTTCATGTCATCATTCTCAAATTGCGCGATCTGGTCGTATGATATTCGTTGAGCACCAGTAGTGTGGCTGAACAAGATTCTAATACGTAAGACCAGGACCGCGAAAATAACGACAGGGAGATTAACACCATAAGTGGTATTTCATCGCCTGTAGATCATTGCATTCGAACACATGTACGTGGTGAGTTATGCCTTCAGCCGTAGCTTGAATGGCGTCAGTCGAATTGCCGAGACGCGGTTTGCCCAAAACCCCATGTTTTGGTTCAGAGAATGCCATCCTGCCCATAAACTCTGCACTTGCTATCGGCGATCACTACATCCTTTCGCAAATCAGCAATCGATTCCTCTACTGTGCATCTTTTACGATACTGATAATCTTCGTTACCGACGAGGTGGCTACACGCTAAGATCATGTCATGCGCTGCAGTGACACCTGTGCATGGACAAATGATAGACGAGATCTCAGGCGCAGGCAAGCTAGTAACCTGGAAACTTTTAACACCTACATTGAGGATCTTCCGCAGCATCCGCTCTATGTGACACGAGAGCAGCAAGAAAAATGCGTTGGAAGGACGTAATTTGACAAGTCCGGAAAGCGCTAAGGATGGTGAGCCCTTGAATATTGAATGAAGTCAATATGTTGAGATGCTAGCAAGGTAGCTGTGACGCAAACAGCATTGGGTTGCAGCTACCTTGTTGGTACGACACATGTATATTTCGCCATGACGAAGGAATTACTGTTGCCAATTATTGTTCGCTGTCCTATAAAACTAGAAGCTTCATCATCACAATCACAACCACCAAATTCTCTGTTCATTTCTACTAAAGTAATAGGAACATTGTCACTTCCCAACACCCTCTATCAACAGCCTACAAATATCACAATGGCCGAAGCCACGCACGCAAACACGGACTATGGCACCGCTACCCCTCGCTCCAACAAGTTGCATCGTCCCCTCATCATCGCGAACAATGCTCTACATTTCGTCAGCTCAATCATCGTGATGAGCATCGCAGCCTATTTCATCAAAAACTACGGACACAATACACATCTAGTGTACTGGGTCTCCATTGTATGTCTCACTCTTAAGCCTCCTCGCCAGAACACTGTGCTAACATCGCATCATCAGGCCGCCATCGACTCCCTCCTCTACCTCCCCGCCCTGTTCCTTCCCACAGTCAAATCCTACAAAGGCTATTATGCCCCTCTTGCCTGGATCTTCTCCTACCTCTGGCTTACAGCCTTTATCTTCGCCGCACAGGACTATAGCAACGGCCGCTGTGCCACACGATCACCTTCGTTTATCAGCAAGTGCGCACTAAAGATTACATTAGAAGCCTTTGCTTTCCTGGCCTTGTGAGTACATTCTTATCCTCCTATTCCCAGCCGTTGCTAATGCGATATACAGTTTTACCAACCTCGTTGGCACAGTTCTTGAAGCGAGACTTTGGGACCTTCAGCGCTTTAAGGGATCACGAAATACGGGCACTTTGGTTGTTGGTAAGCATCCTACGGCTCCTGTGGCGGGTGCTGCTACGACTGATACGCATACCGCTACCACTTCTGCCGTCTAAGTTTTGTACTCTGAGAAAAATGGGTTTGATTCTTGCGAGTGTGTGTTATGAATAATGGTGGCGCTTTTAATATGGTTTTGTAGCCTGTTGTACGTAGTGAACACGAGGTTTTAATTGAACTTGTCATGATGTGTCCCCGTGGCAAGTGCTACTTCTACTAGGTCCATTGGAATTCTCAATCGCTTCCGAAATTTATCAATGATGTTTATCTTGGGCGAGCAATCTAAAAAGTCAAATGGCGGATGCAAAAGTTTTAGGAGTTAGGTATAAACTCTATCAGGATAAGCATTCTCGTTGGCCAAAAAGTGGAAAAATTCCTTGTACGAAGTATTGGTACCCCTAAGGAATTATTCGCGTGTTATCCTTGTCCCGAAGATGTGTCGCCAACTTATGCGGATGGTATCAAATTGCCAAAACCTGTACGTAAATGTTCAACGGGCAAAACCGAGTAGAAGTTTGATCGCCGATTTGTTGCGCGTCTACTGGCCAAAACGGATGCCGAACGGTGTAATTTCTAAGCCGAACAATTAACTCACGGGAACCCTCATCCAAATCTGACAAGGACAAAATTGGTCTATATTTAGGGCTTGAAAGGAGCCAAGACATCGAGAGCGTGTTTACAGCCCGTTGCTCTCTATCCTGCGGCACCTATGGCCAACTTTTAGCCTTTGGGGACCCTCTTAGTCCTAAGTCGTATTTTCACGATTGGCACCATTCAACGACGATAGCTTTCAAATATTGAAAAGTAGCCTCCCCACTATGTAGTAAAAGAACTCTATGAGCCAAAGAATCAAAAATGCGAGTCTGAGATAACTCAATTTCGAATTCACAGCAAATCAGTTACAATGCATTCATGAGTTGACTTGGAAGATTTTTATTGTCGGAACATTCCAATACAGACTTGGGTGCTATGGAGGCTTCGGTAATTGGCTTGGAACACCCCGTAGTACTAGCTGAGCCTGATTGAGCTGCTCACTTCCTTCACACGCCCCTTCTACTTCTTGGGGCAATTCTTCTTGGTCAAGTCATTGATGCAAATACTAGAATCTCCATAATCACAGCATCCACCGCTTGAGTTGCACTCATCTACCATTGTCAGCCAAATCTCCTTCAATTCAAAAGTCAACTTACATATGTCAAACAAGCTCCCTCCGTTTCCAAGGTTGGTGACCTGATCGCAGATTCCACAGTATTGCCCCTGCTTTGTCCCAGACTTGCATTTGCACTTGTTGTTCTTGCAGGCACGGGCTACCAGCTCTACTGGGGCCGCCTCGCGAACTTGCAGGGTGTTATCGGGGGTGGGGCTACTGAAAGCCAGAGGGATGGAAGCCAGAAGCAAGACGGCGGCGGTGTAGAAATGCATGGTGAGATGAATTCGTGCAATGCGATGAACCGAATGAACTAAGAGCTGCGAATGCAAACGCACATCCTTCGTAGCATCTTCTTTCCTTTATACAAGCCTGGCCTCAGAGCAGAACTGCTGGTACAAAAAAATTGCCATCCAAGATCTCCATGTGCCAACAACCTAGCTAATACAGCATTCTAACCTCTTCTCCGTTTAAAATGAGCGCGATTCGATGGATTAATCGTTCCACCCGTGGCATGTCACCGGAGTACCTTTGCTAGTCCAAAGTTGCAACCATTCCGGACCTCCAACACGGAGCACGATGAAGAGAAGTAAAGAACGCGAGGAAAACGAACAATGTAAAATCTAGAGCAGAGGAAATATATTGCTCTGGTGAAGCGAGACTGAAAAGCGGAGCGGGGTAGGCGGTGGATACGAGCCTTGGCGATGCAGGGGCAGCTTGATGGGGGAACAGAGATACGATATACGATGATGCTTTGAGGCATTCAACAGAAAATTTGATCGTACTGTAGGTGATCGTATAGCTGGAGGTATTGTCACAAGCACTCTCTATCTATTCTAAGATCATAATATAGTTACTCTGTAAGATAGACTAGTAAAGCCAGTAGAGTAAGAGGTCACAAGGCATTCTATCGACTCAGCCCTAATTAAGTAATATGCTACCACATTAGTAGTCAGTTGGGTAGGTAGATACTGACAAACCCCTGCTATTGTACAAATTATTTTTATTTTTGGCTTTATTATTCTTATCCTTGTTGAAAGAAGGACCTGAGGTCCAGGCTCTTTGTCTAGCTTCACAATCCCTATCACCGGCGCATAGCCTTTTACCTTGTCTATATTCTCATAATACTAGCCACCAACGCTGGGCGTAGGAAAAGGCGTCTAGGACGTTGAGAGATTTGTACAAGGATGTATTGTTTGTTCGAACAGTGTCTTGTTGACACCAACTATAGCAACTAGCGTTCAAATCCAAGTTATCATGAAGCCTATACACCCCCGGGAGTCTTCGGTAAACCTGAACGGTGACCCAGAGATAGGCTAAGCATAGGTACTCAGGCTTCCGCTTTCGGGTAACAGCCGATGCGAAGCCCGCAACGTAATTGCGTCTTCCCTCCCCTGTCTATCCCCGCCATAAACATACATCCGAATCTTTACCCTCTGGAGCATCTAAAGAACAAGGGTTGCTAAAGTTCCATATTCACTAACGCATTCACAGCATGGCGGAAGATTCTTCTTTGGTGCCCGATCGCGCTGGTAGCTAACCCCGAAGCCGAGAGTAGAGTGATTAAGGACAGCAGTGTAATTGTTAGACCCTCCTATCTTCGCGTCCATTTCCCTAACAACATCATCGGCTGCATAAAGTGTTTGCACTACACGCTTGGGAAATTTTTCATTTGGTGTCGCCGTAACATCAAAGTCTCAGAGATATAGAAAAGGTGAATGGTTACTGACGGCAAGTGACTGCAATTTAAATTTGAATAAGGAGCGTTCTTGCTTGTGTAATGGGAAACCTATCATCGTATCATCATTTGGATGTACCTACACCTTTCTTAAAACTATCATTGATTAGAGCTACACTGTCCACAATAAGTGCATCAACTCCTCCATTGACTTGGACCTAATAAATATCAATAGCTGCTATCGGAGGTTTGAATAAAGTTAAGGGCCATTTTTACCTTTGCATCTCTGGTATCGTTGTTCATCATCCCAAATGAGATGCACACAAGGCCAGCGTCCTGGACAAACTTGATCAACTTAGGGCTAGCAACGAAAGGCTCCGATGACATGACGACGCCAGGAAGGTTCCAATGGCGCGCAAAATGTATCGCTTCCTGGAGGTTACTAGCTCGAACATCGCCAGTGGGGAAGAGATTGGATTCGTTCAAAAACATAACAGGGTAGGTGTCTTGTTTGTGGGTGGCAAGGATACATAGTTCCGGACTAAACGACGTGAACAATATGGGTCGGGTCCCTGCGTGCTTGTACACCTGATCTAGGACGGTGTCTACGTAGGGGTTGAATTCGACACCGTAGAGATCCATTTTCCAATCCTCGGCCTCCCACAGCATTGGGTATTCTTGAACAGTATCAGATAGAGATCATACGGTGACTCTCAAATTACTTACTTAGCTCGATATCAATGGCTACTTCCTCTGGCAGAGTCCGTAGGAGCTCTTCCAAGGTGGTGAAAGAGTCATGAATATGCATACCCCGAACATTGCCCTTAAAACCCTTGAGCCTGAATTCGTAAGTCTGTTGGATACGAGTTAAAAAGTCATGTGTCCTGGTTTTGTCTGCGGTGTCAAACGAAAGTGACCGTGGATGTAGTATTTTGGGAGAGTGAGCAACATGTGGTCCCGTGTCATTAGTTTCAGTCACTCGGTTGAAGCTAGACGCCGGCTGCTGCATATCACTTATGCACATGAACTTGGCATGGTCAGTTGAAAAAGATTTACGCTCACTGGAACAGAAATACTTGGTCAAATGAAAGATTATGTGGTGCAATGTCTGCTCCACTTTCGCTCATCAGGAAGTCGTGGTAGATGACCGGAACATGGTCTCTTGTAAGCTGTACGTCTGTATGCTAATTAAGTTTTGTTTTTCTTGTAGGCGTGAATTGTATATGTAAACCTACCACACTAAAATCATTAGCCGAGCTACTATAATAAAGTGACTCGCCACTTACCTCAACATAGGGGACGCCTTGATCGATGGTGGATGTAAAGGACTGCAAAGAGATTAGAGATCATAGTAAAGAATATATACTTTTATGTACCTGAATCGTGTTTTCTCCAATTTGAAGACGTTTGAAAGCTGGGGAATTCATTCCGAGCCCTATACGGTATTAGAAATGAAGAAATCGAACGTTGTAATAAACGATACCTCTATGCCCAATTAGTCTAGGTGTGCCACTTGAACACCAGATTTTTTTTTCGACGGCCGGTTTTGCCGATGTTCGAGGTTCTGGGAAGGGTTTTGCAAGCAGGAAATTGACAGTGACAGTTCCAATATATTCGAGTGTTTCATGACCGATAATCGGGAGAACGTGGTCACGGAAGAAACTTTCTCTGTCATCTCCTAAACAGCTTCTGAGTTCTTTTAAAAGGGCAACGGCTGTTTCAATATGAACTTTGTGATCGAGTGCTGTTAAGCTTTGTCGAAAAATCTGAAGTATGAGTCCTGCGTTTCCTATGTTTTCCGTTTCGAACACTAGCGGGCAGTTTACTGTATCGTCTAAGATTGGTAAGGTCAAGGTTCCCCCTGCACCGTCCATACCAAGACCGCTAATGGTAACCGAATACCCTACCTCCGGGAAAGGGGTATGCGGGTATCGGGAAAGGTGGGGAGAAAGATCGACGGGGGCATGGGTTTTCCGAGTGTTCAGCGGGCCAAGGTTTACGAAGACTCGAGTTATCGATGGCGAGCATAGTGGTAGCGCATTTGTGATGGAGAGTGCAAATTTTGGTACCCTCAGCGAAGAGCCTCTCGAGGCTGGCTCCAAGAGTTTCGATATCTTCCAAAATCCACGGAAAGCAGCGTGGTCCGATGCTGTCCAACCAAAGACATCAGACGTAGTCTGATCCGCTCCCATCTCAGTCAATAATTTGACTGCATCTGGCTTCTCTTGCACACATGCCACGATAAGCGGTGACCAACCATAGGATGACTCGGCGGTATTGAGATTTGATAACCCAAGCGGCGATGCGCGTCTTAGCAATTCAATCTGCTCACAGGATCCTTGACGGGATGCAATGAAGTGTGCTGTTTCATTTCTAGGTCCCTGGTAGCCCAGATTTACGCGTTGCGAGTCAAGGAGTATTTGAGTGATGTCGTTTGCGTTGCTCGCTATTGTTATGTGCAATAAGCCAGCCAATGCGACGGAGATTTGAGATTCAGAACCCCAACAGTATTTGACAAGTTCATTTGAGGAGAGCAGACTGCGAATAGCCTCTTTGTGGTCATTTGTGATACCAAGATCAAAAGGTGTGGAGTCCTCATCGTCTACTATGGTTGACTTATGAGGAGGGTCTTCACTTCTAGGGCGGTCCAAGACACCCCAGCGCACCATGTAGTCAAGGAGAACATTGCAATGATCTGGCAAGCCAGCCTCTACAGCATAGTGCAATGGCGTTCGGTCACGATAGTCTCTTTGCACAATGGCATGGCGCTGTTGCACATTGAGCGCCTCAAGTACAAAGCGTAGAACGGCCAAGGTGTCCAGAGTGTTATTTTGGTTTGCAGCTAACAAATGTGTGTACTGTTGCTTGCTACCATCACCATCATTCAACAGTACTCTTTGTGAGGCTAGTTGAATAACATGGTGCAAAAAGTTGCAAAGAGTGTCAGACTGCTTGTCTTGTATCATTCTGATGCCATATGGCTGTGTTACTAAAGTCTTTTGTAACAACGATTGCATGCTGAGATTATTTTCATTGTACAGCTCTAAGATTTCTTGGAATTCTAGGCCGTCTTTATGAGAAAGTGACTGTACCATATTGCTAGAGGTATTTATAGATACCGCGGAGTTGCTAGGATCTGAACGATACAGCTGGCATAATTGGTTGGTATCAGCACCCCCTATTGTTAATTTCTGAATTAGTGCATCTACTATTTCCAGCTCTCGTAGAGTTTCTAGTTGAAGGTAGAATTTGAGTTGAAGAACATCCAGCTGTGGAGGTTGTACGGCTTGTGGAAAGCGTTCGACCTTGCGGATGATGTTCCGTAAGGCATCGGTATTCACTTTGCCGTACCATCTTAGCCTCCTCAGGCCTTGGCTATACTGGATGGAGGCAACCAGCGCAGAAATTTGATTCTGAAGATGTAGCTTGTGGTCTGCAGCGGCTTTTGGGCTTAAATCATCTAGGAGATGAAAAGGCAAGCGATGGCCCTGCTTCTGAAGGTTAGAATGTTGGCATACATAAAACGCTGGTTGAGTTGCGCTCTGGTGGCGTAGACCTGTTGGTCATACTTGAGGACTAGGAAAGTAAAACCTATGAAATCATTGTTTTCCTCTCGCACATAGAATGTACCTAACTTTCTAATCATAGTATTGAGGATGTTCAGAACTGGATACTGCTTTTCACACAATTGACGGTGACAAGGTACTCCGGGGCCAACGTTACTGTTTGGTCTTGGTTACTGCTTGGTCTTGTCGGGGGGCAGGGAGGCAGCGAGCAATATTCGTTTCCTAGACGATGACTGCTTTGGCAAGACGACGCAATTGACCGAGAGTATACGTCACAGCGAATGGCGGCACGTGGGCGTGAAAACCGCAAGGCGCATCGCGACAAAAACCGAAGTACCTTTGCATAACGGACCAGAGCTTGTCAATGGTGGACCGCCATGTTTTGTTTCCAACAATGATTGGTGACATAATTTCGACTGAATCCGAAGAGGGACCATTAACAAACGTCTACTAATTAGAAATACAAAAGTTATCTATACTAATGGTAGGGTTGGCCCTAGTATGAAGAGTGTCATGTCAAGGGCAGGCTTGATGAGCAAACTTACAGAATCCACCAGAGATATGCTTTTTCGGCACTGAACCGTTCAAGGTCGCATTCCAGTGCGAGTAGTCTGGCTTGTCATCCGAATTTTGACCGTAAACATCGCAGGATAACCCAGCAGATGAGAAGATGAGGAGGAGGTCGAAATGGGGTTTGCGCTAGCGGGGGGCGCAGTTATCATTAGGGAAGGGAGCACAGGGCGTGGATGAATGTGAGAAGAGTTGCGTGTGAAAGGCATTATGATGAAGTTCTTTTGAAAGCTTGGGGTATGATGTGTGTGCGTCTGTGTGGAAAAAAAAGGATTACCTACAGAGAGCGGAGATGGCATTGTTTACTTCGTTTCAGGGGAAGCACAGAGCCTTAGGGTGCTTTCCTAAGTCTATGGGTAAGAACGCAGCGATCCTGGACTTGGTAGGAAATAGTGATTTGCGCACTCAATGTTCCTACTTCCAGGCTCCCACGTAGCTTAAATGCTATGACAGAACACCAAGGCTTAGGTTAAAGCAAATATGCAGACAAAATTCGTTTCTTATGATAGAATGTATTAGGTGTAGAGTACCTACGTTACATGCCCATGTGCTTCGATCGGCCACGTGAATCCTCACAAGCATATTCAGTCCAGCTCATAATCTTCCCCTGCAAAACGGAACGTGCAACCTTGAACGACACGCCCTCTGCCTGGGCTTTCGTTCAATGTGATGTCGACCCTCACCACTTCGTACTTAGCCGTCTCATATATGCGCAGAATGTCTTCCTGGTCTTGTGACAGGACCTCGTAGGCCCATCCATCTACTTGCGATCCCGGGCTGTCGACCAAAGCATTGTATTTTCTGCCCCAGGTTCGAAGCTTTCCGCCGTGTATCAGAGCAGGAACCAGCACTGGTATAGTTTCAGGCGGTGAACAAAACAACTGAGCAAGAAATGAACAATTTGCTAGCGTGCCGTAGAAAAAGTACCACACAGGGTACTGCCTTTGAGTTGGAAAGAAGCTGGCGCACATAGCGTTTTGAGGCCGGTGATGAGGTAGTGATGTATCCAGTCCAAGAGTTGGGTACGCAGAACAGGGCGATAAAGACTTGAATGCCTTGTTTATGGGAGCAAAGACTAGCGAAACAGTGGGATATGTCTTGGTAAGCCAGTCCTTGATTTTGGGAATATCAAACTCGTTGACTTGGCAAAATTGTGCGATACCGTCCTCACCCTCTCCATAGACAACTCTTGGTTGTGAAGGGAGGATATCAGCAGAAGCGAGTATGGCAGTAGTAATGGGGTTGTTGATCTTAAAAAGATAATCCATGCTGCAGGACTTGCGCTTCACTATTATAGTTGGTTTGTGTCTTTGTTCGGTGGATCGAAGGAGGTCTTTTATATCGGGGGATAAATTTGTCGTGAATTTCATAGCGGTTTCATCGTTCAGTTCGCAAAATGCTTCCATAGCCTCTTGTTCCAGATCATCAAAATAGTCCATACTGATCGCTCGTGATGGTCACACCTTTGCTCATGATTCGCAGTCAAATATACACTGTGAGGGATCGATTAGAGAATTATATATTGAACGATTGATTGCGATCTAACGAGGGAATACTTATACGTGAGAGCAGACAGGTCTTGATACTGTACCTTGGAAACAATGTGTACTATAAAGTTGGTGTACCGTTCAAGTCTCCCAAGGTCTTTTTCTTTCGTAATGAAACTTTGATTGTTGAGAAAAATCTGAAGATGTGTATTGGCCAAAAGTCAATATCTGAGTGCTGATGCTTTTAAGGGGACAATTGAGAAGGTAAGAGGAATTGAAGACGTGGACAGGGTCTTTGTCTCCATCAACACTATTAATTCGTTGTGAGACCCTGAAATGAGTTGGCGAAAAGTTTATCCGAGAAGTTATAGTAGAGGTGAGCCCGCTAATTCAGCAAGTTTAGTGTAATGCAGCCTCCTCACACACTCATATTATGGGAATATGAATAAGGAGGACACCTTCAGAATTCTGTCACGTGATATCCAACCTGTCGCAACCGTTGCACAACCGCCACTAAATTATGCCTTGATGACGTCGCCATGACCAGCCGCATTACTACAGCATGCAAACGGGCATGCGCGCAAACAATCAGAGAGATACATGCCGGACGGTGAACTTCAAGACTGTTTAAATCTCTTAGACCCGAAGAGACTACTTGATTATTCTCACAACTTGATGAATTGCTAATATCATAGGGTAGTAGTTGCAAAAACAGGTCACATTGTTCGAGGCACCATGGATCCTGAGAAAGAGCTCATACGAGTAAATGAGGCAGAAATTGGACTTGACCGGTCGAACATCACACAGCAGGGCCAGATTGAGATTCCCGGCCAGGATGCCGAGCATACGAAGGATGATGGGCAGACCGAGATTGAGGCCTACTCGTCTTCTAATCTAATTCACACGCTCAAAGAACGCAAACATCATGTAGCTATCAAAATCAGGAAGACCCTACACATCAGCAAAGAATCCGATGAGATTAGCTCAAAATCACCTGTTCTCGCCAACACAGCGGAGGAAGAGTCTGATTCGAGACTGGTGCATAAATTACCAGTACCGGATAAGCACACAATGAAGGACCTGCTACATAACCCTGTTGATACTGTTAAATCAAAGGTGTCAAATCAGGGCAACCAACAAGTTGCAGCGAATATAGCAGCGAAGGAGATACCTCACGGACAGGAAGTCGATCTCGTCAATGCACACGATGCAGTGAAACGCGCTCGAACAGAACATGAAAAGCTGTTAGCGATACAAGATGTAACGAAGCTAATGAAGGAAAGGCAGAGCACATATGCCCGATGGACACTCGACCGACACGTTACAAAGATCAGGGTTCTGCCACGACAAACCCTCGTCAAGAAGTCTCAAGCGCATTTCCAGAAACGGGATAGGGAAGGGCAGATGGTGATGGACTGGAACGCCTATGGGTCCCATGTAAGCATTTTGGCAACACTTCGGGGGCCTGCGATTTAACGGTATGCTTAGTTGTTGGATTTCTACGCACATCAGTATGGAGGCCAGTACATTGGCTATGGATGCAACCCCCCCAAACCCTCAAAAGAGACAATCATGCCCAACATCGAGCGCCTCATCGTTTCCACATCGCCCCTGCAAGAATTCATCATGACGACCCGGCGAGTATATCGCTGGGAGAACCGTGCGGAAACGACAAAGTACCTCGTCATCTACCTGATTTTGTGGTACATGAATCTCCTACTCCCAGGCATAGTAAGCCTCTCTTCCCAGCCAGATTCCAAAGTGCCCAAGTCACTGACGTGAATGGGCGCTAGCTCTCAGCATTCCTCTACCTCGTTCTCGAGCGCCGCGTCCACGGCAACACCCTCGAGGACCTCCGCGAGGACATCAAGCACCGCGAAGACACGCAACAAACCGCGCTCTCCCTAAACGAATTCATCGAAAAGCGCGGCAACGATAAATGGGCCGATGAAATCGTAGAAGTGGTAGGCCCATGGCTAATGATCCAGCTCGCCGATCTAGCAAACTTGTTTGAATCCCTGCGCAATTTTTACGAGTGGCGTAAACCCGTTCGCACAGGTGCTTCCCTCGCTGTGCTCGCCGGCTTCATCGTCGGCACAGCAATGACGCCCGTATGGCTACTTGTTAAGCTCGCCGCGTTGGGTGCTGGATTCACGTTCTTCGCGCTTTTCCCGCTCGCCGTCAATTTTCCCGAGTATAGACTGCTCGTGTCGCCGGCGAAGCGGCTGTTGTGGAATATTCCAACACATGCTGAGTGGGCGATTAAATACATTCAAGCAGAGGGGACACGTGTTGCAGTTAGTACTGAGACGGATACTGCGCTGGAGCCGTCTGTGTTGCCGATTAAGACGTCTGTTCAATCTGCACAGGCGTATGATTACGGTTTTTACAAAGGCCATCATGACAAGGCACCAGGTCATCTTATTATTAGTGTTGCGTCTTGTCGCTTTGTTTCGAATGTTGGCCATGATGTTCATTTTGATTTGCCATACAATCAGCTTGTCAAGATTGAAAAGCAAGATCGCATTGTGGCCAAGAAGATACCGTCGAAATTGGCGACTGATTCTGGCAAGGATCTAAAGCTTGTCACGAGATCTGGGCTGGAGTATTTGTTGGAAAATATGGAACAGCGGGAGGAGGCATTTAGTCAGATTGTGGGCTTTAGTCACACGACGTGGCAGGTTGTTTGGTGAAGTGAATGTCGTGGGGTCAAGCTGTTGTGTTTCAGAATGTGTGGTTTTATTGTAATATAGTATCAATTCTTCGACTAGATTGTCTTACTTATTGTTTGACGCATCTCGATGTTTTTCTGCCCAAACATCAACTTCACGTGTAGTTTGGCGGAAGAAATGGAGATGACGCCATTTGCAAATTCCAGGTAGACACGAGACATGAGACAGGAGTTTCACGTACATCTTTCGACTGGTATTGCTGGGTATAGTCGTCGATTCAAGGGTTAAGTATATTTCTGCTCGTGGATACTTTTCATCTGAAAAGCTTAAGCTTTTGTCTGCCAAGCCTGGGTTTCCTAGGGTCCTCAGACTTCAGACGCCATGTCTACATCTTGGGTTGCCTCGACCTGTTTCTGCGCCGAAATCTCCTCTTTGGCTCCGTCTTGCTCCGCCGCTTTCTCTCCTTCGCTCTTCTCACTATTATCTTTCATATCTTCATCTTTCGCTTCACCTTCGGCCGGCGCCGCCGGCCCAGGGCTTCTGCTTGCTCGATCTAGACTTGGCCTGCCGACTGCACCTTCAATATTCAGAGTGCCTGGATTATTCTGAGGTCCTGTATCTTCCATGCCAATCATCTCTGGGCCTCGGGCATGGGGCGCTTCCTCCTCTCCTTCGACCGTCTCGAGGATGGTACCGGCACCTTCTGCCTCCCCGTAGGTGGCCCGTGTGGGGCTCGTGGTGAGCGAGTGAGGATTGTTGAGCACAATACCTGCTTCTTGCTCTTGCCGTAGCAGCTCGCCCTGTGTGACTGGGCCTGTTGAGGGTAGGGATTCGCCTTCTGGGTGTGATGATGCTATCTGTGCGACTGTATTTGAAGCTGTTTCGGGACGCTGTCTTGCAGTGAGCATACCCACAGTCACAGTCTCGATACGGCCAGCGCCATTGGGGCCATCTACTATTTCAGTACTCTCAGACACCAGCTCATTCTGCCCTCGATTCTGGAGCCATGGAATTGGAGTAAGCAATGCGCCGCCTAATGATTCATCGGAGCCCAGTGTTGGAGTTTGGGTATTGATGGCTGAGGCTGTGCCATTGAGCAGGTTCCCGGTAGTGGGTAGGACGGCTTGTGGGAGAGGGAATAGCGTGAGGGGTGAGGATACGGAGACGACGCGATCGAGGGCGCGAAGGTAGGGAGGGAGAAACTTGTATTTCTTCTTGGGCTCGAGGATTAGCTCAGCCAAGCGCTGGACGGTATGTGGGGGGTGATGTGCAAAGTTTTTAGAGAGGGCGGCGCGTATTGATGAGTAAAAGGTTGCAACATCTTGGGGGAGGCTCTGAGACCCTGGGGCAGAGAAGGCGGGGACAGGTGGACGCGAACGGGTCGCGGGTGGATCATTTTCCTTGTCGGTAGAGTGAGACTCTTGACTGGAAGCCAGGTTTTGGGGGCGAGGAGCTGAATCTGGCTCGATTGCTGATATCGAATCTGTGGGTGGGTGGGGAAAGTCGGCGACAATATCATCTAGACGATGGAGAATGTACTGTAGGGTTTTGGGCCATTCTGCTCTAGTGGGGGCATCAGCTAACAAGGGACAGACAAGTAAGGTAAGGTAGGGTATGGTAGGTATAGCTATGGGGACGTGTTGAGGGGCACTCACGAGTCCAAAGCGCCTTCTTCGGCGGCCGTCTGCAAGAGACTCTCTGCTGCACGAGGTCAGCAGGCGAGATAGGTATGGGGTCTGGGGGTTTGGGGTCTGGTACCGGACGTCATGCCTGAAGCTTGATACCTCTATTGGGAATACAGACAGACAATCAAGCATTAAGCAGGCAAAACAATTACCTACCTAGTTGTGGAGGCGGCGTGTTGTCTATTGGTAACGCAAGCAAGCATTGATCATGAATGGCACTTGCCTGCGCCACTGCCGGAAGGGAAACCACGCCCGGCGAAACTTATTTTTACCCCAAGGGCCAAGGCTGACCAATCACAGCGACGGACATGGCCTGTACCAAGGAAAGATGAAAGATGATGCAAACTTGTTGTCGCAGATTTATACAGGGGAATCATGCAATGAGCTGAACGTTGTTATGCCTTGGAGTCAAAAACACAAAAGACGATACGATACGATACGATGAGTTGTTTGTTTTGATTGAGTACCTACCCAGTTCTACAATAGTGGCGCGAGTCAATAGGCCTGCCACAGCAAAGAATGGTTGGGGCGGTGCTTTGCGCAAAATAGTGTGCATGCATGCATCATCCCATTGCGTGGCGTAGGTGCCGGCGATGCGAGATCTCGAAGCTGAAGCTGAAGGGGAAAAAGGGCGCCGTCGCTGTCCAAGACTGCAATCAATTCCCACATGTCAGACCGCTTTCTTCTGCATACTTTGTTATATGCCATCTTGTGATATCTTACTACCAGCCTCACCCGCTCGTGCATGTGTCTCGACTCTTTCTCAATGTGATGAGCCACAAGTCACCAATTATCTAAACTTCAGCTCCACAATCCACACACAGCCCACAGCCCGGGGGCGTCCTGCTACTTGGCATCCATCACACCTCAGCCGAACAGGCTTGCCATGTCTGATTAAATATTGTCCTGCTCCTACCTGCGTCAAGGTTCCCTTTTTGCATTTCGTTTCCTCACTCCAGCCACTCACTTGCACACTTCCACAAGTTCACAACCCATTGTTGATCACCACGCCATCTCCCTCCCCCGTCGCTCCATCGCTACACATCACTGTCACTGGTTTAGCTGCTCTGCACGCCCGGCCTCTCCGCGCGCCAAGCTCTACAGAGTTTCAGCAGCGCTAGACCGTCTAGAGTCCAGACACACACTCTATTCCCCAATCCAGGCCGCTGGCTCTTGTTCTCCTTTGTGGACAGCTGAAACTGGCCCCAAACCCCATCCGCTTGCCTCAGATTGGTCTCACCTGCTGCCCAGCCCTGCCGTCGTCCTTGCAACCTACCGCTGCCACTGGCAGGTCACACTCCACCCCGTCCGCGCGCCTTGTTCGTTGCGACTCCACCACATCTCCCTATATCCATCCACCACCATTACAGCCGCCCATCGCGGCTGCTATTCTGCCAAAATTTCTCACCACGAGGCGCGCGCATCCCTGTTGGGAGGACAAACCCTCGATAGGACCTATCCCCCCTACAACAACACGGCTTACCAGCCTCAACTGCCCCATCCAACATCCCCTACCGTCCTCCGCCGCCTGGCGGTTACCACGACCGCGAAGGCTTCCCTACCACCCTCCCACAACCCGTCCGCCGCACACCCAGGATGTACATTCCCAACAGCACCTGGACATGGGCCTTTATGGTCACTGCCATTGTCCAGGCCATCATTGCCCTTGCCCTAGAGTCGTATGTCTGCCTCCTCTCCACCACCATCGACCAACAATGCTAACCTTGCTCGCCCAGCTATGTCTTCGGCAAGTTTCAAGCCAGTGTCAACTGGAAAGCAGAGAACAGTCACAGCGAAACTCGCACCATCCCCACCTATCTCGCAGTCTTCATGTTTGGCTACCTATACCAACTGTGGCTTGTTTGGGATGCCTTGCGACTGAAGAACACCATTCAGGTCATCGGCGTCGTCATCTACAACATCGGCATTCTCATCTATGCCGCCATTCAGATGGACCAGATCGCGGACGCTACCAGGGAACTCAACAAGGGCAACTTTGTCAAGAAGGAATTCTGGGGCGATGTACGACCCATGCTTATCGCTCTTCCCTGTTTGATGGCAGTTGCTACCGTCTTCTTTGCATTTGTAGCATGGAAGCTGTACGATGAGTTTGCGTGGACCATCTACAAGCACATCAGTGCCGACTTGCGATTGAAGAGACGTTATCTGACCTACCAGGTAGCCGTGTACCCTCCCCTGTTCGCTCGTCATTGCTGACCGTCATAGATTTACATCGCTCTCCTCAAGTTCGATTTCTTCTTCTTCCTGGCCTTCACCGTTCAGTTCCTTGTCGTCGTCAAGGGTACCAAGACAGTTGAACTTGCCCTGACCGCTGCCGCCCTGGTCATCACCTTTTTCCTCCTCTTCTTCGCCGCATGGTGGGTTCGTCGTGAATCCGTCCCCGGCATGATTACTATCATCATCGTATACTTCATCGCCATGGCCTACTTCTTGTTCAAGCTCATCCGTATGTGGATTGCCAACCTCGATCGCCAGGATGAGTACAAGCCCGCCCGCAAGTCTTTGACTGCTTTCGCCGTCCTCACCATCCTTCTTCTCGTTTTCACCATCATTGTTGCGTGCACATGCACCCACAACTTCAACAAGGGCCTCAAGCCTCATATCAACAACAAGGTAGTGCAAAGCGATGGCAAGGCATACAACACCGAGATGCCCTCCATCAGCGGACCTGCGCCTTCACAGCGGATGGAAATTGATTGAAAAATTTTGATTTTCATACTAAAAATTTACGACTTCTTCATTTACCCGCACTTTGCGAGCATAGCCCTGATCCTTCCACCAGATCAGTAAGACTGGTGTTTCGGATCCCTCGAATATTTGGATCTACAAGGAGGATTTTGGATGGAGACAGGTAGCATGGAAATCAATCTGTACTAGAAAGCAGAGTTGGGAAAGGTCCGCTGCCAAACTATACCAACGCGCACTATTTCCTATTTTCAAATAACGACCATTGTACAACAAACAGTTTGGTCCTTTGTAATCTGTTTTCTCTTTACGTTATACCCTTATCATGACAGACCACAAATCCCAGGTTGATCAAAAACTTGCAAAAAAGTGTTTCGCCATGAAAATAACCCTCTTGCGCCGCGAGGCAACTACGTGGCACTTGATCTAAACTTCGTCCCCTTATTATATGTCGGCGAACCATAACCATAAAAAAGGCACTGGTGTGATCATAATTTCCTATTTTGACGAATGGGCAGGGAGGTCCAAGCTCCTTAAACGCCCCATTCTATGTGCAGGGGTCCACGCAACGACATCATCGCTCGCGAATAGTTTGAAGCTTTGCGTGACTGCGCCATTGTCACTCGCAATTCTCCGCCCGTGTTATACATATTGCGCACTGTTCACGCCCCTGTATTAAACGAGAGCTTACTGAGAAGGTGAAATTACAGTACATATTACACAATGGCGTTTCGTTGGTGAGTTGGTTTGTAGGATTTTGCGAGGCGAGATGGATCGTGCTGATTGACGATAGGTATCAGGCGAGGCTGAAGACGGCACCGTTGCTTACACAGAGCATTACGACTGCGGTATGTGTAGCTGTTTTAGAGCTTTGACTGCTAGCCCTAGACAATGCGTCTTGTTCAACCTTTTATACACGAGAGACAGGCTAACACAAATCGCATAGGTCCTCTTCTCGACCGGTGATGTAATGGCACAACAACTCGTGGAAAAGCGAGGATTTGAACAACACGATCCTATTCGAACAGCACGCATGGGAGCATATGGTGGAAGTACGTGACACATCTACCCAACACCAAAAGGACCCAAAGTGATATCAATATCTAACCTCCCACCAGTCATTTTCGGTCCCGCCGCAACAAAATGGTACGAATTTCTTGTACGTAACGTCAACCTAAACTCCAAAAACGGCACAATCGTCGCCCGTGTGGCATGCGATCAATTCATATTCGCACCAACAAACATGGGTGCGTCTGTCCCCTCTGTGATAACCTCTCCAAGCAACTACTAACCCCTCTTCTCTAACAGCACTCTTCCTCTCCTCAATGGCCTACCTCGAAGGCCGCTCGCCCAAACAAAGACTGAAAGATGCCTATGTCCCCGGCCTAACGAAGAACTTCATGCTTTGGCCATGGGTCCAATTCACAAACTTCAAATACGTGCCGATGGAACACCGAGTACTAGTCGTCAACGTCGTGTCCTTGGGCTGGAATTGTTATCTCAGTTTTCTAAACTCGGGTGGTGGGACGAAGCCGAATCTGCCAAAAGGACATACAAAGGAAGGTGGAGAGTTACCACCTTCATAAGCGATGTGGGAAAGAGTTGGATGGGTTGTATTGGGATACGGAGACGCTATGGCAATGGTATAGGACGATACCCAGTCTATCTATCAATCGTACAAAAAATAAGTCATAAATTACATCTCACACGTAAAAACACACAGACATGCATGTACACCAGAGTTGTCTTTCAACTGACATATCGATTCTCCCCTTCCACACCCACACATACACACACACACACACACACACACACCTGCTCCTTACTAACTACACTACAACTACACACATACACACTCTACTCTACCACCCTCACCCCCATCCGCGCGCGCTAAAAAAAATAAAAATTACAAAACAAGTGCCATTAAGCCATGCGCAGGGAGCCAGAGAGGAGGGGAAAAAAAGAAAAGTTGATACCCTTTACCCAAAACCCCGATGAAAAATAAAATAAAATCCAACAACGCAAAACGAAAATTACAATATAAAAAGGAGAGAAGCAGAAAAAAAAAAACGCCGGCTAATGCAAAGGGGGGGGGGGAGGGAGGAGGGTTCGAGAAAAAAAAAATGAAGGAAATATTACCACGATGCTCGAAACTGTTGGGGTGTTGGGATTTTTCTGAGTGTGAGGAGAAACTCGAAAAATGGGGAGGGGGAATGGAGTTTTCCATGTTAGATTACAGACACACACGCCGACGGGGCGCGCAAACAAGGGAAGGGAAGGGACCAAGGTCAAATAAGACTTGGACCATAGCCCGACTGGGACCCCACGACGACGCTCACAAAAAACACGTTTCCAATCCACAACTCCCTATCGTACCTCTTGCGTCTCCCCCCCGAAAGCTCATCTCATCCAATAATGTACTCAGAAATATCCCCCTTCTTCCCTCGCGATTCTGCTTGTTTCTCTCTCTCTTCTCCATCTTACAACGCAACTCCCCATGGTAACAACACGACAACTACCATCACCCCCTTTTTACGTCCTTATATTCAAGACAAAACCCTTTCTTTACCTCCCCCCCTGCCTCTGTTTGCCCATACGTCTAAAAAAGTCCATAACGCGTTTCGAGCTTCCCGAACTGCCCTTATTCCCACCATCGCCCTCATACGCATCCTGGAACTTGCGGCTCTTCTGTAGCACGCCTTTGCGCTGCTGCTGTTGTTGGTGAAGCTGGTCTTCGCCGCCGCCCATACCCTGGGGATAGGGGATGGATGAATGTTGCTGCGCGTGATTGGGTGCTGGGGCGTCGAATTCGGAGTCGTCGGTTGGGCGGCGGTAAGGGCGGTTTTGGCTGGATGGGTGTGGGTCTCGGGGATGGGGGATTTTTTCGTCGCCGACGGGGGCGGTTGGGTAGTTGAATTGTGTTTGGTTGGCTGGGGCAGAGGATGGGCCTGCGGCGCTAGTGTTGCGGATTCGGCTCGAACTGTCGTGGTGTCCATCATAGAATCCGGGGATGTTGCTTCCGGTTGTACTTTGGCTGGGTGACCTGGAGTCGCCGCGGCCAAATGCTATTGCGGGCCTTGAACCTGCACGAGGACGAGCGTTGGAGCCGCGTTTTTCGTCGTGCGAGGAGTTCGGTGGTAGGCTCTCCCGTTGAGAGGAGAATGTCTTGGAGAGGGAAGATGGGAGGAGCGAGAACCGGCGAGGTGGCTTTCCACCTTCGCTAGCGTTGTTGTTATTCCTGCGAGAAAAGCCAAAGGATGTACGGCGGCTGGAGTCAGTACTTTGCCGAGGGGCTGCAATGGCATCGTTGGATATGGGACCGGCCATGGAAGTTGGAGGGTAGCTCTTTTTGCCCTTCTCTTCTGGATAGTTAGCATAAGAATTCTGAGAAGTCATCGAACCCTTGGGATCTTGCGAATAGGATGACTGGCGACCTGAGAACATCGATGTCATACGTCCAAGTGTCTCGGTAACTGTGTTCGACCGCTTATGACCGCCCTTTGTATGCCCACCGGTGGGTCCCAACTGGATTGATTGCACTCGTTGTGTGCTTGGCTGGCCAATGCTGTGATCCACTGGATCAGAAGACTCGGGTTGAGCGTAAGGCGATGATATTGAGTATTTCTTGCCCTTCGGTTGCGAAAAGCGACCTTCGGCGTTGGTTTGAGCCACTGTTGCAGCAGACAGTTGCCCGTATGAGTTTCCTCTCGAAAGTAGTCTTGAGCCTCCTGCCGGTGTGCCGCCAGTTGAAGGACGAACGGCAAGAGCAGGCGTGTTGCCAAAGGCTGAGTAATCAGAAACTGATCGTTGGGGGTCATGCCTTGAGCGAGTTGCGGAAGCTGGTCCATTTGTAGCAGAGCGACTCTGTTTGACACCAGCTGATGATTGGTAACCATCAACAGAGGCCACTTCTGCTGGAGCTTGATTTTTGGAACGCGATTGTGATGCGGAAGGTTCGCCAGTTGGCGATGCTTCTCCACGTGCAGTTTGCGATTGAGGTGCGACATACTCGACTTGAACTGTTCGCCGCTTGTTGTCCCGGGTCGTCTTCGGTTTCTCCGACGGCGGTGAATTGATCTGTTCTCGTTTCGCAGTGAGGCCGCCATGTGCAGGAGTTGTCGCTGCATGGGGTTTACCTGGCTCGCGAACCGAGGCGCTGCGAGCGAGTGGGGGTTGCTGCTCGAATGTGTCTTCTGCAGTGGGATTAGATCTGTGCTCTTGATATTCACCCGTGGCAATGCACTCACTTGAATTCGAATAGACTGATGTCTGTTGGGCCTCATTGGTATTGTTATTGCTGGACGTGATGAATCCAACTATATGCGAATAATCGGCCAACCAACTATGACGGGCCACCTCAAACAGGTCTGCACGCTTCCTTGGATCAGGAACAAGTATACGCTTGAGAAGGTCTCTTGCATGCGGTGTGACGTATTCGGGGAATGTAAGCGGCGTTGATACAATATATTTGTACAGTAAATTGATGTTGTCACCCTCAGGGTTCGCTGGATCGTCATCGAACGGTAAATAACCGGCCAACATGGCGTACTGAGAAAAGTTAGCCTTGAGAAGAGTAGGAACATATATAAACTTACCAGGATGACACCACAACTCCAGACATCCACTTTACGGCCAGTATACAGCGAGTCGCTAACAACCAATTCAGGAGCGGCATAGCAAGGGCTTCCACAGCTGGTTTGCATGAGGTCTCCACGATGAGCAGTGTCATTTGCCTCGAGTCCCAAAGATCTTATAAAGTCCTTGTCACCCAATCTGTACTCAACCTCTTCGCTGAGCTCATCACTGGCGTTGAAAGTATTGGCGAACCCGAAATCTGTAATGATAATGTTCTTGTTACGATCCAGCAGTAAATTCTCGAGCTTAAGATCTCTGTGAACAATGCCCTTCCGGTGTAGGTAGCCGACGCCAGAGATGAGTTGGGAGAACAGCTTTCGCGCTGGGCCGTCCTTGAGGTAACGATGGTTGAGGATGTAATCAAAGAGTTCTCCTCCAGAAGCATATTCAAGAATGATACCAATGTGTCGGTCTGTCTCGACCATTTCGTGGAGCCGAACAATGTTGGGGTGGTCCAGCTGCCGTAGAATCTGGATCTCGCGGTATATCTTTTGCAGTCGGTTCTGGTTTCCGCCTAATGTTTCTCTTCTTATGAGCTTAATGGCCACCTCGACTGTGCTGTCTCGCTTCCATCCCATCTTGACCTTGCCAAATTCACCCTCGCCAAGGGTTTGGCCGAGGATGTAGTTGCCAAACTTTGATCTTTTGGTGGAGCTCTCAGACTTGGAATGATCCTGTCTACTTCGTCCTCCGCCTCGGCCGCCATCGTCGACACCTTCGCTGCCGACCAATCCAAGGCCTGTGATGGGTGTGAGGTCCGCGCCAACTGCCGCAGGAATGCTCTCGGCTTGCCGCGCTTCCGCACGGGCAATGTCTTCTTGTGGGTCTGCAACTACTATGCGGTTGATGACCGTGCTCTCCTCACGAGGAAGGTTTGTTCCTGTGGGTGGCTGCCCGACTGCCGAAGCAGATCTGCTGTGTTGGGGCTGTGATTTGCTTGAACCACCGTGCTGTCGAGGGCTGTCCTTTGCTCTCCGGCGATCGTTTTGTGACGAGCCGGCTGCCGAGGAAGCAGACGCAGGGACGCGTTGTGAAGAGGATCTAGGGGGAGGCATTGGGCTAGTGGCAGAGCTGTTCACAGCCGGCGAGTTTTGTGTGGAAGGAGGCAGCGGGTGGGCGCGGGGTGTAGTCATGGCTGAGTTGTTGGAAACAGCAGGCGAGTGATGAGTCTGAGGGGTGGCTGGTGCGTTGGGTGACGCGCCATTGCTTGGTCTCCGGTTTGGTCTACGTGACGAGCCTGGTGAGGATGTTGCGGGCGATTGTTGTTGATAGTACTGTTGGCCATGTGGTGGTTGCGAGGCCACAGCCGCCATGTTTGCAGGGCGGGCTACGGTGTGTTGGGAGCCGGATAAGGAGGATGAGACGATGCAGGGCAATGGAAAGGGCGGGCGCGGGGAGTTGGGCTCGCTTTAGTTCCCACAGTTTGCTAGACAAGTAGATGCAGCGCGCTGGCAGACGGGCGGTCGGCAGGGAGCGGTGAGGAGATGGTGGGTGGGTGGGTGGATGTGCAATTGGGCTGGGCGAGAGAGGTAAAGGGATGCGCGCGACGAGGCTCGACTACGGTAAGGGTGGGCGTGGAAGTGGGTGTGGGTGTTGACGTCTGACACTGTCGCTGTCGTTGTGGTCGCAAACAAGAAGCCGGGGGCGTTTGCTAGATGTGGCAGCGCGCCTTCACATGCACTAGTAGCGAGGGTGCAGAGACAGGAAACGGGTGTTGGACGGCAGCCCTCAAGCCGAACAGGATCAAGTCTGATCAAGTGGGTGGAGTGTTGTGCTGCAACAAAAGCAGCGCAAACCACCTTGGTATCTAACGGTTGCCGTCGAGCAAACGATGGAGAGCTGAAGGTGCTAGATTGATGTGAGTGGAGGAAGCAGAAAGGCGCGACCGAGCGATGGTGAGATGCAATCTCGGTAAACTTTGTGGCTTGGAAAGGAGATGCACAGATGCACATCACCACCGCGACCGATGACAACGACTGACTATTGTACTTGTCACTGCGGGCACTAACGATAACTATAACTCTAACTGCCTAGGTATACTAGGTGTATATAAGAAGTATAATTTGTGATCTAGATACCGAGATACTGATCCTCACATCACATACTACTACGTACCAAAGACTGGTACGGTGAGATTGCGTCCATCTGCCTCCACCCAGGCTCTCCCCCCGTACGCACGCGCTGTTGTGTACCCAGAGCCTGGGTGCCCTCGGTCGCGCCTGCCGCTGGGCGGCTGTCGATGTCTCTTCTCAGTTCTGACATAGCTAGCAAGGTACACGTTTCAAACACACAAAAAGACGTGCGCACAAGCCTCACTGCGCAAATTGCCCTTTATGCGCTCTCCCATCGCCCAACATCATACCCACAGTCAACCCATTTTGGAGGGCTAAACACAAAAAAAAAAAACTTTGATTACCTACTAGCAGATAGGTAGTAGACATGTGCAAAGCACAACACAGCACAGCACATCTTCATGTGGCTTGCTCCTGCCTGCCTCTCCGTCCCTCTTGCCTCGTCTCGCCTCGACAAATATCACCGCATGTTCTCTTCTTGGCTTCCCAATTGGCAACTAGACTTCGGTTGATGAAGTCATATTGCTACGTGTCTCGCCTGTGACCAAGCCCTTGACCGCTCTCCTCTGCAACCCCTATCTGTCATATCACGCGCGCGGTCGCATGTATGGACGCGACTTGGAGAACATCAACATCAACATCAACATCAACATCAACAACACCAGAACCTCGTCGCCAACGAATAAACAATGACGCAACACCACAACACCACGACCATGGTTCATGCAAGGACGCCCACGTTACTGAGACCGAAAGCCGTGTCTCAGCCTAAATCCCTAGCTACCTAGGTGCTTACTGTGTACCTATTTTCCTCTCCTGCTGTAAGGGTAATCATCGCGCCTAACCTCCGATGACTTGCATCTGCCCCTCTGCAAACCTTCAAGTGATACAAACACGATGACTTACCATGCCGTCCCCTGCACCGAGAACATGCCGTCCAATCTGCTGCTTTGGGCTGCCCTCGGAGATTGCATCACTCTTCAATCGCCCTAGCCGTGTCACGCGGATCCACTTTTAGCTACCGCTTGAGCCTCCATCAGCTACCTACAGTAGGTATTCGAATATCTCTCCATCTGTGCTACGGGCTCATGTCTAGGATAGTTGGTCAAGTCCATATAAGGCGAGTTCGTTTTGACGTCACACAGTGGAGATAACATCTCTTGGTATTCATCTCAAGCTTTCGCCCTACCAGCATAGCCATCCTTTGGCCCGATCCCATGATCTGTCCATCTTCACCACCGGCTGTTTACATCTTGATCTCGCTAGGCACGCCAATATCCATAATGTCGGCTCCCTTTTGAAGCTCAGCCTTACCCGGCATCTTGCCACTCCGCATCAGTTCCGCGCTCTGGGTCATATATGGGTCCTTCATCATCGAGGCCACGGCAACCACCCCATCTCCTTTGGTGTAGTACGCCACAAACGATGGCTTCTCTACCTCGCCTTGAAGTACCACATCATCATATCCGTTGACCGTATTGCCACAGTACCGCAATTGCGAACCCAGCGCTGACCAGAATACTGGTATGAACGGTTTTGGCTTGGCTCCTGGGTTGTTGATGGAATTGGCTACTGAACGCCCCGCATTCTGCGCAACGTTCCAATGTTCAATCCGGGTAGGGGAGCCGTTACCACCAGGGCCGTGGTAGGGGTAGGTTGCAATATCTCCAATCGCGTATACGTCCTTTAGCCCATTGACAGCGAAGGACTCATCAGTCTTCAGTGACCCATCCTTCTCTAGTGTTACAGCAGAATTGCCCCTGAGATACTCCGTAGCAGGCGCTACACCCACACCCTCAATGACGAGATCAGCTTCGAGGGCGGTGCCGTCTTTGAGGTGTACTGCACCAACCTTGGAAGGGTCGCTTTCGGAAGGTGTTGCCTTGTCCACACTTGCGCCCATCTTGAACTTGACGCCGTTCTTTTCGACAAGGCCACGGAAAATCTTGCCAACTTTCTTACCCACTAAATTTTTGTCAGTAGATGTCAATCATACAGGTTGTAAATGGACATCACATACTCCTATAACCATATTAGTCAAGTCTCACTTTTGAATCTTGGAGTACTTACACGCGCTCCATTGGCTCTTCTTCCATACCGATAATAGTAACATCATTCTTCATACCCGCCAGGCAGTTGCCCACTTCCATGCCAATGAACGAGCTACCAACTACGACAATCTTTTTGCCATTGTCTCCAACAGCCTTCAAGATATTTTGGGCATCTGGAAGGGTGCGCAATAAGAAGACGTTACCTAGGTCGCCCTTCAGACCCTGGAGTGGGAGCCACCTTGGGGTCCCGCCAGTGGCAAGGACCAATTTCGAGTACTCAAAGTCCTGGCCAGACTTGGTAGATACCTTTTTACTAGAGAAGTCTACACTTTTTACTTCGCCTTCAAGGAATTCAATCGAAGCATCTTTGTAGAAATCCTTTTGTCTCCATGCCGCTTTTGAAAGATCGGCCAGCAAGGCCTTGGACAGTTTGGTCCGATCAATTGGCTGGTGACCCTCTTTCGAGATCACAGTGATTTTGCCAGTGTATCCTCCTCCCCGAAGGCCTTCGACCGCGCCAAGTGTGCCAGCACCTCTTTGGACTTATTAGCAAGGATGACGTTAGTACCAGCGAAAACATACCCTCCAATGACCAAAACCTTCTCCTCACTGACTGATGAACACTTGAGGTTCAAATGTCTCCGGTTGGCCTTCAATGTATCTTCGTCGGTCTTAACGTAAACAGCACCGTCCCGTTCGAATACTTCGTACTTGGAAAGAGGGTCGAGGGCAGGCGCATCTTCAACGTCGCCGGTTGAAACGGCGAAGCAAGCTACCTTATATCAGACTGGAGCTCCAAAAAGATGTGAACTCAGGTTCCAACATACCGCCGTGCCATGGACATGTCAGTCTTCCGTCTGAAGTTAGCACGCCTTTTGCGAGAGGCGCGCCATAATGCGTGCAATTGGCCGATGTGGCGTGAATCTTGTCTTGCACCTTCAGAAGTAGTAGCTTCCCACCTTCAACACCCTCAACTTGAACTTCCTTTTTCTCTCCATTCTTCAAATTCAAAGACGTCACGTCCTTAAGCTTGAATTCTTTGGCCATTGCAGAAGCTGTCGTACTGAAGACAGGTCTTTGTAGAGTAGCTGTTGGGCTGAACGGAAACTTGAATGAGGTCCGTAGAGGTCGAATAACACGTAGACACTGCATCAAATAGCAAACAATTGCCAAGTTGTGCGGTCAAGGTGAGTGAGTGAGCTCTCAATGATGCCGACAAATAGCGGGGTGCTTATTCAACCCTTGACAAATCGTACATGATTTGTTCAGAAGGTCCGATTTTTGATGACGACATGCTTGATGCGGAATGAGCGCGTCACAGGTTATCGATAAGCGGTGACCTTGAAGTAGGTATCATACAGAAAATAAGCTAATAGGGCGCAGATTGTAATGCACACACAAATCTAACTCATAATAAAGTTTTTTTTTGTAGAAAACACACTCTCTATCACTCATCGACATGATCTGAAAGGCCCTACCACTACTTGCAAGGGAATGCTTTCGCAGACCGAAGAATGTGTTAGGTTCGGTCAATTCGATGTACCGAGAGGTACACCGTTCCCCTCACCGATACCTAGCTCCAACTCGGAACAGCAAATCTTGCTGCTGTCTACCACCTCCGTGCATTGCTTTTTTCTTCTCCATTTTGGCCCACGCCGAGGACGCGACCTGAGACCGTTTAGGAACCTTATGGTCCAAGCTGAGATACTCAAAACGGACTGCAGCTATTTAGGGGTTCATTAGCCGAGGATCGTTCGTTCACGTCTCAAACAAGGGCTGTGGCTGGACAGCCCCGCAGGCCACGGCCAAGTCCGTAGTCGCGATTTTCAAGAACAAACGATTGTTTGATCGAACGTGGGTGGAGAGCCTTGACATCATGTCTCGTCAGTCACATAGCGCTGGACATGGTCGTATGATGGCTGACCGAAATAGATACATCTGTCCCTTCAGATTTACCGGCGCCACAGGACGATGGAGCTTGTGCGCACTTGCTGGGGTCAAACATGCCCTCACTCACCTTGCCTGATACCTCCGGTCACATGGTGGATGTTGCCTCGCTTCCAGGTTTGACTATTCTCTTCTGCTACCCCCGCACCGGCGCACCAGGCGAAAAGATACCCGATGAGTGGAACTCCATTCCAGGAGCGCGAGGCTGCACACCACAAGCATGCGGCTTTAGGGACGAAATTTCCGAGCTGCAGAAGTGCGGCGTGCAGAACGTATTCGGCATGTCGGGGCAAAATACGTCGTATCAGGCGGAAGCTAAACAAAGATTGCACCTCCCATACGAGCTACTTTCGGACGAGCAAATGACGCTCGTGAATGCGTTGAACTTGCCGACGTTCAAATGGCGAAACGAAACACTGATCAAAAGACTTGCGCTTGCCATTGAAGACGCAAAGATCATCCATGTCTGGTATCCCGTCTTTCCTCCAGACTCAAACGCGAAGGAGGTGATAACGTGGCTGGCGTCCAAAAAATAGCACATGCAAGGTACCGATTCGTATCGCTGAAACGATCTATGTTCTCAGGGACGGATTTGGGTTTCCATGACTCGGTATTCCTACTCGCGATTACTGTTTACAAACACAGCTACAAACTCTCAGCAAGAGTCTTGAGGATTGTCGACAGCGCAAATCAATTGCAAGACAAAGCTGTCAAGGAGTAACATCCGTACTGTCTCTTGTGCATCAGCTTCCATAGTGTCAATTTGCTTTTCCTTGCATGGCGTTGCTGTCATGCTACTAGCGCTCCTGCTACTTCTGGCGAAGGTTTGCCCAATGCAAGGTTAGCGTACACGCTAAGTGTCGTCAAACCACCACCCCAAAGCGGATCGACTTGGGATCGTCAATAAACTTTCGGCTTTTCGCCGCGAACTACAATAATGGGGGGCTTCCTCGTGTCGCATCGTCTTCCTGTCACGAAGACTTCCTGCTGAGGATCTTCATTCATTACCTTAATCTAATACTATCTTTAAGAACCTTTACTTCCGTTTCTATTATCGCGCTGCGGAAAGTCACACTTGTTACATTCATGTACGAAAACGTGATCCTTCAGAATCAACTCTGCGAAAGCTAACCAAGCCGACAAGTGTTTTTTATCTCAACGGTATCCTTATATTCTAATCATAATGTCTACCTCCATAGGACGACCAGCCGTTTCAATCACAGCACCATCTGCAGAGGCGTCAGGCCCCACCACACTCCAACAGCAATTCAGTAAAATACAATTCGACACCGCTGCGCCTACCCCAACCGCCGACGCCTTCGATAATGCCCCAAGTGCGACTGCATCATCCAATTTACCAAGCGCAACCTGCGCTTCAAACAGTGACTGCGCTAGTGATAGAACATGCTCGAATGGCAGATGTTTAAGCTTGATCGAAGCTGCACCTTTTGGCCCAGCTGGAAATTCCGGTTTAGAACCAACGACCCAAATGAGTGCTCCAGCAGCCATTGGTGTTGGGCTTGGAGCCGCAGGGTTCATTTTGTTGCTGATCGGTCTTGGATTATGGTACTGGAGGCGAAGAGGACGGCAACCACTCGATGAATCCGGGGAAGCACCTCCAACCAACCGGACTAGATCTGCATCTGCCGCTTCAGACCAAAAGACGCTTGTTGCATCTTTACCAAACAGTCCACAAAATGCGAGATTCCTCGGACAACAAAACCAAATGGCTGACGCTTCACTGGCCAAAATCGTCGAATCCACCTTCCCAGATGCCAACAATACAGAAAAAGAAAAGCTTGCGTTCGACAGGAATGGATCATCAGATCAAGCTACCCGCCAGAGGTCTTTATCAGATGCAAAGGCTCTTCCATCACCACCCACCGACATGCCGCTTCCACCTCCGCCAACCGAAGAGAAAGAAGAGAAAGAAGAGAAACGGTATGCGATTAATGTCAACATCAATAAGAGTATGATTTTTGACGACTTGGCGTTTAACACTGTGAGCTCAGCGCAAGAAAGTCAGGCATCGCCTGAACGGATGCCCAAGTATCGATTCGAAGAATATCTTCCGCCCATTGTACGGACTCCCCCTCTCTCCATTAGTCAGAAGAAGGCAAGCCAACAAATGTCGGAGTACGAGATGGAACCATATCCACGGAAAGGCAGCTCATCTGAGGCCGATGTTGCGACCGATGACGAACACGAACAATCGGACGATACAGAAATTCGAAGGAAGAGGACTTTAAAGAAACTGGAGAGTAAGCCTCCTCAGATCCCACCTCCCGATTTGCAACCACCAAGCCCAAGCCTAAGCTTCAACTCTTATGACTGGTACCAAGATATTATTGGTACCGATCCAGCAGGCACAGAAGATCGAACCTCAAGGGCGCCGACGCCTTCACTACCAGAGCGTAATCCCGCTCGAACACCCACACAAACAACGTTTGGTGCCTCACTATCTTCACACCCCCCAGATAGAGATGCTGATCTATTCCCACAACCACTATCACCCTCCACACTCGTCCCATCGCCAGTCAGCGCATCCTACTTGCACCCAAGTACAGCAGCACTTCCAAGCCCTCCAATATTAGTGAGCCCCACAGCAGCAAACTTCCGACTGTCACCAACTGTATATACTATGCCTTCACGGCGACCAAAAGCACCACCATCCCGTGCCTCTCTACAAAGCACAATGGCCCAGAAGGCTCACACATCACGAAGTTGGCTACCAGATGATGGGTTATATTTACCAGAAGAGGGTACGCACGACTCATATACCGTGTTCAAGGAACGGCTGGATGACGCAAGTCGACCAACCAGCTATTCACCTTTATAGTAGTCTAGCCAACTACAAACCCATGTATATTTGCATAATGATCTTGATATAGTGCTCAGCAACTGTTCAAGACAACGACGAGCAAGAATTGCTAGTCCTATCTTTATCGAGCGCAGCATCTTTCCTTTTTTTGTTTAATTACAGCATATCCAACGAGCCTTTCCTTGTACAGATACCAACTCCAGCGACTCGGCTACCAATTAGCGAACCTATTTCATTTTATTGTATTCAAATTTCCTTACTTTACGTGTGCAGGATCAGTACGGTGTAGAGATATACGAATTGTAGCTAAGACGTAATGTAGCAATGGGTGGACACTTGGAGCCATGTACGATATTGGGGATTTAGGCGTAGTGAGAAAAGACGGATGCATTGTCGGGCAGATAATCGGACAGACCCGAAGATCACGAGTGTAGCCATAGTGCGAAGAAAGAAACAATACAAAATACAAAAAATCAAGTAGTCCTGAGCAGCCAATCCGGTCAAACCATGCATGTTCGTCGGAGCCAAGGCGGAGGTCACCTTAGCCTGGGGTGTGGGAATTCAACGATAACGGGATCTATGTAACCTTAGAACTAAATATTAGGTTATTCAGCTACGGAACGTTGAGATGCAGCGCTAAGAGGCGCACTAGATGTGCGGGTGGAGTTTCTTTACACCTTCGGATGCGTGTGTCTGCATTCACAAAGAAACCTTGTGTGTGTGGAGGGCGGCTACGAAAAGGTTCATCCGAACACAGATACCAGTAAACATGTAATCTGATTGATATTTTGATTGAATCTACCCGTGAACCACATTGATCTATTTTAAAGATGTGCTTGTACCCCTCAACTGTGCTCTCTTTGTCCCACCATACATCATCCAGCGTCACAGCCCTTTTTCTAGTGCGTTTGCCGCCTGATAAACATTGAACAGCCAACGAGGGCATGAGGCAGTACCCACTAGGGAACCGAAGCTAACAGAGCGATTTATTGCGCCTGGTTAGAGGAACCATTCAATACATTTGATCTCTACTCCATGGACGCCGATTCGCTCAATGTCGGCACGACCAACGTTGTGAGCGTCCCCGCAGCTTCGCTAATGCCCTTCCCTGTCGACGTGCCTGAGCATCGTCATCCCGAGCACTGTCGATTGCGGGGAATCAGCTTGATCGGCATGTTCTACACATTTCAAAGGAGAAGTGGGCTTATGGCCGCCTATATATTGCTGGTACTGCCCACCGCTGAACCTGCAAAGATATCCAGGCTTTCTTTGTGCCATTTCCTGCCCAATTTATAGCACAAGTGCGTAGCTTGCGCAGTCGATCAATAATGGCTCGTACAAGCTTTTTCCAAGCTTCTGCCTTTGTTTCTTCTTTTCTAGCGTTGACACACGCCCAAAGCTCCCAATCTGCAACACCCACTTCTTCTAAGGGCGGTTGGAGCACAACACTCAATGGCACCCCTACTTCTTTTCGGTCTGTCTTCACAATTCCTGCCTCGGCTGATGTAGGAGCGAATGTTATCTCCAACATACAGGATCCACAAGCCGTCAATGTACAAGACGTGTGCCCTGGCTACAGAGCATCGCAACTACAGGAGAGCAAAGGAGGTCTCAGTGCAGTTCTCGCACTAGCCGGAAAGGCTTGCAATGTTTATGGCAACGACATTGAGACGCTAAACCTCAAGGTAGAGTACCAGAGCAAGGACAGGTTAGCAGTTAATATCAGACCTGCGTATATCGACGCTTCCAACAGCTCCCAATGGATCGTACCAGAGGATCTAGTTCCTCGACCCAAAGGCGAAGACTCATATGGGGACCTAGACCTCAAATTTGACTGGGGAAATGACCCTTCATTTTGGTTTAGCGTAACTCGTAAGTCCAGTGGAGATGTCATTTTCACCACGAAGGACACGCATCTCGTGTACGAAAACCAGTTCGTCGAATTCGTGAACAATCTACCTGAGGACTACAACCTCTATGGTCTAGGAGAGCGTATTCATGGCCTACGACTCAACAATAACTTCACGGCCACCATTTATGCTGCGGATGTTGGTGATCCAATCGACCGCAATTTGTATGGCAGTCATCCATTTTACCTAGAGACGCGATACTACGATGCCAATAGCCACGACCAAAAGAACAGAAGAGCACTAAAGCAATCTGAGCTGCACCAACGAAGTTTCGGCTACGAGGACAATATGGTCCGTCGTGATGGTGCTAAAGGCTCACGTTATAAGTCCGCATCTCACGGAGTATATTACCGCAATCTTCACGGCATGGACGTTGTGCTTAAGCCCGAAAACTTGACGTGGAGGACACTAGGTGGCGAAATTGATCTATTCTTCTTCGATGGGCCGACTCAGCCTGAAGTAACCAAACAGTACCAAACATCGGCTATTGGCTTGCCAGCTATGCAGTCATACTGGACTTTTGGCTACCATCAGTGCCGATGGGGTTATCGTAATTGGACTGAGCTTAGGAGCATCGTGGAGACTATGCGAGCGTTTGACATTCCTATGGAGACTATCTGGCTCGACATCGACTACATGGATCAGTACCGGGACTTTACGCTCGATCCTGTTACATTTTCGCCGTCGGGTGTGGCAGACTTTTTCGGCTGGCTGCATGGAAACAATCAGCACTTCATTCCCATTGTCGATGGTGCCATCTATATTCCGAATCCTCAGAATGCTAGTGACGGATATGATACATACACGCGTGGTAATGAGTCCGGTGTGTTTTTGACCAACTCTGATGGTAGCCAGTATATTGGCGCCGTTTGGCCCGGATACACAGTTTTCCCCGATTGGATGTCCCCCAATGGTGTAAAATGGTGGGTGAAAGAGATGGTCGAGTGGTACAAAGAAGTTCCATTCAGCGGCTTCTGGGTCGACATGACGGAAGTCTCCTCTTTCTGCGTCGGATCATGCGGCACAGGAAATGTAACTCTGAACCCAGTCCATCCTCCATTCGCACTCCCCGGAGAAGTCGGCAACGTCATTTACGAGTATCCTGAAGCCTTCAATATTACAAATGCCACGGAAGCTGCTTCTGCTTCTGCTGGCGCATCAAGCCAAGCTGCAGCGAAAAGTAGTAGTGCGGCAGGAAGTTCGACGTCAACGAGCTACTTGCGTACCACTCCAACGTCTGGCGTACGGAATGTTAATCATCCGCCATATGCCATTGACCATGTTCAGGGTGATCTAGCAGTACATGCGGTTAGTCCCAATGCTACGCACGCGAACGGCATGCAGGAATACGATGTACATAATATCTGGGGACACCAGATCATTAATGCTACCTACCAGGGTCTCCTCTCAGTGTTTCCAGGAAAACGACCATTCATAATTGGTCGATCTACTTTTTCTGGTAGTGGCAAGTATGCTGGCCATTGGGGTGGCGACAATGCTTCGAAGTGGTGAGTTTCTAGCCCAAGACCCAAGTTTTCGTAACCTAACTAACATCACTAGGTATTACATGTACTTCTCCATCCCCCAGGCACTTTCGTTCTCGCTCTTCGGTATTCCTATGTTTGGCGTCGACACATGCGGGTTCAATGGAAATACCGACGCAGAATTGTGTTCTCGATGGATGCAACTTTCTGCTTTCTTCCCCTTTTACCGCAACCACAATGTGCTTTCCGCCAACTCACAGGAGCCGTTCCGCTGGGAGAGCGTAGCATCTGCCTCTCGATCAGCGATGAATATTCGTTATTCCTTGCTACCTTATATGTACACCCTCTTCCACCAAGCCCACACCACTGGTTCCACTGTTATGCGCGCGCTGGCTTGGGAGTTCGCCAATGAGCCGCAGCTAGCTGGTGTAGATACCCAGTTTCTGCTCGGTCCTAATATCTTGGTCACTCCAGTTCTCGAACCGCAGGTCACTACTGTCAAGGGCGTCTTTCCAGGTGTGATTGATGGAGAATCGTGGTACGACTGGTACACTGGTGAGCGTGTCAAAGCGCAGGCTGGTGTCAACACTACCATCTCAGCACCATTGGGCCATATTCCGGTTTTCATTCGTGGTGGCTCTATCCTTCCCATCCAGGAACCTGGATACACGACCACTGAGTCCCGCAAGAACCCCTGGGGACTCATTGTTGCGCTCAGTGAGGACGGTGAAGCGTCTGGCTGTCTTTATGTTGATGATGGCGAGTCGGTTGAACCCTCAGCAACTCTTGATGTCACTTTTGCTGCTATGAAAGGGCAACTCAAGGTCGGCGTCCAAGGTAGCTATAAGGATAGCAATGTGCTTGGCAACGTGACAGTGCTGGGTGTAACTAGCAGTGTTGGGCAGGTCAAGCTGAATGGACAGACGATTGATGCAGCCAAGGTCAGCTACAATTCGAGCTCAAGTACATTGAAGCTGTCTGGTTTGAAAGACTTGACAAGCGGAGGAGCATGGCAAGGAAGCTGGACCTTGAGTTGGGTGTAATTCCACTCGCTGAGATTAATAGGGATAATAAGATTATTAATAATATTCTCTCTCCTCTTACTTGTGCACATCAAACCAATGTACCACTTATTTTCCAAGTTTCCACCACCACTCTTCACAACACCGGGCGCACCGTGACGTCACACTCGTCACAAACTCACATCTTCCCCATGCCAACACGACCCACGCGTCCACGCACAAATGGGACGACGACCTTTCCTTCCCATCATCTGATCCATCACCAGACGAATTCCCCCACCCACCATGCCTCCCCAAAAACCAAACCGCACAACCCCCCAACAAGACCTCCCCTCCTCCTCGGAACTCGAAAAAATCGCCCAAAACTCCGCTTCGTCGCCCCAGTCTAAACTCCACGAAGCAGCCACAGCCGCCGAATCCGCGCTCACCGCCCAGAAATCCGCATCCTCGCTGCGCGCCGCCGCAGACGCTATTAAAGACCCCAAGAAGCGCGAAAAGTACCTGCGGGACGCGTACGACAAGGAGATTGAAGCGCACGGCAACTCCAGAAAGGCGCGGGTGTTGACGTCTGGGGCGTTTCAGGGCGGGGTTGGGGGAGCGGGGATAGGGGCGGCTGTGAGTGCTGGGCTGGGGACGGTGGTAGGGGCGCTTGTTGGGGGGGTTGCTGCGATACCTGTGACGGCGGTGGGGGGGCTTGCGGGGGTTGCGACGGGGGCGGTGCATGGGCCTTGGATTAGGTTGGGGAGCGGGGGGAGGGAAAGGGAGAGGGAGAGGGAGAGGGAGAGGGAGAGGGAGAGGGAGAAGAGGAGGATATGGTGCCTAATCCGGAGGTTTTGAGGGAGGCGGCGGGGAAGATGGGGGAGGCTGAGAAGGAGAAGAAGAAGAAGAAGAAGGAGGAGGATGGGGAGGGCGAAGGGGAGAAGAAAGAGAGGAGGAAGCCGAGGAAATTGGAGGTTAGGAATAAACAGGCTCAGACTGCGGTTGCGTAAGATGACGAGACGAGGGATTTGGGTTTTATTACTTCATCGTGGTTATTGCGTGGCAATTCCTTTTTTTTTTAAAAGGCGTTCATTTAATATTCACAAGAAAGGTATCAACGTACTTGGTTATACATCGTGCAATCCATCGACCAATCCTTACTCTCTCTGAACCTTCTTCCACCAAAGCACACCCGTATATCCTCCTCCCCGCTCACTTCCAATCCTCAAAAACTTCTCGCCACCCTCCTCCACAATGGTGTAGTTCCGCTTGTGGTTCTGCCCAACCCACGTCGGCACATTGGCCACTGTCAACGGGCCATGGAAAACCTGCCCGTTCGTCTCGTCGCCTGGAATGGCTGTGTTCAATCGCAGAGGACCCGCGTATCCAATGCTGTGTTTGCCAACAGCTGCCCAGTCGGCGTCGGTGTCGTTGGGCTGGTAGGGGAATGTGAGGTTGGGTCGGAATGCGGGTTCGGTGGCGGTGATGGTTGCGCTCATCCATCCGTCAGCTGTGTAGATGAGGAGGCCGACGGGGGCTTCGCCGTAGGCGGCATCAGGGATAGGGACGCCATGGAGAGCACTGGACAATGGTCAGGATACAGCTAACAATGCGTTGGTTGGAGGGATTATATTACCTGGTGGTGTTGACGAGACTGTATGTTCCGGCCAAAGCTTTGAGGATACTTTGTTCCGTGCCGCGTTTCTCGTAGCTTGTTTCGCCGCGAGGAAGTGCCGTCGCGAGTGACGCGCACGCTATGAGCGTTGCCGGAATTCCCTTGAAAAGCATCTTGAATAACTTATAATATCTGGGATATTAGAAAAATATCGAATACCGAGAGAAAGACACAATGATGAAATCACAAGATGCAACTTCGTCCGAGATTTTTTTTTTTCACGGCTTGTAGTGTCTTATACCTATGTTGTCATCCTCGGACAACAGACCAAGTACCAGGTTTTGCGCGAACCAGGGCGCATCTCCGAGTAATCTCGCCTTGGTAGCACCATACTAAGACATCCATCTTGGAAGAATCTCCGTAATTCATCTTACCCAAGAGTCGCTCAAGGACCTTCTTACTACATTCTGTATCCGTCGCCGTGCGGGGGTAGTCTTGGAATCGGGGAAGGGCCGACAGCTCCTTGCAGACAAGTCTTGTTCCGGGTAAATGAATGACAAAAAGTCTGTGTGCCAAGGGCATGCCACATTTGTCAGCTACTATCCATTTAGGGTGATGCATGGAAAAGTGACATGCACAGCCTGCGCGATGCATTGTAGATTTGTTTCCTGGTGAGATGAACTTGGTTCAGGGGATCTTGATAGATCTGGGCCGCACACACGTTAGCGCTAGCGGGCCGCTGCAGCCTTGAAAACGGCCATGTCGAATACACTCAATGCTCAAAGTGTCCAATAGACACTTTCCTTATAAGCATCATTGTCTCCAGCATAATCCATACGGTCCCGCTTTCATTTCATTCTTTCCGCTACGAGATGAGGCTGTGTAATAGGCCTTCCATGGTATCCACCAGCCGACCAAACTAAACATGCTTCATGCGTTTCGTTTGAATACCCGCCATCCGACGAAGCGCCGGCTCCCGCGATGACGCTATAATGGACGTCCAACATAAAGTGGCAAGACTTCGGATGCAACTTCGTATCGAGAGCGTTGTTGACTTTCAGGGTTGGGATGGAAGCCGCCATCCATGCTGTACTTATCAATCACACGTCCTAGCCAGACGTTCCCTCTTTCGCAGTCTGGAGCTGATGTCGAGTTGCCATTCGAACGGCCCGGTCATGATGGTGCGAGGAACTCTTCAACTGTAGCACCGTGTGAAGTCTACAACGCAAAAATTAATGTATTCTACAAGATAGTATATACAGTAGTCCAGCTACGCTTCAAGAATAGTTGTCGTAAGTGAGGAGGCCTGCCACGACGAAGCATTACCGTCCTATGTACCGGTAGTATCAATAATCTCGCTGCCCTCTGAAGCGGGCCACACAATGGAAGATGGATGCTTCCTTTGAGCCCGCTTCTTCGGGCGATGATATACATCCAGGGATTTCACTGGATGGGTGTAATATGGGCGCTTGGGCTCCATATAGACGTTTGATGTCGTTTCAGCCAACACTGAGCTATTCGATGTCAAAGCCGTCCGAAGAATGCTGCGACCTGGTACAACTGCCTTCCCTTTAGACACATCAGTCGAGCTCATGCTGGCAATTGCCTGCTGAGAGAGGACATCAACGTCCCTCTCCAGACAGATCTTGATGTCCCGATGAAATGATACCTTTGCCTCGACACAGCGACGCTTTCGCTTCGGTGGATTCGCATCAGGAATCTCGTCGTATTCAATCCCGGGCACACTTGAATCCATGATAAATATTGCCTGGGACAATGTCTTCTGGTTGTATGTGTGCGTGATTTTCTGGTCGTCCCTGTCCTCCGGGTAATCAGGAAAAGTAGCTATTTCGTGCTCGCGCCCACGCTTCCGCGAGTGTGCGGTATCCAGGTTCTCAAGATATGTAAAGAGACCATCAGCTTCTGTTTCTTTATATTTCTCTAGCGCAGCTTTGGCAGAGTATGTGTCATATCTCTCCAAAACGTCTTCTGGATAATCGGCACGCTCAATCCACGCAGCTTCTTTCGCCGCCAACGTCTTGAGGTCGAGCAGCAGGTTTGCCAGCCGTTTCTTGCAATGCCGGTAACTGCCATCATGTCCCTCTTTGTTGCGCAAAACGTTTTGGCGGTTCTTCCGGCAGCCGCCCCTTGTGTTTCTTAGCCATTGGCTTGTCTCCCATTCCGCCGTTTCTGGGTGTTTCGCAGGATCTTTACAATTCTCGAGCCACTTGCTCACTCCGCCAGAATTACCAATATAGCTCGTTATACTTGCAAAGTTGGATGTGTGGCTTTCAATGAAACAGACTGGGCACTTCTGGTGGTGGTACCCGCCAGCATAGGTGGGATGGATCGGATGTCCGCAATGCGCTACCAAGTCAGGGAGACTTGGTGCGGTAGGTATAGCAGCAGACTTCGCGTTTGAAGATACCTGCGAGTCATTGGTGGTAGTTGGTGAGATAGTTGATGATAGCTGAGGTGGTTCTGTGGTACTCTCTTGAACTGTGTCCTTTATGGGATGATCGCACATGTGTGTGGCGTGAGCAGCTTCACTTATGGCCGCGTCTTTCGTTTTAGCCATTGGGGTTGACTCAGATGTATCCTTCTTCTCGGCCAAGTGTCTCATCTCTGCTGCCAATAATGATCCGACAACATCTTCTGTCGACATATGTGTCCCTGACTTAATTCCATCTATCTCATCGACAGAGGTTATTTTCCGTAGTTTGCAAGGTTGAGACCCGAGTCCTTCATATTCTTCCTCGGTATGAGCACGCTTTCGTTTTATGCCACGAGGTGCATCTTTCTTCACATTCTGATCGGGTTGCGGTCCTGTAGTTGACTCTTTATAGCTGGCACTTTGTGTTTTGGCCGCTGGGTGCCTGAAAGAATCTATGAGCGGCATTTGCGGAGACCTAAAGATGCGGCGCGCATTAGCAAGTTGGTTCATGATGGCAAGAGTGATAGCAGAGGCGCCGTGAAATAGACACATGAGCGTCAATCGGCAGCGTAGAAGGTGTAAGCTGGGTTAAAGTTCAGTGGAGATAATGATCTGTCTTAGAAAGTCGAGGTGAGTGAAACTTTGCAATGTTTGCGATGAGGTGAATCAATAAGGAACATGAATAAGAACAATGCTTATGACGTAGATCGTGAATTGTAGGTTTCAAGTGAAAGTAGTACTAGAGTTTTCACCAGCCCACACATGACCGCCAACCAGCTTAATTCCGAACCTGATCGACACACTCCCAACTGCTAATAGCATTTGGATCACCTTGGCCCTTGTACTGGTTGCGCTTGGGATATTTACAATGCGCACGTTGATATTGTACACCCAAAGATTTCGTGTTATTCACCCACTTCGTTCCAACCAACGCCTCAGGGGCATTTCCTTTCTCAACCCAATCCACAATAGCCATCAAAATATTCTCTTTTGGATTGAGGCTGTTGAACGAATTGATGCCTTGGCCAATCACATTTGCACCATCGCCCCCACGGCAGTGACTAGTTCCAGAGACGGAGAAATAGCGGTAGAAGTCGTCGAGCTGTTTGGGTGAAAGACCCATGGTGGAGCTAACGTGCTTGTAATACCTCGGTGAGTTTTCGTTTGAAATGATGGGGTCGGCTCCTCCGTGCCAGTGGATCACTTTGCTACCGCGTTTTTGGAAGCGGCTGAGGTCACCGTCCCAAGTTTGGATGTTGAAGAGATTGGCGCGCGCGTTGTTGTCGTAATCTGTCGGAGAAATGGTGTTGGCATCCCAGGAAGGGTTGTTGTATAGTGCGTAGCGGAACCAATCAATCGTATATATAAAAGGTTGCCCAGTCATGATAGCAGCGCCGGCAGCAGCCTCGGCACCTGGTGACAAGCGAGGGTATACAAGGTCCCCGTTGCCGTTTAGAAGTGGTGAGTGAATAGCCTTCACAGTCTTGATCTGTGCAGGTGTGAGACAAGTTGTTGAGCTTGTGGTTCCCTCTGGGCAAGCAAGTCCTGAAGGGTCATATTGACATAGCGAGGCATCCTCGAGGATACCGTCCACGAAGCCATCAAGTGCGTCACACTGTTTATACACATCCTTTTGTACAATAGCCCATTGGGCCACTGAAAGAAAAGTCGGCGAGTTAGGAGGCCCAGTTTTATTGTAGAAAGACCCACTCCAGGACGTTAGGTTGTTGAAAGCAATAGCTGGCGCACCGGCAACGATACCATCAAAGTCTCCCGGGAATGTTTGAGCAGATTTAAAGCCCTGACGGCCACCTGTTGAGCAGCCTAGATAATATGACTTCTTGTGTGCCTTTCCATAGTAATTTTTGGTTATCTGCTTTCCTACTATGACACCTGTGTGTAGTCTAGTTTTGTTAGTTTAAGTCACTCTCTCAAGCCAGGTATGAACACTCACGCTCGATATGCGAAGTCTTCAACAATGTCCGAGTTGTTGTAGAAAGGTTCCCCACTCGTCCCATTATGTCCATTGTTGGTCCCAACAGATGCGAAGCCGAGGGAAGATGCATAGGATATATCCGCATAGTTGATGCATCCATTCAATCCGCCGTTACCACCAGACATGAAGCGCCCTGTCCAGTTTGATGGCAGCCATGCCTCCATGATAAAGTTCGAGCGTTTTGATGTCGCTACCGAAAGCGCAACGCGGCATATATCCTGAGGAACAACCATGGATCCTATACCACATGATGGATGGTTGTCCGGAAGGCTAAGGTTTGTACCAGCTGCGACAAATTGCGAGAAGTAGATATCGCCATTCTTGACAGCAAGTTTAGAAGCAAAACCGGCGCATTTCGACTTCATGTCCCCATCGCCGTTAGTAGGGTGCGAGGAGGCGATGGAAGCATTGAGGAGCAAAGCCCACAGAGAACTTTCTGTCTTCATTTTGACTGTAGCAGAGGAAGAAGCTGTTTAGACTTGGGCTGCTTCAATTACTGGAATAATGGTCTGTTTAAAAGCTATCAGGTACTAGGTTATCATCCCCGCATTAATCTTTAGCATAACCTATACTCCGGGGAAAGATCTTTTCCTGATAGCGGGCCAAAGTCTACAACCGTGACCTTGTCCTTACCCACCTAATGTAACGACTGACTAGGGCAAAAGATCTAACGAGGCAAGCGGCAACTATCATACCGCACTACTTACCACGATAGGTAGGCATCCCATCAATTCTTAATTGCCGATGGTGCACGATCTGTGCGCGTTGTGCGGCTGATGCAAGCATTTAAAGACCTAGCATGCATGTCGCCCGCACATCCGAGGTTGTTGCCGGCACTAACTGGGCGGGGGCCTATGTCTAGACCAGGAGAACTCATTACTAGGCCCAAACGAACGTAGTCGTCGTCGTCGTCTCCATGTATTCCCCACGTTTTAAGAGACACTAGACGTTCATACTAAAATTGAGTGGCGTTGAGCTAAGCAGTGCAGTTCAACCTTGGAAGTGTCGGCATATGCGCAATTCGGTAGAATACAATGGTTAGATTATTAGACACTTTCACTGTGGACTTGCTATCTAGGTAGTATGTCGTTGAACTGTATTTCAGCATAGAGAAAGCGAGAGGCTTGTATGGCATACACAAGTGGTAGCAATTTCATAGTATAGAAGGAGCTATTCGGCTGCGGGATGAAGCCATTCGGCCGTGTGTAATGTTAGGAACGTGAAATCTGAAATGTTCTTTCTAGATTACAGGTTCGTAAGCTTCACCAGTGAGGAAATTTGAGGCAGCAATCTATAATTACGATTTTTTGTCTCTTTCTCTCTCCCGAGGTCTTGTCCACCAGTGTCGGGAAAACTTCGGGTGTTCACTCATCGCCCACCAATCACCATTAAAGCTAGTCAGCGCTGCAGTGTTTTCGATAGTTAGCCGCATTTTCTTGCCACTTTTGCCAAAAGCTAAGCAGGGGTCGTCGATTATCCGCAGCCTACCTACAAATGGGAGGCATGAGGAGGTTCCGGTGGGTCAGTAGGTCTTCTCTGAAATCGACGACTTTCCATACAAATTCTGTCTGTGCGCGAGGCCCACCGGAACCCGTCGTGGAGTACTTTTAGTTCTAACGTGTTTCTTTTTAGGCTTAGTGCGGCGGATAGCCCCTGCTTAGCTTTTGGCAAGTAAAATCCGGTCTCCCATACGCTGTTCAGAACTTATCGCGCAGCCAAATAAATCACACCACACTACGTATCAGCGGCATTTATACTTTTTGATTGCAAAGTGTGGCACTTATGGGGGAATAAGCACAAATTGTCATGACTACAGAGTGTCCAGAGGTGCTACGCACTGTTGAACATTTTGCATGATAAATATCATAGCAGACTATGGCGAGCTATGATTAAGTCAGCCGCCTAGACATTTGAAAAATTAGTAAAATTCATACATAAATAGGGAAATATATAGGGAATACATACTCTTTCCGCCCCGGCATAAACACTCGCCTGAGGCCCACCCCCAACTATCATGGACCAAACACTCGCATCCACAACACTCAAGTTTTGTGTTCCGTACACTCTGTTATGCGGATCGACAACACCACCATCTTCTCGGCTCATCATGGCCGCCGTACAACATTGATGTGCGTTACTAGGTGCTAACGCTTTCCTAAGTTTCTCCTTGATCATTTCAGCATCACCAAGCCCTGGTGCAGGCGCCGTTTCGATGGGTTCGAGGACAGCGAGTTCGGGCGTTGACATGAGTTCGCGATTCTTCATGTATATGGCGTACAAAATTTCAAGGTCCACGGGATCGGTTAGCGCCCCATAATCAATCAAGGGTGCCCTGAGAATGCTTGTTGAGTTGATCTTCACCGAGCCACGGCTAAAGGGACGCGTCATGTAAATACTAGTTTCAGGTCCGGTGTTCCAAGAAAGACCTCCCACAGCTGAGTTATCAACGTTTTTGATGGCGATGATGCGTTGCTTCTTGAATCCGCGTAGCACACTCTCGTCAGAGCTGTTCCCAAGCAAACCTATAATATCAAATTGATTGGCCTGTTCAATTATAGATGACGAATTCGATGTCCAGTTTGAAAGAGGTAGTTGAATCATCAAATTACCGGTCGTCGCGGTCAGGTCATAGGCACTCGGTTTGCCAGCGCCATAAAGAATACGCTGTTCAGCAGCATAAGATGGGTTGGATTGGAGGGAGCCACCATTGGGGAAAACGTTGGATGTATCTAAAATCCACGGTTATCTTAGAACTTAACCAAATCAGTGAAGTCCAGCTCACAGTTATAGTTCACCTTCAAAACTAGATGGTCTTGTAGATTCTGACCAACTCCAGGAAGATGCGATACTGATTTTATGCCGAGAAGTTCGAGCCTAGATTTATCGCCGATACCAGATAGCTGCAATATCTGTGGTGTATGAACGCTTCCAGCAGCCACTATGACTTCTTTTCTAGCTATGATAGTGCTCTTGGTTCCATTTATAGTGCCAATACACTCTACGCCAACGGCGGTCGTTCCCTCAAAGAGAACTCGCGATACAGCAGTATTGGAGAGAACGTGATAGTTAGGCCTTACAATATTACGGTCATATCTGTTGATCCGAGCTGACGATCGTGTTTGCGAAATCGCATCGACAGATCGCTGTAGACGGAATACACCTGTCGCATCTCCGTTGTTGGGATCTCTTGATGGAAGGATGCCCAGGGAGAGCGCTCCATTGTATAAGTTTTCTGTTTTTTTATTAAGTTTTAGACAAGACGCAGGTGTATATCCGCAAGCATACCACTTCCGGGGTAATCGTAGGGTGCATAGCTCAGTTGTACAGGCCCACCAAAGCCACGCACTGAATCATCCCATGTGATGTTATGTTTTGCTGCATACTCTACATTTGGCGGTGTAAAGTTTTCACTCTGTATAGTTGTTAGTACAGCTACTTTCTGTATAGCCAAAATGACTATAGCGCTACTATGCCTTTTTGAAGTATGGGAGCATTTCCTCCCAGGACCAGCCACCAAGCTCATGCCATGCATCGTACAAAGCTGCATCTGAGCGATGAAAGAACATGGCGTTGACAACAGATCCGCCACCTACAGCTCTTCCACATGGTACACCATATGAGCCTCCTCCTAGGGCTATTTGGGGTACACTCGTCAAGGGCAGCCATAAGTATGGTACAGGAAAGTAAGCCCCAGGTACCATCACTCCGTCCTCTCTCTGATCAAGTGGGCCATACTCAATTACCAACACTTTAACTAGCACACTGTTAGTGTTTGATCTTGTGCTCTTTTATCACCAGTGCAAACCATTAGGATTCTCTGTCAACCGATCCGCAACTGTCAATCCAGCGATCCCACCACCCGCTATGATGAACTCGTAGCTATTATCATCTATCAGCTGGTGAGCACCAATACCTTTTACATGCCTTTTAATATGAGAGCGAGCGTAGCCGCCAAATGCAAGGCTCAAATTGATTAGAATTGACTTCATCATATTTGAGAGAAACAAAAGAATGACAAAGCAGCAGCAACCATGTCGAAAGGTTAGGGAAAAAGGCACGTGTAATTTTAGCCGGCTTTCAAGCGAGCTGCATACGGCGGACTATTACATGCCGGAGGTTGGAAACCAAAACCCAAACCCAATATATTATTCAATACGCAGTTAGTACAACGTATATAAGTAACGTTATTCGTCAAATGGAAGTTATATATTATATTATATATAATAATATATTATGTTACGTGTCGCACAAATGAAAAAATGCCACCCTACATGTAGAATCTCTGCTACACAGAACCTGCCTGTACCGAGTAGTTACAACCAAGACTATTACTGGCTATTACCAAGATGCCTTGCCATAGTAAGTGTTATAGTAATGCGAAACTTTATGTACTAAGAGATAATAGGAAAGGGTGGAAGACCTCGTACTAATATTAATCTGTATGAAGACGACCTGAGGGCTTTGTTTGAAGAAGGCCTTACCTTCAAACAATTGAAGGAGTGGTTATACGAGGAGCACCAAGTCAAGTGTGGTATAACTCTTCTAAAAGAGCGATTTAGGGAATGGAATATCCGCCGACGTATAACTCCCGACGTTGAGCAACAACTAAAGAACCGTATTATTATACTCTACCAGATGAACCTAGACGACAACGAAATAGTTCGAATGCTTAAGTCAGAGGGTCATAATACAGCCACAAAGGCGACAGTTGTCCGCCTAAGATTCTCACTAGGGTTGAAGCGGCGCATTAGGGATAAGGATAGATAAGACGTTGCTAATATACTAGCATATGGTGTTATTGAAGATGAGCTTAAGAAGGGTGTTATTGACAGGTATGGGAGGTAAATGCTCTAAGTCCACTTCAAACAATAGTATTTATTATTCTCGCGCGATCGACTTTTCGCGGTGTATCGTAAGCTTAACCTAGATGTAGTAGCTCGGCGCTAGAACGACCACTAGCGGAGACGAGGTGAATATATTGTACCAGGCCCAAATTAGGTATGGTCAATTGACGGGCATGAAAAGCTGAAGCCCTATGGTATTTAGATATATGCCTGTATTGATGCGTACTCTAGGTATATTGTACGTTGTACTAACTGCGTATTGAATAATATATTGGGTTTGGGTTTTGGTTTTCATGTGTGGGTTTCGGGATTTTGGTTTCCGACCTCCGGCATGTAATAATCCGCCGTAGCTGCAGGCCTTTCCAAGCATTCTATACCAGGGTGTTGGGATATGAACTCTTATTGGCTGCAAAGCCGCCCATCAATCTGGGTTACAGCCTGACTTTGAAGTTTACCGCGTGAGTATAAACCGTTGAGATATTCTAGTGTAATATTATGAGCTTCCAATTTTAATACTCTGGGGGTGGTGCTTTTACTATAGGCGACTGACCTATCTTTCAACCATGGATGATTTCTGAACCCTGCACTGTCATATCGCTCCTCGCTTCGTACAACTTTCTTACATCAAATTTGGCGCCGGATCAGCTTTTGCGCATGTACTTTCGAACAGATTCGTTACAGTATTGCAACTAGGGGTCAAATCTCGGCCGCTATATTTCAACTATGTTCGTAAGCTCTGGACGTTTTTTTCCATAAGACTCCCTTTTATGTAGTCGTTGAAGGCGAGCCATTGTTTGCTATTAGAAAAAAAACTGGAGATTGATATGAATACTGAGTATCTGGAAACAGAAATGGCCCTGCAAAACTCCCATGATCTCAACAACCCACAGCAAAATAAGGTGTTTGACTGAGAGAGCGGGCGTTGTTGGATATGAAAACACTAAGTGGTGGCATCGTTGCGGTTTTCCGGAGTATGATGGTCGATATAGTTTATTAGGGGCAAAGGGCGACAAGAAACAGAGAATAGTTGAAGATTGTAAGCTCTTATTTGAAGAGTATGAGAAGAAGAGATATAGCAAACCAAGAGCCTTCCAGAACCCATGGAGAGCGAAAACAAAGTGGTTAATCGTGGATCAGGTAAGGGACTATATGATGCCACAGTTATCTCTAACAAATGAGATCAATCAATCAAATACGAGTACGGACTGTTGAGCGCAATATATGGGCCAATATGCTGACAATGTCTGACCGACAACATATAGAACGAGTGACTACAAGTACTACAAAAGGATAGTATAGGGAGAGAGCCTTCTCTATCCGATAACTATCCATATGAGCAACGTGTTGGCAAGAATGACCTCGGGACGATGAACGATGAAGAGGTGTACAGACGAACTCATCATGTGATCTTGGGCCCCCAGGAAGTTCATTAAGCCCTATTTGCCGAATGTTAGTGATTTTTACTGATGGATTAGAGGGGTTTGCTTACATCCGTCATAAGGCTCCTTCACTGATTGAGCAACAGCACATTTGGTGGAAGTGACTGCGTTTTGGGTTTTGAGACCATTACATGTGTTACCGGTGCATCGCTGATCCAATGCCTTCTGCAGGGCCCCGTCTTTCCATCCTGGAATTTAGAATTAGCCGAATCCGCTAGAGAGCAGTGATTATAGCGTCTTGGGTGCTTCGAATATCTCGAAGGATATTCTACCACTTACCAAACAGATAGTCACCGTGTTGACCGTAACCAGTCCTGATTGATTGTCAAAAATGTATCTTCCAGACCTATCGCACGCTAATGACTTACTTGTCACCCATGGAGTATACAAAGGGCTGGCTCCCATCTGCTGGCCACATAGCTTTATCAGAGAACACCGTGGTGTCCCACATGACCTCATACATAAGCTGAGGCATTTTCACAGGATGAGACGCCGGACATGGTCCATTAGATTCGAAGGAGCCACTTTTGGGTACGCTACGTGATCTTTGTGGTTAGGGCTGTCGAGATCTTTGCCATTCCAGCACCTGCTTATTATTAGTGATGAATTCATAGTGAAAGGGAATTGCACCCACGTAGGAAAAGTGATGGTTGTACGTATTCCACCGCCACATGGCTTCTTTGGTAGATCGTACGTATCAGCACCGCTGCATGGTGCGCCACCAAATGGATCTTGTTTCTTGTTGCTGAAGCAACGATGGCAAAGCTGCTTCTGTTGGCCTTGCTTTGCTCGCAAGCCTGCGTCACCAACCAACATCCTGAAGCCCTGTTGTCATCTCCATCAGTGTTCATCCAGATCTGCTTGTATAAGACTGGGAGTACCTTTGGAAACGCAGTCACTTTCGTTTTCCCATCGTATGGTGGAATATAATACACTGTGACACCCTCTCGCCTGAAAGACCGAGGTTGACCATTTGCGGTACGCGTTTGAACGTCCCATTCCTGGCTTTGAAGTATAGATTTGCCGTCCAGTAGTTGCTCAAGTCTTCACTAAAGTCACAAGTCGTGCACGTAGCCTGAAGCGAAGGATCGAGGTCGATTGGTGGCATGCTAACATTGAAAGCGTTGCCACCAACAATCTGATGCATATGAGTTGAAGGGAGCAAACCGGGCTGTACGAGCGGGTCAATACGGTCGAATACAAGCTGTGAGCATTGGAAGCGCATCATGGCCGCCGAGGCGAACTGACGAGCCATGAGTGCATGACTGGGTGCAGCGGCAGCAGCGTGTACTAACAGCGCAATGCTCGTGGTAAAGTATTTCCAGAACATTATGCAAGAAGTTGCTTAAGTGTAGTCGAATATGATGTCAGATGATGCATTCAAGATTTGGGTTGAGAATCAACTGCGTGCCAACCCTCTCCATTAACTCTTCCACGCCCATAATATAAACTTCGCTCATATCTCAACTTGGGTATACTTGCCCCACAAGGCTCCCCACAACGGTATCCTAGATTCCTTAAGCTGAATAGGTATTACTTGTTTGGGTGTGTACGGTGAACTGCCGTAAACGAAGCACACGTAGTTTTATATGAGTTGTTCGTCTCCAACCAATCATCAAGCGGCCTGAGATTTGATCATAATGTGGAGCTCATTTACTAGTCCTGATAAATGATAAACTTAATAAATTATTGAAGACAAAGGAGAAAGGAACAGCGAGCTTTCGCAATTTTTGATACGTTGAGCAGCGAACTGAAAGAATGCAAATGTAATGTCGAAAGTAAACGGTAGAAACGACACGTGCTAAAAAACTCGTTGTTGTTTTAAGGTCATGTTCGCTACCAATAGTGCCAACCTGTATTCCCAAAAATCAATAATAGCGCTGCATGATGAAAGGTGGTGAACATGTTTAAGAGAAGTGTGATGTAGCTGGACTTGCTGTATCCCCCGACTCTCGTATTCGCTTACAGACTTCTAATACGTTTGTCTAATGACCCCAACTATCATCTTGTTGTACAGAATGTAATTCTTTTGAGCCTATCCGCACTTATTTGCGGGATCCTCTGGCCCATGGTGAAAGTCACCACACATTTGAGCGACAAGCTAGACCCTCTTGGTTTAATCATGAAACCATCATGCCCCTAGAATAGTCTTGATCGATTAAGAGTAAGTTAAGAGAATAGCTAAAATACTTTCGAGTATACTGATTGTTGAGAACATTGCCTCTTAATGTTTGTATAATGAAGGTGTGGCCTCCGTTCAAATCGATTTGGGACACTGCGCGGGAGACGTTGATAGGTTAGGCCTACAAGATCCCTTCCAGACGGCCGATCGGATAGATTTACACGTCCGTTACACGCCCCATGACACATGGCCTAGGATTTTTCAGTCTAAAATTCTTAAGCTCTAGGAAGGATCGGTAGTTTAAAGGAAGTTCGTCAAACTATCAGAAACTTGCATTATCGTTATTTCTAATAGTCATCAGGAATCGTCCGGTGATCAACGTCCATCTTCATGCACGAACGATAGGCAAGCACGGGAGCCTATCGGTATTAAAGTTTCATTAGGGCTGGAAAACGCTGCCTCAAAGAGGGAGGCGAGGCGCTCAGAAAGCACGCTGAAGATACAAGGCAGGTAGCACTGGGAAGGTTTAGCGACTTGATGGAACTAGAGAAGAGGTCAAGCGTCATATATGAATAGTTGATGTCGACCGGAGGAGTGAATCCGACAGCTTCCGCCGCAATATTGAGCGCCCCGGAACAATGTAGATATGTATTTTACATACATCAAGCATCAGGCAGTCCAGGAAGACATGCAGCTAGAAGTAGACATACCTATTGCCACCGTTGCTCCACCTAGCCCCTTTGCAGATGGTCGACCTCGATGCGAAATCAACAAATAGGTTATCCGGTGTAGGCAATTGGCGGTCTGAACAATGTAGTTATTAAACCCAATAAAATACACTAGCGCCAAGCCACCCCCGCCAACTGAGTTGAACAGTCTCTTACTGGCTACGGAGTCATCTCCATTGACTCTACTTGGATGCACCTGTCAAACCCTGAACATGCAGCACTTCAAGACGTGCATAACTAACACCGGATTTTTGATGCCACGAAGTCGTCATGAACGCAACCTAGACCTAAAAAGGCATTGGGGATTGCCTCATTAAATGTGTGCTGCGTCAATCCCTAGACTCTCCATCTTCACTTAATCCTTCAACATGACTGATAGTTCTCATGGATAAGTTCATACCAAGACTATTCCTCACGATAGGCCTCCCATTCGTTGTCGCAATACCATTATCACCAGATCCGGTCGTTATCCATGAAGATGGCCGCGTTGTCTCCTTGGGTGAGCACCCAACACGTCGAACGATCGTCGTGATTCTGTGCATCTTTTATGCTCTTTTGCTTGCCTCAGCACAGGGTGAGTCTCTGCCGATAAAACACATCATAGTCCATACGCGACAATCTTCGCATGTATCTAATCTTGACAAGGCTATCGAGTCGGGCGCATGGCTGGCCACAAGGCCAAAACTACAAAGGTATCTGATGTCCTTGTTTTTGTGCAAGGCTTCATATGCACCGCATTCCTGTTTGCCATAGTCATATGCACCAACGGCCTGGGATTGTCATCACAAGCTCAATGCCATGCCGCAATTATAGTGTGCATTGTCATGTATGGGACAGCTAAGAGCGCTATGTAAGTCAACGTTACTGTAAAAGGACGCGACCTATAGCTGAATACATGTAGAGCCCTCTTCCTACTCGAACGAGTTCATATCGTACGTTCAGCGTTCATTGAGCGACTTCGCGATCCTATCTGGGTCACAGGAGCAGTGGTAACCATTGCGGGATACACTGGGATCATGGGATTTGAATTCATTCGTCCAATGGCCAATCTCTCTCTCGACGATGGAAAATGCAGGATTGGTATACAACCAAATGCCTCAATAGCAATTCTTGGTTTTGACACGGGGTTGAATGTTGCATTGACCGGCATCTTCATCTGGCTCCTGCAGCCGGCATTTGCTTCGCACGTACACTGGCCCTCTATGCATACGCATAGATCCATGAAAGAACGAAAAACTTCATCAGTCTCCTATCTTTTTCGTTGGAAGTATCATCTAAAAAGGGCTTCTTCGGTAACGAACGTAAGAATTATGTTAATCAGAAACATCATTGGATCTGTTCTCTTACTGGTTAACACGATCATCAACAACGTACTTTACCTTTCGTGGGATTTTGCAAATATGAGCCATGTTTGTCAGATGACATGTCTAACAGAAGGTAGGCCCAAACTGTCTGAAGCCATACTAAACTTTACTGACGTAATTTATAGTTGTACTTGGTATGTTCATCACACAATGGCTCACAATGCGTTCAGCTCTAGAGGGTGGGGGGTTAGATCGGAACCCCTCAAACCGTCATGTATCAAATTCCAGCATTTCCGACAGAAATAGCCCACGATCTCGAAGGTCGACAGGAGAATTTCCCCAGCCTGAGTTTTGCTCTGGTACTTGCAACAACGAGAAGCCTACACCGATCAACAGCGCAGCCTATGCTAAGGATGGCCGAGTCATGGATCTCAATCTCCGCTGAACGAATCAATACTGTAACATGGCTTCTTCGCGGTAGATCGGCCAGACTGAAAACTGATGCATTATGTACCAACACCACGTCAGCGAAGTGGAACATTAGAACCCGAATTACCATGCGAGTGACCCACTGTACATCTACAGATACGACCAGCATTACGCGACGGATCATCATTGGCACTTCTGCTGGATAAAATGAATTCTGTTTTGTTCAATAAAATAAGTTCCCGCCACTACAACTCTCCATCATATGATTTAGTCATATGATTATATCAATAGGGAACAATCCTATGGCCTCTCCTGGCTCTGAGCTCCGGGGCATAGGGCCTGATTGCATCAGGAGTAGCGGAATTTGACGTGAGGATGTTACACCAGAGCATTATTAATGAAGAGAAGAACACCAAGAGTTTGTGCGAGAGAAATATCAGAAGCCTTGGAGTCGAGTCAAATTAATTGCTTATGAGGTCCTTACCCCTAGACACCTGGTAGAAGGACTCAAAAGATATCTTCACTACAAAAGGCGGATTTTCAGGATAAATACGTACCTTAACTATTCAGGAGAACAATTAAGCAATATACATTAAATTGTTTGCGCAGACACATAGCTCTGCACTACTTCTTACAATTTTGTTCCTGCTCGGGTAACCCTACTGAACTTCCAGACTACCTATTCTTGAAACATGTAAGAAGCTCTGGTACTATCGTCTTGAACAATTCAATGGGAAGAACAGCTATGTTGTTAAGATCGACGACATCCCACGCCGCTCTTGAGAAACACTCAGCCGGTTTTGGGTTCGTGATATCGGTGAGCCAGTTAACAAAATCATCTGCTTGAGGAAGCAAAAGAAGGAGTGGAGGGTTCACGACCGAACCTGTAAGAATAACACTAATAACCGGTTAGTATTGTACACGTATGTATAATACATTGGTAACACTCACGTCCTGACAGCAGCCACACTGGCTCCTTTATTACGCATAATCCACCTAAAGACCTGAGTGAATACAAACCATAGGTTCTCTTGCGCGGTCGTTTTGAATTTTTGATCTGCGATTTGCTTGCCATGAGTTGTTGATGATTGTTCGCTTGAAGCCCAAGCAAAATCATGTTGCTGAAATGCGCATTAGAAAACCAATCAAGGCAGAATCTTCGTGGTAGTATACTCACGTCTCGGGTGGAATAGCCCCCCCGTTTCATCGTCCGCAAGTATTCTGCCCACAGCTTGGTGCCCGGATTACCTCCATCATTGTTATGTAAACCGAGGGCATTTGCACCACCGTTCTGTATCCCCTCCAGAATGCTGGCATCAATGTAAGATATCCACGAATTTGGATTGCCAAGATTGTCCGTGGAAAGAAACTGAACCACACCCTGAATTGCGCGGAACTGATTCCCAGCGTTCAAGGGACCAAAGAAATCGGCCTGCATGTTCTTGATATATGCTAGACGGGTTTTTGTAGATAAAGCCTCGATTTCTGCTAAGGAACAACTCAGAGTCTTTTGGCAATCGCCTACGACTGATGCTGATGGTGTCCTCGGTGATCCTGTAGCTGGCAGAGCAGCAGCCACATGGCACAGCACGAAGCTGGAGAAAAGAGAAAAAAGATGATACTTCATATTGAGACTATGGTGACAAGAGAGGGAAAAATCAAATGTACAAGTTCAGATTCGGCCAGCGGCTTCCAGCTTGTTCTAATATTCCTCCAATTCACAATCTGGGGCGTCCCAAGAACCCTTCGCTTGCATGTGCACAATAGGAGATCTTCTGGAAAATGAACACCATTATTGCTCAAATCGGGTCCTGCAGCAGCATGCATAGCCCGGCATCCTACTGTAAATGGATTGCGGTGAATGGTCGTAATCAGAAAGAGTAGGTAGGAGAGTGGAGTACGCAGTATGGATTGACGTCAGGCCGCTGATCCAATAGATGCAAGGACGGCATAAATATCAAATTTAAAGAACCTGGAGTTTGATGTGATTGCTAATTGGCTGCTTCTCGTTTCAGCCTCACGGCATTTAACCTCAATTGGTTCATCTGAGCGGCGGAACCCTGAAAGGTTGATTGTTGAGAGCGTTCATGGTTGCAATGTACAAATTCCTGTTCAGGATGCGGGGTTCCAGGAGTCTGACCTCGGGAAGTCGCCGTTGGTTGCATGTGTATTCGCGAACACGGATGAGGCCGTCGTCGCTACTGAGGTTTTATAGGCACTTTTATGTTTTTACATTGCAAAATATCGATGTCGTGTACTATCGCACGGCAGTCTACAAATTTTTGCATTCAGCCCTCTAAGAGTGTCGGAAATCCCTGAATTAGACTCCAACCGACGCCACAACCACCCTTGTTCTAGCAAAAAGTACAACGCTATGACGAAAAATGTCTTTGTCGACCCTGACATCAGAGTAAACTGTGTAAGGGTGGTGATAAGTAAATTTGATTCTAGGTACAGTAGAGGAAAAAAACACTGCGCGCCGACAGAATGAGAGGCACAAGTACGATTAGAAAGCGATGTAATCATAAGGTAAGGCCGTATCGGCATGATTTCTGATAGAGCAAAGTTGGCCCAATGATAATCGAATCATTTGTATATGGTCGCGACAGATGATACGAGGAGCCGAGTAAGTCAGTACCAAGACTATGGTGGCTCAAGTATAGCGGCAGGGAATGAAAGACGAGCAAGCAAAAGAGTGAGATATTCCGGAACAGTTGCTTGTGTGATTGCGTCGAGTGATAATATGAATGGGCATCTTGTATGGCCATCAATCGAGATGAGGCGAATCTTGTCGACTGTTGCTGGGAAGTAATCTGGGTACTTTGTTGGTAACTGAGTGGGGTGCATCTCATGTTACACAAGTAATTTCCAACTCTTTCGCCGCACATTAATCATTTATTGTATTACACGTGTTATAATTTTTCCAGAACAAAAAATATGACTACTAAAATACGAGCACTAACTACCTTCAGTTGGCCTTTGGGTCGCAGTCTCGTTCTTCAAGTCAGCATCGCCATGATTTCAATACTCCTCAGCACCGCAATTCTGTTCACATCCGTAATCGCCCACTGCACTCAGCTTCAACTGATCACAGCAGTTGACTCCTATATTTTTGCGCAATTGACGGGAAACAATACCGCCTTCAAGGCTCGCTTCGACAACTCCACCTGGCTAGGCTACTATGAAAACTCCGTCAAACTTGATATCGATGCAGGAATTGTCAGCACACCTCTTCCCATAAAATGGCAACGCTCAATGTACGATACTACTGCCTGCGCAACATATTCTGAAGTCATCGTAAATAGCACGACCTCAACCCCATATGTAATTGGTACACAGCTCCGGTTCGCAAACCATAAAATCAACAAAGTCGATTCCATCGTCACGAAACCGGGAGACTGGCTTTTCAACATCACGGGCTATGCGCATTACTCCCCTCTCGAGAATTGGGGATGGATCAATAGTTCTGCGCGCGATACTCGTGAAACTATAAAGGCGGCTGCGGATGCTTACCTCGATCTTTTCAATAATCCCAACGTTACTGTGCCCTGGGGGATTCCATGTGTACGTCTTGAAGGAGGAATGTATGGTGATGATGGTCCGAATGGAACATGTGCGAATTACATCCCCAAAGGTGTACCAATTACCAGGAGGCGATATGTGATTTATGAAGAATATGGGAGTGTGGATGTCATGGTTGATTTTGGGAAAAGCGCATGGCCGGATAGTCATCAGTTTAGGGTTGAGGAAGGTAAGTTGAGATATGTGCATACGTTGACGCATTGTGGGGTTACGAACTGTGGGGTTGGGAATGGTACGGCTTTTGGTCGATTATGAGTGAGATTGTCAACGAGGGTGAATGAAATTATCTATTATTGTTTGGATAACTAAGCTCTCTTTTCAATCGTCGAATCTCTATTTTTTTGTTACCCTGCGGCTGGATTAAACTGAAAAGGGTTTGAACTCAAATTTCATATTTGCATCCATATAGAGTAATTGAAGGAGCTGTATCCTAACAGAAATCAATTTTCTTCTTAGGCTCATTACATGAAATCTTCCTTTGGGGAACTTGAGCATGGATTTCTTATCCTCAATAAACCTCCCAACTCGTAACAAAACTAGGACCCAGGCTATGTATTAGTTCCTATACCCTTTCTTAAGTTTGGCGTGACTGTTTTTCATGTGTGGAGAGGATAGCGGGTACGTGGGGATTGGAATGATCGTGGTAGGAGCATAATTGGGATGCCTTCCTTTCCGAAAATAACGCTCGATTCACACTGGCGCCTAGTACCACTTTCTTTTCTTGCGCGTGAAGGATGGCGTCGGCGAGGAATTCTATAGGATATTTGTTCATCTTTTCTTTGATGTCCTTGAAGTTGAAGACTTCAGCCGCCAATGCAGCAAAAAAAATCCGTAATTTCGCATTCGCGGAAGTATTCTCGTAGACCTTGATTATTTTGGGGACTGGGAAGACCCATTCATTTGTAAATTTCTGAAACAGAAGGTCTATGACTGCATTGCAGAGCTCTGGAATACCTCGGGCATCTCCGAAGACGTAAACATCAATCAAAATCTTGTATGTTACTGGAACCTCTCCACTAGGTGCAAGTTTTGTATAAAGATTTCCCGAGTAAAGCCAATGGAAAAAAACCCGGAATATGACTGGGCAGTCTTCGTCAAGATTGATAGAGTTGATTTCACCACCCTTCCATTCAGGCTTGAGCGCGTTTCGAAAGTACGACGAATAATGCGAAAGGAGAACATGGTGAATATAAAAAAGTGTATGTTTCTCTGCGCTTCCAACAGCAACAGTGATTATGAAGCCGTAATCGTCACTAATGTATGTTAATGGTGTATATACTTGCTTGATCATCGCTTCTGCACTTACGGAGAGGGACGGTCGGGGGTATGCGGACATTTCGGAATCTTGGTGAGCGGCTTGACATGCATGAGAGCGGTCTGGCGGGCTGTATTCGCCATCGTTGCTGATGCGGTTAGAGTAGGCTATTTCGTGCAGCAGAGTTGGAGAAGGTAAGGGAGAAGTGGTTGCGGCGAGTTGAACTGTAGCTAAATGGTGCGGCTTGGCAAGCGCGCAGTGAAACAGAATGCCCACGAAGGAGCTGTTTTTGTGTGTTGCAACGCAGAGTTCACATTCACTCCTCTTTGTAATTACACCCTAAAATAAGCTAGGATAATGGTGCGGTAGGCAATTGGCAGAAAAAATGCACACTTGGATTCACTGTTCCCACTACAAGTGGTAATAGAGTGATATGTTACGGTGATAATTGGAAAGTCACTCAAAAGGAAAGATTGAAGTGTAGTCAGCGGTCCTTGCAGTGTAGAAAGTGACAAAGGAGAACTCCATTCCATTCTATATACACAGTGTTTTTCTGAGACTTGCACGAAACTACCACTCACCACCGGGCTTCCTTGCCTATAGGCATTGGTCAGTAAAAGCGTCGGAGCCACCTCAGATTTACATACCAAGAGAGCCCTCTTACCACCCAGCTCAACCTCCAGTCCATCTGGGAATGTCCGCGGCGCACTCCTTTTGTCTGGGTAAAACGTGCTCGTGACTGCAAATAAACCAGCAACAGTCAGGCAAAAGGTACCAAACAAAACGCCTGCCCAACCAGGCTTGAAGTGGTCATAGTCGTGCAGTGAGAGGACTCCAAGAATATCGTGGTCTTCGTGGCATGGCTCGCCGTAGTTGCGTCGCTCCTGCTTGTCCCAGTAGTCGCCATATGGGTCACGCTTCGATCGCAACTCTGCAGGAGGGTTGATGTAACCGCCGTTTTGATTGGGGTCGGCGAGTTCCGCTTTCTCGGCTGCCGTGAGGGCTGTGCGAATCTGGGTGAATTGGGGTTGGAGTCGTGCTGTTGCGGGGACAAGGGCTCGGGTAAGCGGCCGAGCCGCTACAATGCGCCGGGAGAGCATACTGATAGACAATTAGATATATTTAGGGTTGTAATTAGGGAGGCCTTTTACGTTGCGGCGCTATTGCGGGGGTCTGGTGTCGTAGTGCACCTGATGTGAGGTTCACGATGAAGCGCGGTCATGATGCTTGGCATAATGGCTTGGCATTCAGAACACCACTAAACTGGTTGAGGAAATGCATCTGATGTTGCACGAAAGCATCGACATGATCACTGAATTTGGGCATCTAATCATCTCCAGCATATTCAGAGGGTGGGAGCATAACGAAACCATCATAAACCCACTTTTGCAATATTCTGTGGCGTAGTCGTTAAAGTTGCTCCTTCCACAACCTCGTTGTTAGCGCGCTATTTGAAGCAACCAGTTGACGCGGAGCCCAAATCTCAAAAACGAAAATCATAACATCACACTACCAAAATATCAAATCAACCTGTATAGCCCCAACCCAAACTTGTAACCGGAATTTGACCTCATCACGGTCATCACTGAATTCCAAGTCATCTTGCGAATCCAAATTTGGGGCATTACATGCTGATTCGAGGGTGCGCGCGGTGGTCTCCAGGCTGCACCCTTCCTCCCTACCCTATCTAACTGAATGGAAGAAGTAGTCAGGTCCGCCGACGCCGACATCGACCCCAACCCGCGACACAACTCGGTCCACGTCACCAACCCGCCTGATGCCACGCAAGATGCAGCTGTTATTCATGCGGATGCTACACATGTTATAAAGGACGAAGAGCCACTTGTGCTGGAAAATGAGGACGATGGTGGCGTCACACAGCTCTCGGTAAAGCGCCGGAAGTTGGACGAGAGCCATCATTCAAGCCGCTCAGTATCCCGCGCCATATCGCCGCCCTGGAGGTCGTTTACAGCCAACGGACCGACGACAGTATTCGAGAATGGCGTGCGAAAGTCATCACGTGTCAGTAAAGATACTGCGCCGCCTACGCCAGAGCCCATACAGCGAAATTCGCGCCAGACGACCAAGACGACGCAAACAAATGGCACACCGAAGACCGCCACTCGGCAAGGATCGCGTACAGTGTTGGGGCCGGTCTCGGCTACCAAGGGCAAGACAGTACCAGCTCTAAATAAAAAAGTTGCTGCACCATCACTGAGTCAGCCATCGCGCAAATCTGAGCGCCAGAGGAGGGCTTCGGCACTCACACATACATCGCCTCCCTTATCTCCTGTCCTACAGAATGGATCGCCTGAGAGTACGCGAAAGCGATCTGGCAGAACTCGAAGAGCCACGCATACTTTGGCAGATGACCCAGTACATGACACTCTCACAACACCTGCAACGAACGGTCACGATCCCTATGCTGGACTATACGCGTCGCCCGATAACTCCAACTCCTCCGTACCTGCCCCTCGCCTCCGCCTGCGGCTCCGAAAGCCTGATCCTCCGAACCGCCATCCCAAGCATGCCCCTCCTGAGACAAAGTATGCTTCCCTAGCTGATTGGCTAGAACATGATGATCCGTTGGAAGGCGATGAATCACAACGAGTCAATCAAGAGAAAGCAGAGCAAGAGGCTGCCCGTCGGTTACAAATCGTGGAGGCGGCTGAGCATGGAGTCTTGAGCCAGGCAAGTTGTAGCATCTTCGCCCCAGAGGCTGCCCTCGAGCCACCTCCGCATTATGCAAATTGGGATTATGTGGTTGCACATGCGTTGCATTTCAAGAAGTTGCTCAAAGAGGAGAAAGAGTATCATCGGAAGACGGCAAAAATACTGGCTAGAGAAGCGTACGATTTCTGGAAGAACAAGTTCAAGCGCAAGAGCGAAGACGAGATTGAGCAGGAGGAAACAGATCGACAAATGCTCCGATACAAGCAGGTTGTCATTGATGTGAAGGGTGCCTGGGCTAATGTCAAGATTGAAATTGACAAAGAGCGTGTGGCGAAGTGGGAAGAGGAGCAGGTGCAACTAGGGCACAAGGCTATGGATGACATGTTCAACCAAGCACAGGAGATTCTCGGTCGGAATGTCGCAGATACCGCATCGTCTTTGATAAGTGAAGACCGAGACTTCGACGAGGAAGGTTTTGGAAGCGGAAGGTCAGACGCCTCAGTGAACACCAACCGCGATGATATCATGTCTTCGAGCTCGGATAGCGAAGATGGGGAAGCACAGGACGAAGATGCCGATCTTACTGCAGAACAACTTCGCGCAAAGTATGAACAGCTTCCTGATCTTCCCGAAAGCAGTTCTGAAGTAGAGGCCGAATCCGATCAAGAAGAGCAAGTTGAGGATGGTTCAGAAGATGGCACTTCCGAGCCCACACCAGATCCCAATCTAGAAGACGAAATCATGACTGACTTCCCCGAAAACCCATTCCTCCACACGAACGGTTATCGTGATGACAACGATGTGGACAGAAAGAAGCCAGATGGCATCGATCCCGCTACTATTGAACTCGAAGAGGTTGACGAAGCCCTGTTAGATACGGACGCTGAGGGTAAGGCCTCCGAGTCTGGCAGTGAAGCTTGGTCGAGTGACGAAGACTCTGATGTAGACGAAGATGACGATCCAGTGGAAATGGAGGTAGAATCTGAGGAAGAAGAATCTGACGATGGGGATGCTGGTATGATGGGCTTTTTGGCACCAAGCGATATCAAGAAATTAAAGGAAGCAGCCAAGGCAAGGGTCGAGGAAGAACATAAAGAAAGTGATACTCAACAAGAAACCCCATTGAACAGCCACGCATCATCGCCTGTCGCAGAAGATGCAGCCAAACCATATACCAATGGGCATGGCGAGGCCAAAGAGGTTGATGAGATACTTGCGAATGGAAATGGGGAGCATACACCGCCAGTGGAGCGTTCTGAGGTGGTCGCAACAGAAGATGTTCAAGAAAAGAACCTTTCTTGCCCCAGCTCCCGCCAAGCATCGTCTTCAGGGAGGCGAGAAATTCCATCACTCTTACGAGGTACCCTGCGTGAATATCAACACGACGGACTTGATTGGCTTGCCAATATGTATGATTCCGAGACGAATGGCATCCTCGCCGACGAGATGGGCTTGGGTAAAACTATTCAAACAATTTCCCTTCTCGCCTATATTGCCGTCTATCGCAACATTTGGGGCCCGCATCTTGTCGTCGTACCCACGAGTGTCATGCTCAACTGGGAGATGGAATTCCGGAAGTTTCTACCTGGATTCAAGATTCTCACTTACTATGGTGACATTAACGAGCGAAAGCGAAAGAGATTAGGTTGGCGTAACATGGGTAAAGACATGTACAATGTTGTGATCACATCGTACCAACTCATCCTTCAGGATGCAGCAGCGTTCAAGATGCGTTCCTGGCACTATCTCGTTCTGGACGAAGCTCATAACATCAAGAATTTCAAGTCGCAACGATGGCAAACGATGTTGAACCTGCGCACACAGCGACGGCTCTTACTGACCGGAACACCTTTGCAGAACAATATTGATGAGCTATGGTCCCTGCTATACTTCTTGATGCCTGCTGGTTTTGCCGGAGAAGGTCGTATAGCTAGTCTCGAAGAGTTCACCCTGGCCCTCAAGGATCCCACAAAGCAGATCTTAGACCAGGGTCGACAGAAGCTGGATGTAGAAGCGCAAAAGGTGGTTTCGAGATTGCATGAAGTTCTCCGACCATATTTACTTCGAAGATTAAAGGCCGAGGTTGAGAAACAAATGCCAGGCAAATACGAACATGTTGTTTATTGTAAGCTCTCCAAACGACAGCGCCAGCTCTACGATGGCTTTATGGGCCGATCATCCACCAAGGAGATTTTGTCCTCTGGTAATTACATGTCGATCATCAACTGCTTGATGTCCCTGCGCAAGGTCTGTAACCATCCCGACCTGTTTGAAACTCGGGCGATTGTGACTTCGATGGCCATGCCGAAGTCTGTCGCTGCCCAGTACGAGATCAAAGACCTTCTCATCCGCAAGCGACTGCATGAGCGCAGGGAGGATACAAAAGTTAACCTAGATGCATTAAATCTTGTGTTTGCTCGACGCGAGCAAACACAGTTAGGACACGCACGACGCATCCACCACATCCGCGCGACGCGACCTTTGGAAGACTTGATAGAGCGTCAAACTCGCCGTTTCAACAAAGCGTCCGATACGCCCTCGTCTTCAGTACAATCTACATTGGCAGCGATGGCTCGGAGGGAACAATTGGCCGTCCGTGATCATTTACAATATTGTCTCACTCTCACTCGGGCTCGGACGCAGTTCATGCCTATCTATGGAAAGGACATCATCAATGCTGTCACTGTAGACTGGCACGATCATACCTTTGGAGCTCGAAGAGTAGGTATAAAAGTAATCAAAGCGAAGCCCTCTCAACAACATAGTACGTATCTGATGCAGCAACACTATAACCCATATCAGCAACCTTTCCCACAGGCGCACATTCAGCCAAGGCATGATGGGCCTGAGCTAGTGACTGTTCGAGACTACCACGGCGAGCTCGGCTTCAGGGGCCCTCGTTCAATTGCGGCTTCACTCGAATGGAACAACGAACAGATCACTCACTTTTATGATATGGTGCCGACTCTCGAACAACGTGCCGAAGCATTGGAACCCCTCGTCACTCGCTTCACCTGTGTTACGCCTGCAGTGGCGGCAGAGGAAATAGCTCCACTAACCTTGTCGAAGCGAGGAGTAGACCTAATTAGGTCCTCAGATCTAGCCCGCAAGCCAGACCCATTTCACGAATCGCGAATTCGGCAGTCGATTGCGTTCCCTGATAAGCGCCTCCTTCAATACGATTGTGGAAAACTGCAACGTCTTGCTACTCTCCTTCGGGACCTCCAGGCTGGTGGTCACCGTGCTTTGATCTTCACCCAGATGACCAAGGTTCTCGATGTTCTTGAGCAATTCTTGAATATCCATGGCCACCGTTACCTACGTCTTGATGGCTCAACGAAGGTCGAACAACGCCAGATTCTCACCGACCGTTTCAACAGTGACGATCGCATTCTTTGCTTCATTCTCTCATCACGCTCTGGTGGACTGGGCATCAACTTGACGGGTGCTGATACTGTCATCTTTTATGATCTTGACTGGAACCCCGCCATGGACAAGCAATGTCAAGACCGCGCTCATCGCATTGGTCAAACTCGCGATGTGCACATCTACAAGTTCGTCAGTGAATACACCATTGAATCGAATATTCTACGCAAATCAAACCAGAAGCGATTGCTTGACGATGTCATTATTCAAAAGGGAGACTTTACAACTGATGCTTTCAACAAAGTTACATGGCGTGATGCACTCGACGAACATATGGGCATCGATACCAGCGACGAAGCCGGTGCGGCTATGGACCGAGTCTTAGGTGAGAGGGCCGGCATCCTCGGTGACTCACGTGTTATGAACACCGTAGAAGACACCGAGGATCGCAATGCCGCCTCCATCGCGCAAAAAGAAATCGTCGACGAAATCCACGACGACCAAGTCGACTTCAACGAGTCCTTTAATGCTACACGGGCCACGTCCCCAACCACCGCTACCCAAGACGAAGAAGTCGACGCGGACGGCAACGAGAAAGAAAAACGTCACGTCGACGAATACATGCTCGGCGTGTACAGAGAAGAGTACGGCAATCAGCCCTACCGTCCCCCAACAGATCGGCAGAAGCGGAACAGAAAGGGCCAAGATCCCCATGTGCGGCAAAGGAAGAAAAAGTATTAGTGGGACTGTTGTTAGGCTTCCTGGGTTGAGAAGCAACTTGTAATAGTAGAATGTAATATGAAGCGTAGTAAGCAAGGATTTGTATACATGGGGTTGGCGCCAAATGATACTATCGAGGCATGATGCGGGGTTTGGTGGAAGGTTGCCTGGATAGGCTTATTCTCTGACCTGAGATAATGTATATCAATCAATATTCGATTATGCGCGTGTATAAGTTTGGTATGCTTCGTCTTGGTGGCTGTATAAATGGAGACTTGCGAATATCATCTCATCTTTATTTGAGTTTCGTGGATTCGTGGATGCTGCTCCACATAGCCCCTGGCTTTGTAGATTACACCCACATCTCTCAAGTTCACAACACCCCTAATAGTATCCATATATCCTTTATTATCTTCAATAGGTCATTCAATTAATACGCTAAAGCTAGGAAAGTCTAATCATTCATACAAGCCGAGAACAGTGTTTATCTCAGTCACAAATACGCCTTGAGAGTGGAACCTCATGTCATACATCCCCCAATAGACTGAAATAATATATGAATTACATCTGCACCCAGAGACATAATTCACCAAAATCAAACAACACCTCCACTACCACTACTAGGAAGCCCCATATCCACATCCTGATCATGCCTATGATACTGACTACATATCAAATCCCGCTTCACCCTCAACCACGCCTCCTGCGCCACCCTTCTCCCCCTCTTAAACGGCACAACCCCATGCCTCGCCGCAAACAGCAAACAATCAGACATAAACTCCGACGGCAAGCTCGGATTCCTCTGCACAAACTGCGCGCAACCGATATTAACAGCGACGTCGACAGCCAGCTTCCTCAGCGCGGAATCAGCTGGTGTGCACCTGTATATGTCGCGGACCATGTCGAACGACATTTTCTCTTTGCCGGGCTGCACGCTTGAGAAGAGGAAGTCGACGAGGGCGTTGTGCAGCGCGTTGGAGTCGTAGCGGAGCGCGAAGTCGAAGGCTTTGGGGATGTAGCGTTCGCTGAGGAGGTCTGGGAGTTGGCCGTTTGCGATGAAAATCATGAAGAGGTTGACTATTTCCCAGTATTCGAATGCTAAGATATATGTGGTTTGCAGTGTTCCGTCTTCTGTTAGGCGTCTGGAGTGCTTTTGTTAAGTTTGGTCTGGGCTGGCAGTTCATGGTTTGGTTTGAAGGAGGCGTGTTGGAGAGAGGGGAGGGGGGGCTTACCGGTCATTGAAAAATTTCGAGGCGCATGAGAGCTGTGCGCTGAGGGCGTGAAATACTTTGCCTGGGGCGTTGACGATGGCTATAGTCACGTTCTGATCGGTCCAGTCGGCTGGGGCGGGTATAAATGGCATTCCACAGGGGATGGGAGGTGTGTTGTTCATGCCGTTGGTTGAAGGTGTATGTATATAGGAAAAGAAAGGTCGTGATACGTGTAGGAAGCGGGCTAGGTACCTAATACTCGAAGCTTGTCAGTGATGGAAGACGAAGTGAACGGGGGAAGTGGGTGTGTTATAAGAAGGGGGTAACATTAGGCAGGGGAATAGAATATTTATATACTTTCATAGGTGATACATTACTTCAACAGTGAGTACAGTATGACGCACCAAAGTCATGTCAAAACAGTCAAGCAAACCAAACCAATACAGAAAATAACATGACTCCTATCAGATGAACCGCTAGCTAATCTACTCATATCGTGCCAAAGTTCGATTTCTCTCGTGTCCACTCATAAACCGAAGACTCCACGGGCATTATCATTATTTAAACACATGCCACCGCAACCCAAACGCCCGTTACCATCTCCAGCCGAAACGAACATGAATAATGCAGGAGGTATCAGACATCGAAGAGACATGAAAATAACTTTGAAGCAACAGGAAGACCACTACCGTCGAGGAACTCCGCCTACACCCATGTTACCCGTCATGCGGCCACCACCAGCGTTCAAGCTTTGGCGTACGATAGCCTCAGCAGCTTGTGCCGCGGCTAGGCGCTCCTGTTTGTGTGTTAGCAACCTGTGTGGAAGGTATACGTGTCTAGGGGTATACGTGGCAAGTAACATACCTTTTGCCTGCTTCGATCCTTCAAATATCTCTCCGCCTCGGGTCTCATGCGTAAAATTCTCAAAATCATATCGTCATTAGGCTCCGCTTGAGCTTCCTTCCTCTTCTCCTCCTTTGCCTTCCTCATTGTACCCAAGTTCCTTGATAGCATAATGGTCTTGTGCTTGCGCGTAGGCATACCGACTAGCCCTGCTGCCCCGCCAAACTGGTGACCCGTCGCAGCGGGTGCAGATAACCTGTTCATCCGTGCATTTTGCTCCTGTGCTCTGCGTGCGCTAGCCGCGGCCATTGATTCAGAGGTGCGAATCAAATCCTCGGTATGCTCGAAATAGAAGAAGTTGAGATTTTGGAGCTCATGGTACTTGGGCGACTTAAGCACGTCGATAGGCACGCCGTCGACATTGCCATCTTCATCTGCCGCGTTGAAGAATTCAAACAACATCTTTAGCCATTTGAACACAATATCAAGCTCCTGTTGCGTCAAAGGTCGCTGTTGCGATGGCTTATCGGAAAGTGGGGGAACAAGCAGAGACTCTATCGTTGCTAGTGCTTCTTTCCATAACCGCGTCATAACCATGATCATTGCAGCATCTGTCAGAGTCTGCTTCATGATAGCGAAATTGTCATCGAAGTAACTGAAGAGAGGCGTAAGTGCTTGAGAGATATCCTGCGGTGTTGGACCCTGAGCGACAGATTGAGGTCGAGCAGTTCGGAAAAGACTGGTGACAGAGTTCACAGAAATACCTTTGTTCAATAAAGCTCTTAGTGTTCGTCGGGAAAGAATATCGTTGATAACAGTAGAGAGCTGTTTTTGTCAGTAAGAGTAAACCACTTCAACATCAGAGTCACTCGCCTTGTCCGTAATCTTTCGTGTCATATCTCGCTCAGTCCTCTTAAGTGTTCTGAACGACTTGCCAAAGTAAAACTGGATGTCGTCTCGCTCGCCTTCCATACTCACACGGAGCAAGAGCCGTCCCTGTGTGTCAAGATCTAGCCAATACTCGCGTGGCATATAGTCCCTAAAATGTGACGGATCGAGCTTGAGCGAAGTGCGACCAACACAGTCATGGTCGCCCAGTGCGTCCCAATCCCATATCGTTGCGACAATGTTTAGCGGACCGTTTGTGGTAATATCGATCGTCTCATCCCACCGAGGATTTAAATTGGCATAGATGACTCGTGTTTTAGCTAGTCGCTTCTGGTACTCATCACCAAGAACAACATAGGGATCACTAAGCCCATTGATGTCGCAAGCTTTAAGATCTTCTGCTTCGATGATCTTAATAGTGAACACATAGTTGTTGTTGCGAAGACGTTGTGCTGGTGGAGGAGCTCGCTTCTGGATGACTTCTGCGCATGCGTCGACTCCAATCTCGTGCTCTAGCTTATCTAGTTGCATCATCGCATACTCAATATTGTTCAGCTTGACAAGAGACTACCATAATTAGCGCTGTAGACTATGTCGGACGGGAGGACCACTTACTTCAGGGTAGAATTGGAACGGCTCGACCTTCTCCTTTTGTGCGTAAAGGTCCTTGGCCATAGATATCCACTTTTCTTGCCGTGTTTGACGAGCAGCCGCCTCTTGTTCTGGTGTCATACGATCCATTTCCTTGCCAAACTTCTGCTCCACTAGCTCGCAGTATCTGGCAAGAGCGACGCCAATAGACTTTGAGACTGCAGTCATGAACTTGGCATACTGAAAGTCGTCGTCCCAGTTCAAGCCGACGATTTGCTCAATACTTTGGTTGAACGATCGGAAGATGTCTACTACTGAAATGCTATGTCGTTCGTCGTCATTAGGTATCTGATTCTGTGATTCAATCTGAAATTGGTCCACCTTGAACGCATTTTCTACCCAGCCTAGTAAATTCGAATCAGTCATTTCGATCCACCTCCAGACGAATTCCTGCAAGAGATCCTCAATCTTAAAGGCAAAGCTTTTCTTCGGCAGAGCATCACCGTGTATACGACGAATCTCAACAAGCTCTTTGTATAAATCGAACCCATCCTGGACCGGGACAGCCACATTTTTGCTATGCGCCACTTCCAGGATGCGAGCTACCAAATCGCGGGCGTCTGCGGCGTATGCCGGAAACACTTCCTCGACAAGGCACATCATCGGACTAACGCCCATAACCTCTGGATTCTTGCGATAACGTTTTTGAATCTTCTCGCATAACTTGACAACTGCTCGGCCTAGTTCAATGACATGATAAAATTCCCATTCTTCCTTTGTTTCAGGAATGTGTTTCGCGAGGAGCTCACCATAAACCTCTCCCGCTTTCTGCTTCAAAGCCAGTTTGAGCTCGTCTGCAAATTTGTCCAAATCCTCAGGCGTCCCCGAGAATGCTGGATCGTCATAAATGTGATTCTCCAAGATGTACATGATGGGCCCAACTGGTGGAGCTTTGTTAGCAAACACATGCATTAGCAGCTCGAAGAGTTCCCGTAGTAACGCCTCGTTCAATGATAGCAGGATCTGTTGATTGAGCGCATAGTCGTGGATGGTCCACTTTGTGCGGTCGAAGAGTGCATCCTGTACTGGAATGTGACTCATTCTGTTAGATTTTTTGTCTGTCGGTGGGGGTTCTTTGACGTAGTTGAAGGCTTCATCAAGGGTGTCCAGACTAATTTCTTGGTTGACATATTTCTCACGGATTACGTCCATCAATAATATGAGTCGCGAGAACTGTGGTATTCTCCACCTTACAGCAATTTCGTTTAGAAGTTCTGTAGACTGCTTAGATAAGAGCTTTATAGCGGGTGTTTCGCTGGTCGCTTCACTTGCGTGAAGCTCTGCGTCGGCCAAATCATGGGTCAACGCCTGTTTGAGTAGTGTGCGGTAGTATGTGCGTGGATCTGAAGGGATGAATGTATATGAATCTCCGTCATCTGCGCCATCATCTCGAATGTTGAGGCCACTCATATCGACGGGCTGGTCAATGATATATGAAGAACCATTCTGAGACGACAGTGACCCTTGCCTAGAAGGATCAGTATATCCAGGATCTAAAGACACATTGGGTTTGAATTGCGGCACTGAGCCGCCTGGTGAGCTTTTCGCGAGTTCCGGGTTAGACTGGAGAATGGCCAAGATCATCTGGGAGATATCAGGGGCTTCTTGTTGTTTCCAAGCTTCAAATGCTTCTTCGAGATCAAAGTCGTCACTGTTCAATGTCTTCTTAGTCATGAGGCTGAGATGAGCTTGATAGGTCTTGAGGTCCTGTAGCGCAGCCTTTTCTGTCCACACTGACTTGTGTCTATTTATATCTGCCTGCACATCTGAATAAGAGATGGAGAATATGCGTGACACAACTAGAACGAGGGGCATGTCTTTGACCTCGTAGGTTCGTGGGACCTCGACCTCGATGGTGGTACTGCCTTGTCCGCCATTGCGCTGATCGCCCGTTGCAAGGTCTTGATCATGTACTAACAACTTTTTCTCCATCGTAGCCAAGCGTTGAGCGAGCTCAGGCCTGTCCCTTGTCCAGTCGTTGTCTTTCAGAGTGGAGCTGATTAAGCGGATGAACAGTGCAACGTGTCTGTCCACCATGAGCTTCCAGCCGTCATCTGTTGGCGGCTTCCCCCTTGACAGCTCCTTTGTAGCGTTTGAGAAGAAGATCAACAGCAAATCTTCGACCCTCCTATCTCTTTCCATATTCTTGCGAAATCGCGGATCCTTGAATTCATTCAAGAAGACAGCAAACGTCCGTTTCACGGTAGCATCCCTGTACTCGGGCATTCTCTCTGTGCCCATGAGCACCTTGGTCATGCGCTTGTCCAGTTCTCCCATAAAGTTGTGAGGGAAGCGTGTGCTTTTTGAATCCCGTATCAGGGAGAAGTCCTTGACTAGATCTGTGACCGAAGTTGAGGCGCGCTGTACAGGCTTGGGTGCTGCAGGCACATGTTGGACTCGCTTCTGACGCGGTTGTAGCAGGTAGGCCAGGTAGGCCACACGCAAGGCCCATAGGTAGGCATCTTGGGCAGATACAGCACGCTTGTTGCGTGCATTTGCTGAGCCGTGGCGCTGTAGACGGTCCCGTGCCTGGACGCTGTTGATTCTGCGATTGCTGCCCCGCGAAGTATCCATGGCGGAGCGAGCGTATGAGGAATCAAGAAGATGTAGTAGGAAGTGCGAGTGTGAGGTCGGTTGGGCGCATATCAGAACTGAAGCTGGCCGCGAGTCGAGTGGTGCGAGCGTTCAGGGCCGCAGCTGCCCAGTGGGATGTTTGGTGGGGTCGGTCGATCGGTCGCTCCTGCCCTTTCTTGCAAGCTGTAGTAGTTTGTCCTACGCTACAGCGTCTTTTTCTTCTTCTTCTTTTGCTCTCAAAGGTTGGCACTTCACTCTTCACAGGGAAAACAGCAGTCAAGTTGGTGCAGCTACTGTCGGGCGCACGCAGCGGCGGCAAGCGGATCTCGCTGTGGCGGAAGCTCCACCAAAAGTGCGTCACACGTTGGTCGTGGGTATTGGACAGGGCTGCACGTTCCATTTATTAAGTGTCGGTTTGACCTCAGCTCCTGAAACATGACTTTAATTAGCCACAACGTGCCAAAAATGCCCTTCATTTGCTGCGCCAGGTTATGGCAAAGACATGGGCGCGTGCGAGTAGATTTGGAGTTGTTTTTAGTTGTCTTGGGCCACTGGCTGATATCCATGTGGTGCTGAATTCATACCTACCTAGGTACCTAGTAACTACTCGAGTCTCTATTTGGACAAGGACCATCTATCAGGCAGTTTGTCTAGCGAGCAACAAGGGCCCTGCTCCAACATGCAGGCCCGAGGACCATGGACCAGCATCATCGCACGTGCGCGTGAACATTTCCATCTCTACTGATTCTACTCTCTCTAACATATCTGTCTGCTGCCATCATCGCGCCGTGCCATCATCCTATATGCGTCTTCTCATTCGACAGGCCCCACAATGCTTAGGGTCGATGCGCCAAGCTAAGCCGTCACATGCATGGAATGGCTGTTATTGCTAATTAGCTACTCTGTGACCATAATCATCCTCTGATCATGATCTTCTTACGACCAATTGCATACTTTGCTCATGCCTCCGACCTGTCGTTACGCGTAGCCGAGTAGTTTTCACATTTTGGCGTGTTATCGTTATTGATACATGCCAGCCTTGAAGAAAGAGCATGAGAGCGTTCTAAGCTGGGAGAACTGGCCGCCATAGAATTGTCCTCCTTCCTAGCCACCTCACTTGCCCTTGCAGCTCTACTAGGACTGCATTTCCTCCTTTCAGTTTTTTTTTTGATTCCCGAGGCACAAATCGCGACAACAACAATCTACGACAACCACTACACGCGTCACAAACATCACAAATCGGCTCACCACTGGCCCGAGACCAATCTCAGATTTGTCTGTCTTATATTCCGACTCCACCACACTTTGGCCTTTTACCATGGCAAGCTCTCAAAGCCCAACAAACCCGGCTGACCGCCCCCGCCTCACCGAAGCACAGAAGAAGGAGAACCACATTCGCTCTGAGCAGAAGCGGCGAGAGGCCATCCGTGAAGGCTTCGATAGACTTGCCTCAATCGTACCAGGCATGGAGGGACAGGGCCGCAGTGAGGCCGTGGTCCTTGAGGCAACGGTCAGATACCTGCGAGAGCAAATTGTCGCGCGCAACAAAATCATTGCCGAGGCACAATTGCGAGGGGTTGACACCACTGGGTGGGAACTTCCGGAGAACACGCTGGACGCCTGTGAGGCACAGCTTAAGCGGTTGAGGGACGAGGAGCAGCAACAAAATGGAATGCAAGCCAAAGAGTAGCTACACATATACAAGATACCCAACGATTTATTAAAGATACGCGAATTGGAGAACCACTATCACCATTGTCGCGATACAGCAAATGTGGATGGTTAAGCACATGCACTCATGGATTGTTGCAGACATGCACGCCGAGATATTGGGCATGTGCGCGCACATGATGGCCTTGAGGAGGCGTAGGCATGTGCTGTATAAAGTCACACCACAAATTAATACCACACGACCATTTTCAATCTCACTTCAAGATGTCTCATTGAAAATATTTGAGACATCTGAAATGCAGATATACATTAGGCGTTCAATTTACTTATTCAAGATCTGTGGACCATACTTACTTCACGTATGGGGTGGGGCACTGGGGATAAAGTACATTCACTCGTGCACGAGCCAGATGTTATCGATAAGCCCCAAGAAAATATCTGGATGGCCTTGCATTGAGACTATTTCACACTCAAAAAGCCAAACCTGAATCAAATTAAAGAACCCAATATGTCGTTCAGTTTCGGGTTCTCTGGTGATGACATAGAAGAAGATCCAAATGATGTGACTGAGCAAAGCCAGCAAGAGCAAGGACAAAACACTGAAGCACCACCACCAATTGCAGCCAGAACACATGACTTGGATGAACTGGTAGGTATGCAGACTTTTAAATTTTCTGTTATCTATTTTCTTCGTACATCTATCAATATGCCTGCGGTCAGATATCTACAGTACATTAACATCTCTGCAGCTCTCAACATTGCCTGATAAAATATCCTACTCCACAATCACCATAACAAGCCCCAAAGGATTCACAGCACGCCTCCCACGCCGCGAACTCTTCGATGTACGCCTCCAACTCATGGCCGAAGACGACGGCACAACCTCAAACCCACTAGCCGGCCTCGAAGTGCGTTTACCTAACATTCCATCCCTCTCCTCCCCTTTCCCACACCACTAATCTCCCACCCAGGACTCCGACCTCCAAACCAACATCTACGAAGGCGGCTACAAGACTTGGGAATGCAGCATCGACCTCGTAAAATTCCTGCTCGACCGCGGCCCCCGCAAAGACCTCGACGACCTCGTCCGCGTAAACCACGTCATCGAAATGGGTTGCGGAAGCGCCCTACCAACCTCCCTCCTCTTCCAATACGCGCTCAAAAATAGCCTGAGCATGTACTTCACTCTAACGGATTACAACGCCGACGTCCTCAAACTCGTCACGCTGCCGAATTTACTCTTGACGTGGGTTTCCTCGCTCGACGAGGCACAGAGCCATTCCCTTTTTGCTGAAAATGAATCGAATCCACTGCTAGGTGCGGAGGATCATGGCGAATTGTATATTTCGCCGGAACTTCTGAAGCGGTTTCGGGGAACGCTGAGCGAGCTGGGGTTGACGCTTACGCTTATTTCGGGGTCGTGGTGTCCTACTGATGCGCTGCTTCAACTTGTGCCGTCGTCGCCTGATCTGAATACTTTTGTTTTGGGGTCCGAAACGATTTATAGTCCTGCTTCTTTGACGGCGTTTACGGACGCTATTGTCGAGTTGATGAAGAGGGTTAAAACGGGCAAGACTGTTGTGGCGGCTAAGAGGGTGTATTTTGGAGTTGGGGGGAGTGTAGACGGTTTCAGGCAGGAGTGCGCGAGTAGGGGGTGTGTGGCGTATGAGATTGATTTTGAGGGTTTGGGTGGCGATGGCGAAGGGGGTGTGAGGAGATGTTTGTTAGAAGTGCAGATGTATTAGGAGTGCATGAGTAATGTGATGTTTGTGTATTCATCATGCGCTATGGGCTATGAAAGATAAGGGTATTTGAAGATACACCAAGAACGAAAATCCTCAAATCCTAACCCTAGAAATCAAAAAGCTCCAATAGCTTTCCATAACCGCAAAGACGCCCCTATCCAAGTCCTATCCTCGGAATATGCCCCACCTACTTCGCCTTCACCGTAACAACTGGCGTGTTTTGCCCCGCCGGAAGCTCCCGTATACCACCAGACGCTTCACTATTCTTGATTCTATTCCGATACGTCTCGCCCTCAACACGCATCGACTCGCCCCTAGCCAGTCTCAGGCGATCGACACCCTTCTCAATAAGGTCCACATGATACGAGATAGGGACTCCGCTGCGCCAACCCAGCACTTCCGGGGCCGCAACACCATCACGCAAGTTTTCAAGCTCGGCCTGTATTTCTTGCAACTTGAGTAGTGTTTCGCTAACATGTTTGAGTGCCTTTTTACGATACGCAGAAATATTCCCTAGAAGATTGAGCTGTTTGGCATTAGACTTGACGGATGCTGAATTGCCGCCGAGTTTTGTCCATAGATAAGAGAGCAATTCATCTTGGTTCTTGGTTATCGTTTGGTCGTCATTCGTGGAAATGGAGTGAATGGTGTCCAGTCGCTCGTCCAGGTTCTGAAGAACTTGCAGCAACGCTTGAGCAGTCTCAATCAGGCGCGTGATTTCTTCTTTGTTCTGACTAACATGCTTCAAATACTGATCGAAGATGCGCTGTTGGAGTGTAGGCGATGGAGACACAAAATTAGCTGTCATCGCGTTGAAGAAACGACCAACGGCACCAATAGACGCTTCTTTCTCTTCGAGGCCCTGCAAGACGGCCATAGTCCAGGTGTTTGTTGCGATGACACGGTCCATCGTTGCTCCTATGCGGGAGTTGTAGCGTGAGAGATCGATAGACGCTTCATTTGCGGTGAGAACGAAATTGTGGAACTCTAGATCAAGCTGATTGCGCGAGGGAAGACGTGAGTACCGAACCAGAGTACGCAGGTCACGAATAGCCAGCTCGGAATCCTTAATGGTCGCCGGAAGAGTGGATACATCCTGTGAGGCATCCAGAATATCTTCAAAGCGTTCTTGAACATGAATGAGTTCTTCAAAATCAGCATGGTTGCTTTGTGGAACCCTACCGCACATGGAGAACACATGAGAGGAAAATGGCAGTAAACAAATGGGCTCCAAAGCAGACGAAACTCTTGAATACACCAGACTAGATGCCAGTTGTAAACCGAATACGATGATGGCAACACCCAAGATGACCCCAAGGATTGGCTTGAGAAAGTGTCGATTCGCGTAGCTAAAAAGGTCCCAGAAGTAGGCGAAAAGGGGTTTGGCTACATGTTGATAGACAAGATTGACATAATGCCATGGGCCAATGGGTTCCCTTTGGTTGGGATTTTGAATGGATTTGGCAGAACGCCGGTTGGGATCCTTAGGTGAAGCGTTTGGAGCGTTGCGCAATGAAGGTTGGCGTTGCTTCCGACTTCGAATCTGTGAGTTGCGTACTGGAGTACTATCCACAAACCCACTCGCTAGAGTACTTGGGGAGCCGTTGACAGAAGCGCGAGGCATGATGAAGCTTGGTTCTGTGAATTGAGATTTCGCACGAGATAACGTTGTCGACCGGCGCGCACTAGTTGAAGAAGCTATCTGCGAGTGTCTTGGAGCAGTCTGGTCTGGAGTTTGAGGTGGTGTTGCGTGTGTTTGGGTCGATGAATGGCGGCGGGCATTTCTCGAGACAAGTGGAGTTGCTTTGTCTGTGTGCTCCTGGACGAAGTCTTTGTCTGAGCTATCATAGGCAGCGTCATTCTCTATGCCGCTATCCAGGCCACTTTCTGGGTCGCTAGCTGTATGGATAGATGTGTCTGCATCGGAAGAATACTCTGCATCATCCCAGCTACTCCCCATGCTGCCTTGCATTTGAGGTGGTCGTGACCGTGCACTCATCGTCAGTCTTAAGATGTTTGAGATCGTATGACGGAAAGGTTGAGGTTGAGGTTGATATTCGGAAAATTAGAGGAGGGAATGAAACGAAAATGCGTAGATCATACGAAATAGTAGCCTGGCTTGTAGGTAGGTGGGCGGGTGAATGATCATTGCCACCCAATGTGGAAATGGGTGAGTGACGTGTTGCGCCAACGAATCAAGGTACAGGCACGTGTGGCACGCATTTATTATGAAAAATATATTCCTTGCTAGTCGGAGCAAGTCTATAGCTGATTATCTTTCTTTAGTGCCCAATAGCAAGCATTCACTCAAGTGAGTGTAGTTACTACGTCATGTTAAAGGCGGGTACTGCCAAGACGCTAGTTTAGAGAGGGCAGCTTTGAGGCTGATGCGACGATGAAGCTGATAAAAGTCCAGATGCCACCATTGCGCCCGCTTTCTCACGCTTTCAATGTCACCAGACACTTTTGGCTGAGACCCACAATCGCGCGTCGTCATGCCCCTATTATATTTAGGAGCTGTTCGTGCTCTGCGCCGCAGCAATTACAGCATACGGTGACCATCGATGCTACTCCCGCATCCACCGATCTACCCACGCCTGCTACTGATCACCGAACCCTTGCTCAGACTCATAATCTCTTCATAACATCTCCATATAGCCCGGGATCGCCGCTCATTCTACCCAACGGCGCATACGTCTTTCAGAAACTACAGTCTTTCTTACGAGCACAATACCCTCAGTTTGGCTTTCAAGAAGTCATCACGCCCATCATATACAAAAAGTCGCTATGGGAGACATCAGGGCATTGGGAAAACTATGCCGAAGACATGTTCAGCGTCAAGGGTAGAGGTGCTATAGGACAGTCAGACAATGCGCAAATAAGAGAGGATGAAGAGTTTGGCTTGAAGCCAATGAACTGTCCAGGCCACTGTCTTTTGTTTCGAGATAAGATCAAGAGTTATCGAGACCTTCCAATAAGATACGCAGATTTTAGTGCTCTGCATCGAAATGAGGTTTCTGGGTCATTGACTGGGTTGACTCGAGTCCGTCGATTTCACCAGGACGACGCCCATATTTTCTGTCGGCCGGATCAGATCCTTTCTGAAATTGAGCAAACACTCAAATTTGTAGGAATGGTATACAAAGTCTTTGGTCTCGGACCTTACAAGTTGCTCCTGTCTACCCGACCCAAGGACAGCTTTATTGGTACTGTTGAAGAATGGGACCGTGCCGAGCAGCAGCTCTCTACAGCTCTGGATAACATTGGCAGCGAATGGGCGATCAATGAAGGAGATGGTGCCTTCTATGGCCCTAAAATCGATATCATATTGAAGGACTCGAACGGAAAGGAACATCAAACTGCTACCATTCAACTTGATTTTCAACTACCACAACGTTTCGATCTACAGTACCAAGCCTCTCCTGATGAGCTAGAGTTAGGCCTACAGACATCAATGGATACAGGCCTTGATGCAACTCATCGCCGTCCAGTCATTGTTCATCGTGCAATCTACGGCTCGATAGAGCGTTTCATGGCATTGCTCATCGAACACTATGCTGGAAAATACCCGTTTTGGTTGTCACCGCGTCCAGCGGTCATCCTTTCATTAAACTCGGACCCCAAAGTTCTAGCGCACGTTTCGCATGTACAATCTGTACTCTCCGGTGTGACATCCAACGATATACCGTCAACTGCATCTGTCGCATCGCCAAAGCCGCTCCCCCTATCAACTGTTCAGCTCCCTATCGATGTTGACACAAGTGATCGATCGCTTGGTAAGAAGATTGCTGAGGCACGCGTGAAGAAGTACAATCATATAATAGTTGTTGGTGGCAGAGAGGCTGAAAGTGGCGAAATGAACCTGAACATCGCAAATCAGCCGAATGGCGAGGCAACGATAAGCCTACTGGAAAATGCGCTTGGTCGACAGCTTACCGAGAAGGAAAAGACAAAGGGTACAAATATTCGAATAGACGTTGCCCGGACGTATTTTGAGGGTTTATCAAACTCTTTCTTGTAAACTGTTTAGGCCACTACGAGGGATACCAAACACTTTCTGCATTTCAGTGTATGGTGAACGATCCGGAATCAACAGTCCGCCTACTGGGCTGGTTTCAAATCTTAAATGGTGATCAACTAAGAGGATCATAATTCGTTGACATTGCAAGGGTGTATTACCCAAAGTCGGCGAATCTTGTCGAGTCTGCCTTCTCATGCTCAATCCCTACTCTTCTAGTAAACATAAATGAAGTCCTCATTCTCCATATCAGTCATGTCAGAAAATCCATGGTCCTGCCCTTGTCTCTGCGTTTCTCCGCCCCCTTCTAGCTCTATATTCTTCCCCTGTGTCATCTCTGCCTTTCTCAACATACTCTCATCGATAATAGCAGCGGATTTGCCTAATTCCTCTCTTCGTTTTGCATGGCGTTTGTTCAATAATGCAAGGTATAATGGAATCAGCAACGATACGATGCTGACTATTATGAACATGGCCAGACTGGATATTAGGCCAGGGCGATATAGCGGTGCATCGTCGATGGAGTATAGCAAGGGGCCGATAACGTTACCCGTACACATTCCGACAAATACTACAGCGGATGTACACTTCTTCTTTGTGTCGCCTGCAACATTCTGGACATGCCATGCATAGATAAGCGGAGTGACGGCAGCGAGGCAAGACACAAGATAGAATCCGAACAACAACACCCCTTTGTGCTTCCGAGGTATAGTCAACATGAGAATAGTTCCTATCATTGGTAGAACGGCGACGCAGGAAATTGCCACTCCTTTTCGCTTGAACCTAGTAGCGCCCCAGCTGGAACCAATGATCACGATGATTTGAATAGCTCCAAAGGGAATGTTAAAAAGAAGGGCCTCGAAGTTTGTATAGCCAAAGTCTCTGATGATTAGATTTCCAAAAGTGGAGATGCCGCCACTCGCAATTCTATAAAGCATTGTTAGCAAGAAAGAACATTAGCCAAGTACTCAGTGGCACCTACGAGATTGCAACGATGAGAACGAACCAGCACCAAGTCTTGAGATCTAGGAACGTCTCCCATACTTGTTCCCACCTCCAAACTCCGGACTGAATCCCCATCTGATTAGCCCTTAGGCGTTCTGTTGCGATGAATCTCTCACGCTCTGTTAAATATTTGGCTGACATGGGTGAGTCAGGCATGAATATGAGTACAACAAAAGCGTATGCTACTGTCAAGAGACCGCAGAACAAGAAGATGATCTGATACTTCCACATAGTTTTGCTCTCAATATGGCCAAGACCGTAGGTAAAGAGAGCGCCGACGATAAATGTAACTCCATTCATCGCATTCCAGTACGCGGTACGAAGAGTCTGCTCGCTTCTCCTCCACCACATTGTCGTTGTAGCGACACATGCTGGCGCGATCATCGCCTCGAAACTTCCCAGCATAAATCGGAGAGCTAGGAGAGAGGGAAAGCTTGTGCAAGCAGACATAATGGCGAGACTGCTTCCCCATAGGAGTATCGCGCCTGCAATTATTTTTCCAGTAGGGAATTTGACCAGTAAGAAGGCTGCGAGTGGTTGCATGACGAGCTGGGCGAGGTACAAGATGGAACCCAGCCATGAATATTGCTTCCCGACAAGACCTGCGCCTTCGCGGATATCAAAGATGGACACATATCCTAGCGTGGATTTGTCGAGTTGCTGAAAGAAGTATGCACCTAGAAGTAAAGGAAGGACACGAAGATCAATGCGCTTCAAGACAGCGCGTTCCTCTTCAAACGTGAAAACTTCATTTTCGATGTGAGCCGTGGCCAAGAATTTGGCTGCAGCATCAACATTATGGGGAATAGTGGTATGGGGTGCTTGCTCGACATGCGTAATATCGTCTCTTATCTCGTTGGGTGTCGCCATTACTGTAAAGTGTGAAGGTGGGCACGACATTAGTCTGCAGCTCCACTGCCTTTATCAAAATCATCTTCATACTCAGAGATCCGCTACCGAGTGTCTTGAATAACCATCCCAGAAGCTCCATCACATAGGTTTGCTCAATACATTCGGGTACGCAAGAAGAAGAGAAAATCCACGTATGACTGCTTGCCCACTTTGCATCTACTGCACAATACTCGCATTAGCCTGTGCTGTTTACAAGGATATTTTCCCCACACTGCAGTACGAAACGGCATATCCCAGTTGTGGATAATATTCGGCATCCCCATGGGGGGTGGGGCGGGCAAGGGAAGGATCGACGAAATGGTGCCGATGTGTCAGTGTCGGTGCATTGTGACCCGAGGGTGCGCGATATCAGCTACACTGATCGTAGACCACTCCTTTCTTATAAAGCTGAAGTACATTAGCGTCTTGACTCGACGCTCCCAAAATAAAAAATCGAGTAACTAGAATAGCATGGCGGAGACATCGAAACAAAAAAGATATGCTGTTATTGGTACTGGTGGCCGGTCATCTTTCTACTACTCCGCAATTGCAACAACTTACAAAGCTACTTCGGCCATTGTAGCCCTATGTGACACCAATCAAACACGCCTCGACTATGCAAACTCGCAATTGCAAAATCTTGGTCATGCTTCGGTACCCACTTACAAAGCTCAAGATTTTGATCGAATGATCGAGGAAACAAAACCAGATGAGGTGATCATCACAACCATCGATCGAACACATAATATCTATATCGTTCGCGCGCTAGATTTGGGATGCAATGTCATCACAGAGAAGCCGATGACCATTGATATACCACGTTGTAAGGAGATATTTGATGCAGTAAAACGAACCGGTCGGAAAGTCAGAGTAACTTTCAATTACCGCTATGCGCCCCATAATACCAAAGTTTGGGAACTTTTAAGGTCTGGCGCTATTGGAGAAGTCACTAGTATTCACTTTGAATGGATGCTCAACACCTCACATGGAGCCGACTATTTCCGGCGTTGGCACGCAAACAAGAGGAACAGTGGCGGCCTGTTGGTTCACAAATCGACACATCACTTTGATCTCGTGAATTTCTGGTTGAATTCACGCCCATCAACTGTTTACGCTCAAGGCGATTTGAAATTCTACGGCCGAGAGAATGCGGAGAAGCGCGGTATTACAGAGTTCTATTCTCGTGCGCATAGGAGTGATGTTGCGAAGAAGGATCCCTTCGCATTACACATGGAGAACAACGAAAATTTGAGAAAAATGTATCTTGAGGCCGAGCATGAGGATGCTTACTATCGGGATCAATCAGTTTTCGGTGATGGCATCAGCATCGAAGACACGATGAATCTACTTGTGCGATATGAGAATGGTGTAGTCCTCACATACAGTCTAACTGCTTACGCCCCATGGGAAGGCTTCCGCGTGTCATTCAACGGTACCGGTGGACGCCTGGAAGTCGAGGTGGTAGAGAATAGCTACGTGAACAGCGGAGGCGATCAATCGCTGGAGGGCTCGCTTGAAACTCGAACCATCACATTGCGAAAATTGTTCGAGAAGCCAGTGGATGTTGAGATTCCGGAGAGTGTTGGTGCACATGGTGGAGGTGATGAAGTACTCCTAGCAGATTTATTCGGTGAAGGAGGAGCGGATATCGACCAGGATATGCGAGCGGCTAGCCATATTGATGGCGCCTTGTCTATATTGACGGGCATCTGCGCCAATAAATCGATAGCTACGGGACAAGTTGTGAAGGTTAGTGATATGTTCATAGTCTAGCTAATGAGAAAATAAATGTAGGATGACCTCGTTTGGGTTAAAATGTCTGTGGTTAAGCCTACAAGGGGCGCGTACTTGCCCTTCTGAACAATAAAAGTGTAATTGTATGCCATTTCATTATTAAAATTATCAGGAAAAAAGTGATCTACGCTCATCATATATATATATAATGGTGATCCTTTGAGATACACTGTCATAACAGCAGAACAATCACTCGCATATTCTACGATATCTCTACGACCTAATTTATCTCTTGATCTAGCCCATTATTTGGCGTTTCATCATATCCAATGATGTGACGCACTCGTGGCAGAATCTTCGACCCTAGTATCCGTAGAGATTAACGTGTTCTGTAGTTGAAGCACGCAGGCGACGGTTCTCTTTGATAAGCAACATGCGAATTATCCAGGCACAAGCAATCGAACATAGGGCAAAAGCTGCAGAAGCTCCAAATCCGATGCCATATCGAGGCTTGTCATAGTCAGGCCACAGATAAGCTCCATAGATGTATCCGATCTGACCTCCAACATTGGTCATTGCCAAGACCACCTGTGAATGTCAGTATTGTCAACAAAGACTCCAGCATTCAGATGTGGTGTGGTACATACCGCTTTCTTTTCCTTAGTTTGGCTTAATGTGGATGAGGCCCATCCGATAATAACAGAGTTTACAGAGTAGGCTCCCATCGGGAAAATGAAACAGGCTAGATAACGTCCAGCGGTGTTCAAAGTGCTTGCTGCAATCACAAAACCAACAATAGCCACTAGTAGGCCTATGGTGATGTGCCAGGTGCGTTCATGCATTCGTCCAGAATTCCATCCAGTCAGGATACCTGCTACTCCAGCGAGAAGGAATGGTGGGCAGGTTAAAACAAGAGTTATTGTTGTGCTGAATCCAAGAGTCTTGACAACGCTAAGTTAAATGTTAGCTCACGCTTTCAAATAAGATACAGCCCAAAATCAACATGAAACTTACGTGGGGAAGAAAGAGTTGAAAGAGCAGGCACTGAGATGGAAATTCTGCATCAAGCAGAATAGCCATGTTCGCGGGTCCCTGCAAGCCTGTCTCAAACCCTCCATGGTGCTTACTGCCTCAGTCGAGTCGCCGACCCGATCGCGTTCCATTCGTGCATGTGCGAGTTCGCGCTCTTCGGGGGTTAGCCAGGAAGTTGTTAGAGGTGTATTTGGGAGGAGGAAGAAGCCAAAGATAGCCACGAGGCCGGTTACAGCGCCTTCTCTAAAACATCATGTCAGTAACTGGATATTGACGTAATTGCGATTGGATCCTTACACGATGAATAGCCACCTCCATCCTGCTATTCCACGCATTCCATCCATTCCAGCGAATACACCCGCAGCGATTAAACCACTGAAGCCTGTAGCCAAAATCTGTGCACAGTACAGTAGAGCTATACGTGACGCAACCTCTAAATCGTATTGTCAGCACCGAAATGGCTATCCCATGTGCCAAACTTACCTTTACGTGTGTAGAAAATGGAAAGCATATATGTTGCTCCTGGGTAGAACTACTGGAATTAGTTCTTGATATCTGTAGTTCCTAAAAACACTGAACGTACTGGTGCCTGTACAACACGTCAATGAAAAGATCTTTAAATTGAATTCAACGACAATTTACCTCTGTGATTCCTAAGAAGAATCGACATGCAACGAGCCCTCCAAAACTTTGCACCAATGCTGTACAAGCGGACACCACAGCCCAAATAGCCATCCACGCACTCATGTAGATACCCGGCTTGATGCGAGTGATAAGCATATTCGAGGGAACTTGCATTAGCACATATCCTACAAAGAGACTACAGGTCGTCAGTACAGTGCCATTCGTTAGGGGACAAGAGTGGGGGACGAACATGCTGACTGCAGTATTGAACTGAAGACCTGTCATCCCTAGATCTTTCTCGAGATGATTCAACTTGGCTTGTGCGATTGCGTTTCGGTCAACTATTAATTTGTCAAATGTTTACTCTCAAATCAGCTCACGTTCGTGGAGAACACTGCTCCATCCCATCGTGAATGCCTCTTACCATAATTGAGAAAGTACATTGTACATAGGGTCGGCTACCATCCTATCAGTTCATACCCAACACTCGGTTCAAATATTCCATACCATGAGTCGCCAATCAATTTTCCTCACTAGCGCAATCTCTACAGGATCGGTTTTCTCCTCCGCACCCGCATAATCTGCATTTTCCAATGTGGTAGGTTTGACATCATCAAACTTCGCCTTTTCGTCGTAATGTTTTGTCGATGTCTCGTCCAGGACGACCGGCTGCGATTTTGTATCCATCTTGAGTGCTTAGCTAGACGTTCCCAGGATAGATATAGAAGACCGCGATCGGGGCAGGAATTGATAGCCGCGTTGAGTAGTTGTCCGGTCCTGGATGAAATAATGTGCGACGGTGTGTTCATGTTATGTGAATATTTTTCTTGGCGGTGGATAATACATCCCTGGCTTCCAAGCATTTCCCCGCACCGTGTAACGGCCAACCTTCTGTGCAAGTCTACTTGGCATTGCACTTTAGGTTGTTGACACGCGCATGATTAGCTGGTGGCTGATTTTTCGGTGCTTCTTCTGGCCCCGTCTGCTCTTGATAATCGCTAGTTGTATGATATTCACTCGATAAGTGTCACTCTTCTGGAGCTTTCTTGAGACCCGATATTTCGTTTGGCCAAAACAAAGCTGCAACTAGTAGAGGTGAGGGTTGCAAGTCGCATAAACAAATCCGTGTAACTGGACAAATAACCGTGAACCCGTATTAATCAAAAGATGGATTAATCGGTCGATCGGCTCTTACAGTCCACACCAAAGTTCATTTGTACGAGCGCGAACTCCAAATTGGGTTACATTTGACGTGAAGCGGTGAGCGTATACACATATTTTAGAAACATTGACAAGCTCGTTCTTCATGAGCCGAGCTTCCTGAATAGGTTAATAAAGTCCTCAGACTGTCATATGGTCTGTGCAATTGATGGATCCTACATTCTCGCTGAGTGTTGTTGAACTTGTTCATGATACAGACTACCACAACACTGGCGTGCATGGCAATCAGAAGGGGATTCCTGTCCATAGATATACGTCAAGCTCTGATACGCATCTTCCAACAGGCGTCACCCTTTGCAACTAGCCACTAGCAAATTGCGCCGAACTTGTAGTCCACCTTCCCATCTCTAATAGCTGGGAAGACACCTGCATCAATCAGTTTGAACATGTCCCATTCCGCTGCGCCCTCTGTCTTGAAGTTCCACCAAAACCACCCTTGTGTTTTAGTCTCGTATGATGCGATCTGAGCCTCGATATATTTCCTGGTGTCATCCTTGTACGACTGCGACCATCGACTGATGTCGTTCTGCCAGCTGCAGCTGCCAATAAAGGAATTACCTGGCAAGGTGCCGTCGTAGCGAGCACCACGTCCGTATCCGTTGAGATACTTTGCGCAATCAGTCATTGCGCCAGTCCATTCTCCGACAAAAGCTGGGTACGAAGTCAGTATACACTAGATTTCAAGTCGCACCCAAGTACTTACTCCACTTATCAGCACCATTGTAAGAGTCAGAGTTGCTGCAGGTGTATTGCTGATGCTGTAGAGGTGACATGCGTAACAGGTCATTGTTAAAAACCTGATATTCGTGATGGTCAATCGCTACATTTTGCGCGTTTTGGTCCTGGGGTGTCAAGAAGCCATTCCAGTTGTTTGGTGGTTTGAAGCCATCGTGCAAGATGACTGGAGTATCAGAAACCTCGCGAACCTGACCGTAACCGTCGCGGTAGAACTGCTTTGTGACATCCCAACTCAGGTTGTCAAAATAAAGAGCTGGCTCGTTCAAAAGCTGAATGCCGATGATGACATCCTGGTACTGGGTCTGCGCGTACTTTCTCGAAATAGTTTTAAGTACCTGTAAAGTTTGCTGCACGTTGTTTCCAGTCTGCCATTGTGGTCGGTCCATTCGTTGCCCAGAGTTGTCGTACCCGTTTTGGGAGCCAGGCGCACCATGAAGATCAATGACGATTTTAAGGTTTAGGCTCCTTGCCCAATCTATAGCAGCATCGAGATACACATTTGCCCCTTGAGCGTACGGCGCGCCGAAGGTATCATAAGCCCAGTAGCCAACTGGAATACGAACAACATTGATACCCGCTTGCTTGATCTTATTGAAATCTTCCCATCTGACCCAGGTATCCCAGTGCCTGCGAAGAATACTGAGGGCTGCGTCTTTGCCAAGCGCTTGACCAAGAGTATATTCATCGACAATGTCCTTTTGTGGCCTATTCTGGTTTACAGCATCGAAAAGAGAGGGCGTGATCCATCTGGTGGCACAAGATTTTAGCTTGCTTGCCTCTCTTGCAAAATGGGAGTGAAACTCACGGCTCTAATACAAGCCATCCGCCAATGTTAACACCCCTTATTTTATCTTTACCCCAAGCGAAGTTGACGCTCCGCTTTTCACTACTGGTCTTTAGCGAAACTTCTCGATATACACATTATTGTGGTAGAAGCTACGATGCATGCGCCTTCAATGCTGAGGGCAATTCGCAATCCTCATGGCTAATACGGATTAACTTACGCTGGAGCTGCAAGTGTAGCAGCACATAATGATAGCGCAACGATGGCTCGCTTGATGATCATCTTTTGGTATTAGGTAGTATTGAAAAAAAAATTATTATTGTAAGTGTGTGTAGCTGAGGAATGTAGTAACACCGAGTCCAAATAGAGTTGGAAGAAGCCGGAAATGAGCACTACGTATATCAACAACGCACGGAAGCCAAAGCTGGAAACCTTGTAGCCCTGCAAGCCTTCCCTGTAGCTGCCGATCCAGGGTCCGCATGGCAATGGCACAAGGATATGTCAAAATTGCAGGCGCGAACACGGCAATGGTTGGTTTACCTGCTGTGACAAATGGAATGAGAAGGACGCGATTATTACCTGCTAATGAGTGATGAACTTGGCAGCTCGATGATAATATGCTGAGAATACCTATTGCAACTATCCAGTGGTGTAGATACTGTGTTTTGGACTTGATCTGAGCCGCGAGATCACACTCGAAATGGCCCTAAGCTTGGCTGGCCCAGCCGGGTGACCGTTTTGCATGGATTAAGGAAGACAAGTAACTCGGTGTTTGCTGGTCGCTGATGAGTAACCAGAGAGTGTGAGCACTACATATGCGCGCAAGCAAAGTCTACCCGCTGGCTGCCCAGGATATGTCACCTAGAAGCTGAAACATGGTGGTATATTAGCACAGCCTTGATGTTCAAGCTAAGAGCGGGCCGATAGCTTGAAGTAGCGGAACCAACCAAAACGTATGTCAAATAGCCGGTTCGCAGTAACTTTTGGTAGCGTAAAACAGGGAACAGCTCGATCTAGAGTAACATTGCATTTCCGCTGCCGCCTATCATAGTGTAGCAGCCCCCTGGTCGAGAGGGATTGATGAAGGGCAATGTCTGACACGAATATGCAAGCATTGGATAACCCAGTGCGTGTTTGCATTGTCGTTGCTGTCATCTTCCCAATGGTTGAACAGCCAACCGAGTTTCGATACGGTTGTTGAGAATTTCAAACTAATTTCGGGTGGCACTCAGGAAAGGGGGAGAGATTTTATGTCGTAGGTACTATGACAGAACGAAATTAATGATGCATTGCTGCCCACTACGTGCATTGCGCAGCAAAGTATGGCCTACCAGCTCACATGAAGTAAATACCTAGTTAAGTTGCGCCGAATGCTCCTATTGCTGTAGCTCGTGATAGAATCTGGGGTCATGGGATGGAGGAGAATGGAGAATTAGTGAGGTGCGTTCTAGGTGTGGCGTTCACGAGAGTACCGATGGTGCAGGGGGCGTTGGGAGCCGCGTGCTCGTAGATCAAGCGTCCCCGCTCCAACTTCCGCACTTGGCAAGTGTAAACGCCACCAGGTGCAACAGTGTACATTTGTCCATGAATGTGCGGTGGCACATGAACGTATTACTTCACAGGGCATGGTGCGGGGTAGATGGGCGCACGCAATAGCGGATGAATTACGGATTATGTTCTCTCAACCCATGGACCCGTTTGGAGGAGCGATGAGAAGCTGAGTAAGAGTCTAAATGCTGCAAGATTTGGTAACTCTATCAAAAGATACGAGCAGCGTTTGATCATGCTTGTTTCTTAAAGACCCAGCCACCCAACCATAGAAATGCGGGCACTGCAGCGATACCTGATATCAGCGCTAGTACCCAAGCCATTGTACCCCATCCTCTGTCTTCCACCACGAATCCTGCCAGCAAAGGACCAATCATGCATCCGGCAGCGAAAGCGACATTGAATAGTGCATAAGCTTGTGCATATGCTCCTCCAGGGCCAAACCCCGGATGACCCTAGACAGCAAGCTCTTTTCCTTCGCTTCGACCACACTCGAGATTTCTGCCATCAGTGGAGGGAAAGTGAGCGCTAGGGATAGCCCGGTCAATGCCAGCAAAACACACAATAACACTTTGTCTTTTATACTGTTCTCATCAATGAAACGAAGACACACTAGAGGTGGGCAAGCACAGAGAAAGCCCACAGTGGCAAAGTAGCGTCCACCATATCGATCGCTAAGCCAGCCGAAAAATGGTGCGAAAAAGCCTGGGACAACAATAGGAAGGAAGAGAAGACCTGCACCTGTCGAAGTCCATCCAAATATATTAGCTGCATGGATTGCTAAGACTGAATCAAAAGATGTCATCAGAGAGGCTTGTATGAGCGCACATGAAAGTGCAGCCAAGAGACGGCGTGAGTATAAGAGCGACAACACAGGGGGTAAACGGTCTCGGCGGCGTATACGGTATTCGGTAGTATTCGCCTCTAGTTGATTGGCAGCGGCCTGCGTCGACTTCTCGAGATCGGCTGTCTCGCTCGTAAGAGTCGGTTCTGGAGTCACCTGGGGAACCATTGGCGCTTCCTTAGACGCGTCCGGATTCCATCTTACTGCCACTTTCTTTTCTATCAGTAGCAATCGGAGGATAATGTCGAATCCAATAAGTGCATATGCCATGCCATATACGGCAGTGTATCCTGCACGGTCAAAGACAACTCCACCAAGTAGAGGCGCTATTAGAATACCGATAGTCATTCCCAGACTGACCCAGCCCGTCGCCTGCGCGAGTTGACCTTGAGGCACAGTATCGGCTAGCAGGGCTAAACCAACGACCCATCTACATCTCGTCAGCTTTGCAAATTTACTCAAAGGTGATCGAGAACTTACACAACAGCAGCTGAGGCGCCTTGTAAAACTCGGCCTGCTATAAGAATCCCCACAGAGTTTCCAACGTTGAGGAGAACAGTTGAACCTAACAACGCAACTAACCCAAGCAAAAGAGGCGATCGCCGTGACGACCCTCGATCAGCCAGCCACCCGCATATGGGAGAGAAAGCCAGAAGTGAAGCCCCATATATGGCAACCAGCACCGAGACCCAGTATTGGACTCTATTCCACTCTACATGGCTGCGTGATTGGAGCGCAAAAGGTAAGACGGGCACAAGTACTCCATACAAGAACATGTCCTAGAAACAACACAGTCAGCTGATTGGCTCTATGCCGATGAGACGGCGATTACATACGGTGAACACAGCCAAAGATATTGTGCCGATAATGAACCCATCCGAGCTTCTAAACTTCAGCATGAACGGCGGCTTTGAACCGTGCTGCGTTAATGATGCCAGCCACTCTGGTCGCGCCATTGCGTATAAGGTTTTATATTTCAAGTGGTATTATATATTTTTATTATATCATGTTACTGAAAGAATGCGTACACAACGTTACTATAGTATGGGAGTAAAATTTGCATGTTGGAACTGCTGACACGTGAGATCTCTTACGTTTAGAAAAGCAACGCCAAGTACATCGAATCAGGGCGCCCCACGCAGCGCAAGCTAACTCCCTCTTACCAGTTCCGACGGAACCCGCTACCACACTCGCAGATCAGATTTATGCAGAATTACCGTAAAGTGTTTGCTTGATTAGGATTTCTTACATCTATACCTTCTCTCATTACCGATTAGGAGCTAAATTGAGGCCGAATTTGTCTTAGATCCTATACAAAACGCCTTAGCAACTAGACAGTAACGTCAAAGTATACCGGAGGTCAAACCGAAACAATCGAATGCACCGCGCCGACGGGTTCCGCCCTTAACTACTAGAGGGAGTAGACGAACGATTGCCCCGCTGTTATTCGAAGTCGGCCTTCTCTGTTTCATTATCGATCCTTCGTGGTGTGAGTAGATGTTTCTTAACAATAATGTTCCGAAACTAGATGTGTACTGAGGAAGATTGTGTTAAGTGAGTACCGACCGTGCGCGAAGCTGACATGCACGCAGAAAAATAGAAATCGTTGAGTCAAGAGCTAGTATTGAGCAATTATATCCGTGCTAGGTGGTTGTACAAAGTATTTACTATTTTCCAATGCACGTATCGTTTTTACCATGTTCTCCTATCTAAATCGGGGTTTGACCATTTCGGATACAGCGACTCCTATCTGTCAATGCCTTTGGGCAGGTAACCTCCTTGAAACTCACTTCAGGGTTATCTGCATTAGCGAACCAGTCAAACCTCCAAAGACAGCCGGGCTTGAGTTTCTCGGGGAAGTTGTTACACTCTGAGCGAGAGGAGATACCACCGTATTGTTGACCCCAGCCTTGAGGTGGCGCGCCCCACTGGTTTGTGCAGGCATTGAAGATGCCAACACCTCCACCTGGCATTGCAATGTCGAAGTGGTTTTGTCCGAGATCACCACCGGTATTGGTGGTTTGTACGATCATTTTCTTACCCTTGACAGGGCCGGACGTGAAAGTCAACCTGGAGTCAAGAGAATTAGTAATGCTGCCATGTGGAAATGAAGGATGGCCTGGCTTACTCATAACACGCGCAGCACCACGTCGCCTCAGTTCCTCCAGCCAGCTTGACAGCAGCAAAACCGTACGCCAGTGTATCGTCTATAGCCCAAGGGCTCTGATTGGTGCACATGTACGCTTGACCACCATTCTCACATCCGTTCTTAGCAGCCATGTTGGAAATTGGGTTGTCGCTCTTGTCACAGGACTGGATCGGCTGGTTCACAGATGCTTTGCCCGACCAGCCGCAGGAACCTTTACAGCAGTCCCAATATCTGGTCGTCCTTCCAGATTTGGTTTGACCATTGACGATGGCAGTGGTCAAGGCCAGGAGTGCGAACTGCTTCATTGAAACCATATTGAGCGGCAGTTGATTGTTTCTTTGGAGATGGGATGGGTGGAGCAGTGCAAAGAGTTCCAATATCTCGAAGGTGAGTGACCTTCCTTCAAGATATATCATACATGGCAGCCACCCTTGTGCATCTCGTAGAAGGCTTATCCCACATAAACAATATGTTTGATTACCGCAGTCGATCAGTACCACACCTTAAATAATTTGGTTCACAGAACAATCCTTCTCTTAGTTTCATATATTAGGCCAACCCGGTGTACGGCTCTTGCTAGGCCGGACGGTCAAGGGCTCCTTTAGGTCAACTGGTGGGACCAGATTATATGCGACACCCTTATTGGTGATCAGTTGATCAAGAGAGCAAGTTTTCGGCAATGGGCCGATTGAATAATAATTTGATGTTTGGGGGCGGAATTACAGGCATTTACCCTGAGATTGGACAGGATGCCTGGGATAGATCGTTTATACTATATCCAGAAGCATTGGAGAATGCCTGCTATGTGGGGTACATAACAATGCCACATAACTTCCGAAAGGTTGATCCATTTCATTGGGATCCAATGGTGGTGGTACAGTGACCTTGATGAATGCGAAGTGCGCAGATGAGAAGTCGATACAGATGAGGGGTGGAAAGAGATTGGGCAAGGGTGTGGGGAACAATCAACCGCTGTACCGACGACCCTTGATCCACAACGACACCATCAAGGTTCCCGCTCTTCCGCTTTGCGATCTAAAGTAATTTAAAGTGCTCTTTTTCCAAGAAGCCGAGGTGCCGCATGTTCTAATGCAAATGAAGATGAAAGTAGACAGGGGCTAGACGGTGCTATACATTTCTCACCTAAAACGCCTACCATGAATTAGAGCAGAATTTTCTTCTTTGTAGCAGCACATTTCATTTCCAGTGTTCGGCATTCTTATTTATTTTGCCCGAGCATGTCGTATATGAACCTTCACCGTTCCAAAGATTCATAATTGGTTTTTTCCTCATTGTGAGTACTGGATCATGAAAGTTGAGATGACGGAAGGCTCAGAGACCTAATTATAGCGTGCAAGGCGAAGCATTTGAGACCAAATGCTACGTTAAAGACGCGGGACCGGAGTTTCCAACAGACTGATATAATTAGCAGCCCTAAGACCTATCCTACTAGGTTATCGTATTTGGGCGCACATGTTTTTGCCAATGCGAGGACGGAGTCCGTCCTCGCGAACTCGAAAACGTCCGTCATGACAGGATATGCTTGATCTACACAAGCGATACCGACCCAGTACCTATATAAAGTTAGAGAAGGGATGATCAACGTCATCACCGTGGAGTAAGATGAGGCGGCTATGGGCTGATGTTGATGACAGAGTTCGGAGTATGAAACATGCGAGGGTTCGGACAGATTGTTTCTCTCCCCTAGTCATGGGATTTGGCAGGAACATGATGCTGGCGAAAGAAGTAGCTGAAAGACTAGAGGACTAGAAAAGAGAGGACAGAGGATAGAGGCTAGGTATTCAACTCGCAGACTGCGGCTCAGCACATGCACATGCACGATCGACAGCTGAATGAAGCCGACGATGTCTTGTTTGGTCCTCACCGTATCGTCACATGACACGTGGTAAGCCGATCCTAATCCGCTTTTCCCAAAGCGGCGGCCTGAAACACGGCGTGACATCACTGCCAAGCTCGGCAGGCGCACCCAAGCCTCGGTCCCCCGTTCCCGAATCCACGGTTTGATTCGATTCGTTGATGCAGGACAAAACACCAACGGCTGCAACGAGTGTACCACGCCCTAACATGATGGTCTTGAACTCGCATGTGCTCTGCATGTTGCTGATTGAGGAACAGAAGGACATGTATCATGTCCCAACTAATCAAATTCCTAATTCTTGTGTCGGCAAACTTACGAGACGCGGCTCTTTCCATGTCGTGGTAGCCTGAACAAGTCCGAACAGGGGATTCGCTCTGTTTGAACCCACGCAGGCATTGATCAGCCGCGTCACGTCGTGTTCGGCGTGCACACGTCTGACGAAAGATGATGATCGCCGCCTTACTCGGTGCCATTCAAAAGTACCGTAGTCTCCCTTCTCTGTTCAGGATTTAGAACTCGTACTCGAACCAGCTCTCGCCTCTTAGCCAACTGGCACTGCAGCCAGCCAGCCAGCCAGCCTACGCCACTGCAGAAAGCGAATACCACTTGTCGCCTGCCGATGGCTCGTGGTTTTCCCCACACCTCCACTCATTGACAGAAACCTTATTCCCACTCAGTACTTGAACCTCATGGGCTTCGCCTGGTGCTGACCCTTCCACACTCCATCACCATGCCTTTGCGTACATTCCTTTGCAGAGTCATCTGTGCCGTCTTATTTTCTTTGTCTATAATCAACGTCTTCACCAAGGCTAGCCCACCGGCTTTCTCACTGCGCTACACAAAACAGTCGGCACATGACCCACACGACTTCATCTGCCCACAGTCACAACTTGCAGACGATGTATTGATCATCCTGCGTACAGGCGCAACCGAGTCTCGAGAGAAGGTACCCGTGCACTTCCGCACCACCCTACGATGCGTGCCCCACTTTGTCGTATTCTCCGATATGGACGAGGAAATCGAGGGCGTTGAGATCCATAATGTTCTTGGTGGTGTAAGCGAGAAGACTAGGAAGGAGAATGAGGACTTTAAGCTGTACCGTCACTTACAAGATCATGGAAGAAGAGGACTTCCTAACCAAAAGGTCGTTACTTCCTTGTCTGGTTCATCGCAAGGTGACTACTTGCAAACAGACAAAGACGGCTGGAAGCTCGACAAATGGAAGTTCTTACCTATGATTGAGCAAGCTTACCAGCAAAAACCGGATGCTAAATGGTTCGTCTTCATCGAAACAGACACGTACCTGGGATGGAACAACCTCCTCGACTACTTGGCTAAATTTGACCACACTAAGCCATACTACATCGGCAAGCATCTCTACATCAATGACGTCGAGTTTGGCTACGGTGGCGCTGGCTTCGTTCTCTCCAACCCTGCTATTCAAGCAGTCTCTAGGCAACGCTCGGAGAATATCAACAAGTACGAGGATTTTACCAAGTCAAACTGGGTAGGCGACTGCGCACTGGGCAAGGTTCTAGAAGATATCAAAGTACCACTGCATCGTGCTTTCCCTCACTTCCAAGGCGACTCTCCGGCAGCTGTCGACCCCGCGATCACCAAAATTGACCGTGATTTATGGTGCTACCCTACAATCACACACCACCACGTCTCTTCCGCCGAGATTGAAGAACTTTGGGCCTTTGAGCAGGACTGGTACAGCAGACACGACATCACCCTCCGACACCGCGATGTGTTTATGGAGCTCGTTCGACCGAAGATTTCATCATCCGTCTTGGCATGGGACAATCTCTCGGCTGATAAGGAATACAACGGACATGATCACAGCACATCGGATGATGCATTCCAAAGAAACGCTTGGAAGAGTTTCGATCATTGCCGTGCGCTTTGCGATGACCAGAAAGACTGCCTCCAATTCTCCTTTGACGCAGGAAGCTGTTCAATATCAAAGAAGTTCACGCTTGGCTACGCAAAACCGAATGAGAGGATACGCAGTGGGTGGATGCTTGATCGCGTAGACGATCATTTCCGAAACCTGGAAGAGAGATGTGGCATACGCGATTGGTTTGCGCCCAATGAGTCACCAGGGGAGCTGAAGATGAGGCGGAAGAGGAAAGTGTAGTGGCCCGAATCAGAACATGAGTGAACATGTTTAAGTGCAACATAATTTCTTTGCCATTACTGGCTTTAGCATAGGGATGGCGTTCGGGAGGACTTTTAGCATGATACCCCTTAACACTCGCTTATATAGCTTTCATAGACAAACGAATTGAACACTCACAAAACCAGCTTTGAACAGTTCGGCTTGGTGAGACGCAGGCCTTATTCCAACACATGCCATCCTTACACCCCATCTAATCAAGACATCATCGACCCATCTCCCCATTCTCAAAACCCTCCTCCCCCTAATCCTGCCCAAACATCTGCCCCAAATCCCCACTCGCTCCTTCCCACCAATTGCTCCCCACCCCCTGATCCCCTCCCCTCCGCCCATCAGCCGAACCTCTCCATCCTCCCCTCCACCAACCATCCCTCCAACTTCTTCCTCGCCTCCACGAAATACCCCCTCCCACATACTCGCGACTCCACCAACCGTCCCACCCCGTCCTCGACGCACACCCTTCCCTGCTCGCATACCGTCAGTCACTCAAAAAATACAATATAATCCTGGTGCGTTTGCAACGCACTCTCCACACATCCCGTGCCTCGTAGCCGAGGCGGGCGATCGCGCAGACGACTAGTAGGATCGTAACGCGACCCAGGGCGCGCGGGCGTTTGGTGTAATTGATAGGTGCTGCAACGGGGGGTGCAGTGGAGATGAAGAAGAGGTGGGTTTTGTCGGGGCGCGCATGTTGGTGGGGAAGGGAGTGTGTGGAGGTTGGATTTGGTGCACGAAAGTAAAGTATATGAGGGAGAGCCAAAGGAAAAGGGAGGAAATAGGGCGGACAGGTGGTGTGTGTACCTATATGATGTAGTACTCTGGCCTTTTTTTTTCACGGTTCAACGCGTGCAAGGTAAGGCGTATATGTCTGATTCTAGCGATATCACGGTGGCACGAAGGGAGGTGAGACGAGGGGAACTTTTGGTTCGTGTTTGAATTTGGTGAACAGCGGGGGAAGGAAAACAGGAAAAGGAAAGTTTGATATTTCGTACTATTACATGTTCCAACCCTTTCCTACATAGAAACGGCCCAGCATGTAGTTAGACTTTGGGGTGGGGGGTTTTTTTTTCAGTCCAAAAGGTCTCGTCGTTGAAATCATCAATGTGTGTGTGGCTTATACCTAAAAAAAGAAAGATTGATGATGGGCATGTAAACCCAGGTACCTCAGTTGTGTCTTCAGAATTAGACAAATATCGCTGCAAATGACTCCCCCATATCTCAACCCTAGTGCCATGTGGGGTATTCAGATCGTAGGCCCCAAGATGAATTAAAAAGCAAGTATTGTATGCCGAATAGAATCGAGAATACGCTGGCAAAAGGAGCAGTAACAATCAGCAGTGTTGATTAGGCAGCAATGGCGGGTGCTGTATGTTTTTGATCCTTGTCCGTGGTTGAGTCGCCAGTCTCAGCATAAGCTAGCATCGCTTTCGCGTCGTCGAGCCCAGAGATTGCAAGACCTTTTTCATCTTCTTCATGAATGATGCTACCCTGTATGCTTTCCTTGGAATATTCACTCTTCTCATTATCGCCGGAGCCATTTTCGACTTCATCTTCGTCCATTAGATTTGGTGGTCGTTGTCGCATTGCACGAGCCTTCTCTAGTGAAATGGTCTTCTGCTGATAGGTCGTGGTGAAGGGAAGTGCTTCGTCGCGATCTATGGTAGCTTTCATTAGTGCAGCCATCCACAGTCGGCCTAATGCTAGACTGTCAACAGCAAAGTAATGAACAATGGGCTTGGTAAACTGGACACCCCGTTGCAGTCCAATGCGAGGAGGTACGAGCTTGAAGATGAACATGCCAGACATGTCTTCTTCAATGCCATTGGCACTGTCGGTAGAAGCTGTTGTCTGTATCGTAGCATTGTGTGGCGAAGAAGGTGACGATGCTGCGCGTGTTATGGTTGCGTGAAACCCAGTCATCTTCTCATCATTGGCAGGCAGGACACGATGTGATGATATGTCGATGAGGCCTTTCTCTTCTGTGTCATTCTCAGAGTAGTAGTACGCAAGTCGCCGGCCACGCAACACGAAGAGTCGCGTCTTCCATGTGGTCATCAGACTGGAAGATTTCTTTTTCATCCAACCGCTATAATCGCAGTGCTCCATTGCTTCTTGAGGTGTTACCTTCTGACGTCCTTTGAGATATGCGCTTGTGCCATGCTTCTTGGTCTTCTTTTTTCCTTCTTTTGTCGCAGTGGAGCCACCTGTTAAACGCTTATTCGTTTCTGCTTTTTCAAGTTCAAAGCTTTTTGAAATTGATGTACCTGATGGTGTAGTCGAGCCTGTGCGCGTTGGCGACTGCATGGGCGAGTCCTTGTTGGGGGACATCGTCATGTCACCGGTGCTTGCGTTTGCCTTTTCTCCACCCGTGATAGCGTCAGATATCGCTCGCAGGCCGGAAGGACGTGGCTTTTTGAAGAACGAATGCGATGAGGTATGCGCCGCTGGTGAGGGCGAAGCACGCCCTGTGGATGAGGTCTCGCTTCCTGGAATATGCGGCGAATTCGCAACGGCATCGATGGTGTGCGAGTCATATGTAAGCTTGGTTACAGTGGGGCTCATTTCGTTCATGGATTTCAATGGGCGCACAAAGTCGAATGCACTGGAACTTCGATCACTCTTTACGCTAGTACCCCCAAAGTATTGCTTCGCCGCTGCAGAAGTATGGCCAGATGAGGGGCTAAGAGAGTCAACGCTGCCTATTCTGCTATGACGTCGACTAAATGAGGCGGTGCGTCGTTTAGTGTTATCTGTACCATAGCTAGGAATGTGAGCATGGCCAGCACTTTCTCGTTTTCGTAACAGGTTGCGGTTCTTTCGACTATCAACGTCACCGCCCGAGAAGTAGCCTCGGTCAAGATCAGACTGGTCGGTGCCAATGTCTCTCGAGTCATAGATTGACCCGTTGATGCTTGTGGAATGGCCATGGTGTGATGATGACGGCCTTCGAGGATCTTGTGATGACTTCTGTGGCGGGCCCATCGTCCAACCACGGTCGAAAGATGGTGTCTTCTTGTGGGACGTAAGTCCGGGAGCAGAGGGTGGGGGCTTTGCGGACCCAGGCGTATCAGGCGGGGGCATGGCCTGGTTGTAGTCAATAGAGGAGTGTCGTCTGTTGTGATTCATATTGCGAACAGACGCAGCAGAAGGACGTGATGGTGAGCCCATTGGGGGGGAGGCTGGCGTGTGTTGTATGAGTGGTGATGTTATTTCGTAGTTAGACCGACCAGCTGAGGATGTTGCTCGAGGAAGCGTATTCTGGCGCATAGCATTACCTCGCGAGCCCATGCTCTCCCGAAGATTTGGTATTCGCGGGTGTACCGCTCCAGTCGACGCAGCTCGCATTCTCGACGTTTCGGCGGGGAAGTCATCGTGGGCGTCGTGGGCAGGAGCGGGTTGGATCATTTTAGCTGCCTCCTTTGCATTCTTGACCTCTGACTGCAATGCGTTGATCTTCATCCAGGTACGCAACCGCGGTCCCATGGGTCCTAGGTCGAATTCTTGCATGAATATGAAGTTGCGGTCTACGCCCAACAGAGCCTCACCATCAATGTCTTGATCCCTAAATACGTCACAATGCTTTTTCTCCACACCCACATCCTCGAGATAATCTGCAACATGCGCTGGGGACCACCTTTTGACCTCCTCTTCCGTGTGGGTGTTGCTCTCTTCTTCGTCTGTTTCCTGCCCATTGACGTAAGAAAGTCGATGGTGGCTACTGTATTCGCTTCCGGAGTCGTTCACTCTGAGATCTTTCACCACGACGCTGTGCCGCGGTGTGCTCATATCAGTGATGTGCTCATCAATGACGCTCAAGGTTTCGTTCATGACAGGGCTGCCAATGGATACTTCCTCTTGTGGTGTTTCGCCACTCAGCGCCATACCAATGCTTCTTGGTGCTGTGTTGAGTGATGTCCTGCGCATAATTTCGGCTCTGTCGGCCGCCGTCGGTGTTGTTGGAATGTGCAGTGGTTCGGTACTGGATGACGACTTCAGAGGTGCGGGGGTAGGTGTGGCGGCAGTTGGAGTTGTTGGGGACTGGGAGACTGGCGACTCAAGCATAGTAGGAGCAGATATCTGTTGTGGCGTTGGAGGCTGCACTGCTCTCGTAGATGCTTGTGAGGGCGTGCGTGAGATCATTGTCGGTACCGGCGTGAGCTTAGGCGCAAGTCGCGTATAGACTACCATCAAGTCAACGGTACATTTCTAGCATACCATAGGACTACTCGTGACAGAAACATACCTTCGGGGAATAGCCCATTCTCGCCGGTTTCCGTGTTTTTGCCCAGAAACCAGCCATCACCAAAGTCGTCGTCGCGCTCAATCAACTCGATACGATCCCCACGTCGCAGACTAAGCTCGTCAGGGCTCCGAGCCAGGAATTCGTCTACAAGTGATTTATGTCAGCTGCACCCCCTCACTTTCTAGTTGGGAGACGGGCCAGACGTACGAACAACAACAAGAGTGTCGCCAGGGCGGCATGTTTCCGTATGATTGCGCTGCATCCTGGCAAATGCGAAGGAGCAACTGTGACTGAGAGGGGAAGGAGCAGTAAAGAATTAAGGTTCAGAGACTCAGAGGGCAGCAATCACCAAAGAGGGGATATGGCAGTTGTGTTTCATCTCAACATGTTTATTGTTGGTTGGGAAGTGGGCTGGGTGAGGTTAATGTGGTGGTAGCGGGCGCAAAGTAACCGGGTCTCGCTCGGACCAAAGCAGCTGTTCTAAGGGATGTTCCCGAAGGCGCCGCTGTGTTGGAAACACGGTTTATGGATGTGAGAGTGAAGTGACGGACTAGTGTGGGCGGTAGCGATAAAGGCGTAGAGGTATACGTGGATAGTGCTGGAGGTGTCGTGGCCCTTTATTATTAGTGTTGCAGCGCGAAGGGTAAGGTCAGGTAGGTAGGTTGACCACACGAAGACGAGGGCGAGTGGGAGGCCAAGCCTGATTATGTATCCAAATGCGGTCATGGGCGACACAGCGCTTGCTTGTGATATTAACGACCTACGTGGGACACCATGACAGGGGTTATGGATAGCCGCCACAGAGGGTAGAGTGGGTATGCTCATCAACGTGCGACCCGTGCAACCTAGAGTTGCTTTACTACCTACCTAGAAAGTTTGTATTTTTGGTTCGGTCTGCCCACTGTCCAAAGTTGCAGACATGCAGTGCAGACAGACAATGCAGACATGCAGTGCGCCCATGGGTCACGCTTCCACTATCGCATTGTGGCGTGGGCTGAGTCTAGTTTAGCGTAATGCACATGCCACGACGGGTTATCGTCGTGATTAGATTTCCCCATTCCCAGCCGCTTGCCTACTGCACCTTCCTAGTTACTTTCTCTCTCTAGGAAGTCGAGACCAAGCTTTCACTTCACCCACTAATGTCAACAGCAAATAAATATTAACCCTGGTCACTACTTTTCCCTTGCCTTGTCTTGCCTTGCCCTGCCCTCATTACTGTTACTACTACCACGGCGTACCCTGACTCACACTTCACACCTCACACCTCACACCTACTCATGTGTTATGGTTGCCACAGTTTGACTTAACTTGTTGCAATTGCTCGCGCGACATGGTCTCTTCCTCACTAGCTGCGACACGGTCAACTGGTCGGATTCGACAATCCAAGAAAAAAAACTAGATACTGCCTTTTATCTGTCCTCAAACGACGCTAATGGCTTCCGACAGCAATGCAGCAAACGAGGCTACGGCGCAAATGCTCAGCCATGCTCTAGGTAACCTAGGAGGAAAACAAAAGAGCTGGATGCAAGCCGCTGCCCTTTATTCCCAACCATCTCAACCCACAAATGTGCGCCGTCAAAAGCCATTACCAAAGAAGAGGGTTTCGCAGCCGAGCTATCAGCTACAAATAACAGACATCGCCCAGCCATCAATTGAGCATATAGCAGAAACGCAGCCACAGTCCAATTCGACTTCGCCTCAGCTCGCCAATATCATGACTCGTCACGTGTCAACCAACCAAACGCCTACACACGTCACTGTATTTCCATCGCCAACACCAAGCGACGAGGGTATGAACAATGCGCCAATAAATGCCCACCACACGTCAAGCAGCCAGCTAGAAGCAACCTCCATGGATGTTGGGCAACGCACGAGGCTTGCCTCCAAAAGACTATTTGAAGAGGGTGGACTTCAGGTGGGGACGCAAAATCCTTCTAGCAATAGTAGGCAAAAGCGACCAGAGATACAAACAAATGCGGGCGAACGACCTTCAGCTCCACAAGCGGCTAACCAAACACAAATTCACAATCTGCCGCATATACCGGTGCCCCCGCCGCAGCTTTCGTCAGATTCCTATACCTGTCAGGTTGACACCGTATTACCTAAACCATCACCACTGAATAGCCTTCCACAGACTGCGGCTTATCAACCTAGAGTGCCCACAGAGGCGGCCTTTAGCCGCACAAATACAAATATAGCACAGGTTCCTTCAGACGTGAACCCACACTCATCCTGGTATAACGTCCGCGAATGTTTATATGTCCTGAATGAACTCAGGAACTCCAATTCAGACCCATCAAGTCAATCCCATATATCAATGCGAATCAGCGCACTCAGAGGCGCAACAGAAATCCAAGATTGGTCATATCTCTTCATGCACCAGTTTTATTGCCTTGTTGATTTCGACCTAAACTTATTACCAGATGAAGTACGAAAAATGCCTGGCTTAGATAAAGCGTTTCGGCTGATACAAATGGCGGTCGATTCAAACCGTCACTTGCCTGATGCAGTACGTCACTTCTTCTCAACTTATCCATACCCACTAAAGGAAATCGGAGCAAGATGGCCGTCGATGCTCAAACACCAAACACACTTGTTCGCGTGTTTTGTTGCAAAATCGCCATTCTACGAGTCCTTTCGACTCGAATGCTCGAGACGTCGGTTCCCACCACTAGCCTGGGAACTAAATTATAACTTGAATATTCAGTCCATAACATTCCAGCTCCTTGTGTTTACAGCTGTTCTCTGTTCTATTTGGCCGTGGATGCGCAACGGACAAGAGGAGGCTGTATTGGTCAACCTCTTTCAAAACAACCAGGCCTGCTTCTATCAGAGAATCGCACGTGAGGAGTCAGAGGGACGCCCTAGCGCGCAAAAAATGCGACAAGATAATGAGGCAGACCTACATCATTGGGCTCCTCTCTTCAGACAATTGATTGACAAAGCGGTTGCTCGCCATCACAGCTACACGGCGTCTCTTACAGCCGCATCCTTGGACCCAAACATATCTTCTCAGCTGAGCGCGGCTCAACTAGACTTCGTGCTCACGCCTCAACCTCAGCAACAAACGTTGCAGTCACAACCAAATCATTCAGCCACATTTAGAAACGACATGGTGTTACGATCTCACCCTGCGGATCATTTTCACTCGATCGAGCCTGTCATTCAACCACCTCAAAGACAAGGACGCCCTAGGACCCAAAACGCCCCAAGTTTACACGGCCTTCAATCGCAGCGTCAGTCACAGCAGCAACGTACGCTGAGAAGTCTTCTCCCCCAACCTGGGTGGACCCAACCGCTTCAACGCCAACCTCACCCTGAACGATTTAGCCTTCACCAAGCCAACCTCCGAAGCCCCATTCTAAAAACTCGTTCACTCGAAGCACCATTGTACCATTTTGTGATAGGGTTCCTCAAAATTCCGGCACGACTCACTAATGCAGGTGAGGCTGTGGAGAGGTGGACATTCAGCCTGGACGCAGCAATTATGCGAAACGTCGCTTTGAAAATCCCGGGTGCGCCAGGTGAAGCTGACATAAGATCAGTTGATGCTGAAAGCAAAACTTTTCGCCTACGCTGTGTCAAATGGCCTACTGCTAGCCCGCTCGACGATCGCACCTGGGCTGTAACCGATACCTCATGGATACCGCATTTGTATCTCAGTCTCAATGAAACGACCTTGCATCAGCGTAAAAAGCTTCATTACGGTAGAGATCTCCCGATCGATATCACCGGTATCTTGAAGCAAGGAGAGAACGTTTTAGAAATAACAGTCATGGCCCCATTAGGCAATACAGCCTACCGCGCCTATCTCATGGGCATTGAGTTCCTTGGCGTCATTTCCCGCTCCACTTTGAAAAGTCAGTGCTTCAAGAAAAATCGTCTACCCGCGCATCAAGTCCTGTCAGACATCAAAAGGAAACTCAGTCAAACTATCCAAACCGACAATGACGACGACGACCTAGCCATCGTAGAAAGCAGCCTAACAATCAACCTCTTCGACCCATTCAGTGCCTCCAAAATATGCGATATACCCATCCGCGGCAGATCCTGTCTCCACAACGACTGCTTCGACCTCGACACCTTTCTCGATACTCGACCGCGGGCTAGCGGTGGCGATGCCTCTTCCTCCGGCATAGGCGTATGGCGCTGTCCAATCTGCGGTGCAGATGCTCGGCCCCAACACCTGCTTATCGATGGCTTCCTCGAGGATGTCAAGAAACAGCTTGATGCACAGGGCCTATCTAATACACGTGCCATCATCGTTCAGCAAGATGGGTCGTGGAAGCCCAAGGCGGAGGTGTTTGACCCTAATGGTGTTTCGGATCGGGGAACCTCTGATGAACCGGCAGCGCCGGTCGTGGCTTTTATGCCAACACATGGTGAAATTATCGATTTAAGTGATTAAAATCAAGTAGTCACCCCCTTGCTTTTACCTATATTATTATTACTACTATTTTGTTTAAATTTTCGTGCATTGAGTGGGAGGGGCATGTGCTGTGGATTTATGTTGGTGTCTGAGACCAGGCGTTTAATTTTTGGGGGGTTGGAAGGCTCATAGAGAGATACCCCTGTGTATTTTCCATCCTCCTTCCTTGGGCATTTGTGTACTTTCAAGTCTGATAGGAAGGCTGGGGATGTGGTTTTGGACATGACCGTACTTCTGTATATCTTGTAAAAGGTGGCTTTTATGATATTTGGTGATCCTCGAATAATGATTAATTTCTTTGTACTTGGAATATTTGTCTGCAGCGAAGTATACCACGAGAATCCAACTGTCTTGTGTATCAAGGTATATTTTGCCCACTAAAACACTATTTACCATATAATAGATTAGAGAGCGTCGATACATAATTTACGCGTACGCTCCATCTTAACACTCATCTCGACCTTGCGGACCCTGCGATCTTTTGCTCTCCATAAACCCAAACACATAATAATCACCTAAGACTCAGCCAGCATGAATGTGCATAAAGACGATCTTATGCTTGTAAGTAAGAATATGTTGCCTGTCTAATTAGCGGCAGAAGTCCTATGTCCGCCTCTGTGTCTTGTCTCGAGGGAGCTGCGAAGACTTCATCCTGAACCGAACGCAATGATTGTGATACTTGTGGAGAAGGACTAGAGCTTGATGGGGCAGAAGCAGTCGAGGATGGACGGTTAGACGCAGCAGACTGAGAAGGAATTCCAGAATCAGACTTGTTTTGCAGGTCCTTGACTTCTTCTATAGCGAAATACAATCGGTTCAGGACTCTTTTTGCAGCACCCAAAAGTTTGGGTGCCAAAAAGGCACACCAAACCAACGCAAACCATTTATGAAATTCGTCTGGAGAACTCCAACCGAGGAATAACTGCAGATTAGCGCCTAGGTCGAAAGCATGTAAAATGAACATGTGGAGGGCAGCCTTCCTCGCAACATAGGGGTGATCGTCGTATTCCTCAAGATTCCCCTGGCATACAATTTGTAGGTCATGCTCAGGCTTTGGTACCCATATCAGCACTAATCTTTTCAAAAAAGGGGTTAGGCTGAGATGAGCTTCCATAGATGTGATAGAGTCTGTGTGGTTTGAGTTGATGTTCAACCTTTCCGCTTGGCGTCCTGTGGTAATGGCTTTATTTGTGGAAAACTTGGGGTCTTCTTCGTGTAAAGTGTCCTCCCCATCCATAGGAGATATAGTGGGGCCGGGGCCAGTAGCTAATTCGTCGAAAAGCGTTTGCTTTATCCTCGAAAACCTATGTTAATAATGGCTACATGAACAAATATTCAGGTAGAAACATACCATTCCAGATTTCCATTGCTGATAGTAATGTGGGTGCAAGTAGTCCAAGTGCCACTACCTGCCCAAAGCCATGGGTCTGTGGGCGTTGGGTCGACCGTTCGCCGGCCAATACTACTGATATAGTTAGGATAGTTCCGTTTACAAACCACCCAACCATGAAAGGCATGGATGATAGCGCTGAAGCTTGATACATCTCAAAATTCTATCCACCAGCGTATTGCTGATATCAAATGGTGGCAGAAGATAGAGGCTAGTGAAATTTTTTGGTGGTCCAGAGACACAGAGGTTGCTAATACAGTTGATGTGAAGAAATACAACAAAGCCGAGAACCAAACAACAACTTTTGACATCGAATGTGACAGTTCTCCCCAATCTTGGAGCTTCAAAGACGCATTGCAGAGGACTCATTGAGTTTATTTCAGTCTTGATCGAGGTAAGACCCTTCGAAGCAGAATTTAGTACATTGGTGTAAACCTAGGTGACCTACAAGAGCTTGGGCTGTTCCTCTAGTACATCCCTTGCTAAGGGTTATCCCTAATAAGGGGTCCCCTCTCAGGACCTAGACTCGATCATCACAGTATATCTTGTACCTTAGATACCTTACAATACAACACAATCATCTCTCACATTCTCATGATCCCATAAGCTTACAGATAGCAATCAGCTATGGTAAAAGGTTGGGAAGGTAGGGGCGCTTTTGAATAGCCCCAGACTATAGTTGTGACTATTAGTAAAGTGCTGGAATAGAATGCGACGACTACCTAACAAATACCGTAAGCCATGAGTTACCTTTATGGGCTTATAACTTACTCCAATACCTGCAATATCTGGGTTGATAGCAATTTTATCATCACAGCCGCCTTCAGGAGGACTCGAGTAGCACTTGTTGCAGTTCAAAGAACTGTCGCAGTTACCCATGGTTGCTACGGTTATAGCAGGCAGGTTCAGACGGAGTGAGTAAGAGACCTTTCGAGGAGGGTGAGAACTTTTAAGTACTTTGGTAGCAGCGCCACATCAGGTGTGGTAGCCTCAACCATACATCAGTCAATTTAATGATAGAGATTTGATAACACTTGCATATGGCGTGCGTGAACCCAGACAAAGCTACATGATGCCCTGTATGGCAAGGCAGAAACTTGCAACTGAGGCCTCAGAGACGACATCATCAGCAAGGGCAGCATAATGGAACAGCGTCGTAAATTGGCCTCGGCCTCGGTGCTTAACATATTCTTTGCACATATGCACCAGCTCATTAGTCCCACTATCGATACTGCACTTTGCGTCGCGTTGTGCAGGGCTAAGCATATCAGCCGCGCCAAGGTAAATACAATAAAGAGGCATTTAGGCTGACACTTAGCCAGAACCAATGAGAAGTATGAGAACTAGATGAGACCGCATGCGTAACAACGTGGATCTTGGCTGATGTGAGATTGAGGCTCTGCACCTGCAGTCACGGTGACTAAGAACCTTGGACACAGAACCCATCGCAGAAATGGTAGGTAGGCAAACTTATACTTGGAGAGGAGTTAATTTTGCATTGGGGTGTAGGTATGTAGTTAAATATAGCGCTAGTTCTTTCTCCGTCGTGAAGAAAACGTAATAGGCATGCCGAGCAGGTAGCGAACTTTGAACAGGTTAGGGCCCTAAATATGGAGCGCTCTATTCGGCCGCATGATCTTGACCCGAGGTATACCTAACCTACTCCGTCTCGTCACCTCTGGTGGAAAATGCAGGGATTCGGGTGAGAGACTAGAGGCCCCCGGGTCAGACCGTCACTATTGTTGAAAATAAGAAGTTGAGTTAACAAGTGATTGATTGAATACTCGGCTGAGCTGCCTATATAGTATCCACGCTAACCCCAAAACGGGATGTAAACAGAAACCAACACCGCTTCCCTCCATATTCCCCATATACGCCAGCAGCTCTCCAGATGGCGCAAGGGCAGGTCAACTGACCGCAGGTGCGGTTACCTCTGTAACTCTAACAACTATTCCATACGATTCAGATGCTATACGTGCTGTAGTTCCCTTTAACAAGACTCAGGTATTCTATTATACTCTAATTAATCTAGAGGGCACTAGACTATGCAAAGCTATTGGTATAGAGGGAGAAGCAGTTTTCTTTTTCCCAGAATGGCGCAATGATCTCAGATGCACCAGTCTTACTAACAACGCAATCTGAATCGTTGTTGAGACAAAAGATAGAGCTAGAGCCAGAATAATCGATCTAATAGCAGCGAAGATACCTCTCCGAACCTGTCATGACAACGAGATAGTAGCACTCTACCCACTAAACTCCTATCTCCCTCGTCTGCGCCGAGGGGCAGTAGTTAGCAGCGCATGTACGATACCTAGGTAGCTACAACTATATACCTAGCCTAGCTAATAGTACATATATAATACTTAGGTAGCTATAGTTGTAGAAATTAACCCCCATAACTAGGCTAGGTATATCTTTGGTTAGGATCACGCGACCGAACAGAGCGCTCCCTAAATATCACTAGCTTACCAACAAGGACATGAGATAGGTACTTGTAAAATACACTGTATCAAAACAAACCTAACATTAAACTACCTAAACAAGCAAGAATATTAAACAAGTAATCTAACATCTTTTACTGTAAGCTGACATATATCTGTTTATAGGAAAAGGAATGTTCTGTTGCGACAACTTGTGGGATCTCGTAAGATTGTATCCTTCCATGGACGACGTTGGAAACAAATATTACCTAGCATTGTCCTAAGTCATTTCCCCCCTATCACCTATATCTATCGCAAAACTCAATAGATTCTCATTAACCCCCAAAGACTTCGTCAACACACATAATAAACAAAATCTTCTAGCTAGACATTTGTATGCGCATTGAAATGTAATATTAGGCAGCGAGTGAAAGGTGATGCCCTAAAAATCTAGGTTGTATAGATAATGACCTTGTATGTGAGGTCGAGACGGCACAGTTGGTAGAAGTCTATCCATAAAATTACTAGAAACTGACTGTATCTCATCCTCATACATACTAGTAAAATGCCACTTCCTGAGTTCTAGTCAAGTAAGATTGCGTGGTAAGACGATATCATGGGAGGATTTCCTGGATCTGGTCAGAGTATGATTTGGTAGACGAGGTGAGATATGTAGACTCGGTTGATGCGCGCTCAGATAAGTAGAACTTTGATTTCTATCGTAAGAGGTAGTTGAAAGAAACTTGATGTGCAGACATTAGTTCCTATAATAAGCCTACCCAACGCTTTGTCATGACCTCTGTTGCCGAGTAACAATGCTGGGCATGCTCTAGAAATTCCGCCTCTGATCTGGCGCGGTACTGCAAACCCTTTATAAATCTGAAGGCGTCGCAGCCTAGAGGCGCCAACCGCGATACTACGTCGCGATCTAGCTTCTGAAATCGATACAGTTCAAACGTCCGTTCACATCCTCGGCACCAGAGCCCGCTCTCAACAACGTTCCCTACCATGGACGGAAAAGTGACAGAGCCCGTGCCTCCAAATTCGTCATTGGGAACGCTTCCAATGCTTTTCAAAGTCAAAATATCTTGTGAAAAGGGCTGCAACGGTGCATTTTGGTACCATATTCCGGTGTAGGGCTTTGGGATTGTTGTACGCAAGTGTTTTGTTGCTAGAATTCTCGCTATTGCATCGGTGGAGCCATGTACCTTGATTGCCAGCTCTTTGGCAGCTCGTGCACTAGTAAGTGTGGTTGGTCGGAGACGAGAAATGCTGCGTCGGACAAAGTATGTTCCCGGAATACTTCTCATGGTGGGCAGAGCCTTTGATTGTTGCCGAGTGAGACCGAAGCAGGCTCTTGCGAATGGTAGGGGGATCAGCCACAACGACTGGTTAAAGGAAAGGCATGCGAAACAGCATCTCTCAGAGGAGAGGAGAAACAGAAAAGCACCGTATTGTCCACAAGAGATGCATCGATTAGAGCGAAGAGCTGTTTGAAGGGCTGCAACGGAATGGAGGCCAATCACTCTCGTGCGACTCAGCGTTTGGAAAATGTGGCCGGCAGCAGACGTGAGATCTCTATATGCAGGCAGCGATTCGGCAATGACTCTTCCGCGTAGGGAAACACGTGAAAATTGCGATAGCGACTGTAAATCAAGATAGTTGAGTATATCGTGCAGAAGCTCAAGGGGCAGATCATCAAGAAGTCCAACTGACAATTGAGGTTCGCGTTGGATCTTGGAAAGGGATAGCTTCACAGACTCGTCAACTGAAATATTAGCCGTAAGAATGTAGCGTGGACGATGAGAGAGATGAGAGAGCAGATCCTCTTTAGAAAATTCAATGGTGTCCATATCTGTAAATAATGTGAAACACGCGATGTGAAGAATGAGATATAAAGACGTGTCGCGTATCTGGAATGGAATTCTTGTCAAGAGAAACTCGTGTTTACTGAGTTGTAGGGCCGTGCGTCCTATCAAGATGCTACAGTCATCTACAAACTCGATAGTCCAAAATATCCCACGTGTATATAGTAATTCCATAAAGTTGGATATAAGTTCACCTTTATACCATCAAATAGTATCTTCAATCTCAGTTTATAATATACACCCAGGGTGCTTCAAAACATTGAGTTTGTATGGAGTTTGGCATTTGATGGGAAACGCTAGCGGGTTACCTTTCATAAGCGCGGACTAAAGCTACATAAAAAATTATCCAGATTTTCTTATCTTCTAGTTAATCCCAAGCTCATTTTCATACTAACGTCCGTCCCCGCGTACCGGGACGCACGGTGTAACGGGACAGGTGCGCACTTTGGAGCTTCGCTATCTCTGACTCGCAATTATACGGACCCGTAATTGATGTTCTGTTATTCTGAAGCTACTTCTCTCTAAGTGCATCAGCCTCCGGCAGGGACTGCAGTGGTGTTAACCTTGCTATCGATCGTTTCGTTAACGCCGTCAATCGACCCTTCGTCAATACCCCCCTGTCTGTTTGCGACTACGGCAGTTCCTCCAGATTCCGGAGGATCTAATAGAAATCAAAATTAGGGAAGATTAAGTCTCTAAGCTTAGAAGGCTACTTTAAGCTCATATGTATACGATCCGGCAGTTTCGCCAGTGGGGAGCAGAAATCGCGTGGCCTTATTCCCAGCATTGATGCCTCAACACGCTCTCTGGTTCTTTAGGTCATTATTACAATGGACAAAGCAAGTCGAGTGCTGTCACAAGGCCTTCCATCTAGCGTACCTGTTTCTTACCGTGCTCTAGCAGATCATGGCAATGTCCCTCGCTCAACCCTTCATTCCCGTGTTCATGACCGCCGCTCGAAGGAGGAGAAAGCCTAGAGTCAACAGTATCTCTATCCTTAGGAGGAGGATGCGCTGGTCAAATTTTTCCTACAGATGTCCGATCTTGGGTAGCCCGCGCGAATCGAGTTTATACCGTCTCTAGCCTTCTGCATTACCCGCCAGCGACCTGAGGTCGACCGACCATGCAAGCCACTAAGTAAGAATTGGCCTTAGGCCTTTGAGAAACGTCATCTAAAAATACAAGCGAGGAGAGTTGAGTCGCTCGACTAGAATCGCCACGAGAAGAACATATACTAGAAGATCACGCAGTAGTTTAAGGTAATCGGGCGCATACTACAGGACCCAGCTATCCTAGTAGAGAATGTATACGATATAGACGAGACCAGCGTTATGCTTTCGATGCTCGGATTAGTAAAAGTATTAGTAGGTAGGAATAACATGCGAGACTATAGGGGCGCACGCGTGACGTAGATAATAGTTGTTAGAGTTACAGAGGTAACCGCACCTGCAGTCAGTTGACCTGCCCTTGCGCTATCTGGAGAGCTGCTGGCGTATATGGGGAATATGGAGGGAAACGGTGTTAGTTTCTGTTTACATCCCGTTTTGGGGTTAGCGTGGATACTATATAGGCAGCTCAGCCGAGTATTCAATCAATTACTTGTTAACTCAACTTCTTATTTTCAACAGGTTATAAGCCCGGCTCTCGCCGCTACACTAACTTAACCAATATTGTTTATTAGTTGATACACCTCTATCGCTACTATTAGTTAACGCGTACTACTACTATTAGTAAGCTACTCAATACACGCGATACCTACTTATAATAACGTTAAGCTTCTTATTCAAGCTTAATCCAAATTTACTTCCTAAGCTCGCCGCACGCGGCGATAACTACCTAGAATGGTAGTTAGCGTGGATAGTTGCTCTACGTTATACTATACTCTGGCCTATCGTTGCAGGTAAGCTGGCACGACCTTAAGGAAATGAAGATAACGAGCTAGTAGCTAAATAGGAAGCTAATGACAATAAAGTAATAGTGATGCTCCTATTATTAGTTTACAATAATCTTATAATGTCTATCGCATTATGCGATACCTCCCCCGCTACCTGGAAACACCTTAGCGACTACTTCAACCGAGACACTAGTAATACGTCTATTATACTGTTCTAGTTACTAACTAACCTACGCTACGCTAACGGAGATAATCTAAGACTATACCTTAACGAGTTCTATCGACGTTGGACGCGAATAGCGAAGCGCTGCGCGTTATTAAATCAATCTATAGTAAAAGCTATAAAGTCTATATTTAAGTTAGATAAAGTTAAAGGTTCATTCTTCTTAGCTACTCTCTCTAATACGATGGACACTATTATAGACAACCTAAGCTCCCGTAACGTTAGTAAGTTTATTGAAATTAAGCCTAAAATCCTTAATATCGCTAAAAAGCATTTACTAGATATTAACAGCTCGACCGCCTATACTACTAGATAATCTACTACTTGCGTAGCTCGTAAACCTACTCTTATAATAGTAGCTGAGTACTTATAGTACTAGAAATACAACCTTACTTTTATTAGCTATGTCTACACTAACTATAATAAGCTGAAGCGATATAAGGAGAACTAGGCTGCGCTAAAACCTGCTTGAAATAGTAGAAAGGATAGCTAAGGTAAGTAATAGAAGACTAATAACGTACTACTCATTGTTAAGGACGACGCTACTAACTCTAATAATAGCGCAACTAAGGTTACTACCCTAATAGTAACTGCCTTAACTACTTATTAGTACATTAATTTAACCTCGTTAACCCTACTAAACTAAAATGGAAAGCGCTCTTACGCTATAAATAATGTAAGTGCTTATACTATAATCTACTATCCGCAACCTATATTAGTTACCTTAACTAAGGTATAGTTACTTAACACTAGCGCCTTACGGTATATAACTGGTTACTACGATAATTTTATGTCCCTATTATCTAAATAAGGCATAATTATAGTAGCTAGTAGTATTAAGCTTCCTATCTATAGTATAGGAAATGTACGACTACGCTATAGATTACTAGATAGCTTAGTATGAGCCGTTGAGCTAATAAACGTACTCTATAGTAGTAAACTCTATAATACTTAGCTCTTCTTATAGAGCTATATCTAGTACTATAAATACGACCTCTTTAGTAGAGGTAACGACGTCTTCCTAATAGTATAGAATAGTAAGCAACTCCTATAGGCTAAGTATATAAACGGAGTCGTCTAGATCTAAACTGAATATAATGAATATATTAGATAATCTGTCCGTACGTAGTAGCTCTAGCTATCACGTGCTATAGAGCACGTGTAGCAAGAGCTTCCAGTAAAGGGGTAACTAGATGCACAGGCCTATAGCCCGTGCGTATAGTTCCCCTATATAGATCGCAGATCGATCGTACGTAGAAGAACAAACCATGAATTATACCTTTACTTGAGAGAATCAACTCGAACACCGTACAATATTGTACAAAGCTTACCGCATGCTTTCGCGCTGCAGAGGAAGCCCACGAACACTAATTAGTGGGTGATTAACTTCATCTGCAAATTAGCTAAGTGAAGACGGAGTTGAACCTTCTGGTGGAAGTTGGTCTCTGTTTCGTGCGTATCCTGAATAGAAATAACTAGGGATAAGAAGATCGATCGCTGAACTGTACGGACTGAAAACACTTGTAGTTACGCACCTGGTGATAGGGCATGCAAGTCGTCTAAGACCCCGTACGGAACAACAGGAGATAGTGTGCGACTCACACAAACAAACGACAACACGCTGTACGATCGAAACCAGACAGCAAAACCATCCAAATGCCATCCGAACAAGACACCCAGTCCAGACCCACGAGCTCGCACGGGAGCTACCAAGATACAATGGAAGATAAAGAACAATGGGAAGATATGGCAAGAGGTACAAGCATCTCAATACCAACCCTCCGGAAAGAGGTAAAATTGGAGTATTGGACAGACTCAATTGATATGTCCAACCCAACACCGGAGCAACTGGCCTCGTACGCTGGATGCGCGCTATACGAAATACGGCTCACAAACCTCACAGGCGAGGAGTTCCTCCAAGCATTCATTGAAGACTTCAATGAATGGACAGAGGACCACTGGGAACAAATCAACCGCGCGTTCCGCAGAGAACTACTAGCAGCACTGGCTAGTAAAGGGATAAACCATACCCTCAAAGTCAAGGATCTCCAGAGCAAGAAGCTGTACGGCATAACCCAGGGGAGGCATACATTAGGAAATCCAATTCCTATACGGACAAACCCAACTCTAAGGATGGAAACCCCGCACGAAGATGTCAAAGGCAAGAAACCTCAGGTGGTGCGCATAGAGCCAGTAGAATCAAACCAACAAGCGCCCGTACCATCAAGACAACCATCTCCAATGCTAGCGCCGATACCACGCTCACCTATCCCCCGCACGACCGAAGTGAACGTACCATCATATTACTGGCAGGATCAGCAACCTACCCAGAACCTACCTACTGAGGCATACCAGCAAACCACAATACCCTACGATCCGTACGAATTACCCCCAACCCAAACCTACGCCAATGACAAGCTACCGCCCGAGAAACTTGTCCAATTCCAGAAGGCATGGAAGAAGGATAACAACTACACAGGGAAACCGTACGACATCCTTGCAGACAAAACCAGGATCTTCATTGAACTATGCCGGAGATTAGATATCAATGAAGCACAATATCCAAACATCTTTCCAGACATCCTAGAAGGCCGTGCGAACATGTATTACATACATAATATAGGCCCTGGCCATAACTGGAAACACCTGTACGAAAAACTTGACAACCACTTCAATACTAATGTCAACCATAACCAGTACTGGACTGACTGGACGACAATGTCGTTCGCACGATGCAAACATGAGAACCCAACGCTGAACCTGCACGAAGTCCTAGAAATTATGATCGACAAGCTAACCCTCGCACAGAGGGCGCTCGGACGGGATTTTCAGGGGGAAGTCCCCCTGCACACTGCAGTAGTACGAGCTTGCCGAGGCCAACCAGAACTAGAGCAAGCCATGTTCTCAATCAAGCCAACGTGCGAAGCACTGTTCAGTGATCTACGATCTGCACTTCAGATCACAATAGACAGACAGGCAACCCAATACTTGCAAGAGCCAAAGGAATCATACTACACAGACCGACGGTATACCTCAACACCACGCACGGGATACCCAGGTAGCAGCAGTAGAGGGAACAAACCCTCTTCCTTTGTGAAGAGAACAGGAGCATCTTCCGCACGAGGAAAACAACAATACAACAGACCATCCAGGCAAACCCCAAAACGTTGCTTCGTTTGCCACAAGGAGGGATGTTGGTCATCAAACCATCCACGCACGGATAGATCAAGAGCTAGACGCCAATATGTTAGCTCGTACGAAGAATTCCACAGCAATACCCCTTCACAAGAAGATGTAACAGCTTACATCACAAGCTTTGAAGGAATATCTGACAGTGAAGCGGACAATGAGACCGCACAGGAGGATGAGCAGGAATCAGATTATGACCAAGATGATGGTGACCAAGCCATCCACTATCTGACTTCTGCTGCATATCTTCATCGCACGACCGGTGAAGATATATACGGCATGGATACACAGTGTCAAGCAGACCAGTTCATGCTAGATGGAAGATACCGTGCGACGTACCAAGGCGAACTATGGGATACTGGCGCAGCAACAGTCTCAACAGTTGGTAAAACACAGCTAGAGGCATATGTACGTGAGAACCCTCGCACGAAGATAGACTGGACCCCAGGAACAAGCAATATCAGCTTTGGAGGACAGAACCCAAAGAGATCACTGGGAACCGTACGCATCACCAACCCAGTAGGAACAGTCATATACCACGTACTGGATACTCCTACACCATTCCTGCTATGCCTAGCAGATGCTGATCGCCTAAGCGCGTACTTCAATAATATATTGAACGTTATCGTACGCAAGGACGGTACAACAGTCCCTGTTGTACGCAAATGGGGACACCCATTCTTCAATGTTGGCAAGGAAGAAACTACTTCCTTCTTTACAGAAACAGAACTGCGACGCCTACATCGCAGATTCGGACACCCACGTACGGAACGACTTCACAAGATGCTTACAGAAGCAGGCCATGAAGTAGACGCCTCCGTACTAAAAGTAATCCAGAAGTTCTGCCACTTCTGTCAACAACAAGGGACCTCACCACAAAGGTTCAAATTCACAATCAAGGATGACTCACACTTCAACTATGAGATTATCCTTGATGTCGTACGAATTGGCAATAAGGACACACTGCACGTCATTGATGCAGACACAGCGTTCCAAGCAGCAATATTCTTGAAGTCCATGTCCGCACGAGATACCTGGGAGGCACTATGCAAGTGCTGGATTAACACCTACCAAGGACCCCCAGATTACATCGTGCATGACCCAGGAACCAACTTTGCTGCAGAAGAGTTTAGGACCCGTGCGAAGATTGTCGGCGCAGAATGCAGACAAATGCCAGTAGAAGCACACTGGGCAGTAGGAAAGATTGAACGCGCACACGCACCACTAAGGCGTACGTTCAACATCCTAAGAGCAGAATTAGACAGCAGTACGGACGATGAGGCTATCCTGCAAATGGCAGTCAAAGCCCTCAATGACACAGCTGGCCCAAATGGGCTCGTACCAACGCTGCTAGTCTTTGGAACCTACCCAAGGATCAACGTTGACTCACCCCCATCACCTGAGATGACACAAAGAGCAAATGCCGTACGCAAGGCTATGAGAATACTTAGGAATGAGAGGGCAAGAGCCAATATTAACCGTGCGATCAATACCCGCAATGGCACAAAGTCGCACGAGATTCTAAACCTCCCACTCAACTCTGAGATTATGGTTTGGAGAGAGAAAGGTGGATGGACAGGCCCGTACGAGCTCAAAGGTATCAAAGGCAAAAATGTAATAGTTGAGCTTGACAATGGACCAGTCACATTCAGATGTACTCAAGCCAAACCGTACTACCGCGCTACTCAGCCACAAAAGCCACACGGCACGGAAGAACCGGCTGACCCAGATGAGCCACTCCTACCACAGGTTGAACCACCCCGCACACGCGCGCGCGGAAGGCCCGCGAGAGCTGCGCAACAAGAGGCTGAAACTACCTATAAGAAGGGTCAAGAACCTTCCCAGGAACAAACCTCAACAGCAGCTGCAGGCACACTGCAGCCTGCAGGGGCAAAAGAGCGCGACCTTTACGAGGGAGAGGAGAGATCAGACGAAGAGGATGTACCAGAGAGAGGAGCTGTGCGGCAAGGAAATAGACCGCACAGGAATACCAAGGCGCCGCACGCACAAGCTGAGCAACCGCAACCTAGGAAAAGAGGAAGACCTAGGAAGCATATACAGCAACACATACAGTCATTCCTTACCCAGAAGGAGAAGAATGACTATGAGTTAGCAGTTAAACTGCGCGAAGAAGGAGTGATAACAACACCAGGAGCACCCTTTGAAGAATCTGATCGTACGGAGATGGATGCACTCATCTCTAATGGCACATTTGAAATCCTCCACCTTGATAAAAACAAGCACTATGACAGGATCTTCAACCTCCGACTTGTACGAGAAATCAAAGGAAAGACAACACAACCGTACGAGAAATCCAGGCTAGTACTTGCAGGCCACTCAGATACTGGCAAGGAGGAAATCCTCACTCAGTCTCCAACAATCCAGCGGATGAGCCAGAGACTGATACTAGCAATAGGCGCATCACTGATAGCCACGCACGGGATGCACTGTGAGCTCAGGGATATCACACAAGCCTATGTACAATCCAAGGATAAACTTCTCCGCACGCTGTACGCAAAACCCCCAAAGGAACTACAGAACTCATTCCCACCAAATACGATCCTGCGCATCGTACGACCGCTGTATGGTGCAGCAGAATCAGGCCTATATTGGTTCAAGACCTATCACAACCATCACAAGGACAGACTAGGAATGAGAACTTCATCGTACGACCCATGTCTGTTGATCACAGATGAGGGACAAAGTACGTTTGGGATCACTGGTCTACAAACAGATGATACAATCAGTATTGTCACCCCAGCCTTCGCACAGAAAGAACAAGAGGAACTAGACAAAGCAAAGTTCCGTGCGAAACCAAAGACAATCCTATCCAAAGACCAACCTATTGAATTCAATGGAGGGAGAATCACAATAGCACAAGACAAGATCAAACTGGTGCAGAAAGGACAAACTAGCAACCTCCGCACGATAGACCCAATAGCACAAGATGCTGCCCAACAGTATATCGTGCAGAGAGCCAGGGGTGCATACATTGCGTCGGTATGCCAACCAGAGGCAGTATTTGACCTATCAGTAGCCGCACAGACAACGGCACCATCTACAGAGGACATCAATGCCCTTAACGTACGACTTCAATGGCAAATCAACAACCCAGAAAGAGGCCTAACATTTGTTCCACTACAGCTGGACCGTGCGAAACTATTCATCTTCACAGATGGATCATTTGCAAACAACAAGGACCTCAGCTCCCAGATTGGATTTGTTATTGTCCTAGCAACAGAGCGCCGTACGAAGGACAGGCATGACTTTGAAATCTATGGCAACATTATACACTGGAATTCTATCAAATGCAAGAGAGTTACAAGGAGCGTTCTTGCAAGTGAGCTGTACGGAATGGTGAATGGCTTTGACAACGCTATTGCTATTAGTACAACACTACAACAGATTGTACAAACACTCCAATTACCCCAGGTTCCAGTAGTAGTATGCTCAGACTCAAAGTCCCTATATGATTGCCTTGTGAAACTCGGTACGACAAATGAGAAGAGACTAATGATTGATATCATGTCTCTTCGGGAATCGTACGAGAACAGGGAAATTACAGAAGTCAGATGGATCAATGGCAAAGACAACCCAGCCGATGCATGTACAAAGAAAACGCCAAATTCAGCAATTGAGAGACTTATCTCAACCAATACACTCAACATCAAAGTAGAGGCGTTTGTTGACCGACTTGAACCCGCACGTACGGAAGAGAAATCTCCACCGGTATAAGGCACTGCGTACGACACACCAACCATATCTCCTTTATCAAATTTACTTTCTTTTCACTCATTTTCACATCACGCACGATCACAGAATGCACAGAATAGGGAGAGGGCAATCGTACATTAGACATTACAAAAGAAAAAGGAAAAACAAAGGAAATCTAACTAATGTACAAAGATAAAATATCAGGAGAAAGGAAAAACAAAGAAAAAGAAAAGAAAAACAAAGGAAAAACAAAGGAAAAGAAAAAAATCCCCCTCCCTCCACCCCCCCCCAGGGGACCCTCACGTGCGGTGCTGGCACCGTGAGCCGTGGCTCTGCCAGATGCAGGAGCCACAGGCGCCTCTCTGGACGCCCAAAACCGCGCGACATTCCAGAAAGGGCAGAGCCCCAGTAGAACCGCCGCACCTGTGGGCGCACGGAGCCATGAGACGACCGCGGCTCTGCACGAGAATCGCGCGGAAATAACCCTCACGCCGGATGAGTTTGGCGACCCAAAGGTTGAGATTCGTGTCAGCCGGCAGCGACACGACGACGTCACGGGATGGCATAGCCACCACGGTTCTCTCCTCATCCTACCATCAATTAGCACAAAGGGAAAACTCAACGTACGGCATCCAAACACATACATTGACACACAGAGATGCCAACAGACGGCGATTGGCCGCCCGCCCGGTGGGCAGCGTCACCAGCATGCGCCCACCCACCCGACGTACGGCCAAATCGCCCAGCGACTCATTGGCCACCATGGTGGTGTTGTTGCTGCTGCTGCTGGAGGAGGCGGGGGCGGCGTACGGTACGAGAGACATCTTCTGTCACACCCATTAGCACCGTACAGACCCAGAAAAGAAAAAGTTGCCAGGAATTGTCAACGTACGGTGTGGTGGTGGTGGTGTTGTTGTTGTTGTTGGTGTTGCTGTTGTTGCTGTTGTTGCTGCTGTGGCTGTGGCTGTGGCTGTGGTTGTGGTTGTGGTGGTGGTTGTGGTGCTGGTACTGGTACTGTCTGTCACAAGTCAGCACCGTACGAAGAAGAAGGCATCTCCCCCACCAAGAAGAGACAAGGAAGGAGTGATGATCACGTACGGAAGCGGCAGTGGTAGTGGTTGAAGGAGGAAAAGAAAAGAGCGTCAAACTGGAGGGGGCGACCCGAATATATACCCCCAACTTCTGTACGTGACGCGACGATGTCACGGCGACATCATACGCAGCAAACAGGAAGGAACCATTGGGGTACAGGAAGCTGCCAATCGTACGGTGTGTTCTGATGGAAGGAACCAACTGGGAGACCCAAAAACCCAAGGGACCCACCGTGCGAACGAACACAACAACACCCTACCCCACAAGTAATTCCAGACAGACCGCCATTTCTCCCCGGATTCCGTACGCAACCAATCCCCAGTATACGGGTATTGGGAATGATAGGCCGTACGGTAGAAGACACCAACAAGGGAAGGAGAAACAAATTGGATAGGAGGAACCAAGAGGAAAGGGAAACATTTGAGGAAGGCAAGAACAAATTGACAGGAACGTACGGAAGAGGATGAGTACTAGATACTAGCCATGAAGGCACAAAAAGAAAAAGTTGCCAGTGTCCGTACGTAGTAGCTCTAGCTATCACGTGCTATAGAGCACGTGTAGCAAGAGCTTCCAGTAAAGGGGTAACTAGATGCACAGGCCTATAGCCCGTGCGTATAGTTCCCCTATATAGATCGCAGATCGATCGTACGTAGAAGAACAAACCATGAATTATACCTTTACTTGAGAGAATCAACTCGAACACCGTACAATATTGTACAAAGCTTACCGCATGCTTTCGCGCTGCAGAGGAAGCCCACGAACATAATCTATATATATTATACTATATAATAACTTATTGGCGCAAGGACTATTAATCGATACTATCTAAACTACGCTAACCTAACTACTATTCGCGTTATATTGTAAGTTCTACTACTATATAGGATACTAAGACATTACTTAGCTAGTAAGACTATATAAGGATAGACATCTAATCCTACTAAAACCCAAGAACTTCGAGTATAATATCTACTTCCTATCTAAGTTAACCTATCGCTGCCCTAAGCCTGCGCTAAATAACCTACTTATTAGTAATATTAAGCTATTTAAAGTTATATACTCTAACCTCTTAGGAAAGTTCTCTAAACTAAGCCTAGGCGGCGCACGCTACTATATATTGTTTATCTACTAACGCACGCGTTATACCTAGGTAACTCTACTAAAATAGAAAGCTGAAGCTCTATAAGTAATTAAGGACTTCATCGCATACGCTAAAACTTAGTATAAAGTTAACGTTACTATAGGTAATATTGTCCTTATTAGCTCACTCGTAAAACTATTTAAATCTGATAATAGTAGTGAATACGTTACTATAAAGAAGGACCTTCGCGCAGCTAGAGTTATACATAAAACTACTCTACTATACTATTATAAGCTTAATAGACTACTAGAATACTAGAACCGCGCTATTATATAGATTACTCGCGCTATAATTAAATTAGACTAATAGCTCCTCCTCTAGGGAGAAGTAGTTAAAACTACTATATTCCTTAAGAATATATCCCTATACTTAGCTAATAAGCTAGGTCGTACGCTATATAAGCTACTCTTTAGCGCGAAACCAAGTATTAGGTATCTCTACCTATTTAGTACTAAATACTTCGTTCACGTACCCGTTAAGGCTTAACGACCTAGATTAAAACTACTATACTATACTAAAGACGCTGTCTTCGTCGGATATAGATATAATATAAAGATATTACGCGTCTACGTGCCTACTCGTAACGTCGTACTTAAATTACGCGACGTGAAATTCTAGTCTTTTAAGTAATTATAGCTTACGCTATACTTCTTAGTACTAGCGGACGAGGTAAATATTACCTAAGGAGTTAACTTAGTTTTACCTTAATAGGCCTAAGTTAAGGGTGAATTAGTCCTATTAGGGGATAATAACTAAACTACGCTAATACCTATACTACCTACGCTACTACGTCTAGAATCTAGTATACCTCTTAACTTATCTAGGTCTCTATCCCTAACTAAGATTACGTAATCTATATAAAGGATAGAGTAAAGTAGTATATTATAGTTATCTATACTATTAAGTTTATTAGTTACTACGCGGTCTAGCCGTACAATTAAACCTTTATAAAAAGCGAGAGATACTAACTATAGTATAAGTACTACTACGCTAACTAGTTATGCTACTGCGTTAGTCGAAATTAACGATGGTAACGTATATACTTTTACCTATACTATTAAGTTAGATATTAACGTAGAGATTCCTTAGTCCTACGCTAAAGTAACTAACCTAGTAAATATTAAAGTATAGTAACCTACTATTAACTAAGAGATTCGCGTATATACTAAGAATAGTATATAGGAAATTACTCTAGCTCTAGCTAACGTATTACTTATTAGGACCTAATAGGTATTTAATATTAAGCATAATAAATAAGGTAATATTGTTAAACGTAAGGGTAGAATTATTACCTAAGGTTTCTCTTAAAGACCTAGTATTAACTTTAACGATATATACTCGCCTATTATCTAATATAATAGTCTCTAAATTATACTTACTATCGCTACTATACGTAGCTAGTCGCTGCGCTAAGCTAACTTTAATACTACGTACTTGAATAGACGCCTTAGCTATACTATTTATACTTGATGCCTACTAGGCGTAACCTCCTATAGCGTTAATACTATACGCATTATATATACCCTCTATAGACTTAAGTAATTAGGGCGTAAATAGTATACGCTGCTATCCTAATAGCTTAAATAATAGAACTTTATCCAAGTAAGCTTTAATCTATGTATATTCCTATTACCTAACTTAATACTAGGTATATACGTAGATGACGTTATTATAGCTAGTACTAATAAAGCGATCTCTACTATAGTTGATACTACTCGCGTATGCTTTAAGTTTCAAGATATAGGCTAACTAAGGATGCTCTTAGGCCTGGAAATTGAAATAGATATTAACTACGCTAGCCTATAGCTCTATTAGCGCATATATATTATATCTATCCTGCACTGGTATAGTATAGATGTATATAACGGGCGTCTTACTCTACTAGACCTAAATAGTTTTCTACTAAGGACCTCACGCGATATGCCTATTAATCCTGCGCGATAGAAAGAGTTCTAGTCTATTATTGGATTAATTAATTTTCTCGCACTAGTTAGTTGACCTAACCTGTCGTATACTATCAGTATACTTGGTTCGTATAACGCTAATCTATCTGAGTTACACTTGAAAATGGCATACTAAGTACTATAGTATATATAAGCGACACGCGATATAGTTATCTATATATCTACGCTAAATAATAAGAATTTAGTGGAATTATTAACTATATTCTTAGATACCTTATATAGATTAGATCTAGATAACGCTAAATTATTCTCTAGTTATATCCTTAAACTATATAGTTTAGTAATCTCCTAGTTATTAAAGCGATAGAGTTGTGTTACTCGAAGTATATGCGAGTCTAAGTATATAGTAGTATCTTACGCATTAAGTTACTTGATTTAGGCAAAAGGTGCTATTACTAAGCTTACTAGCGTGATTCCTACATGCCTACTTATAGTAGATAATTAACCTACTATCTTACTTATTTACGATTATCGTATTAGCAATAAATCTAAATATATCAACGTTTACTTCCACTTCGTCTGAGAATAATACGCTAATAATGATTTTAAGGTTAAGTACGTCCTATTAGCTAATAATCTCGCTGATATCTATACTAAGGCCTTACCTCACCTGATATTAGAGAGGCTCTAGTAGATAATCTTCTAGTCAGTTAAGTGATGTGAAAGTTAGGGGACTACTATAGGTGAGGGGACTGTTAGAGTTATAGAGGTAACCGTACCTGCAGTTAGTTGACCTGCCCTTGCGCTATCTGGAGAGCTGCTGGCGTATATGGGGAATATAGAGGGAAACGGTGTTGGTTTCTGTTTATATCCCGTTTTGGGGTTAGCGTGGATACTATATAGGTAGCTTAGCCGAGTATTCAATCAATTACTTGTTAACTCAACTTCTTATTTTCAATAATAGTTACTGCAATTAAATGCATTAGCGGCGATGGTAGGTAGGGTGTCTGTGCACCGCGTGCACATGTTTAGCCTGTGCACGCCGAACGCGAAACTCCGTCCCATCTACCCAAACTCTACACGCGATATCTCTACTAATATGAGTCGAATTGAAGCAGCGATTAAAGCAATTAACTCGCGAGATCATGGTGAACCTTTTTCGTATATAGAAACTGCTGCTAAATTTGATGTTGAGCGCACCACACTCAGCCGAAGGCACCGCGGCGTGACGAGCTCAATTTATGCTGGTATAATCAATCAACGCAAACTTAGCCTATAACAAGAGTTAGAGCTACTTAAATATATTAAAAAACTCACTGAGAGAGGCCTTCTACCTACGAGAGAGATAATTAAAAATTAGGTTGCATAAATAGCTCACGAGCACGTAGGAGAGAGCTAGGTTACGCGCTTTATCAACCGAAATAAGAGCTTAGTTATATTAAAATGGACCTCTAGCATTAATCGTACCCGCTACGCTGCTGATTCCTATATAAAATATAAGTCGTATTTTGAGCAATTATACTAAAAAATGGAGGAATATCACATTAAGCCTTGGCACACCTATAATATGGATGAGAAAGGCTTTCTAATAGGCATAACTAGCAGGTTAAAACGTATATTCAGCCGCGGCGATTAGGAGAGAAAGAAGGTTAGAGAGGCTCTTTAAGATAGATCGCGTGCGTAGATAACTATCCTAGCTTGCATCTGCGCTGATAGGACGTCTCTACTACCTAGTATTATCTACGAGGCTACCTAAGGAGCTATATAGTCAGTATAGGTAGATGAAATTGAAGCTAGAGAGTATCTCGCTCACGTAAGCTCATCTCTATCTGGATAGACAAATGATAATCTAGGACTAGTATAGCTCGAGCAGGTTTTTGATCATTATACTAAGAGTAAGGCGAGACGCTTATATTGATTACTTATTTTAGATGGGCATAGCTCCTATATTACTCCAGCTTTTATTAATTATTGCGATTAAAATAGGACTCTACTAGCCATCTTTCCTCTACATTCAACTTATACTCTCTAGCCTCTCGATGTAGTGGTTTTTAAGCCTCTCTTATCTGCCTACTCTACCGAACTTACTTAACACCTCCACCGCGCGCTAGGCCTTATTGTAATCAATAAAGGCGACTTCTTTCCACTCTTCTAGCGAGCCTGGATAACTACGTTCAAAGCTCCACTTATATTAAAGGCCTTTGAAGCTACTGGTATATAGCCAAGAGATGCTGAGTATATACTTAAAAAGTTCGATAACTCGCCAGCAAATGAGAGCTCGCGCTCTAGCTCACCATTACAACTCAATAATAGTAGTTGGAGACAGATGGATCGTCAACTCCAGCATGCAGTAACTGATACTACTCAGCCTGCAGCTCGAGCTGTACGCTCTCTACTCCACGGTCTCCAAGTCGAAAACGAGCTACTCAAGCATGAGAATGAGGGACTACAAGTAGCTCTCCGCGTCAAACAGAGACACCAGAAGAAGAGCAAACCTCTCAACCTCCAGCAGAGAGAGGAGTACCATGGTGGAGGCGTATTTTGGTCGCCGCGCAAGGTACGAGAAGCTCAGACTCGTGAGACAGTAAAGCAGCGTGAACGAGAGCAAGAGAAACTCCAAAAAGCTGAGAGAAGGGAGCTACAGCGGGCTAATAAACGATATAAAAAGCAGATAGTAGAGGAGAAACGGGTAGAGAGAGCTGCTCTCAAATTGGTGAGGGAGAAGGAGAGAGCTGCCAAGGCCGCCCAGCGCGCTGCTCAAAAAGCTGCTCTCAACACCAAAAATTCTATACAAGCTCCAGCTATAGTGAAGAGAAAAGCTTCAGCTCTATCTACGCCAAAGAACAAGCGTCGCCGCCAAGTTGCTGACGCTGCAGCTGCTGAGGAGCCTCCAAGAGCTGCACCTCTAGCTCCAGCTCGAACTACTCGCTCGGGCCGCAACGTCAACCTCCCATCAAAATCCAGATAGTACAAATTACTCGCAGTCCTTCAATTACTACTCCACTACAAAATCTCGTGATAATAACTATTATATGTGGCTCTACAGCCTCATTTTTGAGATCGCGAGTTTGGCGTTCGGCGTGCACGGGCTGAACACGTGCACGCGGTGCACAGACACCCTATTTGAACCCTATAATTATCTGGCTAGCGACAACTCACTGAAGCAACTGGACTACGTTTCCTACTCCTGGGTGGTAGTATACGTGCTCTAAATCTAGATATACTGATTTTTACATCAGCTCGTAGTAGCTCCAACGAATATTTGATCCTAAGACTAAAGAGCGGGCTAACAATAAGCCACGAGTCCTAATTTGTAACGGTTTCAAAACGCACGAAACCTTAGAAATTCTAGAGTATTGCTTTGCAAACAACATCATTCTATGTCGACTTCCTTCTTATACTTCTCATAAGCTCCAGCCCTGCGACGTCGCTGTATTTGCTCTGCTGAAATCCGCCTATCGCGAAGAAGTCGAACGATTAGAGCGGGGAGGTGTTAATACAATAGGTAAGGAGCATTTCACATCCCTGTATAGCTATGCACGAGCAAAGGCATTTATAGTCAAGAATATTAAGGCCGGCTTCGCTGCAAGTGGCTTGTTTCCTTTCAATCCAGATAGGGTACTCAAATCTGTACCACAGCCTGTTCCTGAAATGACTGTATCGGTAGCCAATAAGGTAATTGTAGGGCCGAGTTTGCAGGAAGGCATTCTGCAAACGCCCGCCACGCCAGTGTCAGCAGAAGGTCTTATGTCCTTGCAAAACCTTATCATGAAGCAGGACGCTTATGCTCTTGAAGAAAAGAGCAAACAAAGTTTGCAGAGACATCTTTATAAATTTACTAAAGCCGCCCAAGTATCCTTTGCCAAAGGCGCTCTCCAGCAGAACCAAATTCGATTTTGGTTAAAGGTTAACAATGAAGCTAAAGTTCGACGATCGACAAAGTCACTAGTATTAGGAACGGCGAAGGTCATGGGCTACGAGGACCTTCAGCACGCGCGAGCGAAGCGTGCTGAAATAGAAGCTGCCAAAAAGACGAAAGCCAAAGGAAAACGAAGTCGGAATCGCGCGAGCGGGGCATTAGAGGTAGACGCGATAAAGCCAAGGGCTAAGGTGGCGCGAATAAGTACAGCGCCAGATCTTATAGTATCCGCAGTGGCACATGTTAGCAGGGCAACCATTGCGGAGAGCGAGTCGGCCTCAGGACTATGGAGGGCCCTAGTGACGCGGATGTATTAGTAGAGGTTTCGGCAAGGTAATGCTACTTCCTAGGGTTGTAACTACCTTATGTATACTAAATCTATCTATCTAATATGGTGTACTTTGGGCTTCCCGTTTCTTCGCTAGCTTTCGTCTTACTGTATAGATCTATTCGTCTAAGAATATCTATAGCTATAGGAGTATAAACTATGAGGAGATAATGGCTGCTGCTACGAGATTGACGATGGTGAAGCATCGAGATACGTGCTATACTGCCCCCTAATGAGAGGCCTCTAGCTGGTCGGCTGCAAGTGCAACCTGCATTGAGTTTAGGATTGCCGAAACTACGGCGAATACGAAGAGTGTAGGCCCGTATAGACGTCCAAAGAAGTCCCCGTACTGGCTATGCACCTGTTTGAAGTGGAATTTGCGGAGAAGTAGTGGGGCATACAAATTGAGTCGTGTTAGTCTTAGTTTGCTATAGTAGTATCTCTTCGACACAACCGTGTCGTCGGTGTGGCTGAGTTCCGAGATGAACTGGTAGAACGATGGCCAGTCTATGCCTTTGGGTATGAGGCGGAGGTGGTCTTGTTGAGCAATGTGGAACTCGGATTCGTGCTAAATTAAGTAGCGGTACGTCCGCAGGAAGCCAGTTGCAGCCTTGCAGAGGTTGCTCTGGCTGTAGCCCGCTCGGTTCGTGCCCCTTGACTCGCTGGCGGTGCAAAGGGTTGATGTTGGCGCTAGAAAAAGTCGTCATGATCCAGAGACGAGGTGCTATCGCCTCCAGATTTCCGCACCAGAGTTCATGCTCAAGAAATTGTTTCATACGAGGGGAGTCATTCCACTTAATCAAAGGGTAGCCTGGTAAAGTCGTAGTCGTTGGTGCTTTGGCTGTAGGCTCGTAGTCGTGCGCGAGCTCGGCTTCTTTTGAGAATGGACGCATGTCTGAATCGACTATGGAAATAATATATCTTCGTTGTCAGGATCGTGTGTGCGCCTGAGGCATCGCGAGTGGCTCGCCTTCAGCTGCTAGCAGCCTGCTCAGCCCCAGCCTTGCTGCAGGCCGGCCAAGTCGATAGAGCGTGGGCTGTTTCAGCCTGATATATACTCATCGATGGCCTACGTGACTCCTCGCTACTGTCTTTCACTCTTACGCATTAACACATCTGAATTTTATACCGAAAGCAGACTATGGTAGGTACCAGCAGCGCGACGGTTTCACACGCCAAGGCTAACGCGGGGCTAGAGCCGGCTGATAACCGATGACGACATCGGGCTGAAGGTGCTCCGCGAGGCACCAGCAGAGGCAGAAGCTGCCCAAATTATCGAGTACGTTCTGATCCTATTTCTATTTGCTCAGACTTACAGTGAGCCACCCAGTATTGTCGCAGTACACGGCCTTGGCGCCCATCCCGACGACAGCTGGTGCAGGAATGTAGGCACCAGCGAGAGCCCGCGGTGGTTCAACTGGCTTGAGGAGGAAAGCATGCTACCGGCAGTGGCGCCGAACGCACGCATCATGCGCTATGGATATCAATCGCAGTGGTTTGGAAAAGAGGCCATGCAGCAGAGTGCGTCTACCGTGGCAGAGCGGTTGCTGAGAGCCTTAAAGCGGAAGAGAAAGGTACCGACTGTGTCTGAAAGGCGTAGTGTATCCGTTAACTGTGTCAGGATATTTCGTTCCGTCCGCTACTATTTGTGGCGCACTGCTTCGGCGGCCTGGTCGTGCTCAAGGTGAGTAGGTCTACTGGACAGCGATGCGCCAGCAGCTGATTATATCCCAGGCACTGCTGGAGGCCGAACAGTACCCGAGCGATTGGCCTGGAGTGTTTCCATCGACCACTGGCCTGGTCTTCTTCGGGACACCATTCCGAGGCGCGGGAGGGATGAATCAAATGGAGATGCTGGAGGCGGCACGGTGCGAATACAATGATCAAGTACAGCCTACCGCGCTTGATGTGCTGCAGCCGGGAAACGCGTACCTACAAGAGGTAGTGGATGGCTTCCTAAAGAAGATGCGAAGCCAAACGGATAAGACGCAGATCGCATGCTTCTACGAGCTCAAGGCCAGCGACGTAGGGAAGATCGTGGGGGGGCAGAGTCGGACGGTAAGTGTGAACGAGTATTATATGACCTGCAAGGCTAACTATATGCATAGAGGTTTGTAGTCAGCGAGAGCTCTGGCTGTCTTGACCTATCGGACTCGACGAGCAAGCACTCGCTCTCGCGGACCCACTTCAACATGAACAAGTTTGGAAAGGCAACGGAGGAAGATTTTGAGATGGTAGCGGAAGTAGTTGAGGGCATGGTCATACTTGGGCATTGTAGAGGGAGCTCTACCCACTCTACCCGGTAGGGTAGAGAAGGTGTCTCCTCTACTCTACCTGGGTAGAGGAGAGGAGAGGTGGGTAGAGCTACCCACCTCTACCCACCTCTGATTGGCCAATTAGATCTTATCATTTGATAAGATTGTAGGATTGTGGATGCTAAGGCCCTTGAGTCACCTAATTTTATTGATTCTGCTTAATATATATTGTGTTGACCAGTGATCTTGTTGGATTGGAGACCCATTGGGCTGGATTTGGTTGGACTGGATTGGATCGCCCATGTCTTGACTAGAACTATTCCTAATTGGGAACTCCGCTAACCATAAATAGTAATTTCTACACCCTACCCACTACTCTACCCACTCTACCCGGGTAGGGTAGAGGAGACCACTCCTCTACCTGGGTAGGGTAGAGAAGTGGGTAGAGCTCCCTCTACTCTACAATGCCCAAGTATGGGCATGGTCAACAAATCTCCTAAGCTCATATGGGCGCGATCTCAATGTAACTATGCATCCTAGCCATAGACGATACCGAATAGAGGTTGACTGTTGTGGCAGACCACGGTAAGCACAAAATCGACTTCCGTCTTCAAGGCATGCCGACCGTGAGCAAGTTCGTCCAACGCGATGCAGAGATGCAGGAGCTAGAGCGGCTTCTTATCAGTAACATAACCACAACCAATCGACAGAAGGTCGTCGTTCTCCACGGCCTCGGCGGCATAGGCAAGACGCAACTGGCGGTCGAGTTCGCGCGGAAACACTATCACGCTTTCAGCAGCGTCTTCTGGCTAGATGGGGAGTCGGAGGCTAGCTTGAAGCAGTCGTTTGCGAGCATGACGCAGAGGCTGCCGCAGGAAGAGCTGACGGCGGATGGTGTGGAGATGCTGAAGCGCTCTACAATCGACATCGATGTAGCGGTGCATGAGTGTCTCCGGTGGCTGTCTCTCGCGACGAATCAGCATTGGCTGCTGATCTTCGACAACGTCGACCGCGACTACTATGATAAAGATGACGTGCAGGCGTATAATGTGAAAAATTACTTCCCTAACATAGACTATGGGTCGATTCTCGTCACTAGTCGGCTGGCGAGTCTCCAGAGGCTCGGAACAGGGCTTAAGGTAGGGACGGTCGAGATGGAGCAGGCGAGGGCCATTCTGGAGAGTAATGCCGGAAGGATGGTTGAGGGTAAGGTTGACGATTTCCCGCCTATTATTAAAGAACAGCAGGGCTGATTTTCACTCGATAGATGCAGACGTGGTTCTTGAACGACTGAGTGGGCTTCCTCTAGCGCTGACCCAAGCTGGCTCGTACATGCAGGAGACGAACGTGTCCGCTTCAACTTACGCTAAGCATTACGACAAGACCTGGGAGGGCTTAATGCAGAAACAGGGAAGATTTCCACTAGAGGAGTACGGCGACCGCAACGTGTTGACGACTTGGACCATATCCTACGAACAGGTTAAGAAGCAGAGCGAGGAAGCGGCGTGGCTGCTTAAGCTGTGGGGGTACCTGGACCACGGCGAGCTCTGGTACGAGCTGGTCGCAACGGCAACAAAACTGCCTGAAGGGATAAATACTCCGGCATGGCTACTGAGTATTGCGGAAGACGAGCTGGAGTACGCTGATGCGGTTGGCATTCTATCGCGTTACTCACTTGTGGATAGAAGAGAAGATAGTAACACTCATTCAATGCACTCGGTACTGCATCAATGGTGTGGGCGGCTGGCAGAAGACAAGGAGCAGCAGCACGCCCTTGGCCGGATAGCGGTAGAAATAGTGGCGTCGAATGTACCATCTGAAGACGAGCCGGAGTTCTGGAGAAAGCGGAAGCGACTGCTACGGCATGCTATAGGCGTTAGTGGGTGGCTAATAAAGACGAACTTTGCCGAAGAAGAAGAGACAGGCGTAGGCACGATACAAGAGCCGACATATTACAGTCTGGGCTATCTTCTTGCAGAAGAAGACCGACAAAAAGCAGAGAAGATGTACCAGCAGGCGCTGCAGGGCTACGAGAAGGCATGGGGACTAGAGCACATATCAACACTTAACACAGTCAACGACTTGGGCAACCTCTATGCGGACCTAGGACGGCTTGACGAGGCAGAGAAGATGTACCAGCGGGCGCTGCAGGGCTGCGAGAAGGCATGGGGACCAGAGCACACATCAACACTTAACACAATCAATAACTTGGGCAGCCTCTATAAGAACCTAGGACGGCTTAACGAGGCAGAGAAGATGTACCAGCGGGCGCTGCAGGGTAAAGAGAAGGCATGGGGACTAGAGCACACATCGACACTCGACACAGTCAATAACTTAGGCATTCTCTATAAGAACCTAGGACGGCTTGACGAGGCAGAGAAGATGTACCAGCGGGCGCTGCAGGGTAAAGAGAAGGCATGGGGACTAGAGCACACATTGACACTCGACACAGTCAATAACTTGGGCAGCCTCTATACAGACCTAGGACGGCTTGACGAGGCAGAGAAGATGTACCAGCGGGCGCTGCAGGGCTATGAGAAGGCATGGGGACTAGAGCACACATCGACACTTAGCACAGTTAATAACTTAGGCATTCTCTATAAGAACCTAGGACGGCTTGACGAGGCAGAGAAGATGTACCAGCGGGCGCTGCAGGGCAAAGAGAAGGCATGGGGACTAGAGCACACATCAACACTCGACACAGTTAATAACTTAGGCAACCTCTATGCGGACCTAGGACGGCTTAACGAGGCAGAGAAGATGTACCAGAGGGCGCTGCAGGGCAAAGAGAAGGCATGGGGACTAGAGCACACATCGACACTCGACACAGTCAATAACTTAGGCATTCTCTATGCGGACCTAGGACGGCTTAATGAGGCAGAGAAGATGTACCAGCGGGCGCTGCAGGGCAAAGAGAAGGCATGGGGACTAGAGCACACATTAACACTCGACACAGTTAATAACTTAGGCAACCTCTATGCGGACCTAGGACGGCTTAACGAGGCAGAGAAGATGTACCAGCGGGCGCTGCAGGGCAAAGAGAAGGCATGGGGACTAGAGCACACATCGACACTCGACACAGTCAATAACTTAGGCATTCTCTATAAGAACCTAGGACGGCTTGACGAGGCAGAGAAGATGTACCAGCGGGCGCTGCAGGGCTATGAGAAGGCATGGGGACTAGAGCACACATCGACACTTAGCACAGTTAATAACTTAGGCATTCTCTATGCGGACCTAGGACGGCTTGACGAGGCAGAGAAGATGTACCAGCGGGCGCTGCAGGGCTACGAGAAGGCATGGGGACTAGAGCACACATTAACACTCGACACAGTCAATAACTTAGGCAACCTCTATACGGACCTAGGACGGCTTAACGAGGCAGAGAAGATGTACCAGCGGGCGCTGCAGGGCAAAGAGAAGGCATGGGGACCAGACCACACATCAACACTCAACACAGTCAATAACTTAGGCATTCTCTATGCGGACCTAGGACGGCTTAACGAGGCAGAGAAGATGTACCAGCGGGCGCTGCAGGGTAAAGAGAAGGCATGGGGACTAGAGCACACATCGACACTCGACACAGTTAATAACTTAGGCAACCTCTATGCGGACCTAGGACGGCTTAATGAGGCAGAGAAGATGCACCAGCGGGTGCTGCAGGGTAAAGAGAAGGCATGGGGACTAGAGCACACATCGACACTCAATACAGTCAACAACTTGGGCCTTCTCTATGCGGACCTAGGACGGTTTGACGAGGCAGAGAAGATGTACCAGAGGGCGCTGCAGGGCTACGAGAAGGCAATGAAGCCAGAAAACTTATCTACTTATCTTCCCGCGCTAGAAAATATGTGGAGCTTTGCCTCACTCTACGATTGTCAACACCAGGTGGAGGATGCCAGAGCCTGGTACTCGAAAGCTCTCTCAGGCTACGAAAACGTGGTTGGAACTGATCATCCAAAGTGCCAGACGCTTCGAAGTAGACTTGCTGTCTTGGGTATAGAATCTGACAAAGCCGATGGGTTAAGAACAGAATTGTCGGCGCTAAGACCTAGTGCTACAGATCTTTCTACCAACATCAAGGCAGAAGCAGCCAAACCAGCTTCTAAACGGCGCAAACTCTTCCGCGGATTCAGATAGAAATACCATTAATGTAGTGTTAAGGCTTGTGTTTGTGTGCTGTAGGTAAGCAGGATATAGATCTAGAGCACATCGTTATGCAGCATAGGGTTACGTTAGCCCCAGAGAAGCTGCGCACATTTCTGGAAACCCGTCGCCATGCGCCACAGCTATTCTTAGAGGTTGATTTGAATGGGTATAGCGCTATATTTGTTACAGAAAATTATAGCTATATGTAAGCACGCTACTGCATGCCAACTTTGCTCTTGTGCATCCCAACACCCTAGAACGCTTTTCACTATCTTCGATTTTGACCGGCGAAACTCTCGGACTACGTCGTTACTAGATTAAAGAGGCCTTTAGAGCTTAGAAATAGGATATTTCTTATTTAAACTCTATATCTAACCCTCCGAGGTCTTCAAAGACTCTTATGGTCTCGAAAAGACAGGGGTATTAACGAAGGGCTAATTTTCGACGCTGACGAAGCGATCGATAATATAATCAACATTATAGTAGTTGTTGTCGGAGGCTAGGATACTTATAGAGAAGTTATAATAGAATATTATGTATAATTTATAGGCCTATATATTTACGAATAAGAGGTAGCGAAGGTCCGAAGTATAAAACGTCCCGTTACACTGTGCGTCCCGGCACGCAGGGACAGACGTTATAGATCTACTACTACGATGGCCTTTTAAGACTACGAAAAATTGCTTCCTGCCCTATAATGACGTTGTATCCCTCGTACGACCTGTGCGAATTTTTTTGAAAAAAGATTACCAGATTTCTGCTCATAAAACATTCAATCAACACACAAGAACACAAAAAGATATTTAACACATCTCATTCATAAGCCATACCATAGGGGAATCAACCATCTATACACACACACATCCATCCACACACCCCTTTACTCCTTACTCAAATCCGCAATCTGCAACACCGCCTTCCCAAAATTGCGTCCCTGCAGCATACCCAAAAACCCATCGATAGCATTATCAATGCCTTCAGTAACACTCAGCGTCGCCTTGAACGTGCCCTCGCTCAACCACTTCGACAGCTTCTCCTGATGCTCCTTAGTGTACTTGGGACCCATGTTCTCGTCCGAGACAATGAAGCCGCGGATAGTGAGGCGCTTGGAAACGACCTGAATGATGTTGGAGATGGGATATTGTTCGCCGGGTTTCACGTTGTATTGTGAAATCATGCCACAGGCGATGATGCGGCCGAAGTTGTTCATGGCGTTTATGGCGGCTTCGAGTTGTTCGCCGCCGACGTTCTCGTAGTAGATATCGATGCCGTTGGGGGCGAGGCGCGCGAGGGCGTCCGCGGGCTTCTCTGTCTTGTAGTTGAAGCCGCTGTCGAAGCCGAGTTCGCTGGTAATGAAGTCGAGCTTCTTGTCGTCGCCGACGCTGCCGATGACGGTGAGGCCCTCGTGCTTGGCGAGTTGGCCGACGAGTTGGCCGACGGCGCCTGATGCTGCGGAGATGAAGATGGTTTCACCTTTCTTGGGCTGTCCGATTTCATAGAAGGAACTCCATGCAGTCAGGCCGGGCATGCCTAGCGCACCGAGGTAGTGCTTGGGGTCGAGGTTGTAGGGGTTTTCGAGTTTGATGAATTGTGCTACGGTGTCTTTGTCGAAGACGGAGTACTCTTCGATTGGTGTGACACCGCGAGTGATTAATGTTTCACCCTCCTTGTACTTCTCGTTGTTTGATTTGACAACCTTGAAGATTGATCGGTTGGTAATGGGCTTTCCTAGCTCGAAGGGAGGCGAGTATGACTTGCCCTGGGGCGACCTCATGCGACCGCGCTGGTATGGATCGAATGATGCATAGAAGTTCTTGACTAGAAGACCGCCTTCTGGGAGTTCTTGGTTGAGATCAATGTCGCGGGCTTCGAGAACTAGATCCTGACCAGCCTTTGGCCAGCCATCAGGAACCTGCTTGAAGATGACACCTTTGTTTTGAACCATGATGAGAGTTGTTGTCTGTGTATGATTTTGTTGATGTACAAGGAAATTTTGGGGTATATATGCAAAGTAAAGAGGAAGTGGAAAATGCAATTGAGATGGAAGGCAAAATAGAGCAGCAGAATCATGGCCTACATATACCTACATGATGTAACAGCTAGATTACAAAGTGAAAAGTGGTCCACTGAGAGAAGGCCTTAATTGCATCATTTCTAAGGGTCCAACACGCGCTTGTGGCGGGGCATTGAGCAGCTCTCGGGCAAAAAGCGGCGAGTGGCGGGCCAAAGGCTGCTCCGAACTTCCATTTCGGTGCACAATACCAGCCGAATACAACGTTTGGTAAGAAACTTTTCAAAATCTGGGCCGGAGACAACCATAGAATCATCGGGAGTGGTACAGTTTAGGACATAGGAGCCGTAGGATAGGGCTGAGCCGAGGCAAGTGGGGCGGGTATTAATGTTGGCATACCAACAAGCTTATTAATCCTATGCGTAGCTAGTCTACTCAGCCTGGATATGACTTGAAGCCATTTTGGACTCGATTTGGATCCTAGTCCTCACCATCGGCAAACAAGTCACCATCGCCTTCCTCCTCAGGCTCCATAACCTTCTCTATTAGTCGTAGTAATGAGCGCAACGGCAGCCCGACAACATTGTCATATGAACCCTCGATTCCTTCAATAAGGATGGACCCTGCAGTTTGTATGCCATAGCCGCCCGCCTTGTCGTTACCATCGCGTGTCCGTACATATGCAAGGATGAGATCATCCGTGACTGTCTGATGTCAATATTGGTACAGAAGGTGGCCTATAGGAATGCTCCCTACCATTAGGATCGAAATTGACTGTGGTTTCCTCAACATGCGTTTCCATCCGGTATCCAGGGTCCATTGCGCTCTCCAACGGCCGCATGATAGCCATTGCCGTCATAACCTTGTGCTCCTTTTGATCTCGCAGCATCTTCAGCATCCTGATGTGATCTACCTCACCCTTTGGTTTCTCCAATATCTGGCCATTGTGACTGACTATAATGGTGTCTGCAGCGATGATGAGGGCTGGTTCACCCAGTGCACTGTTGTCAATCTCGCGGCGGTACACCTCTTGCGCCTTTGCCGTGGCAGTTTCGAGGACGTAGTTCAGCGCACCGAGCTCGTGGGGTAGGTCTTCGGCGAATTTGGAGGGACATATATCTACGTTATGGAGTCCGAGCTTGGGGAGCTATGTCAGCATTTGCTTTGCGGTAGAAGCGGTTGATGTGGACATGGCACCAACCTGTGCTAAAAGCTGTCGCCTCCGTGGTGATGCAGAAGCGAGCACCACCCTTTGTCGCCTCAATAGGTTCAAGGACGCTAAATCTAAGGGTGGCGGCGCTCTTGGTGGCGGTCTCTGCCCTCCTCCTGGGCCTGAGGGCGACCTTTTGTGTGCATGAGAATCTCTTGGCGCGTCTTCGTATGGTGGTGGTGGATCTGTGGGCAAGCTGCTCTTAGGCATGGCTGTGATTATGGTGGAATAGCAATGCTGAGCGATAGAGTGAGTGGCACGGGTATCAATGAAGTAAACTGTAGATTGAGGTTATTGCAGTGTTGTGTCTTCCTGCATGTGGCCGCCAATGCCAATAGTTATGAAACCATGGAGGTGCCTGCGAGGAAGGCCCTAGCTTCCAACGCCACTTACTCCATGCAAAAATATTATCACCACCCTTGCCTCCTAACTCGCCGCTTCTCAATGTGCTATTAATTCTCCAAGATGTACGTCATTCTTGTTCCATATTTATGCAGTGATATCCACCACAAATACTTTCAATAGTAAGAAAACAAACACAGTGATTTTCTGCAGAAGTTGCTTGTTCTGCGAAAAATGATTCTTTTGCGCCAATCATGCAAGCCAGACCACACTGTGGTACATTAACTCTATCAGCGTCCTCTGAACGCCATCCAAACACCTCCCAATGCATCATAACAAAGGAAAAAGTAGTGTTATGACAAACGAAATTAAAGAAGTATGAGTTATAAAGACATTGGCAACCAAGGCTCCACATGATAAAACCAAAGTTCAACATTTGCTACACTTTTCTTCGGCTAGTGCTGCAAAAAGTGGCCTTTGAACTGATGATGGTGATGGTTAGGGAATGCGATTATCATCGACGACAAACTGCCATTCGTCCATAACCATCCCTATGCCGCCCCTAGAGCGTGCACAACAAGAATCGGAACAACGATTGCTGTGGCAACCCCAATATTAACAACGATTCCAGCAATGAGGGCAACTCTCTTAGATTTGGGCGTGCAATGCCCCAGATGACCGTCCGTGATCATCGCAATGATCGAATCGCCCCAAATTCGGAAGAGTATGATACACGGTGGGAGCAAGCAAAACCATACTAGAATGTACCACGATAGCCTACGGCGGCGCTCCTCATCCTCTGGATTGGCAAGTCGCTCAGGACAGAGGAGGTGAGGTGAGTGTTCATGGGCGATAAGCGTTCGAGCAGTGGGTGTCGTATCAACACTCATTTTCGGATGTAGAGGTGTGTCTGTTTGACATGTTGATGGGCGTTCACTTACTACCAAGCAGCGTGAAAAGGTGGTATCTACACTGGACGGTGTCTTACGAGCTGCTTCGGGTGAAAGTATCATCTGTCGGAGTTTGGTTTGCCCAGGGACAGCTGTACGACTTGTGCGGCGCTGTGCACGTTGAAAGGTCGTGGAATAACGCAGTGATCGACGGTAATTGGCTGCAGCAACTGGTGAAGTCTCGTCTGCAGGTTCTAATTCGGACGATGCCGGAGGGAGGGTAATTTGAGATAGTGTTCGTTCATACTCTGGCTCTGCAGGCGGTTGCCTTTGCTCGATTCGGGTGACGCTGCTAATAGCTTCAAAGGGGGCCGCGTAGAAACCAGGATAACCAGCGGAATGGGGACTAGTTGAGGACAAAAGTAGCCCTGGGCTGCTATTATCTGCGATGCTACTACCTGTTTCGTGCATACCGGTACCCCTAGGAGTGCCTGTGAGATTGCCTTTTGGGCCTATAGAGCACAGCTTTTCAAAGGTATTCTCTCGTTCCATATCTGCATGGTCGAAAGTGCTCAGAGGAGAGCTCGAATCAGGTACCATAGCCACTGCATTCCGCTGCATTGCGTTGGTGCCATGTGCATTAGTAGACTCACGCTTGTAATCGAAAAGGATCTTATCATTCGGACCAGAAGCGAGCAACTCTTGTGTTTCTTTGTCACTGAATGCATACCGGTCGGTCCAAGGCGCATGCACGTATGGCTGCTCCATAGCCTCTCGACTTAGAACATCCTCAGAGCGAGTGGGTAAGTGGAAAGCAGGCACAGTCGTTGAGCTCAAAAGATTGGAAGCCGCTGGTGAGCGCGGACTCGAAGATATAGGAGCGGTATGTAACCTTGCATGTGGCTGTAACTGCGGCAATGGCGATGAACTAAAAGGATTGTGGTGAGTTCGAATTGGACTTGGGTGGCTGTATATCGAAACGCCTTGCGAGTTGTGGCGGCCGACCCATGCGGGCAGTGAGCCATCGGACTCCAAGCCCAGGCTATTCCGGGACCCTTCGCTACTGCTGTAGTCTGCAATACTGTCAAAAGAATCTCGTACTATGTCGCTGTTTCCAGCATCTGACTCCCAGTCAGCGTCATTTCCCTCTCTAGCCACCTCCTGGTTGAAGGTATGAGATTCAGGAATCCGGCGATCCTCTGTATTGTGGTTATTAGTATTCTTGGCAAGAAGCATAGTTCCCGAACTTCGCCTAGCCCACATTGCCGGTATACCTTTTTCTTTGATTTGTTGCTCCCGAATCGCGCCCTCAAATATTTGCTCGGCTTCATCTAACGCTGCTTGAGGAGTCGGAGGACTCGGTAAGCCTGCTGTTTGAGAGTATGATGGCGAAGTTTCAACTGATATAAAGCCTGGCTGCGAGTATGATGAAGACGGTTCAAGCGACTTGATTTCGGGCTGCGAGTATGACGATGACGGGTGGAGAGTTTGATTTGGTGCTGCAAGACTCGATTTGCTAGTTTGCGGAATCTGCAACAGATTCCTGGTATCGCCATATGAACCGAACGATTCATTGGAAAACATCCCGGATGAGTCCTGTAGTGGGAAAGCAGAAGTAGCCTTGTTGTACTGAAATGGTGGTGCAAGAGGGGCTGGCATGTGCGGCGGTGACCCCAAGTCTCGTCCGTTTGTAGGCTTTCTGGCAAATACAGACTGATTATTCCTAGCTCTATTGCAATCATCACCTCGCTCAAAACCATCTATCTCCTTGTGCAGTTCGAACTCGAATTGGTCTAGGCCTGGTATCGATCTTCCATCCTGATGATGAACTTCGACTAGGGATATCTCAATTGGCTCCGAGTCCGAGTCCAGTCTCGACAAACGCGGAAGCTCTTGGCTACCTGTAGAAATGGTGTTGTTCGTAGATTCAATGGGGTCATACTGGTCGATGATCTTGCTAATAGTATCCGTCTTTTCGCGAATGGTAGAGTGAGGATCTACCTCGTGAATCGGATTCTTTGATTTCCTGTTGTTGCGGATGCTAAATCGGTATAAACTGTCCTGGTTGTATTCCCCTGTGAAATTGCTCGAACTCATGTCGCTGTAGTGCAAAAGATCATTACTTTGGCGATTTTTGGCGAGATTCTGTTGGTAGTTTGATTTGGGTCGGTCATCACCTGTGTATACAGAGGAGCTAGGGTAGATAGAATCCAAGTCATCGTAGTAGGGTCGCGAGTGGAGATATCCTTCAGACATTGAAGTGCGCGGATCGTCGCCTCGCCCCATTTGAGTCGAGTAGTCATCTGGAATCAGCGAAGCCAAGGGTTCGGTATCGTAACGTTGTACCAAGTTCAAATCCCGCAGCCTACTCTCTTCACGGTTGGCCAACCCGTTTTCTTGTTCCTGGGGAGAAACCGGGCTTGTAGGAGTGGGTGGCGATGTTGGACCCACAGGGAAGTACGTTGATTGACGAGTTGGGGTGTACGTCTCACTGAGTGGCTGTGGGAAATCCCCCCATGTGCCAAATGACGCGAGTTGCAGTTTTGGATCCTCAAATTCTTGCAACTCTTGTCCATGATGTTTCTTAGGGCTCTTAACTAGTCTTTTCGTTAATGTTCGAGTGAGCTGTCTTAAAGAAAAGCGGGAATCATTTTGAGCTTTCTTAACATCTAGCGGGGACGGCGCAAGGCCTAATTCGGGGCTATATGCTGATGATTCGTAAGTGGATGAGTTTGGGCTCACGACAGCAGGAGTGGGCGACAAAGGGAGGTCGATATTTGAACCACTGGAGGCATCCTCTAGACGTCGCATTATTCCTGCATGAGCTGCGTTTAGGTCGCCATACAGTGCCCTTTTTGGCGCCATCTACATGTAATTAGTCGAGCTCAATTGGCTAGAATATGCTAGTGGAAAGAAACCTACCTCTGCAGAATTCACAAAGGCTTCATCAAATGTTTGTACTGGCAAGTACTCGCTTGAACCGATTTCTCTAGATGGCGTGACGATATCATGCAAGAGCAACGAGTCGTGGGGATTGACGAGATCAAAAGATGTGCCGCGGTAATGAATAGTTGCGGGTGTTGCAGGCGGCGTCACCGGTGCAGTCGATGCGAAATGGGGAGCGGCTATGTGCGTGAGTTCGCTTTCATGGCACAACGGGAACAATGAGGGGTCTTCCCGGTGGGGTGGTTGCGGGAACCGTGATAGTGAAAACGACGAGGGTGTATGTGTGGTACGTGTGTCACTTGAAACCGAGTAACGCGGTATTGTCGAGCGTGGGGGAAACGGAAGACTGCTTGTAGCAGCGGCCGGTTTTGGTAGCCTTTTCCGAGAATTGAAGTGGCGTACCCGTCCCGTTGAAGTTGTTGTAGATGTGCTTGAGATGCTACCACCCTGGTTACGTGGTTCAGCGGATTGAGACCGAGAAAGTTGATCAGAGCGCAGTTGAGGTTGGAAAGGCGATGGGTGCGAATGAAGTTGTTGGGCAGATTGTGTCGAGTGTAACGGACGCAAAGACGATCGAGAGACTGAATGTGTCGCTCGCGTTAAGGATGGCACACGCTCTAGCCCAGCCAACGAAGGAGCAGCAGCTTTTCTTCGCAATGTTTTGCCTGACGGCGTCACTATCTGCGAACCGGGAGTGTTTTGCTGCCTGCGATATTCGTGGATGGACAATGTGTGTAGTGGCGTCCGAGATGAGATTGAAGAGGTGATAGAGTGATGTGGCGAGTGCACCGGTGTTATGGGTGTTGGATTATGAGCGAGGACTCGCGGTGAATGCGAGTGGGGGTTGAACGCAGCCATGTTGGCGGGAATCCAGCGTCTTTCGGCACAGTCACCACTTCAATTTTTCCTCCGATATCAAAAGCGAATTACTCTAGTTAGCTGCCTCTATCTCTTTCAAAGACGTTCTCCAGATTCGGGCTGATGACGGTTCTAACAGATACATGGTGACACCCACTCCATAGGCAAGGTATCGAGTACGAGGACAATGGTTCGGATGAGCGAGCGGTGCGTGAAGTTGAAAGCGAGGGCAGGAAAGAAGGCGGTTAGGTATTACTATTAAGAAAGATGGAAATAGGAAGACAAATGGGAAAGATGGTACGATATCAAGCCCTACGAGAAATGAAGAGGAAGTGACGATGCGAGCAATGGAAGGGTACCACAACTAGCGGGCAGGCACAATGGGTTACCACAAGAGTAAATAGCAGGTACCACGAATGGGTAATTATTAGAAGAGCCATGACAAGACGGCTGTGCCTCGCCCAAACATTCCTACTCCTGTCTACAGTATACATGGTGCATTACATCTTCCACGTCGCCGTGTTCCGAAAAAGAGAGATGCAGCGTTGTGTGTGGACGTCGTTCAACTTCGCCCCTGCCAGGGCCGGAATTAGCGTGGCCCCATTCTAACCAACCACACGCTACAGGCTTGAGCCGGACAGAAACAACGGCACCACCACGCTGAAAGTCTCTGCCACTGAACCCGCCTGCTTCTGTCCGTCATATTACTTAGTTGCCTGTCATATGGCTTCTTGTGGAGACATCGGAGAATGGCACATCCAATCAGTCACTCCCGTACGCTCGCCTCCAGAAGCCACGACCAGCATTGCGCGACGGGAGAGATGAAGGCTGACATCAGCTGGTCTTCATCATCGGCATGATTGGAAAGAGAAAGGATGAAAGTGCAGCTTCGAGATCTTTCCTCTTGTTGAAGCGGGAGGCTGATGTATTGAAGTTGTCTCTCTCGGGTACCATGTCACGCTAATGTACGGATCGACCAGTGCCGTAGTTACTGGACATCATAACCATACAGAACACAGTTGGTCCGTGAGCTTGTAGCGAAAGCGTAAACACACGTTCATAAACACTAGTATTTATACATTGTCAAGTATACTACAAAAAAAAGCAGGTTTTCTACGATAGCTCGCACGCCAATTATTTGCCTCAGCCCTGCTCGGTTGACCGCTCACTGCTGGCTTTTCTCCAGTTTTTCTCCTGCAGTGTGTCATGGGCCAGATCCTGTAAAGCCTGTTTCGCGCTGTACTCCTTTAATCCTGTCCTCGACTTTCGACGACGAATAGATGGGTATCGTGAAGGCTCTTGGTTGCTCAAAGGTGACTGCGAATAATAGAAGGGATCAGATGGCTGCTGTGGGTATTGGTGTTCAAGCACAACACGCACGTTGAGGTTTTCTGGTGCCCAGCTGTGTCTTTCTTTGCCCGGGGCCTGCCCTTGGTATTGCATGCGTCTTCGAGTACCTCCTAGGGGAGGTGTCACAGGCTGGTATGCGCGTGGACTGGTGAGGGAGGGCTTAGTGGGCGACGCTTCGATAGCCTTGCTGTCATCGATAATCTTCCACCCGATAGTTTTATGCTCATCACCCCGGTCATCTTCCTCTCTTGTATCATTGGTCGGGTACACCGTGCCAGGCATCATCACATACTCGTCTAATGGAAGCGGCAGGGTCGCAAAATTGAACCCTCTCCCATGGCGATTTGGAAGGAAACGTTGCCCAATGTCTGCATTAAAATCGATAGTCAAGTCCTGGGTTGGCAAATATTTTGCCATATTTGTGTAGAACTTTGGATACGTTCCAAACCAAGACTCGACCTCGGCGTCAACGTCGACTGTCAGATAGACATTCTTCACATCGTCCGGTTTGTGTACCAACAAGACAAAGTCGAATTCTCGAGGCAAGCCTGAACGCTGCAGTACGTTCTCCTCAAGCGTCCAAACAGCCATTCCATCTACGACATCGAATTGTGGCCCCAATAGACTGCGCTTCGATCGAATAGAACCTTGGATGCTCATCATATGAAAGACTTTATAAGAACCTTTCATGCCACCAGTTGGATTCAGCGTGGCCGATACTGGTGCTTGCGATACACCTAATGAACTTGAAAGACTGAAGTTCCACTGGAGACTTTCGGGCGAGACGGCACCAAACATCAACTCGGGAGCGTGCTTTAGGATACGAGGTTGCGATGTGGGAGGTTGCTGCCAACGGGCCTCAGGTGGCGCTGAAACACTGTCATCACTGTGGACGCACACTTTGATTATAGCACTCTTGAAGCGGTGTGAGCTTGGATCTTGTGGATGGAACACAAAGTGTACAGAAATAAAGTACACATTGTCAAGGTCGTCCTCATGAAGCGAGTTGGACTCATAGAAGCCATGCTGCAATCGATTAACATGGGCAGAAATGAAGGCGTTCCCAGGCAAAGTCCGTTCGTATAAACACCTTTGGTGGATCTGGAGCCGCTTCTTTGGGACATTCACATCTTTGGGTGGGGCGTGGATGGAATGTCTCCGTTTTGCTACGTGGCGCAGATCTATATTCTGTCGTTGTGATTGCTCTACACCTCCATGTCCCCTCAGTCGGTGCAACCACGCGCTCATTGTAGGATGACGATAGAATCAAAGTAAGTATAGCACGATCAAGAGACAAGGAGTGGATGCATCATGTACATAGTCGAATAGCGGAGGCAAACCCCAGTGCAAATGATCAGGCGGCCATGGCTCCTTAGCCGGTAGCTATAGTGCATGGTTACCTAAAGGATGCGTGATACAACACTGGTCTCCTAGAGGTTCCTTATCGGCACAGTGCCTTATCGTACAAGCCCCACCCAAAAGAGGGGAAGGTCGAAGGGAGATTAGAAGTCAATGGTGACGCGAATAAGCAGACAATAGCATCAAGTCTTGTCGTGTTTCGTGAATTGGGTTCGTGTTGCCAACAATTGACACGATGCAGCTATGTCCAAAGGAGGTGAGTGAGTGCCATCTATCACATGTATGATGCGATGCACTTAGATTCACTGCTGACCCCTCCATAGCTCGACAAGCTCGTCATCTCTCAGCTTGGCCTCCTTGCACAGCGTCGCCTTGCTCGAGGTGTGAAACTAAACCATTCTGAAGCTACAGCGCTTATTGCGAATAATCTCCAAGAAGTACCGCCCCTCATAACATACTTATTGGTTTCGGCAACCTGAATGCACACAGCTCATCCGCGATGGGAACCATACAGTCGCGGACCTCATGTCCATTGGTACGACCATGCTGGGTCGCCGCCACGTCCAACCCTCAGTAGTCGCATCGCTCTCTGCTTTGATGGTCGAAGGCACATTTCCCACGGGCACATATCTGGTTACCGTCCATAACCCCATCTCTACCGATGATGGCGACCTCGCAAAGGCACTCTACGGATCTTTCCTGCCTATTCCTTCAATCGACATGTTTCCGCTCCCTGAAGCAAATGTATACGACGGGCCGAAGCAGCCAGGCGCTATTGTCGCTGTGAAGGGGGAGGCAGGCATCATCAAACTAAATCAAGATCGGAAGAGGATCAAGCTGCGGGTAGAAAGTGTGGGAGACCGTCCAATTCAGGTATTGTTTGCGCTTGTTCTCGCTCTGCTACCATCTCATTGGCTTACAGGTTGGATCTCACTACCATTTTATCGAGACAAATCCGCAATTGAAGTTTGATCGCATTCGAGCGCATGGTTACCGACTTGACATACCTGCTGGCACGTCTGTACGCTTTGAGCCGGGCGACACCAAGACGGTGACATTGGTACAGATTGGCGGTAACAAGATAATTAAAGGTGGTAACAATATTGCAACTGGTTTCATCGAGGACACATCTATTGTGGATGGCATTGTAGAAAGACTAAAACTTGGAAGCTTTCTCCACCAGCCGGAACCGCTTGGCGATTCTGCACACATCGATATTTGTACAATGGAGCGGCAGGCTTACATTAGCATGTTTGGCCCCACCACGGGCGATCTTGTTCGCTTAGGCGCTACAGATCTCTGGGTTAAGGTGGAAAAAGATATGACAAATTATGGTGATGAATGCGCATTTGGTGGCGGCAAAACATTGAGAGAGGGTATGGGACAGGCAGGCGGACGGTCGGATACCGATTGCCTAGACACTGTCGTCACGAATGCTCTTATCATCGATTGGACTGGTATCTTCAAGGCAGATATTGGTATTAAGGATGGTATTATCGTTGGTATTGGGAAAGCAGGCAACCCAGACGTCATGGGCAGTGTTGATCCAAACATGGTGATAGGATCTTGTACAGATGTTATCGCTGGTGAGCATCGTATTGTAACCGCAGGTGGCTTCGATTCACATATCCATTTCATTTGCCCGCAGCAAGCGCAAGAGGCGATTGCATCTGGTATAACTACTATGCTAGGTGGCGGGACTGGGCCAAGGTACGTCATTGATATACTCCAAAGAAATGGTTTTTTCTTACTTTTTTTGCAGTACGGGCACGAATGCGACAACTTGTACGCCAGGCAAGACACACATCAGGCAGATGCTACAAGCGATTGACGAGTTGCCACTGAACTACGGCATTACTGGCAAGGGGAATGATTCCGATATAATTCCTCTACAGCAACAGGCCGAAGCTGGCGTTTGTGGCCTGAAACTGCACGAAGACTGGGGAAGTACCCCGGCAGCCATCGATGCTTGTCTAACTGTCTGTGATGAGTATGACATTCAGACACTGGTTCACACTGATACACTCAATGAATCTGGTTTCGTTGAGCAAACAATTGGTGCTTTCAAGAACAGAACAATTCATACCTATCATACGGAAGGAGCAGGAGGGGGCCATGCTCCAGATATTATTAGTGTTGTTGAGCTTGAAAACGTACTTCCATCATCAACAAACCCAACTCGACCATATACTCTCAACACTTTGGACGAACACCTAGACATGCTAATGGTGTGCCATCACCTGTCTCGCAATATTCCCGAGGATGTCGCTTTCGCCGAATCGCGTATTCGCGCCGAAACCATCGCCGCTGAAGACGTACTACACGATCTGGGCGCCATATCCATGATGTCGTCAGATTCGCAAGCCATGGGTCGATGCGGCGAAGTCATCCTACGGACATGGAACACCGCACATAAAAACAAGATCCAACGCGGCACACTCAAGGAAGACGAAGGCACAGACGCAGACAATTTCCGAGTGAAGAGGTACATCAGCAAATACACTGTCAATCCCGCCATCGCGCAAGGCATGGGCCATTTAATCGGAAGCATCGAAGTCGGCAAGATTGCAGACCTCGTGGTCTGGAAACCGTCAAACTTCGGCGTCAAGCCTTCTCTCGTTGTGAAGAGCGGCTTCTGTTCCTACGCACAAATGGTATGTTTATTCCCTCCCACTCTACGCCTTCCCTTTAAACACATTACTAACACACCCAGGGTGATCCCAACGCCTCAATCCCAACCGTCGAACCCATCATCATGCGCCCCATGTTCGCTCCTCTTGTCCCGTCATCAAGTATTACTTTCGTGTCCCAAGCGTCCATTTCATCCGGCGTCGTGCACTCGTATGGTCTCCGCAAACGCGTCGAAGCAGTCAAGAATTGCAGAAATGTTGGCAAGAAGGACATGAAATTCAATAATGTGATGCCGAAGATGAAGGTGGATCCTGAGACGTATACGGTCGAGGCAGATGGGATGGTGTGTACTGCGGGGCCGGCGGAGAGTTTGCCGTTGACGCAGGCGTATTTTGTGTATTAGGGTTGGCGGAGCCCGGGGGGGGGCGGTTGGTAAATAAGATCTAACATTTCAAATAGAAGGTTAGGTTGGAATGAAATTCTTTTGGGGCACATTGAAGTCTCAAAGTTGTATGTTTTTGATTGACTCTACATAATATTTCGAGCAGTACCCCCCCACCACCACACAGTAATACAGATACATACATCATCATCATAATCAGACACGCCATACACAATAGGGAATCAAATCGCCAACTATTTACCATTATCGCTTTGCGCTCCTGGCTCGCTGAGCCAAACGCTATCTATAATACACTCGCATCTACGTTTGGGTATCACGAAAATATATATGGGGTATCGATCGCATCTCATCGTAACATATCATCGCCCTCGTCAAAACCAAAACGTATACGTAACAACAATAAATACGCCAAACACCTTTTCCCCCTTCGCTATGCTACAACGAACGTGAAATGTACATCGCTACATTTGCGTAAAGAGAGCCTAAGCCCAGGCCGACAACGCAAACACAACAGCAAGACACCCCTCGACCACTGAGGTGAGTTTTTTTCAAAGGAAAAACGACTTCGACGCGGAAAGCGAAGCGATAGGGGAAGAAATACGTCGACAGCAAAAAAAACCAGTTAGAAATTTTTTGTTCAGAAAGAAGGGAATTGGCCGCTATGTATCCAACGCCTGCCAGTGAAGACGGAGACGCAAACGAATACAACGGAATTGCTGAAGACTTTCGAAAGGCTACAACACCTTGAATCAACAGCCGGAGGGGGCTACTAGGATCCAAGTCAAGTCACACGTCGAAAACGGCATCCTACTGGAAGTCTGGAAGCGCCATATCTTCGCCAAAATCGCCATGTGTGCTGGGGAAGTATGATTCCGATGGCGATGCCTCCATCGTCTGGTCAATGTCGGACATCATTTGTGCGTTGAGGAACGGGTCGGCGAAGAACTGGGGCGTTTGGGAACTACCAGGCATGTCCAGGGTGGTGTCGTAGGATGAGAGGCCGAGTCCAGTGTGTGGGGAGGGAGGGCAGTCAAGTGGGGTGTGGAATTGCGTTGTTGTATGTTGAGACTGGTCCATGAGGGTGGATGGGCCGAAGTCGTAGCTGGTTCGCGATGAGCCGACGAAGGAGGGGAAGCCGAATGAAATTTCCCCTTGGTAGTAGTCTTGGCTGCTTGGTTGGGTGCCCATGTCTGAGGGGATAGGGGTCATGTCTACGTTTGTTCCCATTTGGAAAGTTGGCAGCGTGAAGTCAGCGCCACCTATGATTGGACCTTGGGCTTCATGTAATGCAGGCAACCGGGGCCGGGCCTGATGTATGATGTGCTGTCGGTCAGGTTGATTTGCTTGCATTTGATGCAGGCTAGCTTGGCGTAACTCATCGAGTTGTCTGCGATATTCGGCTTCGACCTCCTCGGTTGTTGGATACCCTTGATGCACCTCAGCGTTATTTTCTGCTAAGAGCTGTGCCAATAAGTTCGTTGTGCTTGAGATCAAAGTGTTGAGTGAGGCTTCTTCCTCCAATCCATTTTCTGGCCATTGTAAATAAGCGGGATTGGAAGCCTGAAATTGATTCCGGTTTACTTGTTGATTGTTCACAACAAATGGTTGTGGAAGAGTTGATCGTAGCTGAGTTTCACTCCGGATTGAGGCGACCAAGTTGTCTGGGATATAACTGAACACATTACGATCTATGTAATACCAGTTAACCTAAATTATATAACGAGTTGGTAATAATGGGTACTTACATGGGCTAGGTATCCTAGATTCGTCTGGATAGATCTTTAGGTAAAGCCGAGCCCAACACATGAGGCCGTCGCCCTGTGCCTGGCTCCTACCAGGACATGTACCTGCTGCGTGACCTCCAGAGTTCCATATGTTTTGATCAATAATGTCTTCGGTACACGTACCGCAGCGTTGAAGAAATGAAATAATACCTTGATGTTGCTGTGAGTAGGTAGGGAGCAAGTGTTGTCGGACCCCATTCATGTACGGTTTCCCGCAACCATTACACGGCGAGACCCTATTTTTCTCAAGGTGATATTTATGGATTGGGCAGTCGAACTCTTTGGGTTTTGCTTTTTGGGACGACTCAGCGATTGTAATCATTGGATCTGCACTAGACTTCTTAGCCGTGCGACCCGCATAGGGGCCGATAGACGACGCTGCAGAAGCGCGCCTCCTAACTGGGGCCTTTCCTTTATTCCTAGGAACACCAGCTTCTCGAGTGAAGTTTGGCTGGCCATTATTCTCTGCGTCGATGACAGACCCTTCATCAATGGTGATTGAGTTTGCAGCCCTAGGCTGCTCTGGAAGCACTTGAATAGATAAATCATGCAAAACCTTATAGAAAATATTGTAGAGGTTGGACCTAGCTCGAGTTAGTTGCTTAGTTTCCAAATCATCGAGATGTTTTCACAATACTGACTCTCTGTACTGTAGGTCCTCAACAATTTGCCCGCAGCGAGCCAAGAAAATTTGACAATACAAGTCAAACATCTTGTCATTGAGTTCTGCATTTGCTTTGGCGAAGACTTCGTGGGCTTGGTGTGGTGTACTTGGTATCCTATAGTGGATGTCCCCTGTGACGTCTTCGAGCAATGGATGAGTGTACGTCAAAGTTCCTTGGTCGCTTTGTGTTTCGTACGTGCCTGCATGAGAAGGTTCGTAATCTTGAGTCCCTATTTGCCGCCGTGGACGTGGTTTGGTATCGTGAAGCTCATGCCTCTTCCATTCATGTTTGCGTCGAGCATCTTGTCTTTTGAAGCTCTTCTTGCAGATGCGGCAAATACAGCCCGGGTTCAGTTGTGTAGTAATTCCAGAATGGTGCTGGCGGATATGCCTAGAGCAATTACCACGTCCATAACGTCCACTAAATGGTGCGTTACAGTGGGGGCACGTTGTGATGTCGCCTACTGTAGACACTCCGCTCGTATACTTAGTTCGCGATTTGGTCGAGCCGGCCACTTCTGATGACACGGTGTGAATACCAACAGACTCGGTGACCGATTCTGTTTTGCGGTCTTCAGGATATCCGTGAGCATCTTGATGTCGGAATTGATCATCTGCCTCAAGGTCGAGAACGGGCTCGGGGGAGTAGTCCGTAGCCTCAACTTTGATCCGTTGATGGGGCTAGCAGCAATGTTAGCGACGTGTGGCCTACTAACGTTCCCTGGACCTTACCTCCAACCGGGACCATGGAGACCACGGATCAACCGCTAAGTCCTCGAGTTGAGGCACAGAATGAAACTGGTCTGAGAGTAGAGCGAAGGGTGAGTCCTTGGCAATACGATACGAACAATGATCGGAAGTAGCATAGTTGAGTGCGTCGGAGTGCTGGTTGCCACTTGAGACAATAGAGGAGTTGCCGAAGAAGCCAGGTTCGGCGCCTGCTTCGGATTCATTATCCAGCCAACTTGAATTAAATTGAATATCACTTTCCACTGATACCGGGCCTGGTCGATCTAGTCGGCGTGTTCCGTTGGCGGGATAGGAGTGTTCAGGATGATAGTGGGGCCCCGCGTCCGAACCCACTCCCCCACTGGTTGCGTAGTGGTAGTGGACCTTCTCGGCGTCTAGTCTTGATTGGTAGGCAGTGAGACCAATATCTTCGACAACAGGGTAGAGATTTGTGGTGGACGCATCCTCCAGTCTTTGCCATGCTTCAGGAGAGATGCCACTCCGGTTACCTGCGCGCGCATTCGGCAAGACGGATTTACCTGCGTGGTAAGACCCAAGGCCTTTCCACCCGTCAGTCAGGCTACTGTGAGGGTGTGCCATGGGCAGTGCCACGCGAAAACTTGATAAGACAAAATAAGGTCAAGAAATAGAGATAGCAGGATGAAATAGAGATAGCAGGACCCGGCGTGGAAGGAGATTGAAAAAAAAAGCGACAAGGCCACTGTCTTATGGGATGGGCAAAGAGGGCGTGCAACTGTGTGCGGGCAGGCTTAGCTTAAATGGGTCGAATCGATTCTGCGCCACGTAGGTAGGAACATAAGTACTGATAACCAAGGTGACAAGCCGCCCAGGAGTTTGTGCAGCATCAACAGGAGAATACTATGGCATGTTACAGACTAGAATTGACTCACCAACAGCACGAGGCATAATTGCTTCTTGCCTAGGGTATGCAGAGCTTACCACATATTTGCAGTCGTTGTATGGAGGCATACGAGGTGTTTCTCGACTAGAACCGCACTGCACCAACATGTAGCCCTTCGCTGGCTTTCCAGGTTAACCCTGTTAGACAAGGACGCGCCCCGCGAACCGATAACCAAGGTGAGTGCTCTCGATGAGATCATGATGGTGCTTTGGGATGCCTCCGCAAGCTGCAGGTTTCATTCGCTAGCCCTTTGCTTGGACAAATGAGTTGCCGCAGCATATACGTACGCGTGAGCAATGGCAGAACAACAGCCAATGATAGCTGGGATGCGGCTCTGCTATTACGCCCGGAGGCATAGGTATGGTGAGTCGGTCCATAGCCAAGGCTTCTCCAAGTCTGCTTTTGGATCGTTGAAATACCGATTTTCAGTTGCTGCCAATAAGGATCAACATTTCGTTGATAACAATGAGGATTATGATCGCAAATAATGGCGAGTTGAGAAGATTTTGGCGACGCGGTTGACAAGGATGCTCTCGCTAACGAGCTGCAAGCTAATAAATAAGTGTGCAAGTGTGTAAGTGTGTAGGTGAGTAACATTTGCCTGTGGTAGAACAAAGAGCAAGCAAACAACTGTGCATGTGAGCTGAAACAGTTGATGCTGGGCGATAGTACTGAGTGGGTTTAGTTGTAGCGTCAAGAATGCATCGCTGGGTGCCAAGCAACTTTGATGTCCCCGAGCACTCTCAGAGATGCTGAGTGTCAGAAACGAAGTGATGGTGTACTGTGTAGGTGTTATTAGAAGTCGAATAAATTATTGGTGAGACAGGACATGGTGGGGCGGGTCGCCGCCGGAAGGAGCGAATCGTATGGCCCCTGTTCGGTCTCCTTCCCCGACTCGGCAAAAACACGACCTCTGTACGTGTATGCGACGAATAGGTAGGCAAGTAGTGCAGCGTGTAGACAAGTCGGCAAGGTTGAAACAATGTAAGGAACCTCCGTGCCCATAAAAAGGCACCGGCCCCGTCGGTACCTGACGGATCAGCCTAATTCGTATAGAGCTGGGGTGCCGTGGGGCGGGGAGCCGAAGATGGTTATGGTAAATGGTTGGTGTACAGAAGGACACTCCTATGTAACGCGATTGATATAAAGACCATGGAAGTGAAGATGAATCCAGACTTCGCCACCAAGCGAGTAACCAATTTACGAAAGCACTACGATACTTAGCTAGGAATTCTCACAATACGTACATACAATTCACCATGTCTGAGCAAAAGTTGAAGCCAACCTTTGACGGTTCGTGCACCACCTACCACCTGCCAAAACCTACCTTCTTGTTATCGTAACCATTGAAAGACATGACTGACGATCTCTAGATGTCATGGGCTGCCAAGCAGCATGCTATGAGTGGGCGGATAGCTACGATAGCAAGGTCCGTGCCCTCGACAATGATAGGTTCTGTTTGCTCACGTGATGCAGGACTGGGAACGCCTCCGCAAATGCATTGCACCTACTCTAAAGGTCGACTACCGTTCGTTTCTGGACAAGATCTGGGAAGCTATGCCCGCGGATGAGTTTGTGGCCATGGCCTCGGATCCGGCGGTGCTAGGAGACCCACTTCTCAAGACGCAGCACTTTATTGGTGGCACAAGGTGGGAGAAGACGGCTGAGGATGAGATGACGGGATATCATCAGCTGCGAGTGCCTCACCAGAGATATACAGATGAGACGCGGACAGAGGTTGCAGTCAAGGGCCATGCCCACAGTTTCAACCTGCATTGGTACAAGAAAATTGATGGAGAATGGAAATTTGCTGGACTGAACCCAGACATTCGGTGGTACGAGTACGACTTTGACAAGGTCTTTGCGAAAGGACGCGATTCGTTTGGTGAGGCTAAGGCTGCAAGCGGTATCCCCACGGAAAGCTGAAGCAGAATACCTAGTGAGTTTTGGGTTTGGTTGGATAGCTAGGTAGATAGGTTGCAATATCACAGTTTCAACCTATTTCTGATATTATGAGGGCATGAATGGATCATGGATGTATCATGGATGGAATGTGAAGAATTGTGAAAGACAAGCAGCCAATGCTTTGTCAAAGTCCCGACTCCTCCGACTGCGGTCCATGGTTAGCCAACGGCTCATCAGCAACTAGCTGCATGAGACCGCAACCAGTAGAAGTACTGATGACAGTAAAAGGTTCCTAGTCTAGGAGTAGTCTAGGGATTAGTAGAGATTAGTAGAGATTAAGGCACAACGCAAACAGCACGGACTGGCAGCATGTCCAGTGATGACAACAGCATGCAAGTCATTGTGAGCGACAGCCAGGGGGTGGGGTTCTCTATTAATAATTGGAGACGAGCGTGGCAGCCTTGTCGTGGAAAAGCAGAGGCGAGGTGTGACGAACCAGTAGAGGAAGGAGGGGATAAATGGCGATATCGAAGATCTCTAAAGCTTGATTCAGCCCCCGACTGAGGGCGCCATTCATGATTCATCAATAGCCGGGCGTGTACAGAACCGAAGACGCGCCGCCACAAATGACCCGCGCTGCTGGGCCGAAGATTGGCGTGGATGGGTTGATGGTGGGCTGGGACCTCGCTGGGACCTCGCTGGGATGGTTGGGAGGGGCCTTGGAGAGGGCCATTGGGTGGTGGTGATGGTGGCGGATTGGTTCGGTTGTAACCTTGGAGGCCTTCCTTGACCTTGCCAGTCCACCAGTTGCCGTCTAAAGGCGACCGGCCGCGTTCTTCACCTCATCTCATCAGCACCAACGACCGCTTTCGCCCTTTCCTCTTCCTTTCTACCCCACCTCGCCTCTCTCTTCTCTCGCACGCACACTTTGGCCGCAACTCACTTGTCCTGGGTTGTCTGCCTTCTTCTGCCCCTCCCTCCGTCCGTCTTCTTTTTTCCGGTTGCTGTGTGCGGTCTTTGGCATTCTCGCTACTTGTCTCTGCTTTGCTCTCATCTGGGTGCGTATCGAACTTTCTCTCATTCCATGTTCCATGTTCCATGTTGCCTGTTTCCTATCCTGCCCTCACAGTTTTCATTTCGTCTTGGCGTGCGCGCCCTCTGCAGCTGGCCTGCCCACTCGACTGCACACTGCACACCCACCACCCACCCAAAATTGCCTCGTTTGCCCTGGCCGACACCGCGCATCTCCGTGCACTGCACACACACGCATTGTGTGAAATCGCGCCGCCTTTGTTGCGATGCCATGCATGCATTCTCTGCCATTGTTCCGTCCGTCTGCGAAGCTGGAAAGGCTGCTCGCTGACGTCGTCTGCACGGACACTTCGTTGCGCATCGCGTCGCATCGCATCGCAACTATGGATTGCAATGTGTACAACTCCCTCACCATCGCCCTCACCGTCGCCCTCATTGTCGCCCTCACTGTTATCATTTCCCTTCCCCTTTCCTTTCCATTCTCTTTCCCTCCCCCCTTCGCTCTGCAAACGCCCTTGGCCCTGGTACTCACCCCCGCTCCCTGTCCCATCTCTCACTTCACGCGTCACTTCGAGAGTCTTGTGCTACGTTCGCGCATGTGATCTCTTTCTGTCAGACCCTCCGTTTGCCCACAGAACACAGACCACGCCCGCCAACTAACCATTCCCCGCATTAGATTCCATACTCGGTCTTCCTCACTACCTCTCCTCACGCCCACTCGCTCACTCACTTACTGCCTCTTCGCCCCCAGCTGTCCGTCCTAGTCTTTCGGTGCTCGAGCCGGCGTTCCTGTCGCAGCCTTTCCGGATTGTCTCCTAGCTGTTTCTGCGCCTGTACTCCTTCTGTGTGCGCTCTACCTGCAGTGATTGTGGCAACTTCATTGCGGTAAGTCTTGCCTAGCTTCTTGCACCCGCCGCCCTCACTGCGTTTTCGCTCTCCATCCTACTGCGCGCCAATTTAGTCTCCAGCACTAACAATAGCGTTGTGCTACCGCAGATAAACCTCCTCAATTCCTATTCTCCATACCCTATCCACACATCATTACCCCGCCTGCTCTACCACAACCATGAGCTTCCAAAATTACGATCAATTCCAGGGCCAACCCACCGGCGAGCAGCCTAACCAAGCCGGTTCGCAACCTGACCTTGGCCAACAGATGGACACATCTGGCAATGGCTTCCCGCCCCAGAACATGGGCCCACCAGGTAGCTCTGGCGGCCCCGATGGTCAATCAGGTGCTGGCAAGACAACCCTCTGGTGAGTCCAGCGCACACCTCTCCTTCACCAGCAAAACAACGCTGTGTATGGTCACACACTATGAGACGCTAACGGGTGCAGGATGGGCGAGCTCGAGCCGTGGATCGACGAGAACTTTGTGCGCAGCATCTGGTACAACATTGGTGAGACGGTCAACGTCAAAATGATCCGCGACAAATTCTCTGGGTAAGCGCGCGAAGCACGGGCAGATGAAGAATTGGCTAACTACTACATAGCAGCAACGCTGGATATTGCTTTGTTGATTTCTCGACCGCTGATGCTGCGGCCAAGGCGCTCACCCTCAATGGCCAACTTATCCCCAACTCAAACCGTCCATTCAAGCTCAACTGGGCGAGCGGCGGTGGTCTCGCTGACCGAAGGTGAGTGTGACATGATTTTTATTTGACACTCATGACTGGCTGCTAACTCACAGAAATAGCCGCGACGAGCGTGGCCCCGAATTCTCAATCTTTGTTGGTGATCTAGGTCCCGAGGTGACCGAGTTCGTGCTTGTCCAGCTGTTCCAGAACAAGTATCAATCCACCAAGTCGGCCAAGATCATGTCCGACCCCATCTCTGGAATGTCACGCGGTTACGGTTTCGTGCGTTTCGCTAGCGAGGAGGACCAGCAAAAGGCTCTCACCGAGATGCAAGGCGTGTACTGCGGTAATCGACCCATGCGAATCAGCACCGCAACACCTAAGAACAAGAGTGGCGGTCCTGGAGGCCCCGGTGGCATGGGTATGCAGCAAGGTGGCGGCGGCCCTGGCATGGGCATGTACTCGATGGGTGCCCCACCTATGGGCTATTACGGCGCTCCCCAGCCCATGAATCAATTCACGGACCCAAACAATACCACTGTTTTCGTTGGTGGTCTCTCGGGCTATGTCACTGAGGATGAGCTTCGTTCTTTCTTCCAGGGCTTCGGTGAGATCACTTACGTCAAAATTCCACCAGGCAAGGGATGCGGGTTCGTGCAGTTCGTGCAGCGTCACGCGGCAGAGATGGCCATCAACCAGATGCAAGGCTACCCTATCGGCAACTCGCGCGTTCGCCTTAGCTGGGGGCGATCGCAAAACAACTCTGGGCCCGCTGGCACTCCCTATCGCCCTGCACCCCCACCCCCTGTCTACGGCCCAGGCATGGGCATGCCCCCGCAACACTTTGGTGGCGGCGGCTACGCTCCTATGAAGGTACTTTAATTCCTCTCACGTATGATGAATGCCATGCTGATCGTCTCTCCAGTAAGCGCATTCTTTCTCTCTCTCTTGCTTGCACGGCGCTTCATCCATGGTTTATCCCGTTGGCTTATTGCAATGACGCCCTTTCATGACTCGTCATAATGACTCTCGAGCGATTTGGTTCCTTTCTATATCTGGGCGGTTCTCTAAAAGTTCTCTCACGCTTCAATCTGACGACACCATTTTGCTGGAGGGCCTTTAGAAGGGAGTCTTTGTATAACAGGTCATCTTTCTGCCCACGGGTTTTTCTTCGGAGCTAGCTACTTTTCTCCTTCTAGGGAGTATTGGAGGATGTAGCTTAGCACGTCTTGCATGGTTCGGATGCTGCTTTCCTGTCCACTGCCTGATTTTTCCCTTTCAATTGTGTGCTACTACCATCTGAGATTGGCTATCTTCCCAATCATATGGCTCTTCGTATTCTGTGCGTGTTCATTATTTCGTGCTTGCTTGCCTGATGTTTATTTGATCGCTATAATTTGTTTGTCGAGCGTTTCTTATGATCTGTCATCTAGTCAACTTTGTATTACATTTTATGTATCGCTAACAATGTTGTATAGTAACCTTCCTTTCCAACAACAACAACAACAACAACAACCGGTATCCACCTACCTACCTGGCGGCCTCGGGAATCTCACAACTCTCCCCTACAGTAATGGTACACAGGGTGCAGAAACTGGACACTACAATGGTACAATGAGTCCGGGAGCCGGCGGCAACAACCAGAACGGCACGAACGGCAACGGCGCAAACGATAATGGGGCATTCGCGCACCAACTACCGTAATCGTCCATCGCCCTTCTCTAGTCCTACGCAGATACTGATGTACCAATTTCTTTCAGCATGACATGATTCGCGGATTTCGAATCAGTAACGTTACATCACGGCGCAAGCAAGTCTTATTCAAGAATTGGGATCATTGCAGGTTAGCGTGGCGTCTGGCGAGCACCGGTATTAAAGATACCTAGATACATGAAGCAAGAATCTAATCGCAATCTGGATATACTGGTGTTGAAGAAAAATTTGATTTGGGATTGTGACCGTTATGGGCCCGTTGTCAAAGTTTACTTAATATTCAATACATTTGATTGTACCAAGTGTACTGGAAAAAATACCTTCATTTTGATGAGGAACTATCCTGTCAGCATTAACAAATGTGAAAGGTGCTTCTAGAAGTCAGCTACGCCCTCCGTGGGGGCCGTAGTGCCTCGGTCCTGGCTGTAGTGCTTTCCTCACCATAAGTGCCTGGGGTACACCGGCTCCGACCAGCCCTTGTCTCTTACCAAAAAAGTTAGTCTCTTCCCTCCTCACCCTCTTCAATACGATCATAACTTGCTTGTCACTTCATTGGATTAGAACGAGCAGGTCTTGCACACCTACCATGCGATACGGCGATTGGGATGTTATACTCTTCCCGAGAAACTCTCGTGTACCTATTCAAGAGTTCAAGACGATTTGCTATAACTTTCACGATGCCGGTGAGTTCTTTTCTAATAACTCTAATACACGCCGGGACTCGATTTCTCGAACACATTGTTGATTGCTCATCCCGTGGAGATACAGAAGCCCACCAATTGCCAACCTTAACTTGCTACATTAGCTCTCTGCCTCCTTCAATGCCTTTCCGTATCTCAGTGCATTCATGGGCATCCACCGCAAAACCTTCAGCCATCATAGAGTCTCAACGGAAGGCAAATCACAAAGTTGTGTACTCAATCCAGGTCATCGTTAACGGAGCAAGAATCTTGTGAGCTGAGCCCCTTGTGCTGGTAATACACTGATGTATGGACTAATACAGCGTAGTCGCGGCTACTTCGACATAACGTCCAAGTGGCCCCAAGAGATTGGTAATAGCTCATTTGAGTACTATTGTCGTCTTGAAAACAGGGACTAACCTAGCAACAGCTCATGAGCAGCACAATATTTCCTCAACTGAGCATGTTACGAGTCAACGCAAACCGTTCCTACAGTTTCCACCTTTTCTACAGCACACACTGATGCAAGCTACATGGGAGGCTGGAGACCCTAAGGGCAGAATTAATGTCATACTGTCCGAGCAATTGATTTGCAGAAATAGCGGTCTGGCAGAGCCTAACGGGAGACATACGAACGGAATTGTTTGTTTCTCTTTCCAACATGCCCCTAAAGGTGTGTCAAGGAATGTCGATCAATCGCTTCCGCATCTCATACAGCACAGATATACTCGAGCAAGTAGGAATTTCATGGCCGATACGCAACCCACTATATCTACCCAATGCCCACGAAGGAGCATACGTATCTTCAGTCTCTACTGGACGGACATCCAGAACGTCAACGACTCAAGGTAGCGTTCCAGATGTTCACATGCGATCACCACAGTCGCATACATCAGCATCGACCTTCCCGAGACGCCATAATCCTGAGCTACCCCAAAGACCCAACTCGCATCCATTACCGACTTCCTATAGCTCTAGGTTACCACTTGGCGTAAAGGGTGGCGATCGTGCAAGGGTGTGGGATGACACTTTTGGATCATATCGAGATAGCCATGAAGATACTAGTCAAGACTCTTGGTCGTATCATCGAAGCACATCAAACTCAACCGGGGATGCGCTTATGGGCGATTATATGTTCGCATCTCAGCCTCTCCAACCTCACTCGATGTGGATGGAACCGCCGACAAATCATTCTCATGGCGGTAAGTCACGATGGGACGAGCAGCAACCAAAGATAGAAAAAGAGCGGCAGGTCGATCGAGCCCCCGAAAACAAACAATTCGGGATGAACTTACCACATGGCAGTCGCGAGCACGATATTGCATCAAGACCCCGGCCATCAACTTTCCATGCTCACTATCCTCCAAGAATGGGGGGTCTGACTGTCACCGATCGCCCTTCAGCCGCTACGCTTGCGAATAAGTCCTCGTACTCTGATCTTACCTCAACTCTTCGAACTGCATCGAAAAACGTATCTCCCGACAACCCAGGTGCTCACGACTTTCACAAGCACAAGCCAAATCCTGACTTCCTTCCCTTGACGTCTGGCAACAAGGAAAATTTCATACCTCCGCAACCAGGCCGGCCGACACCCTTCCCATGTAGTAGTCAAATCCCACCACCCAATCCATTCAATGTAAGATCATCGAATTGGGACTTGGATAGCTCGACAAAGGACGAATCCCCAGGCTTCTTTGGTCGTTCTCGGTATAACGGGAACCGAATGCCTGTCTCATTAGAAGCTCATAACAAATATGATGCGCACATCGCTCCCAGCATTGGTAGTGTGAAGAGCAGGAAAGAAGGCCTGGTACAGCACTCCCAGAAATCATCAGGGCGCGATGGTTCCCACAGCCAGGGACAAGACGTCAAACCTAAAACTACACTAAGGAGAAGCAATACGACTACTTCTTCGAATAGCACGCCCTGTAGGGTTCCCAAAAACCCCTCAGCAATTATTGATATCATTGACGTTGATGCTCTCGATTCAACCTTCGATAATGAGACTCCCCTTGATATAACCAGGCCCTCTAGTTCTAAACCCACGCACAAGTCTGGCATGCCCAGTATGGATAGCACGGGTCGTCTTGAGCAACATTTATTTAGCGCATTGGGGGAGGAACTAAGTTTCGTTGACGCAGTTGGTGGGGAATCTGAGCTTACGCAGTCTTTGCCTGGAACGAATGTGCTTGAGGATTTTAGTGCAAGTCCGTTGTTGAATACAACGGCTGGCGAATATGAGATGGTGGGGAAGAGGAAGAGAGTGAGTGGTGAGGGAGACCGAAGTCCAGTGAGTAAAAGGGAGAAGGGGCGTGGTATGGAAAATGAGGATCAAGGTGTGAAGGCGGATTAGATTGATGGCTCCTGAGCTTGGTGTTGAAGGAAGGTGTATTGTTGAATAACATGTGTTTTGCAGTACAATAGGGGCGTAGGTTTTAGAATGGGCTTTAGTATGCAATCCCCTAGTAAAGCTCGTAATTGAGCATGATAACTAGGACAAACCGAACTTGCAAATATACTGTAATGAAGAATGCATTGTTGAACAAACTTGGAAACTAAATAGGTACAACGCCATTTGGTATCTAATAAGAAAGGCTTTTAACGCCACTGCACTCAAGCACATCAAAATCAACACCAATCTTCGCAGAAACCCAAACACTCTCACAAGCCTCAATCCTCACCCTCTCACTTATACTGCGGCACGCCCTGTGGCGGCGGCCCATACCCTCCATGGCCCCCTCCACCATTATACCCTCCCTGACCCCCATGCATCATAACCGCCGGCCCCTGTGCCCCCCACCATTAATCTGCTGCTGCACATCCGGCCGATACTTGATATCCTGTCCGAAATTGCACACATGGCATCCAACCTCCTTATACGGCTTCATCGAAAACGGTATGATGGGGACAAAGCAAAAGGTGAACCATTCCCAGCGCTTCATGACCTATGGATTGTATTAGTTATTGTAGGGATATAGGTAGGGGAGGGAGACGAGGGGGGATCGTACGCGTCCTGAGAAGTTCCCGCAGTTTTGGCATTGGACGGTTATGTGTTCTGCGCCGGAGAGGGGGGAGTTGAAGACTGGGGTATGGGTTAGTTTTGGGGGGTTGGGGTGGAGTGGTGTGGGTGAGTGGACGGACCATGTGTGCCGCATGTGAAGAAGAAGAACATGGTTGCGAGTGCGTGTGCGAATGGGAGGATGGATTGTATGTGGTTGTGGTTTGCGGTAGGCTTTGCGACCGGGTGCGAGGCGGTGGAATGGGCCTGGGATTGAACGCGGTATTGGTGTTGTTGTTGTCGGGGTGATGGTTGTGTTTATGGGTAGTATTGTGGTCTAAGACGACCTGAAGACGGCTTTATTAGGAGGTAGTTGGACGGAAGAGGTATGAAGTGTTAAAACGTATTTTCGCGACGAAGGCGATGTATTACATAGCTAGGTAGTTCGCATTGGCGCCGAGAGACGTGCGTCACCAACGCCGCCTCAGCCACATTTGATACGTCGGATTGCAACGATTCATGGTCACATGCACATGTTTGAAAGATGCAAAGCAAGGAAGACAATTACCGTTATTTTAATATTTATTACTTTTTCATCACCATGAGCGCACAGACTCATAATGATATTTTTTATGTGACCTCATTGCCACACCTGATACCATCGAGGAAGATCTAGTACCCACAAGTATCTTGCCGTAGGTCCTGTCATGCGCGCAAATAAAGAAGCTCCAACTAGTGATAAATCCGTGTAAAGCTGCCACCGTCTGAAAATCTTGGATTTTGGAATTTTCGATACGAGTCGAGGAATTTCATCAATAAGAACAATCGATAAGACCCCAGGTAGTCACGAGGCAATTCTCTACTCACTGCGTCTTGAAGAGCAGAATGGCGCAATGACCTAGGTAGAAGTAGATGAAGTGCTTAGTTTCTGTGTGACGTTAGACGACATTCCATGTTGTTCTTTTACATGTAACAACGAACCATGGGTGACAAAGCTTCCAAAGTTCCTGCCTACGATGCAGTGCCATGTTGCGCCCTTGCGGTTATCGAACTGCAATGATGTGAGCATATGTAATCAAAGTGTGGGTAGAAAGGGTCTGACCTCTTTCTTGATGTACTGAGCGATGTCCTTTGTGATGGATGTTAGTATGACATACAGGACTACTCCACTGGCGAGTAATGCCATAGCCCTAGACTTACCTTCTCGATGGTGAATTGATCCATTGCCTGCTGTGCTACAACCTGTCAGTGTTTGACGCCAGCCGGATTTGGAAGCGGCTGAACTCACCGACTTCAATAGCCTCATTTTGCATTTCTTCGCTCTATAGATTCATAGTTAGAGACTGGATAATCCAGAAAGCACAGGAAAAACACACCATGTCCGCAGACTTGATTTGAGCTATAAGTCATATTAGCCGTGCTCCGGACTATGAATGTATCAAGCATAAACATAGGGGCTTCTTACCTTCCTGCTTATGCGTGTCAGATCTCTCGTTTGCCATGGTGTTGGTTTTGAATGATATATTTCAGAAAAAAGTATGGAAAGCTCTTTATATGTGCTTTGGTATTGGGGCCTAAGCGTTGCGTTTGTGTGTTTGCCGTGGAGTTTGGTACATGCGGTAGGTGTTTGTGATGCCGACGGAAGACGCAGGTGCCGCCAAGCGATCTTCAGCGCTAACGATAGAGCTAGCGCAGAACTCCACCAGGAAATTTTCTGGAGCGCGACTACGAGTCCAACACCGCTTCTCTCTTTCTCTCGTCACATAGAAGTCATGGAGTCATCACGCATTTTCGTGCGTGGGATCCCCACGAAATTCACGGAAGATGACGTGCGCAAACATTTCGCCAAGTTCCCCGTCACCGATGTCAAGTTCTTTCCCCATCGTCGCATAGGCTATGTCGGCTACAAGACCCCGGAGGACGCTACTAAAGCTGTCAAATATTTTAATAAAACCTTCATCAACCTCACAAAGATCTATGCAGAGATTGCACGCCCAGTCAGTAATCCATACCTTCACCCTTGTCAATTATGGGGTCTAACATGGTGTAGATAGCCGACAAGGAACTGCCAAAGTCCCGACGGCAGCTAAAGAGCGAAAAGAGCGCACCTCAGTACGACGAGTACGTGGCACCACTGCATGACAATGCGTTGAAACGAAAGCGAGCCCAAGCCGAACTAGATGAGGACCCGAAGCTCAAGGAATTCCTACAAGCATACCAACCACCTTCCAAAACGAACATATTCTCAAATGTGGATGTACCGACTCATGATCTCGTCATTGCAGAGGAGCAGCCTATTCCGACTGTCAATGTGCCCGGGGAAGAGAGTGACGATGACTATCAGGTTATTGCAAAGAAGCCAAAAACTGTGACAGAAATAATGATACCCAGCACATCTAACAAAAGATTACCAATCAGGGCTGAGCATGACTCTGAAACGACGCAAGATAAAACCCAGCAGCAAGATCAACTCATGGAGGATGTAGAAGAAGCAGTTGCAGACAAGGGTGGCCCTGTCTCTGATGCCGACTGGTTGCGATCACGAACTAATCGGGTTTTGGATCTGGTCGAAGATGATGAGCTACCTGCACAGAACGTTCCATCTACTCAGATCGAAACTGAAAAACACATTCCACCCGAAACTAATGCCGAGCAACCAGTTGAAATTGAGCAACCTGATGCACAACAACAAGAAGCTGCTTCATCGTCTGAAGCCAATAAGATACAAGACACCGGCAGGCTGTACCTTCGGAATCTACATTTCGATGTCAAAGAAGACGAGCTTCGTGAGCATTTTTCCAAGTTTGGATCTTTGGAAGAGGTAAATACATTTTTTTTCTCATATTATTTGCCTAATGATGAACATCCAAGATAGGGACAACTGATGCTTCGGCACATGAGGTTGACCGGGAGAGTATTTTAGTAGATGTCTCTCTTATCTGATACTGGCACATGTCTCACATTTGATCATTCTCATTTGCTCAGAGACTGTGGCTAACACTGATAGGTACACGTACCCTTGAAAAAGATCGACGGAAAAGGAAAAGGCTTCGCTTTTGTTCAATTCAAAGAGCCTCACCAGGCAGTAGAAGCGTACGAGGAGAGTGACGGTACAATCTTTCAAGGTCGCCTCCTTCACATCATTTCTGCCAAAGCCAAAAAAGACACCACACTTAACGAGTTCGAGATTTCTAAGTTGCCCCTAAAGAAACAAAAAGAAATTCGACGAAAACAAGATGCAACAAAGTCTACTTTCAACTGGAACTCGCTCTATTTGAATGTAAGTCAATACTGCTATTTTTGTTTTTAGACCCGCACTAATGATTGCAAGGCCGACGCGGTCATGTCTACAATCGCAGGCCGTATGGGTATTAGCAAAGCCGAACTGCTTGACCCTACATCTTCAGATGCAGCGGTGAAGCAGGCACACGCCGAGACACACATTCTCCAAGAAACAAAGTCTTACTTTGCTCAGCATGGTGTTGATCTAGAAGCTTTTCAACGGAGTCGGAAGGGTGATCTTGCAATCTTGGTGAAGAACATTCCTAATGGCGTAACCCTAGACGAATTGCGTAAAATGTTCGAAGAACATGGCACAGTGCGCAAGTTTCTCATGCCACCAGCTGGTATGACTGCGATTATCGAGTTTTCCAATGTTGCTGAAGCGAAGACTGCATTCGGGGCTTTGTCTTATAGAAAGATGAAAGACTCAATCTTGTATCTGGAGAAAGCACCAGCAAACCTTTTCAAGGAAGGTGCTGTGGTAGCAATGCCTCAACCTGTTACGTCAGAAAAGCCAGCTGCCAAACTCTCCGCCACAGATCTACTTCAAGATGCTCCAGAACCAGAGTCAACATCGACTGCCACACTTTACGTGCGGAATTTAAACTTCTCCACAACTACGGAGAGGCTTACCGAGACTTTTAAGAATCTTTCTGGTTTCCGCAGTGCCAAAGTTAAGACCAAAGTTGACCCTAAACGAGGAGTACTATCAATGGGCTTTGGCTTTGTGGAATTTAATAGCACCGAAGCCGCGTCTGCAGCATTGCAGGCATTGGATGGTCGTGATCTTGAGGGGCACAAGCTCCAAATCAAAGCTTCCCACAAAGGTGCAGATGCGGCCGAGGAGCGTCAGAAAGATGACGCGGCCAAGAAAGCGAGCACCAAGATTATCATCAAAAATTTGCCTTTCGAAGCAGGCGTAAGTTCTGTCTTTTATTTACGTTTCAGTGTAACACGTACTAATTCTACTACAGAAGAAAGACGTTCGCGCTTTGTTCACCCCTTACGGCCAGCTTCGGTCCGTTAGGGTACCGAAGAAGTTCGACTCATCATCGCGTGGCTTCGGTTTCGCTGAGTTTGTTACTAAACGCGATGCTGTGAATGCTATGAATGCTCTGAAGAATACTCATTTGTTGGGTCGTCACCTAGTTCTCGCCTATGCAGAGACTGAGTTGGACGACCCCGAGGCGGAGTTGGAGAAGATGCAGCACAAGGTGGGAGCACAAGCCAACAAGGTTGCTCTGCAACGCCTCACAGAAGGCGGTCGTAAGAAGTTTAACGTTACAGGTACCGATGACCTAGATGAATAAGCGCGAGCGCGACCGTGTTCTGGTAGGAGTTCCTTGAATGGGCGCGACACCATCAGGCTGTGTCGTCCTTTAACACCACCCCTTGCTTCCCTGACTAAAGAAGCGAGGCCCGCCCTTGGCTGCGGTATACTCAAAGCAGAGGCGCTATGACGCTTCAGCACTGCACCGCTATTTCTAGGTCACCGTTTTGTAGCCCGCAACGGGATCCGCTTCCAACGGTGTGAATCAATGGGCATGGCCACCAAACCGCGTTTCGAGTTACAGTAAAACACGGGGAGTAAGGCAGCCACAGACGAGACGCCTGTCGATCATACAGGTTCGGCCTTGTGTTTGTTGTTCACAACCACTGACATTCATTTTTGCTCAAAGCATTCCGTGCCCGTTCTCCCTCGCACACGTCCAATCAAATGACAATTGATCAGTCGGCCATCGGCTGAAGCCCTTGCTCCCTCTGCTAACAAGGCGATATTTACCATCCCAGCAGGTGAAGGAATTGTGATGACAGTAATTACTTGGACAACAAGCGAAATGGAGTTATTCTAATCAAATAATGATGGCTATGTTACCCTGTTAACTGACATTCGGCGTATTTTTGGTATAGTGGGTACCCCATCGTACCTGACAGTCGGTCACCCTAGGAGGACGGCCAATCCAGTTCTACCTGCCAAGCAGGTCTCCTACGTAAAGGTCATCTAGACCTTATCTTATATCGTCGCAAATATCTGCATATCTTACTTTGCCACACACAGACACTTGCTCTTTTTCTGATATATTCTCTTCTCTTTCACCACAATCCAGTCATTCTTTGCTCCAACTACCTTGACGTTCCTTTCTGCCCGGCCTAAGCCATCATTCTTACCCTGATACTCCACTTGGCTTAGCTTTCCCATTTGCATACCACAGCACGCTATGGAACTTCAACAACAGCGGTCATACGTGCTACCTAATAATGCTTCACTACTCCAAGACACATTGCTTGACATCACTTCAGAGCAACGTTCCGCTCTGCAGGAAAGTTCTGATAATTGGCCACACGAATTCAACACGCAAACTACATTAACACGGAAACGTTCACGGAGCCCAAACCCAACGCAAAATGTATATGCACGGCGAGAACCACCAGCCAGGATCTATTTCACGAGCAATGTGCACGCACAACACATAGGCCTACCAGGGTTCCTTGTAGAAAGATCTCCAAAACAAGTAGGAATCGAGCTCAAACGTCTGCAACGTCTGGTTCAACGATCAGAGAAATATCAGAAGTACAGAGATAAACAACCGAATATGTCACCGGAGGAGGTAATAGCAAAAGACGCAAAAGAACTCGCCGAGAAAAAGGCAATAGAAGCTGCCGGGGGGATATTGGGAAGGACGGGAAAGATAAAACGGTATGGCCAGAATTTCTTGAAGAAGCATTCTGGCGAGGTGAGTAAAACGATTTGCTGCGTTCCCTAGCACTGCTTTCGACTTGGCCACCAGAATCATATTGAGCCTCTGTCTGTTCCCCTCTCTTCGTATGTTCTACAAATTTGGGACTTCTCTAACGACACGTTACAGCGCTCGTCCGATGGCCACCCATGGGCCGCAAGAAACAGTTGTTCGAGGGTGCGCTGCGAGGCCGAAACGAACTGATACAAGATTCAATCCGAAAGGACACAGGCATCATTCGCGATCGCAAACAAGTCTCTAGTCATCTGCAGGTACTTAAACAGCACCTTCATAACCAACATGCTGGTATGTATATCTTCTCTCCACTCACCTGTTCACATTGACCAAAACATTCTTTGGGACTTCACAGATTGCAATGACGTTCTGTGAGGCTCCAAAGCTATCGTTCATGCTGCTTCCCGCAAGGGTTGCCCTAGGGGACATGAGGCTTAGGCTGACGTATCACACGATAGTGCTCATCTACATGGCTTCAGATGACAAAAAAAGCCACCGAGGACGTGATTCGTCTCACGCGTATCATCTGGGCCAGCCGCGTGACCGCCACCATCCACACCCTCCGGCTTCCGTTTCTAAGTTCGACTACAATACCCCTACCGCCAATTTTTGGGCTGGAGCCGACACACCGGCAACGTCCTTTGCCTTACCTGTAGGCCATGGTGGCAACGCCTCAGCATCGCCTTATTCGGTCACAGACTTCACCATGTTCGTCAATCGTGACAAACAAACGGTGCATAGTTACACCCGACTACCTTCCAACGGAAGAATTGGCGATCTTCATATCATGGATACTACATCTTGGCGCCGGCAGTATCCAGAGTTTGATTTTTTGCGATCACAGCTGGATGATTGGTCAACACAAAACCGAAATATTATAGCCTGCGATGCTTCTATCAAGTTAATGACTGCGGCAGGAAGTGGTACGCAGTTATACGTCGACATCGACATTCATAGTCAACGAGATCTTTCAATTTTCGAATCATTAGAATGCACCACCCGCTTCTACGATAGCGGTGATAGCTTGCCCGATCCTCAGTTTGATGATCTGGATGACCTTGAATTGAAAGAGGACCAAGCACCTTGCGAGTATAGGTCTGATCCATGTCACTCTAACGGATATTTGAAACTTGGCTTCGGCTCCAAATTCTGGGTGAAACGGATGTTCAAATATCAGAAGCTAGGACTGAAAAGTGAAAGTTCTGTCAGCAAATCTCTGTTGTGTCTCACCGCTACACAGGATATCTATGGTATAAAACCTGGGACTGGTGAGGCTGAATGCGTACTCACAATCTTGTGGAGGTTCACGCAAACTGGAAACTCTACGGAAGTGGGGAGCATGAATTGGCGCACAGTAAGCTTTGGTGCTCAGGAGTCAGCAGAAACGGAGCAGAAGTGGATTCTGGAGAAGGACAATGTCGGTGTACATATCGAGCATTTGACTGGCGAACAAGAAGAGGTGATGGACTGCAGCAACTCAGCGCCTCAGGGGACTCCACTTTATCAGCAAGTTCCCAATCTTCCGTTAGATTTTGTGCACCAACATGCACCACAACAAGCCTATGTTCGAGGTCCACATGCACAGCTCCCTCCCCAACCTCATCTCGATGTTCTTGCTTCCATGCAGCCAGATCTTGAGCAGCAACACTCCTCGGCCGCCCTACGCGCCTCAACAGACTACTCCCAGCAAAATATCCCTAACCTCACTGGTGCCCAGGACGCAGTGGCTTTATACGCTCACAATACTAACGACTTCAACCTCAACAACAATCACATCACATCATCAGGAGCGCTCGAGCCAACCATCAACCTATACGACAGTTTGAACGATCCGACCACAGGATTAGAAGGTCTAGATGTACTTGCTGGGCTTGATCAAGACGGATACAATCTGGGCCTTGCTTGTGCAGATAGCAACTCCCTTGTGGACCTGGGCGTAAATCATGGTTTGCAAGGCACCGATCTATTTTGTTACTCGATCAAGCCAAATTGGCATAACGCGAACCTAATCTCTCATCTCGAGAATGCAGCAGAACAATACCACACATACGTGGACCACGGTCAAGCGACACATGGCCATGATGGGCTACTCGGACACCACGCGCTGATAGAGCCGAATATGAACCAAGGCCTTTAGAACCTACAAAGCCCGTTTCATGAGGATACGGGGGGTGGCGCAAGCGATTTCGTTGGCTGCAGAAAAGACAGCGGGGCATACGGACATCTGGGACTTGGCATGTTGGAACTGATTGAGAGAGATCAGAGGCCTAGAGGATACTGAGACTTGTCTGTCTGGCTGAACCAGTTCACCTAATGAGGGGACACACTTTGAAAAAATTTAATGCATAATGAATTAGTGGTATTACGAAGCGATTATTAGACGAGAATAATATAGACTAGGTGGTTGATTGAGGACTTGTGTATTCTTTTTTTTTCATTCATACATACACACACATAAGTTTGTCGTTTCACGCGAACTGCAGCATGGTGAAAGCCACTGAGCAATGCAGCCCCAGTTCTGAGCTTAAACAGAGCCTCGGATCTGGTGGCGTAGGGCCGCCATGTGGGTGCAGGGTCGCTGCGGAAAGGGTATCCCTTGAGTAAAACGCTCTGACTGACGCAAATATCTGAAACGAGAAGCATTGAGTTTGCGAACAAAGGATCCGCTTGAGGCTCTGCGGTGAGTGACATGTGCCAAGCACGCTGACTCGGGTGTAGCAGGCGTTAGTAAACGGCGGACCAAAGTGGATATCTTTCGTGAACTAGGTAAGGGAATAGTTGGAAGGCCGTTTGCTCGTATTTTACTCATGGCATTGAAATGGATCGGGCTAATCATTATTTGCAGTGTAGGTAAACGCGTGGTAACAAACAATTGATGCAGGCACCCCGCATTTAGACAATTGACAATTGCGAACGAACGTTGGACTCTCTCACCTGCTTGCTACGCGACAGTATAACCGGACGTTCACGTTTATCTTTCTATTAACATTTGGTTTCAAATCTTTGGTATAATACTTTCAATCTTCCTTCATTGATTTTGACTGCCACTGCGAGTCGAGTTCACACATTGCATACAATCTGCGAGGCTGGCCAACAGTACTCAACATGAGCGCTAATAACCGCACATTAGATGATGACATCTTTGGTGCATGGCCTCATGGTGTTATAGGCGTCGAAGACTTCTTGAGTACTGCGGCACCCACCAGTGCCGGGCCCGTTGCGGTTGGAGCTCGTAGCTCGCAATATACTATAGCTCTCCATGCTAAGTACCAAGCGCTGGGAATCCCACAGCCCTTATTTAACTTCACAGGAGCCAGCAATGTGGGCTGGAGCGCTCAGGTCAGCTTTCCTGGCCTCGACATTGCCGAACTGCAAGGCATTAAAGACGGCTCGTATTCTTCCAGCAAACAAGAAGCCAAGGAAAGATCAAGTGAGCTCGCTTTGAACATTCTGGAGCAACTAGAAAGAGAAGGCAGGATCACGAAAATGAAGAAAAGCGTTCCCCCAGCAGCGGCCAAGTACGTAATTGAGCTTCACGACCTACATCAAAAGTTGGGCTTTCCACAGCCCATCATCACCTATACTGGAAGCACGGCAGAGGGATGGAGTGCCCAATGTACATTCCCCGAACTTGACCTCGAAGAACTGAAGGACGGAACCCGCCACCTAAATAAGAAAGAGGCAAAGGAAGCCTTGTCTAAAATGGCTCTCGAAGCCATCGAAACGGCAATCCACCAAGGCAAAATCGCAACATTGGGCAAAATGAAAAAACGCAGCACTCAGGACTCAAACGATGGGCCAGATCTAAACACAAACTACATAGGCCAACTCCAAGGTTTGTTTTACTACCCCCCCCCCCCTTTCTTTCTTCCATCCTCTTTTTTTTTTCCATCCAACACAACTAAATCCTAATCCCAATCCTAACCCTCACCCACAGAATTCCAAAGCGCAAACGCCCGCCCCGCACCAACATACACCGACTTCGCCTACGGCACCCGCTTCGCCTGCGAACTCGAGCTCAGCACCCCGCCCACCAACACGCCCCGCACCCACGGCGACAAAACCGCACTGCACACGTCGAAAAAGAGCGCCCGCCAGGATGCCGCGCGCCGCGCTATTGCCACGCTGAAGGACGAAGGCATCTGGCCCGAAGGCGCGAACGGAAGCGGGATAAAGAAGACGAAAAGGCCTGCTCAGCAGCAGCAGCAGCAGCAGCAGCAGCGTGGCGGTGGTGTTGTTGGCGATGTACTATCCTCTCCGCCCACATCGCCCCCCCTCCCCACGGCATCCTATGCGCAAAGAGTCGCAACGCTAGCGAGTGCGATGGCCTTCGCGCCGCCGGAATGGCGCAGCACGCCGTCGCCCGAGAACGCGGATTTCCATAGCGTGGCGTGTTATTTTCGGGGCGGGGGGATGCATGGCGGGCCGATTGGGGAGGTGCGGAATGTGTTTGGGAAGAAGAGGGCGCGGGAGGAGTGTGCGCGGTTGACGTTGGGGTATTTGGAGGAGGTGAGGGAGAAGAGGGTTGCGTATGGGATGCAGGTTTTGGGGGAGATGAGTGGGGGTGGGGGGGTAAGGGTTAAGGTTGAGGAGGAGGGAGGAGACGAGGATAGGAATATGGTGGGGGAGGGGGCGAGGGGTGTAGATGTTAAGGTGGAGGAGAATGATGATGAGGGGGATGAGTTTGAAGATGCGGTTGAGACGTTCAGGGCATAGAGATTTGTATCTCGATAGAAGATCAGTAAATCGTTTCTTTGAATCATGAAAACGGAGTTATACAATTCGTCAAAATATCAAATACAAACAGGAGAGCCAAAAAAAAAGAAAAAGAAAAAGAAAACTGGGTATAATTCCCCAATTCAAAGAAATACATTTTTGCAAACGAACAAAAAGAAGTCCTCCATTTTTCCCCAACGAACTGTCAGTTAGCCGACAGCTAGCAGCGTCTAGGGAACATGAACCTCGGATATAAAACCCTCTCATGGAAACTTCTCAATCTGCACCCCACCAATGCTCGACTAGATTACTCCGCCTATTGGCATTCCCATCCCTCACGCGGAGCGAAGGGCGCACAGGCGCATAGTACCGAACACGTGACATGCCTACATCAAAACAGTTAACGAGGACACTCATCCCGATACACTTCGACTTGAACATGAAATCGCCATTAGCTGACGCACAAAGGGTGAAGTGGGTGATCTAGGTAGAAGCAGCCTCACTCTTCCTCTTGGAACGGTCGCGTTTCTTCTCCTTCTTTTCCGGAACAGCTGTGTTTTCCTTGTCGACCTCCGCTTCGGCATTTCTAGTGCTGCGGCTGGGTTTGCTCTTCTTGGTCGCTTTGCCGGTTTCCTCGGGGGTTGGCTCTTTCTGCACGGCTGGCGCTGGCGCAATAGTTTGAGGCGCAACGGCTTTCTTCTTCTTGTCCCTTTTGGCGGCGGCAGGGGCCTCTGCGTTGGCAGCTGGGGCAGGGACTTGAGTTGCAAGACGTGAGCTTGCTGGGACGGGGATTGGTGTCGAGGTGGATGCAGCTACGACGGGGGCCGTGAGACCATTCGCAGCAGCAGCTTGAGCAGTCTTCTGGCGCTTGTTGGGGCGGGGAGTCTTTGGCTGGGGAGAGGGAGCCTTGACTACTGGGACCTCATGCTCGTCCTCGTCTTCGGAAGAAGCGTCCGAGTCAACGGGGCCAGCTCCAACTTCAATCTCGGCTTCACCTTCGTCAGACATGTCTTCTTCGTCAATGTGAACGTCAGCTGCCTTGTCGCCAGCTTTGGCGAGATAATTGGCCATGTCGACCTTGTACTCCTCCATGGAGGAGCGATAGGACGCTTTCCATTTCTGTGGGAACGTTAGCTGTAAGGTCTTGAAGGGCTCTTTGGGTGCTAGCTTACCTCTTTCTCCTCCTCAGAAAGTTCGTTCCACCTCTTGTTTACTTCGAGGTTAACAGCATTTTTTTCAAGAAGCTCACTTGGTTGGAGGGCAGCTTCCAAATCTGCCCTGACAATGGGTCGGGCAGACTGGGCATAGAGGAATGCAGCAGTGAGGGGCTTCTTCGGCGCATTAGGGTCCTTCTCTTTCTTTTCGCGCTTGCGCTTCTTGTTCTTGCCGTCAGCAGCAGCGTCTACCTGGCTGGAGGCATTGACGATTTGAGTAATGCCATTGGCAGCCGTGGTGGCAGCTTCCATAGCGGCGTTGGCAGTAGCGGTGATGTTGGCAGGAAGCTGGAGCTTCTCCAGGTCACCCTCTTCACCGGCTAAGATGGACGAGGTGTGCTGCATGTATGCGCGCAAAAGGTCATTGAGGCCAGTTTGGACATGAGTGAGGCCAGTTTGAAGGTTGGTTAAAGATAGAATGACCTGTTGACACGCGCACAGTGTTAGCGAGTGTGTGTGTTGATGGGCGCAAAGGGAAGGAGTGAAGCAGCAGGCGCGTCGCAGCGCAGCGCGTTGGATGCAAAACAACAGCAGGATGAAAAGAAGAGGGAAATAGACATACCGAGTCTCTAGTGCGAGTGTACTGCTCGATAGAAACCATCAGCTCACCCGTATCTTCTTTTTTGTGTCTGGGTGCCATGATAGGTGATGGATGTTGGGGCTGTTTGGTGGGTGTGGTGGGTGTGGTGGGTGGTGTGGGTGATGTGATGGGGGGAGGGCAGCCTAAGTTTTGGGGGGTTGAACAGATTTTTGGGGGGCAGGGTTGGGATTAAGAGCTGGCCAGCCTCCCGGCACACGGGCGGTCTCAAGTCCCAAGCCCGGTTTGGGGCACCTCTTGCTCGTGTGCGAACAACAAAAGACCGCCCACTCTCTTCTCTATGCACCTGCTGTGCTTGCTGCACCCCACCACACCACACCACTGGTGCATGTGCAGCCACTCAATAAACCCAACTACGCTTTCAATAATCACCTGCATCACATGACTTCAACCCATTCTTGACTTTCTACTTCCTATTCTTCAAACCTCCCGCCCTCGCTAACATCCGGATACACATCAAATCGCCGCTGCGTGTACAACGGAATTCCCTTGCGCACCTCTTCAATCCGGCCAACCACGAGCTCCTCCACCACCACACCCTCCTTCTCCTCCAACTGCTGCATCACCTGCGCATTCGGATCCACCACCAAGCTATGTCCCCACGCATTGTACTCTGCCTCCATGTCTCGCGCCGGGCTGCACAACCCTACGTATACCTGGTTGTCTGCCGCACGCGCCCGCGCAAGTAGTTCCCAGTGCAATGCGCCCGTGGTAAGATTGAAAGCACCCGGGTAGAGCAGTAAGAACGCTCCTTTGCGCGCTGCTATCGTCGCGAGCTCGGGGAAGCGTACGTCGTAGCATATGGCCACAGCTACCTTGCCGTATTCTGGCAGGTCTACAATGCTGATCTTGTTTCCTGGTGACAACACGTCTGACTCTCTGAACTTGATCTTGCCTGGAATGTCAATGTCAAATAAATGCACTTTCCTGTGCGTTGCTAATAGCTTGCCGGATGGTGCAAATGTCAGGCTGGTGTTGTAGAGTGCTTTGTCGCTCTCGTCACGCTCTGGGATGCTGCCTCCTACCAGGTACACATTGGCTTCCTTTGCGAGTTTTGAGAGCGCGTGAAATGTCGGCGACTGCGATTCTGTTGGCGGCGAGGGTAACAGCGTTTCCGCATACTTGTCAAAGTACTTTGTGCCGTATGGTGAGTTGAAGCATTCAGGAAGAACTACTAGCTTTGCGCCCCGCTGTGCCGCTTCCAGCACTTTTGATCGCGCATTGTGTAGGTTGTGGGTTTTATCTGCCCCTGATGCTAGCTGGACGAGCGCGAGCTTGAGCGACTGCTTCAGAATGGAAGACATTGTAATTGGTGCTGTGATGGTAGATAGCAGCGTAGGAACTATCAATCTTGAGCAAGCTTGAAGCGTCATGCGCTGGTTTGAATCGCGTCAATGACTAGCAAAAGACATAAACAGCACTGCACATGACTCGCTTAGAGTGGAGGGTAGTCACGTGGTGAACACCTCAGAGCGCTTCGTAACATCTCTGAAATTATTATTACATTTTGAAAAATAATGTTTTCTCATAACCCAAATTCTGCAAAGTTGAAGTCATAATCTCCCGAATCAAAGTGTAGGAATGGCGTCGTGAAAAAACTCGGATCGTCATCAAACGAAATACCCAAAACTTCAGAGCTATACATCTCATTGCCATTACCGTTCGTCATATTAGGTGGCACGGCGGCGCTTTCATTCATACCCTGGGCACTGTTCCGATCCAATTCGCCATGCATCGAAGTAGCTTGAAGCGTTGTAGGGTTTATGATTTTCGATGCCGCCATTCTCTCCAGACCGTCTGCCATCAAGTAGAGTAAATGATGCTTGCCGACTGCCGTGGATCTAAATTGCTGCACAACCTTGGCTGTAAGGTCGATTACGACTCTGTCTTCAATGTATTGGTCTTTGTGCAGAGCGGCAACTTTCAGGAGAAAGACACAGGCAAAGGCAATCATAGAATGTATGTAATGCGGAATGCCAACCAGACCGCTGCGTATATCATAATCGCTAAGTAGCATCTCGATGATAGATGTTGCGGCCGATACTGCGGCTACAGCATTTTCTTGAAAATAAGTTGGGACCTGGCCTCCTTTTAGGCCGCGAAATACATGGGAGTGCAGATGCAGCTTTGCAAGATGGTGATGCAAGATTACACCCTTTGTAGGAAACTCTCCGATAAACTGATGAAGTTCTGTTCATATCAGCATCTCATGAAACATACCAGAATACTATGACTTACTCAACAACTCCGTCGTCCAAGTCCCCATCCACTGATCGATTCTCCGACTAAAACTCGTTATTTGCGATGTAAACGCCCGAGGAACAGGTTCCCCAGTATCTGGCCCAAACAGTTCGCGGACATTGCTCATGATCATCAGCAGCGCCATCTGGCTGACGAGACGTTTATCAGATTCCGTGAACACGGAGCACTTCATGAGCTCCTCCCACCCAATGATCGATGCATCTTCTTGCACAATGGACGCCCGGCCATAAAGGATGGAAAGATGGTGATCGCATATGTACAATATGTACCATATGCGCATACAGTCCATAGCCTCCTCGCTATTCTCGGCTAGCACGCGATGGAAGTTATTGCTCATGTTAGCCTCGATCGCCCGCCGAATAGCATAGCCAGACAACGTCCATGAAATATCGTGAAGCCAGTAAGATCCAATGCACATCGCCCGCATATGATCTCTGTCCACGCGCCGATCAAACATCGACGCCGCCATGAGTCGCCGAAACTCGCGAGCACACACTGTATACAAGTGGTTACTCAGTGGGTCGTGTAGGGCTGCCACTGTGCAGATTACTGCGGTCAGGATAGGCGAGCCACGACGGAGGCTCTCGAGATCGCGGTATTTGTTTCCACCGATCATGTACATGAAGTGGTCTATTCGGTTCAGATAGAGATTTACTAGACGCTCTGCATCTTCCACTCTGATGAGGCCTTGGGAGATGAAGTCGTTGATTTGCTGTGGAGATGGTCGTTGCGAATAAGGCTGTGACTCGACTGCGGTATCATCTGAGCGGAGGGCGCTCAGTCGCGTGATTTGATAAAGCGACTCAATGGGTACGTGAAGAAGGGCGTCGTCTCGAAGAGATGCTCGAGGAGAGTTGTCACAAGATGGGCCTGGGTCGTCGCGGAATATGATATCCTCATTTGGTGATGGGTCGTACTCTCCGCCGTTGGGGACGGTTTGTAAAGGTGATAGAGGTGGTAGCGCTAATCTTGCAAGGACATCTTGTAATGCTGTGTGCATGTGTCCAAGGTCTCCAGAGATAGTGGTCTTCCATCTGTGGCACGTTAATAACTTCAAATATCTACGTAATCTCAAAACCACCCAGGCAGTCTCTTCTCATTGGGTGAGGCTGACAATGCGAAGTGGACATGGTTATTCCACTCCCATTTAGCGACATGAAACCTTGTAAAAAATACATACTGAGAACGCTCTTCAATCAGCGTCTGAAGACTCTTATTCAGCATGCAAGATAAATTACGCTCAGTACATCGTTTGCATGGTGGCCCACTATCATCCATGATACATTTAATCTGTCCTACTTGTCAATTAAATCTTGCATCGGACTTTTTGCGACATGTCACCTTTTGTTTTCGACACGCAGCGCATGCTTTTACTTTCCGCGAGATGGAAGGAGCCAGCATTGATGAAGTAGGGACGGAACCAGGGCCATATTGGTGTCTCGTTGGCGATACCAATAGCTCTGGAGCATTTTCTTTTGTCTGTGACCACGTCCGCTTAGGCATCCTAGAATTCAATGCTGTTGTTGATGATGCGCCTCGCCTGAGTTGGACTTCAGTCCATGGGCCTCGGAGTCTGGATTTCTTATCGGGCCGAACACCGGAACCATTTGATTACACGAAGGGTTACCTATTGCGGAGAGGGTGATGCGACTAATTATAATGTCAACCTCACAGTTGGCTGAGGCGCGTGATTGGTTTTACGGTGGATTGCCCATTTTATTTATTTTAGGTTGAAACTCATGGTTGATCAGGTCGCGAATTGATACCACTACGATGTGTAGGCACAAACCAACATTACTTTCCTATTCCAATTGTTAGCATAATTAGTGTGAAAAATCCCTATAATCTTCTTGACATAAGATGAAACAGTTACGCCAAACTCTTCCCCTTAACATACGACCTAGGAAGTCTGAGCTCGACGATGACGATAGACGAAAACAAGAGTGCTACTGTTCTATACTATGTGCCTTGCTTTGATTGCACTTCCTCTATGCCAAAGGATACCAAGTGTAGTCAAGTCACTTGCCTTTTAGTGAACGTAGGGCTCAGTGTAGAGCACTAGGAGTGCGCTGCGATTCGAGCCAAAATCCGAAACCAGAAAATGGTACTCGGCTGATCAACATTACAATAACAAAGAGGCAAAGATTGACTTCGGCATCATGTCCTGCGAAGCTGTCTGAGAGTGGTTCCAAGCTATTATTTTGCGGCTGATTAACAACCGCGTGCCTAAGAGTGTTAGTAATGACATCCGCGCTGTGATTTGAAGAGTCAATCGATCGATAAATTCAGCTAAGGGAGATAGTGGATCAAAAAGTCTTTTCCTGCACCTCGATCTAATACATGAAAAAGCGAGGACGGGTATGTGCGATCTGACCCTATGCTCGAACCTAATGACGCAGCTCTGGTGCCACGGCGCCGGTGAGATTGGCTGGGGCCGGGCTCGTGTGCAGGTCGCTTTTCTATTATAAACACACGTGTTCACTAGTGGACGACCAGGCGCGCTCCTCTCTATCGGCTACTACCCCAACCTTTTTCCGACCTATGAAGACGTCGAGTTCATTTTGCTCCGCGTGACGACTGGACAAGAAAGCTTTAGCATGGCGCTTCGACAGAGATGGAGAAAAGGTGAAAAAGATCTCGTAGATACGAACTGAGTAGCTGGAAAGAGACGCTATACACAACGATGACTAACGGAATAGGCTACGAACACTTTGAACGAAAGACGAAAGCCTCGTCTACTTCCCCGTCACATGGTTCTTGTGAAAATGAAGATACCGCCTGATTGAATGCAATCTCCCACCAGGCCTATACTTGTTGTTCCCAACCTCTACCAGGTCGCATCCTTGTACCACTCGTACATGTCCTTAATAGGGTAGGGGTAGGGGTAGCAGTCTTCGCCATACGCGCAAACTTGAGTATCCGAACGATCTGCTCTCTTGACAAACCCGATGGTAGAAGGGGTGCGCTTCTGCTCCGAATCTTCTTGGTTGTTGTTGGTAGTAGGGCTGCGCTTGCTAACTAGTTTGGATTTGTCTAAGTGGTCTTTGCCAGGCCCACGAGGCCAGTACTCCCCCCGACCTATTTCATTAGGGGGTGATTTCTCATCGTCTGGCAAGTCTTGCAGTATTTTGAACTGCTCAGGGGTAAGATCGGGCACTTGGATGTATGTGATCTACGAGATGTATCAATGCCTATTGGCGCGCAAGCTTCCGGGAAGGAGTTGGTGGGGATGTACTGACTTTTGTGACTTTCTTGTCTTCTGCTCGCTTTTCGTCAATCAATGTTGGAAACTCAACCTGCCACCAGATCCCATCCTCCGGAACTTCTGCCTTTTTTACTAAGTCTGTCATAGTCATTAAGAAAACCTCACCACTGCATTCCGTTGCCATGGCCTTCGACATTGACATGAAATATCGTCTTTGACAGCCACTAAAGCTCCGCTCTAGATCCTTCGGCTCGGCGTCTAGGTACGCGCATTTGACTTCGGGGGTGGCATCTAGGTTGTCATGCTTTGGATAGTACTTGCGATCATGCAAATCCTGTGAAGGATTAGCGATTCCACAAGGGTTACATTTGCTTCACGTAGACATACCCAGATGGTCTGAAAGTCGCGTTTCTCTTCAGCAGCACCTGCGAGAAGGACATCCCACAAAACGTAATTGGCCGCTCTCTCTGCTGCACCTGACAGTCTTGAGGTGTAGAAAAGGCATGGAACTCGGCAATTATTTGCCTTTGGCTCTCGGGCATCGATCATTTTCTGTATAATTCAGTACTGCTGACAAACGGCCTAAGCGTTTGGCTACTCACGTCAACGGTAAATTGGTCCATTGTCCAACATCCCTTCCCGGGCAGTTTACCGCGGCAAGTTGGATCGGGAATTCCAAAATGTGATTGTTCTGAGATCCCTAGCTGGGTACCCCTAAGCCCCGAAAATTGAAGCTCTGTGATGGGCGTGAGGTCCCTTTTCTCTAGTGGCCATGGTGTAAAGCCGGGTTTCTCCTCAACAGGGAAGGAGGCGGATAGTTGTATGTAGCTCCCGTATAATAAACACAACAGAACCTGCTTCATTTCCGATAGGGTTGGAATGAAAGATGAATGAAAGTAGTGTTTAACTCGAAGGATAGAAGGAGAAGAGACCAACGTATGATTTGAGTAATAGAGGTATAACAGGTGCTTGTAGCGAATATGAAGAGATTCAACTGACGTTCGCTGAAATCTTATACGGCGCGATACTCAGTTTCTGTAGCTGTGCCACAACCACAGCCGATGACTAAAGTTTCAGTGTCTGAATTTAGACACAAACAGGCATATGTTCTGCGGCGTTTGTACGTATCTCAAGACATTCTTGCTTCTTCTTGTCTCGACTCCAATGTCTCGTTGTTGCCTAAGGGGTATGATCTCCGAAGGGCCTTGTAAGGTAGTGAAGCTTGCTTGCTCGTTCCAATGTCCATCCTTCCGACGGCAGTGTGCGCCACTCGGTTTCGGTCAGCAAGCTAAGTCTGCCTGGGCCGCGCTTTGGCATGTTGAACTACTTTGGGCTTATCTGGCGTTTGGCGTTGTTGGTACTGCGACGTAGAAATACTCGCCACACGTGCAAAGCAAAGCGAGTGCGGCGCGGTTGTGACACTAACTACATGTGAGTTGACGCCCTTGCGATTGGTACCCCGCCCGCACACTTCTCACAACCATTACATTGCGGCGCTGAAACACTGTTTGTTCATCGCTCTATCCTTTGGCTATCCCTTGCCAAACAAGACCGATACACATGAAACCTGGATACCAAACGCTGACCTTGTCTTACCAACTCTTACCTGGAATACGAAGTAGAGGTGTTAGCCAAGGAGTGATTGGTGGCTACCATATGATATGTAATTGGTGCCCATCCCATCCTACGCCTCCTACGCCTCAAAGACCCAACACCTGCGGCTTTTTATAGAGCGATCACAGAACGGGCCCCCGACTGAATCTTGACATCAACAGCGAGTGTATAGCACGTGGAAAACGTTGTCGTCTAAAATACACCTGAGGCTTTTCCTGCGACCGTTCAAACATAACCCCAACAACGAAAAGGATTGGTTCAAACTGAGTCTTTACTGAGCTTTCAGTGGAAAATTTACAGTACACATTGCAATTCTCTCTGCAATCCTTTCGCATCGTAGTTACCATACTAGGACCTAATTTTTGGCAGTAGTAGTAGCAATGTCGGCGAACTCATTGTGTTTCAAAGAGGCGCACGATGCACGAAAAAGTGGCGAGATCGAGTTGGAAGAATTTTTGAGGCATATCGTAGCTCATTATGGAGGCTTGAGACACCAGGCAGATGCTGAAGGGCAGAGGCCATATCTCCCGGCACTCTTCGAGGAGGAAGTTAGGAATGTAGTGCTCAGCGAGAACATTCAGCCGCTTGATGACAATAGTCAGTATATTCTCGCGGCAAAATAATCACTTTTGAGCTGGAATACTTACAGCTTGTTTCAGATACAGCCATCATTTATTCCATCTTCCTGAGTGGATTTCAAGGTGACGTTACCGCCGTCCGAAAACTTATCGATTCCTTCAGCAAAGGTCCAGAATACTATCTCCGCCCTCTCATGATAATCTCGACAGCTGAAGGCAATCCGCAGCTCCTCCGCGTCTGTTTTGAGAATGGTTTTTTGGGTAACTTCTTTAGTGACTCCCAATATCTCCTCTCGTCTCGTATCCGCAACAATCCCAGTACGGCATGGCTTGACGTTCTTTTTGATTTCGATTTCCGTCAGTGGCGCACCAAACCCCAGCATTTATGTGAGTGGCAGACATGGAGTTATTTGCTCTATATGGGAGCTGAATGTACCCGCTGGTGGATCGAGCACGGGGGCCGCACACCGAGTGCTCGAGGACTTTTCTTAGAGCGTGCTCGGGGATGGCCGGGGGCCTCAACGATACGGGTTTTGCTGGATCAGTTTGGAGTGAACTGGTTCAATGACTCGGGGGCGCTGCAGCTGGCGGTTAAGAACCACGACTTGGAGACTGTGAAGATGCTGGTGGAGGCGGGAGCGGATGTTAACGAGTGGCCAACTGACTGGCAGGATGACATTCGTGAGCGTCGAGCGGCTCCCTTATCAGCCCTGCATATGGCGGTGTTTGCGAAATCTGAAGAGATGATTCGGTATCTGGCGGAACATGAGGCAAAGCTTGCACGCAAGGATCTCTATATCTCCGACCCATATGATTGTCTACCGGAGGAATACAAGGTCTTCGAGGACCTGGTGATAGAGCTTGGTGCAGTCAAAGAGGAAGCGTCTCTGTGAATCCACAATCAAACATGCGTCTTCGGTGTCTTTCAAATTGCGGGGCAAGTATAAGATCAACTTGTATAAACATAACGTATCACACCATTGATTGCAAGAATTTATGCCTGTTATAATTTTGCTAGATATTTAGAACGTAGATCCTATGTATCGTCGCTTGCCACCCACTGAATGTTTCCCACAAGAAGACATGATAACCACATTACCGCTGCACGGGAAGCCCACGAAAATCGCCTTAATTCACGCGAGAAGTCCGTGTTTGATGCTAGTACTACCTATGGCCACACAGTCTAACATCTGCCGGTTTGTGGCGTAAGGCAGATCTGTTGCTGAGTACCGACGCGCTATGGCCCTAGAATTAACGCTGGATTGTAAGAAAGGCATGTGAGAGACATGAGCGATGTCATGGTTATGCGAAGTACAGCCACCGGTCTGATGCTCAACGTGATGGCGGCACAGCTTCCCCGAATGCTTATGCTCCCGTGATCAATACCCCCGGAATGTGACTGGGTGACTGGGTATCTTTAGCTGCACATGCTGCTTAGCTCAATGTTGTAGATAAAACATACATCGAACCTAGGAGCAGCGCAAAATTATATAACGTCCCAATCGCCGGAACTATACCCCTCTGAAGTCACTCAAAGATCTTCATATCCCTAAATAATCTCTACTCAATACCGAATATAATTGTATCTACCACCAATTCCAGTTTCTAACGTCAAATCTCTTCTTCCTTCAATCAACCAACCGGTGAAATGAAGTCTTTCCTCGTCCTCCACTCCCTGGCCGCCTTCTGCGCCCTCACCAACGCCTACAAGCTCTCCCTTTACGGGGGTAAGAGCTGTCGTGGCCAAAATCTAGGAAGTCGAGAAATGAAAGCTGACAGCGGCTGCCAACGGGACTTCGCTGGTAATGGAGCATCTGTGGTTATCACAGCCGACGAAGGCAACAAGGATTTTGGTAATGTTGTCGTCTTCTTTGAGGGCGATGACTGCAAGCCGTCGAATATTATGCAGGATGGCGCCGCCTTTGTGTTCGAGGACGGCTGCTGGACGGGAAACTACGGTAGTTACGAGGTGTGGGATTTGTGGAAGGTTGCTGTTTAACTCATCAAGTCAAGCCAGGGGCTGAAGCTTGCTTGTTGACAGGTATGGTGTTGCGGGGAGAAACATTATGTAGGAATACAAAGGTTTTCATAGGTTATTGCTGAACGCATGAGAAATTCGATCGTCAGACGAGTGATCAGTCGCATCATTTAATATATATATACGATTAAAGTCAAGATCGCAGTGCTACCCTCACGGTCATGTTATTGCCAGGGTGGCTTTCCTCCTCCTCCTATGTATGTGCCTACTATAGGCACGAGCTTAGAACTATCAAACTGCAGCACTCTGATGTGATAATGTTGATCATACATAAGATTATGGCGATAGTCTACACGTACCCGATGCTAATCACTCCGCATGCGCTTTGATCTAGCCGTCATTCTTGAAGCACCTTACAACCTGTTTGAAGTACTTTGACATAGGTGGTCTGAAACACCTTGTGACTAGCCTTAGCGCTGGGACGCAAGCATGTGAAGGATTATCATAGCAGAAGATGAAGAAGATGGCTGTGATAAGCAGAGGCGTTTGACTTGGCGCAAATGTAAGCTTACAAAACGGAATCTGTATGTTTTGCTTTACATGTTGCATGTGCTCAAACAGGGGTTTGGCGGCACGGAGACCACACCAAGTAATTCACGATGCTAAGAGCGCGATACGCCGTGGCGGCCTCTCTGAATCCCGAGAAAATCTATATGGAAGTTGACACATATCTCACAAAGGCAATATTTGTGATGTTTGACTCATCCGGCACAGTATTCTGGCTTTCTGCACTGTGCTGCCTGTGCTTGCCACGGGATGTTGAGGCAGACATTGAAAGCAGCTGCGCCGCTATTTTGGGCTCAGCGGCGTACTAAGGAGACCGAGCTGTGCAATACTGCCTTATTCCTGTGAGATCGTCAGTTTGAACGGACGCCGCAGATACTTCTCTTGCTGTTACTTAAAATAATTTTGAGGTTGTCGGGTAGGCAGAGACATAGCAGGACCGATGCACAGTGCCTAACCTCAAACTGGTTTGCTTGAATGTGAGCAGATACATATATAAAGCGCGGGACAGTTGCCGACATGAATCTGCAATCAGTCCATTCCACATTCCATCGTTCAATATAGGTGCCTTTACCGTTTCATCATGCATATTGCAAAAACCGCAAAGACCATCTTCCTCTTGATCAATCATTTAGTCGCCGCCTATACTCCCCCAAGAGCCATCTTCCCTTCCCACTGGGTCCACGAAGCTCCCGATGCTGGATTTCTAGAAATCTTAAAACCGAGAGTTCTTGCAACCTATGATGCTGGCCTCGGACTAGCTCCAAGACAAGAAGGGAATGGTGGAAGCTGTGATAGGAGGGCCAAATGCAAGAAGAAGAAGATCCGAAACCCTGCCGACGACACCAAATGCATTAGGTGCCCACCGCTTATGAAGGCAGACCCCACAAGAACTATCTGCGTCAAAGACAACGACGCGAGCAACGAGGACAAGAGAAGACAGTACGAGGAGAAGATCAAGGAAAAGATCAAGGAAAAGTTCGGCAAGTTCAAAGAAAAGATCAAGGAGCGTCTAGAGAAGAAGAAAGAGGCAAAGAAAAAGGAGTGGGAGGAGAAGGACAAACAGAGACAAGACAAAAGGAACCAGAAGAAATACCGCCGCATGGCAGTGTGTAGTCCCGTTGTTGCCGCCTCCATTGGTACAATAGCCATGCTTGAGTTGGCTGACGGCGGCTTCTCTGAGGACTTGTTTGACAGCATCAATGGGGACATGCTCGAGTTCTGGCCCAGTAATGACATCGGAGACGACTGGCTAGACAAGGCGTTACCGGACGACGAAAGTGACATTACTAAAGAAGACTATGTCAAAGAATTCCTGGTGATCGGTGATGCGGCCTCTGGGCATGCAAAGCGATCCATCGATAAACGGGATATCCACGGTACCGTTCAGGCAACTTCGAAGAATGTAGGGCCGTCCACTGAGAAGCGGGGCGCTTTTGCCGCTATTTTCACCGCTTTCAGGAATGCTGTTATTGCCCTTATAGCTGTGGCTGCGAGAAGATCCAGCGGGGGTGGAGCAATCCCTCAGGTGACTAGATTTTTCTCAGCTGGGAGAAAGCCAAACTTGAAGAGGCCGGGTGAATCGAAGTTGTCACGCGCAGAGCAAAAGAGCAAAGCCAAAGAGATTTCGCAGAACAAAAACTGGAAGAAATGTCTTCGTGGTGAAAAGCCCGAGAAATAGAGGCTGTACGGAAAGCAAGGTGTCGAAAACCGTACTACGACACTTGATATAAGCCTAAAACTTGAGTTTAACCTTAGTGACAGCCCTTTATTTCACCAGCGTTAGGTCTTGATAGCCTTGTCTTTATTCTAGAAGCCCTAGGTTATTTGCTAGATTAATATGCTAGAGTTGTGTGGCATAGGCTTTGAGATAGTTTAGATTAGCATATCGTCATCGTTTTTTCTCTCGAAGTAGATCGAGCTCTTTCATAAGATCACTGCAAATATTCTATGTATTTAGTTGTAGTCACGTATGTACCTACATTGGTAACGCTCTCAATAGTATCACTAGGTATAGCTGGATGCTTCCTTTTCCAGGCTCTAGTGAAAATATTCCAGTAGTGCCGAACAGTCTTAGTGCAGCCATTCTTTTCCATCGTGCTATTGATACCTTAGGCTTGTAGAAAGATGAAGTGCTTTAAGGAATTTAAATCGTACGCTGAAGTGGTAGGAGCCTCCTCCTGTCAGATTTGCAGGTGATCTGAGGTCGAACTCAGTCATCCACTGCCAGAAGAAGGCGTCATCACAAGACTATCCGAGACCATGCCCGAGATCACAGCCGGCATGGTCAGCACAGCCAGCATGGCCAACATGGCCAACATAGCCAGTGTAGCCAGTGTAGCCAAAGTCCGATGGCTCATAGAGTCATAGATGAGCTGCGCAGAACCGGTACCATCGAATAACTGCGTTGAGCTGGCTCAACTACTCAACAAGAGATAATGGATCTCCACCCTCCGAACCGAGAGACCTCAACAAGCTCAGCAGAGATGGATATATAAACTGACAGAAAGCGCAGTAGATAGAAAAAGCAGAAGATCAATGGATAACAATTGAGAGCCTTTGCAGAAGACACAAATCAATCAATCTCTTACTGCATCATTATCACAGTCATTTATCACATACTTCGTACCCATCAATCAATCACCCTTTTCTACCTCTGCACACTACAGGAGATTTACACCTCTTGATAAAAGTGCAATCCTCCTGTCTCCCATGGACCTATGAATCCAACACCTCCTTTACAAACTTATTCTCTTCATTAATAAACACCTGTAGTAAAGGAAGTACTGTGACTGGTCCTACTGTTCAAGCTTGTGTTGGTGCCGCTTTTCTGTTTGCGTTTCAAGAGACCTTCAAATCTCCTCCCCATTCATAGGGGGAGGTAAGGTATCGCCACCCTTCTTTTTCGCATGTTGGATGGAGTCCTTTGCGACCCTTGGCATTATCGAGTTGGAGAAGGAGCACGTTTACGTATCGAGAGAAATGCAAGGAAGGTAGGAAGTAAACAGGACGTGTATGTATGGAGCGTACATTTGCGATTGTCGTAGACCAATGCGAACCTGAGGGCCCTTTTACGGCCCTGCTCGAGGCTACCCCTTCGTCACAGATTGGGCATCATGTCATAGCACTACTCTAATTCTGGAGAGCCGCGATTAAGGCTCACACACGCAGAGATAGGCTAAGGACATTTTTAGGTGTAGTCACCAAGCGCGAGCTAGACCTGGGCATCCTGAGGTGCGATGCATGCTAGTCGAAGGGTGAGTTGTTTTACGTATAAATGAACGATACGGCACACTAACTGGATAGCTAAGGATATCCAGGTCGGTCAGTTTTCACCGACTACTCGCGCAAAAGTTGATTCAACAATAACGGCAAACTCTTTCCAGGTTGTCTGAATAAGTTCTAAACATCATCCATATACCCTGATTTACAATCTTACGCGGTTCAAGTTGTTGAGGTCAAAGTCGTTGAACATATGACGTCTAGATTATCCTCCTACGCCTCCAAAATGTTCCAAAGTTAGCAAAAATCACCAACTAGTTACGATTATTGCTCCTTCGATAATTGAATATACTTGGTAAGAATCCCACCAACTCAACACCAACATAGTTGGGGTTGGCAATTTGCGCCAGAGAATTATAAAACTGATCATATAAAGTAATCGATTCGTTTGGGTGAGCTTATCTTAGTCCTCTTAGTTGATGCGCATCACCAATTATGTGATCTAACCGCAATCCTGCACCCAACACACCGCGTGGCATGCACCTAAGAGTCACGAAAGTTGGCTGACACGTATTGCGTGCTATTACATACCTTGCTTTTCTTTATGCATATATTTCAAGGTATTTTACATAAATAGCGTCGAATTGTATTGTTCCAGTTCAAGGTCCGAGAACAAAGTACGGAAACAGAGTCGGCACGGAACGGAGTTTCGGTCGGCAGTCGCAACCCACTTGAGCAGTGCTTATCTGAGTAGAAAGGTAGAGTAGTCCACAACATAAATCTCCTGATTACTGCTGATTTCCAACAACGATGATGATTGTCACGAGTTGGTTTTAAGCGAGGTCACTCAATACTGCAATTAAACTACCTAGCTCTCGACCAACCTTGCTCAAACAGCTCGCCGATGAGATGATGGATAGTCCATCGGAACAAAACAAAATTTATGATGTTATCCTAGTTGGTGGCGGCCCTGTAGGTCTCTTTTTGGGTCTTAGTCTGGCACGGCAAGGCATCGAAACCTTGGTTCTAGAAGCAGAGCCAGATATCGTTCCAAGTCCGAGAGCGTTGATGTATGTTTTGCTTTTTCCCACATCCAGAAAGGCTATTTCAATTATCTAATTCTCTTAGGTACTATCCAATCGTGCTAAACGAATTCAGGAAACTAGGAATATTAGAAGAGGTTGTTGAAGCGGGTCATAAAAACCAAGAGGGTCTCTGTTTCCGTACTCCAGCGGGTGGGACCAATAAAGTTCTTGCTAAGATTCCTCCGGGCAATGCACCTGAAGGTTCTATTGACTATGGTGTGCAGCTCGGACAGCCCAAACTTGCCAATATCATCCGAAAACACGCGCTAAAGTGTGAAAGCTTCGCTATTAAGTACAATACCCGTTTTGTGGGTTTCCAGGGGCAGGAAGACTTCATCACTGTTGAAGCGAAAGATTCTGACGGTAAACCCATTTTCTACACAACCCAATTTGTCGTCGGCTGCGATGGTGCCTCATCAACAGTCCGAAACTACCTCGATATTCCCTTCGAAGGATTTACATGGAAGGATTGGCGATTCCTTGCCATAAATATAAAATATGATTTTGCGAAATACGGCTATCCTGCGGCGAATCACGTTATAGATTCAGAAGATTGGGCGGTTATCGTTCGGGCAAGTAATGAAAAGGAAGGACTCTGGCGCATCGCCACCGGAATTGATCCAGGCATCCCAGTTGAGGATATCAAGAAGCACCTACCGGCAAAGTTGGAGAAACTTTTGCCTGGACCAAGGCCTCTAAACTATGAGCTTGCGGCTGTCAGCCCATACTGGGCTCACGAAAGAGTGGCGAAAATATGGAGGTCTGGTAGAGTTGTTTTATGTGGAGACGCTGCTCATGTATGTTCATTTCTTCCAACATCCCTATACACATCTGCTAAAACCTAGAATAGGTTTGCAATCCGTTGACTGCTCTGGGGTTAACTACAGGTCTTGTCGACGTTGCATATCTTTCTCGGCTCCTACCACAAGCTCTAAACGCTGCGGATCACGTACGATGGGGATATCTTTTGGATAAATATTCCACACTACGGCGCACAGACGTCATCGAACGAGTTCAAAAACAGACCATCGAGGGAAAAATGCGCATTCACTCACAAGATCCGAAGGTTGTCGCGCAGCGTGATGAATTCTTCAACATGTTAAACAAAAACCCAGGATTTGGGTTGTTTGTCGCATCAACAATGATGGAGAAAGTACCTGATGATCTTTCACCTTCTCTGGTGTAAGTTGGTTGAGCCCTGGCCGAATCACACCTTTGGCTTTGCTCCGCAATATAAGCTAATCTACGCTTAGCACAACGACAATTAGATCTCTCAATAAAGTCTGGCAGGCAATGTGTATCGTGCCTTGGATTATATTCTGGAAGCTACGAGCATCTCTATCATGAAAATGTCTCGGGTTTCTTCTTTAACGGGGCAAACATCTTGTATTTGTACCAGTAAATCTATATATATATTGCTTTTAACTCAATTTTGAGCTATTTGTCTATTGCTAAGCATATTCATTGGAGTTTGCTAGTTGAAGTTGAATTAACTTAAGTAATCTTGTTCTAGCAGATGATGTACCTAAATTCGGCCGAAGCTGTAGAAACACCTGGCCAATTAACCCGCTACTAATTACAAATTCAAAGATACTCCAATTACTCAATTGCACATAATCTTACGCAATAGTCTGGACGAAATATGCGCAAGTTTGCGCAATTGCGTAAACAAAATACACGGGATGACGAACTTTCTTGGTAAGTTGGTCAGCAAGGCATCAAGAATCATTTGGTCAGCCGATCGAATACAGATCTTAGTCTACATTCTGCATCATAGATTGAGGTACACTACTATCACAATTCTTCAGTGGTAAACTTTAAACATTTTGTCTTCCAAAAAATCTGTGTGGAGTTTTCTAAAAGTGTTTAATTCACTCTGCAAGTATCAAGCTTTCCTCAACCGCCCCAATTTAAGAATGTAGAGTTGAACTATGAGGAACAGCGTTCCATATACAGATCTTCTATTTGGAGTCAACCTGACTGTCATGAGCCCCCCACAATTTCTCCTTTTAGTCTGTTTGATGAACCCACACCTAAGGCAGTGTTTTTTCTTTTATTGAGCCTTGGATTGCGGGGGTGGCTCGCCTGGTTGCTGTGGGGATATAGGGTGGTGAATAGGAACTATCATCACAGGCGTCGGAGTTAGGATATAATGTTGCATAGATCTTAGAGCCATTGAAGATTGCATAGTTGTGTACAGGTGGTCGTTGCGTGGTTCCAAGGCTGTCTACTGACCCCATTCTGTAATGCAGGATCTGCATGCGCTTGTTAGTGATTAGCTTTCAGAATCTGGACAGGAGATCCCCTGAGTATGCAGCAGAAGGCTTACCCGGAGCAGCTATGTATCCCATTGGTACCATATGATAACCTAGGGGCACAGGAAACTGACCATGGAAGTGGTCGTAGGGTTGTTGAAAAGGTGGATCGGATGACATATCCAACGAAAGTGTTGAGTTGTCCAGTCCCTCACTGCTACGAGATGCAGAACTTGATGTTTGCTCTGAAAGAGACCTGTACACACTCACATTGTCGAATTTTATGATCTTATTCTTGAATGGGGTCAATGGTGTATTACAATGCAGTGATTCGGGCGATGGGAGGCTGAGGTAAAGAGAATCGACGTTATCTGTTTCGATGAAATGTGAAAAAGAGCTTATCAGGTCCAATAGCGGTTCCACTATCTCGCCCATGCCGCCACAAGAGCATGCTGTGTCAAAGTCTCCAAATGGGCAAATACAACCTTGCGGAGTAACCCTTAGTGGCTCAATCTGTGATGCACGATCTTTGACTCGTATTGTAGTAGGATCGATATTTGTCGACCCGAGTGATACATCCAAATTCGGTGAAGAGGGTACACCCGGTGGTTGACTTTGCTGGTGGGCTTTATTCGTTTCGACTAACGCCTCAAGCTTTTCCAGTCGGTTCCTTATCTTGTTTCCTGTATCACCTTAGAGACGAAATCGATCAATAAACGCATGGATCACCACCTACTATAATTTCCCTGGGAGATTCGATTTTGAACTCTTCTTCTCTCCACCAAATTTGCAACATGCGATAGTTCCTCACTTGGATTTTCGAACCCCCGGCTTTTATTGGCCGCTGTGCGGCCACGCTTGAGCGGAGCTTGAGATTCCAAAGACATGACACTGGGAGAGATTGATTGGCGGTTACTAGGATACTAATTGCACTACCGATTGGATTTGTAGTGTGAGGGAATATGAGTTTATTAGTTATAGGAGAATAATGTGGCCAAGGACAGGCACCTTCCATCTTTTAGACGCTGCTAGGTAGGCGAGGTAAGCTTACTTGGGGCTCCTACCGTCCCACTCGGAATTGGTCTTAGATTCATTCAAAACCTAGTAGAACTTGTTCAAAAACCCGCGTGGATTGGCGCGCGTAAAACATGGCCTATAGTTGACCTACTTCGGTCAAGAGTTGCACTCACCCCAGTCAGGGACTATTACCAACAGCGCCACACTCACAATAGCTGCAGATGTACATGGAAGCGTGCTGATATACAGAATGGGGTGTCTGAAATCTTGATGCTGTTGAAATCTCCCCCCTGGTGTCTCAAAACACTGGGAGGAAGTGCCAGCCCGTCTATGCTGACGCCTAAGCTTCGTTAAGTGTGACAAAGCTAGGTTTTCTAATTAGTCACACAACCTATAGCAACAATAGCTATGACTGTGGGCACACGGCTAGCTGACTATATTCTTAATAGTTCGTAATTGTTCAAGTCAGTGAGTAAGGACGAATGGGTCGCACTATATGAAAGATACGGCACAGTTTTTCGTATAGCATCGTTGAACCCGAGTCTCACATAAGATCACTTGGTAGCCGCCTACCCCGATATCCCAACAAGTAGGTTATGCGCCTAGATATTTTCAAACACCAACTCCGCTTGGCAATTCCAACTGGACTATGTGATCTGTTCTAGAATATAGGCCCGATTCGTTGGATACTTTTACGAACGATAGCCGGTGCAGTAAGGGCGCATCCAAGCACCCCTGCTATGTATTGGTACACTCAAACACCCCAATTAGTGTCGGTTGGACTATGACAGGGATGATTTTAAAACCTCGGTGAGTTGCATCATATGTGGAACGCCTTTTTGACACGAAAGATCACAGATCTATTTGAAGAGAGGCGTTTGCTAAGCGATGAGGCAGTTCGGCATCCGCTGATTTAGAACAGGCGTGAGTGAGGTCAGCGAAATGGCTACTAAGCTAATACATGCCACTCTTTTTACAGATTCTCCAAACAGTGCTCCACCCTTGAGCTGAGAGCAGTGAGATTGAGATAGTAATCGTGAGTTTATCGTGCATATTGCGTCAAGATGTGCTTCAGTCTGAAGAGGACTTACCAAGGAGGTGAAAGTTGATCCTTCGTTTTCTACGTCTGAAATACTTCATCACAATACGTTTTGCTCTGTCACCTGCCTGTTATAATTTCAAGAACGCCAACAATGGCTGTTCTGACCTACATTGCTGGTATCGTTGCTTCCCTTGCCATCCTGCTTTATAGCTATGTTCGAATTCCAAATAGCCTTCCGAAGGGGATACCTACTGTTCCTATATACGTAAGTTTGCTTGGTCTATGGTCCGATATGGGACAAGACGAGATTTACGATAGGTGGCTTCGCAAAAAACTTGGGAAGTACGGTGCGGTCAAAATCTGGTTTGCCGGCCGTTGGAATCTACTGGTAACCCGTCCAGATCTTCTGACTGACATGTTTAAGCATGAGGACATTTATTCGAAGGCGGGAAGTCAGAAGAAGATTCCTTGGAGTGTGATTGCAGCTCTGGTCGGAGACAACATCATCAACTCTCATGGAGAAGACTGGAAGCATTACACGAGCATAATGCAGCCTGGAATGCAAAAGACAAACTTCGACTCAAAGCCAATTCTTGACAAATCAAGGAGGTTCGTTGATTTACTGCTTAGAACACAGAATGAAGATCAGAATAAACCGGTATTAGTCAATCCGCTCATTCAGAGATTTGCTATCGCTGCCATGGGCGAAAGCTTTTTAGATATTGACTTTGGGGTGAGTGAAACTAGCTTCTAGAGGGCCTACAACTATTACTCACGCATACTAGTGTCTAGAGAATGGCGGCATGCGGATTGAAGTATTACAAAGTATCATTAAACGGACCATCTTCAAGCCCCTCTATTTTAACTTCCCAGCTCTGGATCAGTACCCCTGGCTTTTCACTTCACGACAACGCGCCTTCGCAATCATGAAAGAGTTTGATGATCTACTGTATGATCTTGTCAAAAACCGCCCACGCAAGATTGAAAGAAAGGAGCCAATCGCGCCGCAGGATGAGCTCGTAGTGCATATGATGGAACGAGCCCTTGAGGATGGTCGCCTCACGGACGAACAATATCGTGCAAACTTGAAGATCGTATTCCTAACGGCTCATGAGAATACGCAGCAGCTGCTGAATTCTGCGATCTGGCAGTTCGGCAAGTTCCAGGTATTACGCCCAAGGTTCACGTTAGTCATCATGAATCAGAACTAAGTACTAGCTGTAGGAGTTCCAAGACAAGCTGAGAGCAGAAGTACTTGCGACTGGTGTCACTGAACCGACGAAGGAGGTTTTGGACAAGCTTCCCTACCTTACCGCCGTAGTGTTGGAGCTCCTTCGTGTATTCCCGCCGGTGTCACAATTGATAACAGGGTCTCACTAATTCCATCTAAAATGGGTGGTCAGATCGAGTTGCCTGCTGGCACGTGGGTAGGTTGGAACGCGCCCGGGGTCCAGAGTGACCCAAACGTGTGGGGCCCACAGCTCGTGAGTTTATTCCTGAGAGATGGGGTGCTACCCCTGAGGAGATCATGGCAAAGTTCCGCAAGGAAACAGTGAAGGGCAACTTCATTGCCTTCAACAGTCATTCCAGAAAATGCCTTAGGCAAGGATATGCGTTGGTGGAGATGAAGATGTGCTTGTTTGAGTTAGTGCGGAGAGTGAAGTGGCACATTGATCCCGAGTAAAAGTTGAAAATTACATCAGTAAGTACTAGTAGCTCTTTGGAGTAGTTAATGCTAACGAATGCCAGGGTGGCATCCTCGCACCACTTGCCTGCAAAGTCTTCATCGAGCCACTATCGGAAAGCGAAAGTGAAAAGGCGGTGGCTGCAGGCTTGAAGGGCGATTTCTAAGGAGGACTGCAGCTAATCCGGGAGCCAAAATCTGACAGGCATCCTTGCTGCGGTGGAGGGAGGACTAACGCAAAGGTCGTACATGGGATAAAAAGCTTAAATTTGAGTGGCTAATTTGCGGCACATGTTGAAAATACTCGTAGATAAACGTAAAGCAAGACATGTCAAAATTAATTCTTTATTGGCCTCAGTCCTACTCTCGGCTTACTGAAATTGTGGCTTACCCGAGAGACTGCATGCTAAAAGTCCTCTCACCATCAACCTACAGTCAAACGTCAGAGGCGGTAATTATGTGTCTACTGCTCACGCTTAATTGTGTGCCCATTTCTTGTATTTCACACGAGCGCCTAAGATAACCCAAACATCTTAGAATCAGGTGAAGTTAGGTACAAGAACAGCATTAGTTTCTATTCTGGCCCTATGCTAGTCTCTTCGTACAAATTCTTGTTCCTAGGAAAAGTGGGCTTTATCAGGTAATAGACAGTGCTACCTACTGGTGTTCTCACCTCTTCGGATGAGCTGACGTGTGGCTACGGGAGCCGGGGCTAAGCTAGTTCCGAGCGGACAAACGCCTGGTTTCAGATTGGGGAGCCGGATCGGATTGATGTTTAGTTCCGTATACCGGACGTTCGAAACTGTCAGCTTACCTTGTCCTTCTCTAAGGCTTCAGATCATTAGCACAACGTGTTCGTCTATTGTTCCTAGGATATTGAAGGCGCACTTTTTTTGTCTCTGTCGGCTATAGTCTCTTTTTATTCTCTTCCTTCCATTTATTCCACTTTCGCTTTCTAGCTGTAATTGTTCCCAGCTATGGCTCCTCACGCGTACGCGAGAATCGCTGACGACGAGAGCGATGACCCTCCAAGTTACAATCCTAGGCCGCCTACCTCGTGGTATAAGAAACCCTCGGTTCGTATACGAATAACGCTTTTGATAAATTTTAACAGAGACTAAGCTAAATAGGTCTTTTGGCTGTTACCCGCTTTCCTACTGTTCAATCTCTCAATGGGGGCAACATCGATGCCAAGAATGAACGTTATCATCTCACTAATCTGTCGCAACATTCTTGCCAAAGATGTACCTGCAAACTCCCAAGGGTCATCCGACGTCATCATGCAACAAAAACGTCACGGCGGAGGAATATCCATGAACATGAGTGCCCCAACAGGAAACCATTCTGCTTCGGCAATTATCATCGGGGAGTATAATCCACAATGTTCCTTTAAAGAAGTTGAATCCACTACCGCAATGTTTAATCTATGGGGTAATTTGATTGCTGGTGTTATTGCAGCGATAGCGACGCCGTTTTGGGGCAAACTCAGTGATGAGTTTGGACGTGTCAAACCGTTGGCAGCAGCAACAACTGTGATGCTCTTTTCAGAAGCACTGATGGTTCTTGTTGTGAAGTTCCCGGATGTATTATCACTTAGTTGGGTCTATCTAACGTTTGTGCTGGAGGGTATCAGGTGAGGCCCATTTGTTCGAGCTTATTGCCATATATGTTAATCTGGACGCAGTGGGTCTTTCATCCTTATAATGGCGCTGGCGTCATCATACGCAGCCGACTGTACCAAACTAGAAGATAGGAATCTTGCTCTTGGTTGGTTCCATGGTAGCATGTTCTTTGGTATGGCTGCAGGACCTGCCCTTGGTGGTTTCCTCGGCATGAGCAGCGGCAAAAGTAATCCTTTACTGATTTTCTATACAGGTTTTGTAGGCTGCCCGAGCGCTAATTTTGGATATTTTTCGTTAACCTAAGTGATAGGCAATGAGGGTCTTCGGTGTCCTGTTTCTTGCTGTGGTACCAGAAAGCCTCCAGGTCCACGATAAAGACAGAAGGCCATTCTTAAAGCAATTAAAGCAGTATGTGCGGGAGTCGTCGCAAGGACCATGGTCGGAGATGCTAAAGCGGGTGAATCCCTTACATCTACTGCGCATCCTGTCCCCATCCAGTACTCATACCGACCGATCCACTCAACGAAACTTGCTTGCATTGGCCAGCATAAACACCATCCTCTTTGGCGCCGTGATGGGAGCTATGAACGTTATGATGCTGTACTCAGAATTTCGCTTCGGCTGGGGCAACAAGGAGTCAGGTATTTTTCTATCAACTGTCAACATTTTCCGTACTCTAGCCACGGTTGTCATCCTGCCCATTGTAATCAATTTTTCGCGACACTATTTTGGGGCCAAAGGCTCTTCGGCTAGACATACATATTCCCATGCCTCTTCAGAAGAAGTTACTGGCCAAGTAGATTCGTTGGACGTCTTTCTCCTCCGTACTTCCATTCTATCCGACACGATTGGTTACATTGGGTATGCGCTCTCGCCCACGGGCGCGCTATTCACAGTATCAGGTGCCATCGCCTCCCTTGGAGCCATCGGGCTTGCCACTTCGGAGGCAATCATGACGAAACTTCTTCCAGCCTCTCAGACTGGAGAGTTATTGGGGGCTTTGGGTTTCTTGCAGGCACTAGCTAGGATAATAGCACCTACAGTGGCGAGTCTTACGTATAGCTGGACGGCTGAAAGTATACCTCAGCTTGTGCTTTGGGGTATCGCCGTTTCGTTCATAGTTGCAGGATCTCTGACGTTTTTCTTGAGGGCTGGCACACAAGATCTGAAGAAGGGCGTAGATGGCGAGGAACAGGGGGAAGACATGGTTCCGCTTCAGGCTAACAAACAATATTAATGCCACTGGTGGGCAATTTGAGTCTTCGTCGGTCCGGTTTTTTGTATGGTTCTATTAGTCTTGATTATGTGTGTGGAGTCTAGGATATCCGTGCACAAGATAACATTACCGGGGAAGTACATTATTACAAAACTCCGAGATTAAATTACTGCATGGCCTGAAGCGAAGTAAGCCAGCACCTCAAAATTTAAGTTTGAAGTCAAATACAAAGGTGGCAAGGTGTTCTCAAAGATACAATAGCCAACCTGACTCTAGGTAATACTCTCACTCAAAACCCCATATCGTCTTCTATAAATATTATCAGATCCAAGCCTCCAAGGCCCCACATGCCACCCCCTAAGTCCTCCAAATTCTCAAATACTGGCATTGCTGTAAAAGGATTATATGACATCTGCGCGTCATCAAAATCTCCCAGCTCAATTGAATGATGCGGGGTTCCGTCAATTGCATTCGTTGAGGGTGTTTCAGTAGATGCAGATCATCCAGCTCGTCCTGAGCCACTACCGTGGGGATCACTAATAGTTCCAAGAGGCGACTCCTCGCTTGTGCCGGGTGTTTGTGAAGCGGGTCGAATTTTCTGCACGTACCAGTTCCGCGTCTTCTCCATGATCATGAATATAGAGAGCCAGAAGTCCGGGTGGGGCTGAGAAACTCGGTTGTAGGTCGTCAATGACTGCATACGGTAACATAGAGATTCCAGGTAAAGATCAACTCGCACGCGTTCCTGGGCAACTTTGATGCCCCAGCCTGGAACCTGGTTTGTGCTGGTATGTGATAGCTTGAAAATGACAATGAGTACATAAGGGAGTCGCATCTATTCAATAAAGGAAACAAGGTGGTACTGAGAAGAGGGAATCTCCATCATTTTGTCAAGGAATGTCTTGTCAGCTTCGAGGCATGAGAGGAGAACATCTAACTGAATATCATTGGTGGTGGCCTTGGTGTTGCGGGTTGCAGCGTGGTGAATTACCATATTTGCAACGCTGTATTGAAGGCCATAGCCTTGATATCAAGTTCAACGTTAGCGAACTTCTTTATAGCTTCGGGTATATTGTTTCGCCTACATAACTCGATATTCTAGCTCATCTATCGTCTGATTTTCTTGAGCTTTCATCTGCGACTCTACGAGTCGAACATGCATCTGGAAACGTATATCAGAATTAATGACATCATGAGAGTCATCTGATAGAAACTTTTCGTAGACTTGATCATCAATACATCGCAAAGTCGTCATTTGCATCAAGATGGCATCCGAGGGATACTCAAGGTCGCTTCCGAGGCGTGCGGCACACCCCTGAGTGTGCTCAAATAAGTTCGGCTTTCGTAAATGCACCGGAAAAACTACACATGATTGGCAAATTTCGTGGTGGTCTTTCAGGGAGCGTTATGTAGCGAGGCCTTTTTTGGAAGAAAGCAACTTACGCTGAAGATAAGTAATAGCAACCGAGAAGTGTTCTCTGGGCTTCTCTTACATCGCTAGCAGATATTGTTGTAGGTTTTGAGAAGCCGGAAATGTCAATCAAAGGTTTCTTTGAATTTTGATAGATTCCCATATCGGTCGCCAAACCAATTGCAAGCTGCAATAGTGACTGTAACTGCTGGGACTGAGGAGTGAAGTAGAAATGATACCTAATGACTTATCAGCACCAAAAGTTTTCATGAACAATCAAAGATTTAAGAAGCCCGCAGAAAACCGAGTTTTATGTTTTGACTGAAATTCTATTGGCCGGCTGAGTTGTACTAGAACTGAAGCTTGATTGTTGCAAATAAAGAGAGGGTATGGGCTACAAAATGCACTCACCACGCAAGATGGATAAGAATACTTTGGATTAAGCCTATAGTTTTGCGCGGGCGGACAATTGTTCTATGAGCAAGTTCAAGGTGGTATTGCTCATTGAGGTCAAGCTGAAGTGGTCCGTCCCTCCAAGATGCGGACATTAAAATTGCTAATAGCAACATAGGCTTCTGAGAATTTAGTGTTTCGGCAGTTGATGAGGCTGATATTGGGACATAAGGAAAGAAACTGGACATGGAACGAAACTCGTCAAGTAAATCGTTCGCACGTCCATTTGTTAGCAAGCCTTCAACAATATCATGGTCGATTACTGGTTCGAGAACGGCACTTTGAGGCTCTGATTAGCTTCGAGGCGGTTCAATATTGCGTATTTGGCTCAGTTCATGATCGACAATGTCCGTTAGCAGTGGGCGAGAATTTATGCGTATGGGCGAGTAGTATAGCGATGCAACACCTAAAACTGAATTTGAGGTTTGCAGTTTGAGGTCAGGCTTTTAATTATGTCTTAAGAAAAAAGGTGGCTGAAACGTTACCTCGTAGTCATAGGTCACAGCCGGCTACAGTAGTAGTGCGCCGACTTTTCATAGCCGCCGGTCACGGTCTCCTGGTCAGATTGAGCATGAGCTGTCCAGCAAAGACGATCCGATCACCAAGGATAACTTCGTGGCTGGTGAAGATACACACAATACTAGCGAGGAACGTATTCTAGGAATCATGAAAACGGTGGAAACAAATGTCGATTTTGAACAAGGCTATCGTCAAAATCAAGGACAGCGAGCGCGACCACTCTTCTAACGACAGAAAAGGGAGAAAGGGAAAATCAAATATTCTAGCGGGCCAACAGCCTTTCTCTGATAGGGGAGGCTAGAGCCAGATAACATCAATTTTATTACTCTTGAGGGAGTCAGCAAACGGTAAGCAAGTGTGCACTACAAACGTTGTGTACTTTCGGCTGCGGGTGCGAATAGACTGAGTGAATTTTAGAATTCACGTCAGTTACCATATATGTCAAGTAACGTTGCGGACGCGTCGCAGAACGGCCTTGCTAAAGAATGGACGTATAGGTCCTTTTGACAATGTTCAACAAATGTAGGAATGGATATAAACCACTATAGCCTATAGTGGAAACTACAATTACTATGCACAAGAGCAACGCCCGTGAACTCCATGCACCCTAAGTTTCGGTGCATCCGAATCAGGTGACGTTTCTGACTCATTGAGTAAGGCAACTAAGCCATCCAACTTCTGTTCCATTTGTGATATGCGGCTGTAAAGATATAAGTTGGGGCTCTTTCAAATTCGGTAGGGTTCCTGCTACTCACGACGAGCCTAAGGTGCGGACCCGCTTCACTCGGGGCTTGTGCTCACTCCACACACAAATTCGTTTCGATATATGGCGTCTTCTTCGTTGTCAGCGAAAGAGATAATTTACTTCCAAGCAGCTTTCAATCACTTTTGACATGTTCCTGGCTGGACAGACGGAAAACATCGTGCTTTGAGGTTTCGGCATGGCTGACAAGCGTGGGAGACACGTGTGCGTTTTGGAGTCTGTGACGGCAACAATTCAACATCTTGCATGTTTGCAGTGGTTGGTTAATTAGTAAATCAGAATTTCAGAGGCTGGTTGTTCGTTGTGTGGTTGCATGGAGGTAAAGGGAATAATACAGAGCACACGACCATGCTTCTATGTTACCTGCAACGTACGAATCATGCAACGCAACAGCTTGGAATGAAACAAAGATACATAAAATTCGATTGCGATATTCATTTTCTCCTCAATGACTGTCCAATTTGATGTCTTTTCTCACTGCCCGTTTCCCACTCACATTCGTCTAACAGCCTCAAATCTTTCGTGTACCTAATCAAAATGGATTCGCCACATTTCACGGTCGCTATCACCTCTGAACTCACTCCTCGTGTGCAACATTCCAGTATTGTCCGACACCAAAATGTCACCTTCGTCCCAGGAGAAGTATAAACATACCCGGCGATCATACAACATCTCAGTAACCATATCGCGGATCTCCTGGCTGTCATTCTCTATCGTGATTTCGCATGTCGAGTACTTGGTCTTGGAAGCCGGCCACGGTTCATGCCATCGCATGCATGGTGTGTTGTGAACTGGATGACGGACAACCAATGGTAGATCAGCAATCTTTGAATCCCAGAAACCATCATTGTCCATGCGCCACCGCACAGCCTCTAATCTGTTGACTGTATATGGTGCAGGGAGATATTTCCAAAAAAGACGGGAGGCGGCGAAAAGCGTGTATCCTGTTCCTCTAGGAGCTGTTTTGATGCAGGTAAAATATCGAAACCTTTAAGTAGTTAGCGGATGAGCTGTTGGAATTAATAGCACCAAACGTACTTTGGTGGCACATTGATTTTGATCTCCTTGCCGTTCTCATGCTTCATGTCTTCTCCATTCTCATCTTTCTGTGTGACAAATTTGAACATGCCGTCGTAATGCATTGGCATTGCTTCATTGCTGACAACATTGTTATGGGCCTTATCCTTTCTGCCGTGGTCCTTAACCTCTTGCAAAATACCGAATGTCCATGGAAGAACGTCGCCCAATTCATAGGCACGGCTGATGAACAGTTCGCGATCCTTGGTCTCTGTGAGCCCACGTAGAACTACAGGAGATTGTAATTGTGCTAACTCCCGAATTTTCTTCACGTCAATCTTGCGGAAAGAAGGATTGGTGCTCGTTCCAGGTGCTGGCCGGATAATGAGGCCGCAAGGATATAAATGTTCAAACTCTACCTTCAGTTCACCAAAGTTGTAGAGGTCTGATCGCTCACGCCAGTGATAAGGCTGGCCATTACGAAGAACTAAGTCATGTGTATCTCGTACTGCGTCGGCATGGGCTAGTCGGAAAGATCCATCGACTCCTACAACAACGCTTGCGTGCCATGGGGTCATAAGGGGTGCACCTTCTGGCGGCGGAATCAACGGGACAGAGAGTTTAGTCTCGCCAATCGACGGATGGATAGAAAGACGGACATAGCTCTTGCAGCTCGATGCAATAGCAGCAGCGAAAGCTTATTTTAAATTCAGTCAGTTTATTTCAGAATAGTTGCGTCGGAGAGGAACTTGCTTTGCCACAATTTATCATCTTATATGCAAGCTGCTCAATTTCCTTCTTGAACCTCTTCTTGGGGTTGCTTGTGTTCTGCAACTCCTTATACAGCTTGCTGTGGGCCAAGTCCTTAGTCAAAAACTTAACATACACCTTGTATGTCAAGCATATGTCTTTATCAGTTCGGACGGCTTCTCTGCTGTCGAACTCCTTCGGTGCGTACATAGCGACAAGTTCTCTGCAGTAGCACCCGGCGTGCAGAAGGTACTCCTCTCTCGTCAAGTCTTCACCCTTTTCCTTGTATGTTCCAAGAATATCAATAATATGGAGAGTGTCGACATACTTCAATCCTTTTTCGACGATTGTATCTCTGACCGCGGACGAAATCTTTCTCGTCAGTCACATATACATCAGTTCTTGGATCTTAACTAACCATTGTAAACCAAACCGTCACTTGTGATAGTTACAGTCGCGCCAGGATCGTATATTTCCTTTATGCTCTCACACAGTCCGTTTAAATGTTGCAATGCCAACTCTTCGCCCAAATCCGGCAGTGAACCCAATGTTTTATCGACTCGGTTTGGGCTCTTGAATGGAAATGCAGGTAGGACCATTTTGACTGCCTCGTTGTTTTTCACACTTCTTTCTACGAATGGCAGAAACTTAGCTTTTCCTGCCCACGGTATGTCAGATGGGGCAGTGCTCTGCCCATACCGTTGTATGATATTGAGAATTTGAAGCGCAAGTTTAGTGGTTGGGCGATCAAAAAAATCTTCTTCTTCTGTGGCGGGTGTAGCTGTCGCAGTTCCAGGAGTACTTCCCATAACTGGCGTACTTGCTACTGGGGTGAAAGGAGTGTTCGCTCCTAGGCCGTTCACCTTAGGCCCAGGCGCGACAAGAACATGACCGTTAGTTTTACCGTCGAGGAATGGAGAACTCGTGGGTGATTGCCCCAATTTTGATAGATGCTGTACAAGTATTTCCACACGCTGCTCGAGTAAGGAAAAGCGAAGGTCATCAACACTGGGTGGCGAAGGTGTTGGGAGCTCGATATTGACAGCCATGGTGAGCTGTAAATCTTGAGATGAATTTTTTTCGGATGGAGAGATAGTAAAAGACCTGCTGAAGGGTTCTACGGTTCATGCAGAGCTGAACAGACTGCGTGTGATGCGCTCTGTTTATACTGAATCATATCGTGAATATGTCCAAAAAATTGTCTTTAACGTAAATCGACAAATGACTGTGTCTGACAAGATATTACCTGACATTGCTTCAAATATTTTCACTATTTTGAGCGGTAGAAACAGCTGAAATAAGATGACTACGGTCAGGTATCAGCAATTGGTACATCAGCCTCAGCCCCCATTCACGAACTTCCCACGTGGAACTTACCACTCTCGGACTTACTAAGCGCCCAAAACCTTAAAAATTATATTAGCACCGTCGTACAAATGCCGCCTACAGTGTCCGTACCTGAATACAGTGGGATTGTTCTCCGCCATATCGCGTTCGAAACCTGGCACTCTAGTCCCGCTACCCCTTGCTTTTGAATAAACTATACCGTAATTTGCCTGCCAATTCATTATAACTAAAAAGTTCTACAGAATTAATTATGTACATCTGTTCCGTGTATCTGGAACAGGCAAAGCTCAATTTTCAATTTGTAGTACCTTCAATAAGCCCCATCAAGCTTACAATTCTTTCCATGTTCTTCTCTCACTATCAGCCAATATTATGGGTATTTTACAGAGTATCCTAATACAATCGATCCTGTCTCCGCACTGAAAATTGAGACTAGCTTTAATCTTATACAAAAAGAGAGCAAAGTTGTTGCCATTAATGCACATGGCATGAAGTTTATGAGAAACTTAATGCTTTACTCTAATGTTTTCAGTGTTTCCTAAACCATTATCTTTGGTTCCTTTTTGGTCCTTAGAGTCTAAAGCAGTCAAGTAAGTGCTTGCACATCGATCAAGGTGAGCATCACAGACCACATAACTTGACTAATCTGGTCGTCTACACCCAGAGTTTATATAGGAGATAGTTTAGCATTCACGCCGTACCCTTCAATACGGGTGGGGATGAGTATGTCCGGCAGCAGATTCGAAGAAGGAGAACGAAGAGGATAGGCGTATCCAGAAGGATATATAAAATACATGCTTCTAAAAAGGCATAAAGACCTAATTAGTGGTATTTGACAGCACATTACTGCTATTAGCAAAGGCCAATAGAAAATGGTTCCACGATATGGGAGTGCTGTATAATCACCTGGTAGATTGTCATATTGTCAAAACAAAGATGTTATTGGGGCGTTTTGGGACTCTATCCATGTTCAATTTCACGCTTAAGAATATGTCAAAAAAGCAGAACGGCGGTCGACCTACTAATCGTTTTTCTCCATGTCAAGTATCAGTGGTCTCCTATGCAATCCTTGCCATGCTTACATCTGTAACAACACGATTTAGAAGCCTTAATCCTCCGGCAATGAGATCACCCTACTCAGCTGACTAGAAGGAGATTCTTTTTAATTCTAATGCTGAACAAATGAAACAAGATGGAAAATATAGGCTAGTCTTACCTCTTATAGAACGCAGCTCTCCCCTTGGAAACATCAAAAAAACCACGTCTGTGCGGCTCTGAACTATCCTTTGCTCCGCTTATGTTGCATTTACGTAAACGTGACTGTTATGAGAGAACCGACCATGGAGGAAAATACATTCTCAGAAAGTTGACCTTGGTCATTGTTGCAGAAGATTCTTCTGCCGGCGGTACAGAGGGCATAGACTCCGCCCAGGCTCAGTTTTCAGTTCATCATCACGACGTTTTATGTTGACCAATGTAAGCATATGGTTTTTCGAAATTTTAGCAGTCGGCGTCTACGCACTAGCTTTTCCAATCTTGAAAAGTGGTAATTACCATGAATGTGACCGTTTCAATTTTCATATTTAAATGAGAATATCAAGAAAATACCGGTTTCGTGGTTGCGCGGGTTAGCTTGCTCCACAACTCTGCTGTTGCTGTAGAAGCGTTGGTGATCGATCCCTTAGTTGGTAATATGTGTCTTGGTAATTATTATGCTATTCTAACGTTACTTCAGCTTGGACGTATTTTGGGACTGTGTGGCCGATGATCATAGGCATAGACACGAGAAAAAATCGAGATTTAAAGCAAGCTTTAAACTGGTACAGTTTTTTTTTGGAAAAGGTGATTGAATCCTATTAACTCGTGGATTATGTAGCAGTAGAATCACTGATTCCCCAATTATATTTTATAATTCATGAATTGAACTAGGTACTCATAAAATTCATGGAAATGACTAGGTAAAGATAAGATCCTAGAATTCAACGAACGTGAATATGAAACTGTTTTGGTGGTACTTTGCCTTCTTTGTAGATGTCCAAGGCTGCATTAATTGCACTTGGGTCGAGACCAGATATTATGTCCCATCCAGTAGTCTTGACCTTTCCTTTTTCCATCCACGTTGGTAAATGCTCCTGGAAGCTCCTTGCGAGCTTAGGGTTGTTATGACTCTGGCCATTGATGAACTTCTCTTCATACCCAGCTTTCTTTTCCCCAATCTTCCCAGTGTTCGTCATCGAAGGAACCAAGCAAGACAAAGTTCCAAGCCTCTTAGATGATAGGATAAATAAACCAAGGGTATGATCGGTGTTCACAGCATCCATGACATATATCAACTCGTCGCCTACAATCTCTCTGACCTTTTCCTCCACCTGCTTATCAGAGAAATTGCGGTCTACAACATGTGTTGCACCATATGTGAGCAACTCCTTCTCGTTTTTTTGCTTACTAGCCGTGACCACAATCCGTCCAAACCCGGCAACCGCACAAACCTGAACAGCATATTTACCACAATTTCCCCCAGCACCGATGATGACAATGGTTTCGTTGGAGTAGTCAATCTCAGGTGTCGTTCCAGTGAATGGGAATAGAAGACCTAAGCCTTTTGATCCAAAGATAGCCCAAAATGGGGCTACAATATTACAACCAAGACTATCACCGTCTTCTAAAGACCGATTTTCTGGTATCTTGGCAACTGTATATGCATCCAAAATGCAGTATTCTTGAAGTCCGCTCTGGTCAGAAAGGGTATCTCGCTTGAGGTAATTTGTTTAGCCAAAGATGCGGTCACCCGGCTTGAAAACAGTGCTCGTATTGGGCCCGATAGCATGGACAATGCCAGCTATATCATTCCCAGGGACGACGGGGAGAGAGTCTTCAACGTACAAACCTTAATCTCGGACACGATGATCATAAGGATTGAGGCCAACGACAGTAACTTGGACAAGAATTTCGCCTTCTTGTGGTGTCGGTATTGGGCGTTCGCGGAGGACGACAGGCTGGCCGATCTTTTCGACAATTACGGCTTTTTGGACATCCATGGTGGAAGTCTAGTAGTTATAGGCTGAAAAGGGGTTAAAGTCAAAGCTAAACCGATAACCTGAGTGCTCCCATACCTGTTCAAAAAATATTAGGTGAGATGAGGTAAGGTAAATCAGCACACAATTGTAGGACATAATATGACCGAATACATCAACACGTGTAGGCAAATTACATTATGAACACATTAGTGTGACTCTTACCTTTCTTTTTCTCAGTTTAGGTATTATATTCCTTTCCCACTTTCGCGATCTCAATATGTCGTCTAGCGAAACCTCTGCACTTGAAATCCAATTCAAGGCTTATATTAAGGCCTTCAATGGTCACTCTTTCCATGAATTCTCAAAATATTGGTCTAACGGTATTTTCACCCATCTACCTGGCTGCCCACCCTTGCATGAAAGTGTCAGATTTGAGGTGGTTTGATGGTTCACCTTGATCTGGATAATATTGTGATAAAAGGATGTGATTATTGCACGTAGTGAAAAGATGATTTATTGATGTATGATGATGATTGAATCGATTGATTATCTGGATTGATTGTCGTTGTTGATTGATGATGTGGCCGGCTGGCGAGTTGCCGATAGACTCAGGGTGCACCTGGAATCTGCTGATTGGCTCGCCTAGCTAGTGGAGCACGTGCGCGCACGTGCGCGCGCGTGCCAAATCGATCGCCATCTCGATCGACATCTGAATCTCGTGTGCCAGCTCGTAGGCCAGCCCCATGGGCAGCTCGACTGGATTGCTCATCTCATCTGACAGAAAGAGTTGCCTTAGGACAGCTGTTGGACACTAGCCTTAGCTACTTTCGAGAGACTATGCATCCTACATTTCTCATGGAGGGAGATCGAAGAATTTCCATAGAAGCTCAAGTAGCTGTAGGTGTCTTGTAGGATATGGCTCATCCGTTTCCGTTCACGAGAAAATCCTACGCGAAGGGCGACAAGTTCGTTTACGAATTTGTGTAAGTCTGTCCTTCAACTGCACGCACGTTGAATCAATCAATAACCTAGGCTTCCAGTGTGCATTATGAGTTCAATAATGAACTACTCACCGATACCTTCCGTCCATTCTCGACAGTTTTGAGTCCGCATCCTGGGACTGGGGTTCTTAAAGGGGGAGTAGTAGCTGGATTTGATCCAGTTCCTAGTGAGTTTCCGAAGTGATGACTCGATATAAAGAGGAACTATTTGCCCTTCATCTAAGGGTTTCACTGTTTGAAGAGATTGCGTAGACATTCTTGGACAGATGAAACGTTCCATTTTCGCGTACTGCTTCATCGCTTGAGTGATACTTATGAGCTATAAAAATCGCTGCTATAAAAGGCGTATTCTTTTTTTAAGTGCCAGGTCAAGACAGTCCTGCGGCTGATCGTAATAGAGCTCTAAAATTTAGTGCGACAAAGGTATATGCGTTGAGAGATTTCCAATCGTTTCACCAGTAGTCATTTTCTAATGTGAGAAAGATTTCAGCTTCTATGCCAAGATGATCATAACGAGAGTAAATTGACCAGTTCCAAAGCTAGCCGTTGAAATATGATTACCACGTTTGAAGTTTCATTTTGCACTCCCTATATTTTGAGTGAGCTGGGCGTCCTAGAAAATAATGTGGGCTTATAAAACCCAAATCACCTGTTCTACTTCTGATTTAGCTGGGTTCTTTTGCTGACTTTACTGAGTTCCTCATTCCCGAGGTCCCACACACACCCGCTGTGACCCTCATCACAGTCAGCATACACACCCTAAAATCAGAGCTACCATGAATCCATGTCTTATAACAGGGTTGGTTCACCATAGCATTTTTTTGGATTAGTTGCTCCCTACCCTATGTACTACCTACGTATGTAATTTCGTAATCTACAAAAAACGCCTTAATGCCCCACGTTCACTCGTTCATTAGGCGTGATTTTTCGCCAAACCTTGCGCCACTACCTGAGGATTGGCCTAAGGTATCCGGCCACCCAACTCTAGGGAGCCTAGCAAGAACTTAAACGAGCATTGCTTTCGAGTACATAAATGCAATTGACTAAGCCGCACAATACCTAGGTATGGACGTTGATAACTGGTTTTAGAATGGGTCCCGTAATATAGCAAGAATACCAGTATGTTATGCGATGCTAGGACTGTGCTTATCGTTATGCGATCCAATACCGAAGAGATCAGCCCCCCGGTGCTGACCGTACGGTTAGCTCATTTATCATCCGACCCGGCTTGCTGTTTTCCGTTGCTTAGCCGTTCCGCTCACGTGATCCTCCACAGTAAAGGTACTACGGCATCTGTGCTGAATGCTTGCTTGACTACTATTTATTTATTTATTTGTTTCGTTGTCTTCCGATTTTGGTATATTTGGACGTGAGTGCTAAAGACACCTGAAACCGCATTACAATCCACAGAAACAAAAGACAATCCTAACCTGATCTAGTACAGGTACCGCCATTGAACGTCACTATCATGTCTTCAGAAAGCCAGTCAGTTGATACATCTGAGAAGACGCCTAGGAATGAATTATCAATTTTGGAACCAAAATCACAGCCACAGCTCGAACCCAAAAAATCCATTCGTACAATTACTAGCTTCAGATAGGTTCTCGTTGTCTGTAGTGTTTCATCAAGCACCTTCCTCTTTTCTCTCGACATGTCCATCGTTGCCGACGTACAGCCCAGAATAATTACTAGCCTGGGCGAAATTGAGAAGTTACCATGGCTCTCCGTCTCATTTGCCCTGGGAACTGTCGCTAGGAAGTTTGGTCTGGGCATCGGTATATACCGCCTTCGACGGCAAAGGTAACTATATCACCGCGGTGATATTGTTCGAGATTGGATCAGCCATCTGTGGAGCTGCTAATACAATGGACCTTTTCATTTTTGGCCGTGCTCTAGCTAGCGTGGGTGGTGCGGGCCTTTATGTTGGTGTCATAACTTTACTCTCTGCTCTCACAAATACAGGTGAGCGGCCTTTATACATCTTCTCAGTGGGTCTTCTCTGGGGAGCTGGTAGTGTTCTAGGGTAAGTGACCTAATTAGTATGATGTCCTGCTCGATTGTTGCTTACAACCTGAGTAGTCCAGTGATTGGTGGCGCTTTTGCTGATAGTTCAGCGACATGGAGATGGTCGTTCTAGTAAGCCGACGTCAGTCATTACAATTCAAAAACTTACTTACGACAACAGCATCAATCTGGTCGTAGCCGCAATCTTTGCCCTTGTTTACATCTTCATGCTCCCTTCGGTCAACCCGCAACCGGAAAAGACGTTCATGGAAAAGGTTTACAATATGGATTATGGTATGGCTACTTGTTTAAAAAAAGAATCAAACACTAACTCTATTGTGAAGTTGGGGCAGTTCTCTTCATGAGTGCATATTGCTGCGGAATTACGGGTTTTTCCATGGGAGGATTGCTCTTCGCTTGGTAAGTTGTTTCTATTGGCTCAATAACTAAATCTGACCTTGTAGGGACTCTGCTACAGTCATTGTCTTGCTTGTCATATCCTCCGCCCTGTTCATTGCTTTCGGAATTCAACAATCATGGAGCATATTTACGACTACCGAAACCCGATTGCTCCCCGTCCATTACTTCAAAAAGAAAACTCTTGCTCTGTTATTCTTCTTAAGTATTGGCGGGGCACCTCCGATAATTGTTCCCGTTTACTTCATATCGCTTTACTTCCAGCTTGTCAAAGGAGACACTGCACTCGATGCGGCTGTCAAACTGCTGCCTTTCATATTTATGACAGTGCTCTTTTCCCTTTTCAACGGCGGCATAATGGGCAAAGAAGGTCATTATGCGCCCTGGTTTCTTGTTGCCTCGCCAATCATTATAGCTGGCTCTGCTCTGATGTACACCGTTGATGAGCATTCTAGCGACTCTATGATCTACGGGTATACCGCTCTTTTGGGTATTGGTGCCGGATGCCTTATCCAGATCTGCTTCATTGTCGTACAAGCAATTGTTCCAAGAGATGAAATGCCACCATGTGCGTATAGGCCTTCTCTATGTTAATCTAATAACTAATTCACTTTAGCGGTTGCGTTCATCAATCTCGATCAGTCCTCGGGAATGACCATCGGCTTGACAGTTGCGAACGCTGTCTTCCTCAACCTCGCGCAAAAGTATATTGGCAACGTTCTTCCAAATGCGAATCCTGACCAGATTAATGCTGCCATTTCCGGCACTGGCTCGATCTTCATCAAATCCCTGAGCGCTAAAGAACAGCAGCATGTCATTTCCGCCATTACCCGCGCTATTAGCAAGCCATATCTTCTCCTTGCTGCGATTGCTTCGATCGAATTAATTCTGAGCTTTTTCTTGAAGTGGGAGCGTGTTTTCTTGGAGATGTGAGCGTGCGGCTGTGGGGTTCTAAGTACTCACAAACAAACATCTGATATTAAAAGGATTGTTCGAAATATTCTGAGTAGTAAAAGTTTTAGAATCCGGACCATGTCTTTCCAAATTCATTATCTAGACCGTCACTATTGGAAGAGCAAGGGTTCATAGTGCTACCTATATATTGCTCCGGTTTCACATACTCCTATAACTTACGAAGGTTTTATACTCCAAACATTCATCCTGTGGCGTTAAGCCTTCTTCCGCTCTGTCCTTGTTTGAGGGCTGTCATAGGATCCTTAAAGTCCACAAATCCTAATGCTGGAGCGCTGCAAGCATAGCCAATCCTAGCAAGGAGCTCATCATCCCAGGTAGCGGCTAGCTCATTCCCAATAACAACATATTGGTTTTCGCCTTGCCTCAAAAAACTCGCTTGGATGAAAGCTGAGTAAACCAGCCTTTCCTCATTAACTGTTGTACTGGCCGAGCCGCCATGGTAGCACGAGCTCAACATAAACAACGAATCTCCTTTGTCCATCTCAGCATAGATGGCTTTTGCCTCGTTGGGTGGTGTCTGGCTCTGCTCGAGATGACTCCCGGGATAGAACCTAGTCACACCGTTCTTCTTGGTGAGTTTACGCCCTGCCACAAATAGTGTAATTGTGGCATCTTGGCCAATCTCATACTCATTTGTTGTGACCTTGGGGGAGCTTCGATGCCATTGCATATCGTCCCGATGAAGGGGCTGGGCTGCAGCTCCCGGATTGACACAAAAGACGAGGGCGCCCCCAATTATGGGGCGGGCCGTGATCTGGTTGGGCATGCCACCCCAATAGAGGGTACTTGTCACACTCAACAGCGTCGGAGAGGGCAAGTAATTGCGGAATGCCTGAGATTTGACAAGCAGACCGGTCACACGTCGGGTCTGTGGCGGGAAGGCGCTTCCCTCCCATGGCAAATCCTCTTCAAGGTAAGGTCGAACTTCAGACTCAATGGCGGAAATTTCATCTTCAGGCATGAAGTTGCGGATAATCACGCCACCATTGCGTTTCATCGAAGCTACTAGTTGTTCGATAGTGGCAGTGGCTGAGTCAAATCGATCGGCCTGAGGTCTGTATTCATTGGACATGCTGCAGATGAGTGTTTGCACTAGTAGGTAAGAATTGCGCTATAAGAATCTGTGAATCGTTCTGCATGTGGGAGAAAAAAACTTAGGATAGGCCGTGTCTACATCGCGATTGTGGATTAATAGACATCGGGTATGAGGGCAAACAGGACGCTTCAGTAAACTTTCTAGACTCATCTAAGCTTACTCATAGTCTTTCGATGATGCTTAGCTTATTAGTACAAGTGCGGCAGATCGCCTTACTATGATTTCGCCTGAAACTGTACGACTTTGGCACTCCTATCAGCTCTAAACTTGAGGGACCCCGAAGTTAAAGAACATGAATGCTAGAAAAGATTTTTATCCAACCGCCACTATATTAACTATTTAGTCCACGATAAAGTTAGTATCTCAGTGCACATGATCTCGTAGTATTTACTACACCCAGTCTCAAATGGACCAGCACAATTGATCTATGCATTGTAGATCCCCTTTGCTCCTTCTTCCATATAATCTTCCATGAGCCATTATATTCCATAAACCCTATGCTTTAAAAAGGTATTTTGAAGCTGCTCTAAGAAAGATAAAAGTGCAAATTGTTCAGCCGTGCTCTGAAAGTATTCGGCCCTTTGCTTTTATGGCTATAAATGTGTCAATACAGCAGTTTTCTACAAAATCAAGTGCAACTTTGATCGTCTGAACTCTGGATAGAAACCTGTGATAGTTGAAATAGTTGATATATCCTAGCCTCCACAACTGAGAATTTGAGAAAGAAAGATTTCATCGAATGCCCAAATGAAGATCTCCAATATCAATCGTTGCTATTACAATGAAAAACAGGTCCAGAGTAGTCTAGTCACATATTTGTATGAAGAGCAAGAATGTCCCATTGGTTGAGGTAAGTGATCACTTGGCATGGTCAAGATATTCCATGTCCCGCTTCATGAGCAGGTTCTTACTCTGGCCAAACAAGATGCATAGTAATGTACCCGTGCATTGGTTCTACTCGGCCCAAATTTACTGCGCCATGTACTATTTACTAGCAAGTTGGTAAATTTAATGCAAGGATTTAATAGGCAGTTTGATTCGTTTCAGCGTGCTTAAGAAGGTTAAGCCAAGATTTATTACCAGGTAAGGACGGAAGCGACGTATGACGTCGCGTCGCAATAACACATTAGTTCTGTCTTGAACAGTACCTATTAAGCCACCTAGGGTTCCTTTACTACAAATTACTACAGCTCTAAAATACTCTTAAGATGCAGATTCGTAATCGTAAAACTTAGTACAAAAAAATAGGTAAAATGGGCAAAAAGTATAGAGAGTAAGCTTGGACGGAAGCTATATTTAGGTTAGTGTGTTTGGGCTTTAATTTTACGTATTCCGCATAACACACGTCCTGCAGGATCCCCATATTTTCTGTAGTAGATGACGATATAAGTTAGATAGGCGCTTAGGTACCGCATATGTCCCCACGTGTGCAAGGGAACTAATGTGACTAACGTGATGAGGCAGGTCAAGACTTTACCCCATCACATAAACCGGAGGCGCAACCAAGATAGGTCTTACATTAGAGCATCTGATGCGCCAGGGCGCTGATCAATATGATGCTGGAAAGCAGCCTGGAGTGATTTTGGCAACGTGAGCTCTCCGTTGACGACCATTGGAGACGACTGTTTATGACGGCTTTGAAATCCCTGTTCACGACGGAGAAAGGAACAACACGGGCAGGTGTCCCAGTATAGGGAACTTGCCAAGGAGAAGGGTCGTTGGGCAGACTCATGGTGGTACCACACGTGTTCCAAGGTTCCTGAATAGGTATTATTATGCCTTGTAGCAAATATGTATTTAAGAAAGCGCCAAACCTCACCTCTGATGATTTAGAGCGTAGGTACTGAAGTGTATTATCAACATACCCTCCTAACTTGTAATAAAACCGCTTCCCGAAGGTTCTATCATCTTGTTGGCCTCCACGATGAAGGTTCCCGCCCAATCCCTGGTTCCCCTCGCCCTACTCGTCACCGGCACGCTCTCCGCACCAACAGCGGCACCAGCACAAGGGGCAAGCTTTCCTATCACTGATCTCATTGGTTCTGAACTTAGCTTTAACGAATATGCGGCACAACTTGAGGGCAAGAAAGAAGAGCAAGCTTTGACAAAGCGTCAGTTCAATGGAGACACATTCAATCAATTGACAGACGGCACGCCATGCCGTGAGATTACCCTGATTTATGCTCGTGGTACCAACCAAGCCGGAAACGTTGGAGCTGCGGACACCGAGGGACCAACCTTTTTCAATGCGTTGGCCGGCCGCCTTGGAGGCACAAACCGACTGGCAGTTCAAGGTGTAACATATTCAGCGAACATCTTTGGATTCCTCGCTGGTGGCGACGCTGCTGGAAGCACAACTACATTCAACCTAATTAACCAGGCTATCTCGCGCTGCCCATCGACTAAGATTGTACTTTCGGGTTACAGCCAAGGTGCCCAGCTCATTCACACTGCAGCCCAAAGGCTCTCCGCTTCAGCTGCTGCGAAGATTAACGCGGGTAAGTTTTATACTTTCTGAGTTTAATAATCGGGCTAATTTCTTCAAGTTGTTACCTTTGGTGACGCGGATCGTGATGAGGATTTCGGCAGCATTCCCACATCTAAAACACTTATCATCTGCCATGACGGCGACAACATCTGCGAAAATGGAATTATTGTTACCGCAGAGCACAGGAATTACGAGATTGATGCTCCTGCCGCGGCTGCATTCGTTGTATCAAAAGTTTAATGCTGTGCCCTCAATCTGAGATCGGTAGCTTAGAGGAATAAATTTCAAATAATTCACTTTAGTTGGCCTCCCATGCTTATGATGTCGACCTCACATTTCTTGTCAGTTTTCTGACTCGTACAGTAGCCTTCCGGGTTGCTGATATATTGACAACTTAACATCATCTCAGCTGCTACGCCGATCGACCTATCGAGAAGTTATAACGTGAAGGTTCCACCCAAAGCTGTTGCGCGAATGTTTACGGCGTAAGCAAAAGTGATATGGTGCCTTAGCTGATTTGTGCTATGTCTAGATTTATTCGAGACCTGTATAAAAACGGTCACCTCGGATACTACCGTATGCCGATGACAAGCGCATTAAACTTATAACAAGCCTTAGAAAATTGTTGAAACAAAAGTCATGTCAACAATCAAAACAATGCGTGCGGTTTGCTAACACGAGTCAACTAGCGCAAATGTCGTGCTCGCCCCACAGATGTTCGATAGAACCAACTAACTATTTGCCTCAATGCCTAGTAAGAAAATTATCATCAAAGTCTTGCCAAGATATACTTGGATTATCCTGAGACAATGATTAGAGTATTAAAGATGCGCACCGCAGGCAAATCTAGGGTTCAGCCAGCTTCTTTCAACTTCATTCCAGCCCTCGTGGAGACTTGACAATCATGTCGGCCGCTACCGCTTCGGAGCATGCGAGCTCCTTTATAGGCAAACACCAGTCGTTCCTTCGATCGGTTCCCTTCTCAATCATTGTCGCATGTGGTGTGTCATTCACGGCGCCTGGTATGTGGGATGCGCTTGGAGGTCTCGGAGCAGGAGGAGCGGCTGAACCGTATGCTGTCTCTGCTGCAAATGCATTGGTCTATGGCTTGTTCTCTATTGTATGCGTTTTAGCTGGAGCCATTAACAATCGAATCGGACTCAAGTATGGATTAGCTCTTGGTGCCATCGGTTATCCTCTATACGGCGCCGGGCTGTATACGAACAACGTGAACGCGAACACCTGGTTCATGCTCTTCGGTAGCGCACTCTGTGGAATATCAGCAGGTTTCTTTTGGGCTGCTGAAGCTGCTATTATCATAGGATATCCCTCGCCTGGCGATCGCGCCTTCTACCTTGCCATCTGGCAATCGGCCAAAGCTGCTGGTCCTAGGTATGAGCGTTTAATACCAATCCGTTAATATATGAATATGTGCTAACTTTTAAACAGTACGTAATCTCATTGTTATGCTTTCAAGCACGACTTGTCAAATTTCGAACGCTTTCACTGATTTTTTATCCTTGTTCTAGTTGTAGGCGGTGCTATTAACCTTGGTCTGAATGCAGACAGGCAAACTTCTGGGTCGGTCTCATCGTCGACATACATTGTTTTCATCGCAATAATGTGTCTTGGCTTACCATTGGCTATGTGTCTCTCTCCAGCAGACAAGATCTGGCGAAAAGATGGCACAAAAGTCGTAACATCAAAGGCCTCCAGTTGGGGCAAGGAGTTCCAGGCTGTTGGCAGACTATTTGTGAGCCGGAGGATACTTCTCCTCCTCCCAGCGTTCTTTATCAGCTACTTCTACAACGGGTTCGTCAGCACCTGGTTGACGACATACTTTACCGTTCGCTCCCGTGCATTTTCGAGCTTCTTTACGAACTTTGCTGGTATTTTCAGCTCTTTCATCATCGCTGCATTGCTCGATAACCAGAAGATTCATATAAAGACTCGTGGACGTATCGCTCTCCTTTCTATCATAACGATTCTCACGGGCACTTGGATCTGGGCTACGATTCTACAAAAACAGTTCTATGACATGCCCAAGGCCCCGGTCTTTGATTGGTTCAAGGGAGGCTTTGGGAAGAGCTATGCGCTCGTGTTCTTTTGGCAATTTGGTGGCCAAGCATTCCAGCAGTTCTTGTATTGGGTTGTCGGTCAATATGCCACCGATTTGTCAGATTTGAGTCATCATACTGGAATCCTTAGAGGTGTTGAGGCCCTAGGTCAGACCGTTGCTTGGGCGTAAGTATTTATCTGTTCATTTGATAGACTTTTACTGACGAGTTTTACAGCATGCAATCGCAAGGTGGCGCCAATCACTTTGTTAGTATTGGAATTAACTTTGGCTTCACCATACTTTGCGTGTTGCCTACATGGTTCGTGATTTCTGAGCTAGAAGGCAGTCATGAAGTCCGTGTTATGAAGGAAGAGGTACAGACAGGTGGAAAGGTGGAAGCTTAAGCCTAATGCATCGACTTGTGTATCAACATCGTAACAATAGTATTTAATCAAATAACATTTGGAGGTAGTTTGGGTATCCTAGTCCTTATATTATTCTTGCCCATACCCCTATTGAAATAACTAACCAATTTTCGGATTGTCCTGCTGTTGCAAGCTGCTACCTATCAGAATTCTACCAACTTCCCATGTCCAAAACAAGGCATTTTTATCTGCTGTTCAAAACATACGCTAAAAGTGGACATAAACTTAGGCGGAAGTTCTATGGAAAAGTCTGGAATAGCTAAAAGTCATCCAGGCCTAAGCAACGGTCCGGCATGTACCTTGAGCGTGCTGCGGGGCACGCATGAGCTGAAATGCCCCTCCAAATGAGGCTGAGCCAACTCAAAATAGCCCGCCACCACTAGAATCTTCAGCAAGCCACCATAGTCAAGTATAAAAGAAAACACGACCAATAGGTACCCCCATACAATAGGCGTCCAACATCAGACGCTTCTCACGCCACATTTGCGAGTCTGGTGTATCTTTGGTAGCGGTTTTGGGCGGGCCGCATCCGCTCTATTTCTTAGCCCTCAATTCCGCCAACCTTGTTGACACCCCGAAAAACCAGTGTGTATTTTGGTAACTTGCCTGGATATTCGAAGCGTATCTCAGAACCATTTCACAAGATTTCATCTTTGAACCAATCTATAACATTTGGTAAGATCAATACCGGAAGCGCCAGGGCGATAGTAAGCGGTTCTCGGAAGGCGTGCGTTGGCTCCAGTAGTGTTGGTTAGCTGCATCCAAGCATCTCAGGGACCGATGTAGACTCAGCTTTGTCTTGGGCTTTCAAGGCTGAGCTGCGGTGTGCCGCTAATATGAGTAAGGATCTGTACGCAAGTATATGTATCAGTCGATTCCTCTATCTCTTCGACGTCAAGTGAAGGCTACTTCTCCACATTGCTCTGCCCCACCCAGTGTCTACCCCAGTCCATCAATAACTTCAACACCCACTTACATATCATAATGGCCAACAATCCACACGAAGCAAAAGCCACCGAGATTTTGAAAATCATAGAAAAATATGGACTGAACTGGGAGCGCACAGGAACATGGGATGGCTTTGCTACATTTCTGCCCATAGTACAGGGCCAAGTTGAGCGCGGCGAATCCATCAAAATGCTGCTCCCCGGCTTCCCCTTCAAGTCGCCAAACAACAAGACAAAAGTATTAGGCGTACTACCTGATCTCGGCGAGGAGCTGGCCTTGAAGCGTCTAGACTCCATCGCATCCGCCATTGACTCCATCTACGCCCCAGGCGCAGAAATCCACATCACATCTGACGGCCTTGTCTACAACGGTACTACAACCCCCCCAAAAAAGAAAACTATTCCCCCCCCTTACAACACAACACCGAAAAAACCAACTAACCACACCCCAGACCTCCTCGGCGTAACCGACGAAACAGTCTGGAACTTCGGCCAAGCAGTGCGCTCAATGTCCGACGCCCACGGCCTAACCCACCTCTCCTTCCTCCGCCTCTGGGACCTCCTCGGCACCACCGGCGACTTCAAGTCCAAGGAATACTACCTCGCCCACGCCAGTTCGATCCGGCAAGAGCTAAAAGCGCGCTTCGCAGACGCCCAGTTCGAGGCGGACATGGCCAACAAATCCACCGCGGACATGCACATGACGCACACCAAGTACCTCGAGTTCCTCGAGCAGGATCTGCGCTACGACGCGCGCCACCTGGCGCTCGACGAGGAGGGGAAAAAGGCGAATATGGCGGATACCGCTAAGGAGATGATGGGACGGTGGAAGGCGTTTAGCGCGGCGTTGGCGAGCGTGCCGACGCAGTATGTGAGGCTGAGTATTCATGATTCGGGCGGGAGTGACAAGCTCTCTATGGCGCTGATACCGCAGCGGGAGAAAGGGGCGCTGGGGGCGACGCCCTGGCATTCTACGCTGATTGTCGAGAGCGACGGGACGTTTACGCAGCTGCAGCGACACAAGGTTGATGTGGAGAAGTATGAGCTTGTGGAGCGGTATGGACGGCCGTATTTTTGGCGGGAGAAGGGGGCGCCGGCGGAGGTGGAGACGGCGATGGGGGTGTTGAAGTTATCTTAGGAAGTGGGTTGTTAGAAGAGAATAGATAGACGGATAAGTCCATGATGTGAATATAAAAATATATATTCAAATGCAGGTTTCGTTAATCATGCTATGCTGGTATGCTCCCTCCCGGAATCGACTGAACGACACAAAAAAAAATTCTAAATATCGAGAAAAAAAAATTGCACGCAAAATGTACAGTATGGCGAAACTACAGCGCATTTTGCAAAGCGCAAAACCCAGAATATGTCCTTTTCCTTGCTTGTATACACCAGATTCTATTTCTTTGAAAAAATCAAGATTCTTGTTTGAAGAGTTTCTTCAAGCTCACGCTCCACCGTCTCTTGGGCTTGGCTTCGTGCACTCCTCCTCCTGCTTCCCAGGCCCCACTTGTCGTGGGCCTCTCGTGCGAGAAGGACTCAAGCCTGTTGCTTGTAGCGGGACGGTGGCTGCTCTTCGGTCTGTGGATTGTAGACCACCTTTTTGTTGAAGATAGGGGTGTCGAAGTTGTAGGCCGGTCAACGGTTCCGGGGTTAGATGGCGTAAAGTGAATGGTGTGGCGAGATCTAGCTGTGTCTGATTCAAAGGGTAGTGGTGAGAGTTGGTCGGAGTCTGTTGCTGTGGCAAAGGGAAGCGGGGTTGAAGGGCGACTTTTCTTCATGAGGAGCGTGCGAGGTCGGGTTCTAATCAAGATATTAGCGATTCGATTCTAAATTTCGCTTCATTTTGCAGCACTTACGGTTTGTTGTGTTTTTCCAACTGATGCAGCTGTGTTTTACTCTCCTTTAAGCTCTTTCGAAGCTCGTGTCGCGCTTTCTTATTGTCCTTGAGCTGGATGGCTTGCTCATCTCTCAGCATTCGTATTCGCTCGATGTCGTGTGCCCAAGCATCAAGATCCTCTTGCCTCGACATGGCACTGGCATGTGTTGCTGGTCTGTCGTTGAGCATGCTCGGACGACTAATGCTAGTCGGCCGACTCAAGAGGCTACCAGGCCTGGAGCTCCTTGTGTGCTGAGTAGATGGGCTAGAAGGGACCGAGTCTGCCACCGGCTCTAGTCCCCATTCCTCTAGGGTTTCAGAATGGCGAATCTTCTCTTGAAGCGTCGCTACCAGGCGTTCAAAAGTTTTCTTATCCTCTCTCAAGGCTTGAACCTCTTGTTGCAGCGCCGCGAGCTGCGAAGCTTCACTTTCATTTGACGACCCTTCAGTTTTGGTACTCTTCTCCTGTGATTCTCCCTGGGAACGACCCGCGCCACCATCACGTTGTCTCCGAATACGCTTCTCGTACTTCGCCCGCAGTTCGTTATAGGCAGAGTTCATAGATCTCATTCTGCCATCGCTAGATGACTTCAACTCATTGACGAACTTCTCCTTCTCTGCCAGGCGTTCTGCCAACTCCTCCTTGTCTTTAGTAAGTGCGCTCAGTTCCTCCGTCTGCTCGTCAACAAGATGATGCAGTTTCGAGTTCTCACTCGTCAATACCTCAATCTCACTGTTCTTTCCAGAAAGCTTGCGCTTATACTTCAACTTTGCATTTCGCGCAGCGTCAAGTTTGGCTTGTGACTCGTCCACAAATTCTTCCAATCGCTTCTCACTTTCTTCGAATGCGACTTCGGCATGAGCCATGTCTTTTTCTACACGTTCAAGGAAAGCTTCAAGGCGTTGGTTCGTTTCTTGCACTTTTTCCAAATCTTCTTCAGCAGACGCCATGCGGTCTAGTAGATCCTGCTCGGATTCGGTAAGCTTGGTATTTGCCGCGCGGAGACTTTCAATGTCTTTATCGGCTTCAACGATTCTCGAGCGCATTCCATCGCCTTCGATTTCAGCGATGTCAAGACGCATACGAGCCGCACGAAGGTCGTTTTCAAACCCAGCGGTACGCTGCACCGCATCGCCAATCTCCTTTTCAAGCTTCGTGTTTGTATTTTGGAGGTCCTTCATCTCTTGTTTTATTTTAATGGCTTCGATGTCAAGCTTAGCTTTTTGTGACTCTAGCTCATTAAGGTGTAAACGAGCAGACGAGAAATCCTCTTGAAGCTTATTAGACTGCTCCGCGCTTTTAGCATTTTGATCCCTAGCATCAGCAAGCTCTTGATCCGCGACGGTAATCTTCGAGGTAAGCGATACATATCGTGATTCAAAATCGTCAAGCCGTGAGCGTGCTTCGTCTAGTTTCCCCTCCATATCAGTCTTGCTCTGTCGAAGCGTGCTAAGCTCCACATCTGCGTCTTTCAGCTTCAATGCGGTCGAAGCACTGCTTGCTTCAGCATCACTCAACTGCGACCGAAGAGCCACAAGATCGATTTCAAGTGTCTCTACCCTCACTTGGTTCTGTCGAGCATTATTTAGCTGCTCTTCGAGATCAACATGCGACTTTTGGGCCTCCTCTAGCATGCTCTCAACCCCAGCCTTCTCATGACGGATTCGCTCGAGCTCCTCCTCACGCTCTGTAACCATGGATTGCAATGCTACCACCTCTACTTCTGTAGTTTGCAATCGCGATTGTGTGAGTTCAAATTGGTTCTTGAGCTCATCGTGAGCCTGCTGCGACGTTTGTAAACGATCTTCCAGCGCCGATTTTGAACTTTGAACTTCGTCTATTTCTTCTCGCAGGGTCGATAGCTCTGACCGAACGTTGTTTGCATCGGACTCCACTTCAGCCAGTTTTGATTGTGCAGATTGGAGTTGACTTTCCACATTTGCGGTTGTAGCCATAGCATCGTGCAACTTGCTTTCAACCTCTTCTTTGGACCCACGAGCTTCTTCGAGACGGATGTGCAGCTCAGTGACCTCTGTTCCAGACGCTTCTCTATCCGCATGAGCACTACGCACACTCTCCTCAGCCTCTGACTGCGCATTACGGCTATCTTTGAGCGCAAGCTCCAGCTGCGATACAACAGTTTCCAGCTTTTGGCGTTCGCTGTCTACAGCGCTCAGTCGACTTTCAACCTGGGTCTCAGATTGTCGGCTTGCACTGAGATCAGCTTCAAGTTCGGTGACCTTGGTCTTCAAATCCACGCCCTCACTTGTGGCATGTTCCAAATCCGACCGTACGGTATCAAACTCAGTCTGAAGATCAGTCTTCAACCGCAGCGTATCGCTCAGCTGTTTCCCTAGCTTATCATCGGACGATTGAAGTTCTCGCAATTCTTCTTGCAATGAGACCTTCAACTTCTCCGACGCTTCTAGCGTCGCTTCGAGACTAGTTACGGAGAGTTGAAGTTCCCGATGCTGTTCATGAAGTCTTTGCGAGTCTTCTTCTCGTTGCTGATCTGCTGCGGCATGGGTAGTACGAACTTGTTTTACATGATCTTCGAGGATGGACTCTCGTGCTTTAGATGCGTGTAATTGTTGCTGGAAGTTGTTCACGGAAGATTTCAGTTCCCTTAGCTCCGAATTCTTCATACGCTCGGATTCGCGGAGAGAGAACAGTGACTGTCTTGCGTCCTTGAGGTCCGCTTCAATCGATGCCTTCTCGTCCTGAAGGACTTCGAAGTCAGCTTGCGACTCGGCATCTATGCACTCTAGTGAGTGAATGTGCTTCTGAGCTGCTTGCAGATCGGCACGAAGTGTGTCGAGGGAAGAACGCAATGTATGCAACTCAGATTGAAGATGAGTCTTTTGAGTCTTCTCCTGATCCAAAGCATGTTTGGTGGTATGAAGTTCTTCTTCCACTTTCCCCTTGGCAGCTTGTACCGAGTTCAAATCAGCAGCCAAGCGTTCGCGGTTCTCGACCTCCATTCCTCGGTTAACTTCCAAAGTTGTCAACTCATTTCGCAGGGTTGCCAAGGCTTCTTCTGTGTTCAACTTGTTGCTCTCCGATTGTTTGATTTGCTCACGCAGTGTGGCGATGAGGCCTCCGCCAATCTCGAGCTTCTTCACGTTTCCTAGAATGTCCTGTTCATGTTCCGCTATTTTCCTTTGCAAGATCTGCTCGTATTTGGAGCCGCGGTCGAGCCTTTGCCTCAGCTCCTCGATTGAACTTTCCTTGTCCTTGAGCTGGTCACGAAGAAATGACTCATTGTGTTCAGCTGTGTTGAGTTTGTCCTGAAAGTCCTTTAGATCCTGCTCCAAGGCGGCCGTACGTCTTTCGAATTCCTCAAGCTGTGAGCTACGATCTTCGAGTTGTTTCGTCAGGCTATCCTTCTCATCCTGCAAAGCATGGATCTCCTGCTGCTTGTCTTGACCACCTTGCTGCAAGCTCGCCATCTCCATGTTCTTAGTTCGCAGTTTCTGCTTCAGACTTTGCTCCAAGCCGGTTGATACCTCAAGCTGCAGTCTAGTAGACTCAAGTATCTCCTCTACCGCGACCCGAGCTTGCTCAAGGGTGGTAATGTGGGATTTCTGTTCTTCAATCTCCTTCTCCAAATTGCTCTTAGAGTCTTCCAAAAGTCTGCCATCTTCCTTGCTCTTTGCACACTCGGCTTGCAGCTCGTTGATGCGACGTCGACAAGCAGAAAGGGCTTGATCGGACTCACGCTTTGCTCGAATCAGACGACTATCTGAGGTCCGTATCTCGGTCGGCGACACTAGCCCAGGAGTGAGCTCCCAGTCCGTGTCATGCCATGACGAAGATGTAGAGCGAGGCGGGGTTCTGGGGTCGGCGAGTGTCGTCATAGGCAGGCTTGCGAGCCGTTGAGGCGGGGAAGGAGGTGGGGAGAGGCTCCATGGGCGACGCTCGTGTGCTTCTGTGGGGTTCGCGTACTGAAGTGTCAGCATGGAAGCGCGTTCCAATGCTTCCAGTATGTCCTTGTTCCTTCCTTCCTCAATGCGTAACGACCTCTTCAGCTCAGCGACCCTCTTCTCTGCGTCCCTCCCCTGCAAGTAAACGTTCTTTCTGCTCTTCGCCAAGTTCCTTGCACTATTTGCGATTTGTTTCTCCTTTACAGATATATTGACAGCCATGCGGAGCGCCAGTCGCCTAAGAGACGCAACAGACTGCTTAGCCTCAGCACCAGCAATCTGATGAGCCTTGAGCTCAGCGCGAAGCGTGTTGCGCTGCGTCTTGATATAATTGAGATGCGCCCAATTGGAGATTGGGGTGAGGGCATCCTCCTTATTCGCATTGGGATCCGGCGTAGTTGCGCCATCCTCATTCCTCTTACACACGCCCCAATAATCTACAAAGCTATCCGCCATGGAGGATATGGATCGCTCCATATGGGGCGTGGAAGGGGGTCGCAATGCCCCTCGTCTCATGATGCCGGACGAGAGCAGGTTTTCGACTGCAGTGCGACTGCGACTGGGCGCGCCAGGGCGCTCATCCGGCGGTCGAAGTTCGGACGACATATTGTGTGTGGAATCGAAGTAATCATGGGTGGTAGGAACGGAGCAGTGGTGTTGAATCTTTTCTAGGAATTTGGTGGCAGGAGTCGTGGCTGGGGGGTCTGCCACGCGAGAATCGAATGTTTCTTTTGACATTGGTTTGTACCAGTACGTACTCCTAGGGCTGGATCAGGACGTGCGGACCACCCAAAGAATCCACTCAGGACTCAAAGCACAGACAGGAAAACAGCACGAGCGCGAAAATCAATAGGAAGAGATGAGATGACCGGGAAACACGAGATAGATGGCGCCGCAGCGAGAGGCACAAGTCTACCGGCGAGCAGCAGGACTGAGCCTGCAGTCTCTACCCGAGGGAAGACAGTTTGCAAAGTGGAGAGTGGAGATCAAATCAGGAAACATTCGGGTTGTATGCAGACTTAGGAGTAGAAATGGCGACAACAGCACGACCCGCCACGACGACCGAAATGTTGGCCGCAAGCCGTTGGCGCATCGCCTAGCATGGATCATAACCTGGTAATCTTGGGCCGCCCCGACGTGGTCTTGCGTCGGCCACCAACGGACCCTCTCGCGATGATCAGGCAAGATTGTTGATGCACGATGCCTTGGCTAAGCACAGTTCGTACCATTACTCGTGGCTACCGTTATATTCATACCCCTCATCCTGCCTATAAGATGACAAGAATAACAGCTGTCATCCAAATCCATGGGAACCATGCCACATTTTCTTCATGTGGGGTGATCTGTCTTGCATCGTGGCGGCGGAAGCCGACCTCCCAATCCCAGCCTCCCGGACCAAAGCAAGTTAAACTGCCTATGACATCATCACATGCAGAAACTATGAGGCGCACATGTGGTAGGTATCTATTGTTCGTTTTGATATTCAGATGATCTTCCTAGTCTATTTTGTGTATTGCTTTTGCAGTTGTTTCGCAATGGTGGTCAGCTGGATGTTGCTTGTCCCTTCGTAAATGGCTCCAATCTTGCTGTCTCTGAAATACTTTTCTGCAAGACCCTCACGGACGAAGCCCATGCCACCCATCCACTCAACAGCTTGACCAGACACTTTGCCTGCTACCTGTGAAGCGTAGAGCTTGGCCATGGCGGCATCCATGACAAAGTCCTCTCCAGCTTCCTTCTTGCGTGCGGCGTTGTAAACCAGAGCCCGTGCAGCTTGGATCTCAGTCCAGGCTTGGGCGAGTTGATGCTGCATGCCTTGGAACTCACCAATGAGTTGACCGAATTGCTTGCGGTCGTTCCACACATAGCTGAAATCTATTAGCAACCATGTGCACGTTCATTGATTAGTCCACTCACCGAGCTGCATTCTCCCAAGCGCCCAATGCTAGGCCAGTCATTTGGGCAGCGATGCCAATGCGTCCCTCGTTCAAAAGGCCAATAGCATACTTGTAGCCTTCAAACTCCTTGCCGAGAAGATTATCCTTGGGAATCTCAACATCGTCAAAGTTGATGACACAAGTACTGCTGGCCTTGATTCCAAGCTTCTTCTCTTTCTTCGCAATCGAGAAGCCAGGGGTACCCTTCTCGACAATAAAGGCGGTAATACCCTTGTACTTCTTGCTTGGGTCGAGGTTAGCAAAGACGATGAAGAAGTTGGCTTCAACGCTATTTGTTATCCACATCTTGCTTCCACTGATCTTGTATCCGGTATCTGTTCGTGTGGCCTTGGTGGCAAGCGCAAAAGCATCTGATCCTGAAACAGGCTCTGACAAGCAGAAGGACCCAACAGTGTTGGTGGCCAACTTGGGTAGCCACTCCTTCTTGAGTTTCTCTGAACCCCACTTCAAGATTGCAGTGTTCACCAGCGTATTGTGTACATCGCACATAACGCTGACACTGGGGTCCACTCGTGCCAGTTCCTCGATAGCAATGATGGCAGATGTGAAGTTCATACCAGAGCCGCCGTACTCCTCTGGGATTTCAATGCCCATGAGCCCTTGCTCGAATAACTGCTCTACTACTGCAGGATCCATAGCCTCTGCCTCGTCCATCTCTCGAGCCTTGGGTAGGATGACATCGTTGGCGAACTTGGAGACAGAATCACCCATGAGCATCTCAGTCTCGGAAAGGTGGGTGATTGGCGTAGGTGGAACATCAGAGATATCCACTGCTTCACGCCGTGCGGCCGTCTTTGAGAGGCATCGTATTCTATAGCATATTCGTAAGCTTCTCACGATTCTATTTTGGTTCTCAAGTCAAAGCATACTGTGGGGCGGCGCGAACAGTTGGCCGCAAAGTACGTGACGATGCTGTAGCAGTGCGTAGGAGCGGTCTAAGTGATCTTGAGATTGATGACATGTTGGGGACAGGTGTGTGTGGAATCAATGGGTAAGAATATGTGCGTTAAGCGTAAATGCATACAAAAGCTGAGTGTTGCCGCACACATCAAGCCGAGGCAGCATGTCCACAATCGTTAGCCGATCCAAGCCGTCCTACAATTTTCTGGGGTTGTGGAGCGTCGTCACATGCCAATCTCACCAGTTAGCATCCCCGACCAACCAGAGTCGAAACACATGGTCTTCATAGTTAGTACTATTTACTATTAAGATACCCATGACTCGTAGGGCATATCTCTGTTTAATACACGGATTCTTGCTTGGATACCTATTAGCACCATTCAACACGGAACCACAGCGCACCACTTCGTACGAAGGTAGGTAGCCAAAATTCGGTTCACTATTGACCAGTTTATGCAACACACCCACTCATGATACATCCAAAACGATCAAAGAACGCCATCCTAATCCATCCATGACGCAAAGATCTCAGGTCCTAAACACCCTAGTAATAAGCTTTCTTCAATATCTCTCAACTTATCCAGACCAGTTACAGACATATACACCGAGTTTCTGTCCTACAGCACAACCTTCTTTGCATCTCTTGGATGACTTTCGTTTGGACAGTATGGACATTTGAAGCGAGTGGTTTTGGACAGCTTCTCAAGGGATTCCTGTGCAATGACGTGACCACAGGGCATCATCATCGGGGGGTTGGCGTCAGTGGTTTGCTCTTTGGAGACCGGGCAGACAAAGATGGAGTGGAAGTGATATGGTGTTGGCAACGGGATCTCGACCTTGATCAACATTAGCATGTAGTAGATGATCCAGGATTGAGGGGTGTAACTTGCAGGTAATTCATTCTGGGTTGTCCACTCTGTTCGCTTCTCCTTCATGATACTTTGCATTTTAAGGAGATATGGGAGAGCGATTGCGCCCGCGGTGGTAGCGATGAACAACGGTGAGTCGGCGCTGAGGCCCAGCAGTGAGCAGAACTCACGATTGAATGAGTTTGCTACTTCCTCCCATGCCGAAAAGTTGTAAAATATTCTTCGGTAAGGTGAGTCTTGGACATTCTGCCAATATGCTATGGCGCCCATGAGCTCTTGCACCTCGCGTGCGTAGCGTTTTTGGAAAACACCAAATCTTTGTAGTGCATATTGATATGCGCGAAGAGGTCCATCTGGAGAGTCCTGCATGTATTCGTCTTGGCCTTGGCCGACAAACAGACTTACGTACTGTAGCCTGCAGAGCTCGAACTCGAGATTGCTGCCTCTTGCTTCCAAGATGTCGCTCCTTTCTTCGGCCCACTGAATAGCAGGTGCAAGGTTCCTCGCATTGCGCAGCTCGTGCAGTATGTGGTACATTTGTGAGAACTGTTGCTGAAGCTTTTCTGAGCTGAAAGTGCCTTCGGCTAGGTCCTTCTCCCATGAGTTTCGAAGGTATGGATTGGGTGTGTTGAGGGTCGGCTCAGGTTGTGGTGGGTGACGGTGAGCTTCTTCAATGAATGTAGAGGCAACACCAAATTGGCCTTCGCGGAGGAGGTGCATGGCTATAGCGCGATTAATGAGGGAGGGATGCGACGAGAGAGCATCATTCTCGGCGGATGGTAACGGCTTGTCTCTGAATTTCCTGTCCAGTATCTTGCCGTACTTGTTCAGCCCAGCGTATATAGGCCTGAGGTCTTTTTGGGAGGCATCGAGCGTCTTCTTGAAAGGATCCTGAAGTTTGGCGAGGGTCACAGGTGCGGTGTGGGGGTCTGGTCGTGTTGCTCGTTAGCAGACTGGCTTAGGTGGGTAGGTACACATCAAGATTCATACCAGCAGCAATCTTGTCACGTGCCGCAGTGAGCAAGTCAATCGCCTTTTGTACGTCGCCGATGCTCGTTGAGAGGTTTGCGCTGCTTTGGAGAAGCTCCACTTGCTCGCGAAGGTCATCCATGACAGTGCTATCCAGTTCACTATTATGCAAAGAGTGGTAATATAGTTAGAGCTACAGTCATTCAAGTAGTAGAGAAGGACTGTGTTGTATCCAGCAGACTACTCCATTGTAGCCCATGGTTGTAGTGTTGGTAGGAGCTGGTGTTGGTAGGTATTGGTGTTGGTGACGCGGTGGTGGAAGTGGAGTTGGCGTATCGGGGGGTTGCTATCTTAAAGCCGCGGCATGACGCGCTCCTCAACCAGCCCGCAGTGCTCAACTTGCGCACCTACAACAAATGCACATCTGACTCTACACCTACACCACTGCCCCTTCACATGATTGTGATTCTTCTTGATCATGCATAGCTCGCAAAAAAACCCTACATCAGCACCCACCTCCCTACGGTCCACGCTCTGTGAAGCCCAGTGCCAGCAGACTAACTCTCGTCCTGCACTGGCACCATGAGAACTCGAATCAGCTACCATTCACAATTACAACATGGCGACTGCCCTCCCCGTGCATACGCTACGCACGGAGTCGGAGCAGGCGCTCCGCAGACAAATGCCTCCAATCCAGACATCCGAACCCTCCCTGACGCGCTTGAATACAGCTACAGACACGGCATCTATTGAGCCCATGGCCACTTCTCCAGTCTTGCCAGCCGGTCACCAGAGCTTCGTTCTGACCGATACGGTGGCTGCTCGTTACCTAGAAGATGACCCAAAAACAATGGTCCTCGCTCGCCGCCAGAGGGTTGAAGGCTATGAGATATATCTAGTCGAGCAATGGGCCTGTTCGCGGTCGCATCCAACATTTCTCATCACCACCTACACTGGGAACCCTGCCGATACCGTATCAGCATCCGTTATCAGTGTTCCCGCAAACGAGGCTGAATGGTCGCCCCAGATGCGCTTATACTTTCAATCTCTAACCGAATACCATGCACGAAGGAAAAAGTCTCCCTATGGCACACTGATGATCACCAACTTAAGCGATTTTCCCTCCTCGCTGACCGTCATTCCCATTCCTGGTGGGGACATGAAGAAATATCGCGAAATTTTCTTCGTCAATGAGAACCTCAAGAGACTCGGCTGTTCTGGCCGTTTGGGTATCAAACTCGCACCACCAAGCAGTGCCACCGAAGCCAAATTCCACCAGTTGTACCGTACGAGCGAAAAAATACCCTTTAACGCATCTGTAGTTGAGCTCGTTAAATTATGCCAGGTCGCCCTCATGTTGTTCGATAAACTCAAACCTGAATACGCTGATGGCCTATTCTGCGATGTCACTGAGAAAGCCATCAACGACTGGTGGATTGAATTTGGTGCCGAGTACTACACTGTAGAGCCACATGACGGCATTCTTGGTCCTACCACTGTTGCCGCACTATTGGGCATGCTCATGGGTGCACGAAATAGACTAAGTGCATGTAACGCTCCAGTTGCGAAAGATGTCTTTGACATTGAGAGCACAAAGCGGGGTATTGCATACTTCCAAAAGTCTCACCATCTCCAGAGGACTCGACGACTTGACAGGCAAACTTTAGACAAACTGCGAAGATCCACAGCCAAAGCTGCTACCAAGGAAGGCTGGGCTGTTCCTCGAGCTTTCAAGTCTACCGTAGCCGAGCTAGGCGGTAAAGGAGGTGAGATGGTCATGGGCATGGTAGGAGCAGGACAGAAGGACGGCATTGCTGAAGTTGAAACTGTCGATATTGACCAGTTTGTGGAGCTCGTTCGTGGAGAACATGCCAAGTGGCTATGGTACGGTAAACCTCGTAAATCCACAATTGGAGATATGTTCAGCCGATTGCCTGGGGAGGACCGGTCGACATCACCAGATAAACAAGATCCTGGCAAGAAGGCGCCCACAAGAGAATCAACATTAGATCATCATAAACCCCCAAAGCGGGAAACTACTACAGAGAGTTTCAAAAAGACTGAGGTATTTTCATCGGATGGTGGTGAAAGGGAAAAAGACAAGGACCCATTCTCAAGGCGTGCTGCGATCAAGGCGATTCCTGGTAGTGGTTTACGTCATATAAAAGATGCGGTTGGACTTCGGACTCATGCCAGTAAAGTATCAAGGGAAGAGCATGGACGCCATAGTTTGCATCAAAGTCGAAACGATCTTCGGTCGCCACAGTACCCGGATCACGATGGGCATCGTCTTCACCAAACACTAGATGATACGTCCATTACTTCATCGCAGCGTATGCCCCCAGACGGCGAGCCATCGTTTACAAAAGTTTTAACAGAGACTCCACGTGACTCCAGCATCAACCTTACACTTGACAAAGGTTCACAAAGGGGAAGTGGCTCTAATGAGCCATCTTCGTTGAGAATCTCTGTTGCAGGAAGTGATACCTCAACGCAACCACCGGCCGTCGATGACTCAATCACGGGGTCAATTTATCATGGTGTCGAACTCAATGACAGACTTCCAATTGATAAAGCACATGAGATCCCTCCCTTGCTACGTCGCACACTATCGGGTGATCAGCTTGATTTTTATCATTCACCTCGCAATGATGACTGGTGGCCACGTCACCTTTCATTTAGCATTGCAGAAGACAACGTTCTAAGGTGGCGGGATATCATTGTCACGGACATAGATGACGAAGCTGTCGACACATCCGACACAACAACTATGTTGCTGTCCCAAAAGTTTGCCCTTCAGAAACTACGATCAGAACAGCTAAAACGCCTACATCACAGACTAGCACTGCTATCAAACACTGATTCTGCCTGGGCCACGTCACGCCTCACAGATCTGCAGGAACTTGATACAAGGGCTGACGCTGATATCGATACCCTCGATTCGATCTACTACCCACGTCTCGATACATACCATACGCTACGCGAAGACGCACATGCCATTATTACAAATAATCGGTCTCAACTTACTGCGACGCTACGCGAGCTTGGCAACATAGGTGACAAGCTAAACTATGAGATCAACGCGTTGAGGAGCAAGGTTGAGGACGTGGAAGATGCGTTGGGGGAGTTCGAGAGGCAGGTTGACTTTGTAGAAGGTAGGGCTAATGAGTTGGAAAGGGTTTTGGGAATGCATGAGGGGTGGTGGCATTGGGCGCTAAGAATAACGACCGGGGTTGGGAGGGCGCCAGGAGTGGACGCATAGATGTACATAGAAAAATTACAACCATATTATAATATACTCTGGCCTGGAGACCTTATTTATACTCGAAAGGCGATTGATTCAAGACTGTTACCTGGTCCTAGATTTGAGTGGGAATAATAGTAAGCGTTACTATACTATTGAGTACCTTGGAAAAGGTAGGAGGTAAGTTGTATCTACTCATCATAAATACGTACAGTATGCCCTAGGGCGCAAGCTAAGCTACACATCAACACCTACATCTCATCTCATCCAAAACCAAAAAAAAAGGGTATCACAACATCACTCAATACAAATACACTGTTTGGCCAACCCCAGCCCCAACGCCTCCCCATGCATAACCCCATGAACATACGCCTCCCCAATAAGCCTATACCGCCCATTAGTCATCCTCCTCAGCACCAACGGCAACGCTGCCCGATGCAAAATCCACACCTCATCGCCCTTCCGCAACGACCGCGGCCCCGTCCCCATGAACCCCGTGCCCGTCTTAAATACACGCCGCCTCTTACCCCCGCTCTGATCGAGCTCGTGCTGCAGCTGCGCGAGCTCAATCGGCGAGTACGAGCCGTCGAACATACTCTGCACAACGGCTGTGAGGCGCGCAGTATATGCATTAAGGGAGTACGGCGAGCCTTTTGGTTCGAGGGCGAGCAATGTGCGCCATTCGGGGTAGATGCTATCGGAGAGGGGAGTATGGTGTGGTTGGAAAACATCCTTTGCAGACCAGGGGGTAAGGCGGTGGCGAATTTGGAGGTTGAGGATGTATTCGATGAAGAGAGCGCCTACTTTGTCTGGGGCGGGGTATGTATTTGCGTAGATGTTCGTGGTGAGCGTGCGCCAGAGGATTTGGACGCGGGAGAGTTTGTGAGGAGTTGGGATGGGGGCTGGGTAGGGGAGGTTGAGGGATAATGCGATTGATACCATGCTGGCCCATGGGGCGGCGGGGTCGAGGTGTTCGTCGGCAAGGATCGATATTCCGTCTATGTAATCTATTCGGTAACCTTGGACGTTGAGGAGACCTTGGGCCATTCGCGTGTCATTGACATCCCATTTGAGGTAGCCGGCTGCTTTCCAGAGGCCGGGGCCGCGGTAGCGGTAGCGGAGGGGATAAGGTTCGAGAGGGACGCTTAGGTCGGGGACCCATGATGGCATATCTTTGATACGTCGGACTGATGCGTCTTCCACGTGTGACAAGAGCGAGAGGTTCTGGTACGAAGATAGACAGGCCCGTGCTGCCTCTGTGTATACTTCTTGTACACTGAGACTGTAGTCTGGAGTCAGTACGCTTGGGTGCGTACGAAAGGGTGACATTTTCCGGTCTGCAAGGCCCAGGAAAGCATAGACTTTGTCTCGCGGATCAGAAGACTTGGAAAAACGGTGTTTATCGAGCAACATGCGAAGAGAGGGCGGGTGCTTCGCAGTCTCGTTTTTTGGCTCCGCCAATGCAACAAATGCCTCCCGTGTTTCATTGAGATAGAGCGGACTAACACCAACAGATAATTTGGATCGAAGAACACGCTTGTAAATCCCTGGATGGTTTTTCAATGTGTTCACATGCCTTAGCTTTTCGGTATGCAGGTGGTGATACCACTTGGTTGCCTTGATAAAAAAAAGCGTCTTGGAGAGAATTGCCCATGGAAAGATGTGCTTGCCGCAGACGATAACGGGTGATTTCGCATAAGCTATCTCTTGGACGACCTACTCGTGGTGTGTTAGCTTATCCAGTTTGCACTGAAGTCGGCTCAGACATACCCATGCTCTTTTGAACCACGGCCGATTAATCAAAACAATAAAACCAAGCCAATTATAAAAGGACAAATTCGGCCGATGAGTTTGTGGTACTGTCTCATGATCATAGAAGGAAGTGTACGGCACAAGAGGCCAGGTACTCTTGGGAGCCCCAGCGATCGTGCGCATAGTCTTCAAGGCGTCGCTTGTAAATTCATCGTCCTTACCTAACCACACAATCACACCTTCCGCTTTCTTGAACACATCACCCATCCGCTCCACTTGATCGTTTCTCTCGGGAATGTTATTTTGGTCCATGCACAATGCGTCGATCCAATAGTAGCTAGGGGCCTTTGGTATTTGAGACTTGCGATTTGCATCTGCAAGCATATGCAAAGCGTCTCGCAAATTGCTCGTAACCTTCAGCAAGCGCCCATCACAGATAATGTTACATATCTGTGGACCCCCAGACGCTTCCGATCGCGTACCTACTTCATCGTACTTGATCTTAGACACGTTTTCAGAGCCAGAAGCCGTCTTCACATGACTGTCGCCCCATGTATAGCTTAAGGCTTTGAAACTCGGTGCTTCCCGTAACTCAAATGTCTTCAAAGAGCCTCGGATGGTTTTCTGGTCCTGGAATGGCGCAAGCTCAAGTAATCGAACACATGTGGGTGACGGCAAAGGCTCATACTGGTAAGTGCCAAGGAAATAAGGCAGTCGATTGTTTTTCGTATTGCGGACACGGTTGATGATCCTCCGTAGCCTCATTGATACGTGCGCGTTTGGCTTTAACTTTCTTCGACAGCCTTGTGTGGGTTACTGCGCTACATGTTAATAACCAGAATATCTTGAGATTATGGTGTCGTGATAAGGAGGGTGGTCAAAACTAAGTGGGTGCCTAGTTAGATGTCCGTGTCACTGGGTACTGAAGATCTAGCTATATGTAGAAGTACCACATTATTTAATTCGTTATGTGAGTAATTTTCTGTATGGAGAAAATTTGCTTTAGTGATCCCTATTCATATTCTTAACCCTAATTGTACAAAGTTTTAGAACCAAGTATTAACTAATGGGCCAAAGAGATACATACACATGCTACCGTCTGTCGGATTCTGTCTTCGGGGTTTAAGTCATTACAGGGTTTGGTCGGCCCGGACCAGGTGCCTCGATTGGGCCAGTAACCGAAGGCAGAATCTCTAAATCTACAAGGGGTGTGCATGAGCAGATGAGTATATCGGCAAGAATTGACGGCTTTCCATACAAAATTTATCTGTGCACAAAGGCCCACCACTCATCCGCTTGTGCATCCCCCTAGAAATATCTAATAATATCTAAACATTTTTCCTATCTCAGTGATTTTAGGCTCTTTGGACCCTGCATTCCTTCACTCGGCGTGGAAACAAGACCTGGGTTCGCACTTAAATATTTCCTTAGTGCTGACCAAATCTGCCAGATGAGGTCTTTTTGGCCCCAAAGAAGCTCTAGGTACATGTGATACACAAGAGGTAAGGCGACAGCTAAGATATCAGCGCTGCCTGTATACACTAAATCCTCTACAATTATGTTCCTGCATCATCATCCTGGGGCAAGCGAGAATACGAGGATCTTGGAGGCGGAAAGTCCTGCAGAACGACTGTATCAGTTATTGAAATGTCTGATTGTAGAGTAGCATCAAAAGGATTGAAAGTAGTGCTGGCTGCCTTACGTCTACCTGTTAATCCTAAGCTATCTCTTCTGAGTGAGTGGTGCTACTCTGAGTAGAGGAAGCGGAAAAATAATGCAGGTCAGGTTGAATTATCATGACTGCATCCGGCATCTTTTCGGAATCCAATCACCCCGACTACCTTGGTAGCCGGCTACCAATTCACAGAATACCCCGACATCTTCTGAATGGAAACCAAATTTAAGGCTTTTCAATGGACATATCCAATTGATCTCAATCAAACTTGGTCTGAGAGTCTGTTATACGAACTAATGCTAAAGCACAGGCTGATGCGGTACTAAATGTTAACTCCGATACAAGTCCCATGAGTTCGAAAGCGCAGATCACAAAGGGCATAAAATCAGAAAGAAGTTAAGAAAATATTTCGAAGGATCAAATTACATTGTACCCACCATTCTGCAGTTCAGATCCCTGACCGGAGTGAGACGGAGAGACTTGGAAAGACAGCACTGTTAGCTCGTGGGCTGATCAAGCAAGACATCGTTGTATTGGGTTTGATGCGAACTTATTCGACCGACCACCTTGCCTATACTACTCGGTTGAAGGGAATAGATGGGTATATAAAGGCTGCCTTTCCACGATCAATACTTTGCTTCATCACCCAGCTCAACAACACATTCGCACATCTTAGTTACTATTACTCTCAGAGTCTCCACCAAGTTCTCATCATGAAGTTCTCCATCATCTCTGCTGCTGCTTTCATTGCTGCTGTTTCTGCTGCTCCCGCAGAGGTCACTACTCGGGAATTGTCCAATATTGTGGTCCCCGTCGACGTCTTGCCAGTCACTGCTCCTGTTGATAACGACGCCGCACCTTTTACTACACAGGCGCTCAATGAGAAGCGAGGCTTGAAGAGCAAGCGTGCAACGCTCGTTGTTGATGTCTACCTTGGTAAGAAATCAATAGCTGCGGCGTGAAGATGATTCTGACTTCAATACCAGACCTGAACGGATCAGGCAGGCATGAGGGATTGTGGACTGATAGTATGTTCAACACTCCCACCATCTTCTAATAACATCTGCTAACAACCCAATAGCTCAACGATGCTGTATGTCATCTCTCCGCCCTACCTCTTATTCACGATCACACCTCTAATCTTCTAAAGACAACCTTGGAAACGGTTGGCCCGACGAGATCACCTCGCTGAGCGTTCCCAATGGCTTCGGTTGCATCTTCTACCGGTATGTTCTACCTCCATACCGCCTTTTGAAGCAAATCTAACGCTTCCTAGTGACAAAAATTGCAACAACAACGACTACAGTGAGTTTAGTGTATGGTCGCGAATGGATTAATACTAACCACATGATACTAGGACTCACTGTGCCGGGTGGCAACTTCATCGGCGATCTTCGCGTGTACAACTTTGATGACATTATCTCGAGCTACCTCTGCTACCAGTAAATGGAGGTCCCTTCTCGGACAGTATGGGCTCTTGAGAGGTACGCAGGGTTTTTCCACCAATATTTCTGAAAACCTTGTCGTACGAGGGTGTGGTTGATGGTGGGGGTAAGGTTATAAATTGCAGTAGTAATCTAAATGCTATTTGTTGTGCTGAATCTGCTCACGATTTGCGTGAAACTTGTTGATTTATTGATTACATCTGATTAACCCTCTGTAACAAACTGAAGTATCATTGCGACAAAGGGTCTAAAAGCACGCCTGTCGAGAGTTAGCTATTAAACTTTTGTGAAGTAACTATCAAGGAACCTCATTTCTGCCCAGGTGACATATTTTAGTGTGCGGCATTTATGCAAAGGTTACAGGTGACACCTACTGTATCTAGGTAGTCATATTTTCAAATGATCTTTGGGCTTTCCCGGGATTTTGTTGTATCATAAAACTGGCTTCCACATATTTTGAGGACCTATATAGCACCTCGTTCTGGCCGGAATCCGTGTATCGCGTAGGTGGGGCTCTAGGAGAGAGCATTGTGACAGTATCGAGGATATCAAGTTCAGATAGATACTTCTAAGCAACACAAACATGTCACGATCTCTACATACAACAGCTGTTAGGATATAAATTCCCTTATTACCTATCGAGGTAGAGATAGCAACAAGTTAAAGATAGTAACAGATTATTAGCAAGATCATTCGAATGACAGGTTTTCTGAGGAAAACTTTTGGCACAACTAGAATCTTTTCTCCTTTGGTTAATGTTCACGCTAAAAGACTGCACGGAGACTAAGTAGATGTTGTACGATAATAATTGTACTAAGCTATCCTTGCGCCCGTTTCTCTTATATCTAGTATCAAGATATGTAAAATGGGAGGGAAGAATGATTCTAAAAGAAGGAAAGTACGGGGCTACTCCTGCCTATACCACTAATATGGTCTCAGCACGATACAAATACGTTAAGAATCTTGACATGGTAAACAATGTCAATATGTTCATAATACTATAGTACTCCTATCAACTAATCTATTTAGAACTAGGGTTTTGCGTTTTTATGATCAATGTCATTTTCAATTTCGACAGTTTTGATAACGTATTCCACCACTGAGCTTGCCAAACCACTAAGCTTGCCACTTTTTTCCCCACTAAAAAAGGCCATTTCTTGGCATTAATATCTCAATAACTACTAGATAGAATTCTCTAAAAATTTAATATAACATTCCTATACATATAAGTATTATTTTTCTAAAATTTTAGGATCTTAGTACTAATAGTTATAGAGATCTTAATTGTAGACCCCTGTAATTTAGCGTTTCTTTAATAACTATTTTATTATATAAGGTAGAGCCTAGAAATTCTAGAATAGCAGTAGTTATATAATGTTTGGAACCTGGCTATAGTAGGACTCAAACTCGCACACTCTATATAGTTGCCCTAGCAACCCAGGCAACCTACCTGTTTAGGTGACTCAGAACCTAAACAGTGGATGTACGCGCTCGCGATCCGAGCGCTCAACACTATATAGAGCTCTCTCCGCTGTAGATATCTAATCCATGCTTTTCTCTACACGTAACCAACTGCAGTTGTGAAGCTTCACCCATACGCCAAGTCGTATCAACACTGATCAGTGGTTGAAAAACCACAGATTAGCTAGATAGATCTAAGGCACGGCTTTTGATGACTCTCTCCCCTACCAAGGCCCAGAGAATCTGAAGATAGCGCGAAGTACAGCTCGCCCGCCAGGCTCATCCGCCTTTCTGATAGAGCTGAAAGATTCGTATTACAAGCCTCCCCTACCAAGGCCCAGGCAAGTGATCCGTCTGCGTCAACTACGCAATACCTACAGGGACCTACAGCACCTGTACCCATCAACCCACGCGCGACTCGAAAACATGTCGCAATACAAGGAAATCCGGAGCCGCCCATGGTTCAACAGCGTGTACAAGGACCAGTACACTGAGGAGGAATATATCCCTAACGAAAACAACCTCAACGTTGACCACCTGAATACATACACAATCGACTGGATAATGACGATCGAGGAGAATGGAACATTTGACTACTTCCTCCTCATGGACTTCAAGGATTACTTTAACGGCTGGACACAAGAGCTGTTCAGTAGCATTGATCCCAAGATCCGCAAGGCAATCAAAGAGCTGTTCCGCTCACAAGGAATCTATATGGCTACTAACCAGCGCGACGCGACAATCCCAGAGCAACTCGTCAGCCTCTTGGATATGGACGACTGCCCGATCTGGCCACAAAAAGACCTCGCGGTGGCCATGCTGGTGCCTACCTTCAAGTGCCTACAAATGACATCACGGTCAGGCACTCCGTCAGCAACGAGCGCAAGAGGAACGACGCCTCTACCAGCAACCACTCTCCAGCAGTCAGGCACTCGCGCACTCACAGATCTCGCCAAGTTATATAATAACGATATGAAGTTTACCGGGGACCTACACGACGTCCTCAACATCAAACTCAACATCTTCTATGATACCTGCCAGAAGGTTGGCATTACTGAGGACAAATACGACACCGCCTTTGCCACCATGCTGCTAGGCAAAGCGCAGTCCTTCTACTACCAACACCTTGCCCAGAAGAACATGCCGTTCCCTATCATGATTGAGAGGATGAGAGCGTATTTCCACACGCCAGAGAATCACCAACTCTTCCTACATGAGTGGAGAACAACCATGCTCAAAGATATCGTCGCCAGCAACCCAGATAAGACGATGTCGCAGTGTCTGGAGATAGTGATCGAGCAACTACAACGTACCTATCAAGGACTTGTCCAGAACTTCGGCAGCGGCGAGGGCAGCCTCGCTGGCCAACTCATCTCTGCGTGCCAAGGAGTTGAGGCCTGTTCATCTGTCCTGATACGCCCTGCCTCAACGTTTGAGGCAGTCGCCTCTGATCTCCGAAGCGCTGTTGGAATCTGGACAAGATGCCAGCAGAGCCGGCAGTTCAATAATCACAGCCAGTTATCACAGCAGCAAAGCAGTGACGCCTACTACACCGACCGTCGATATAACCGCAGCGACGGACGCCACCCAGAATCTCAAGAAGCACGCAGTAGCGACCGCCGCTCATATGGAGGCAACACTCGCCATCATCGTAGTAGTGGCTACACCAACAACCAACGCACTGGCAATAAGAAGTGCTTTGTTTGCAGCAAACAAGGCTGCTGGTCAACCCGCCACTCATCAGATGAGCGTGCCCAGTCACGACGACGATTCAGAACGTACGCACAAGACCATGACGCTGACGCTGACTACGACGTATTCCTGGCGGGATATGAAGGTATCGATCAAGGCGACGATAGAAGCAGCGATGGAGACGGGAACGACGATCTCCGCGCGTACTACGCAGTCCAAAATGATCAGTTCCTCACGACGACGTGTGGCACTGTCAATGGACAACTCGCTGCTGCTACTCTCAACAACGCGGCTACTGTACACGCCATCACTCGTGCTGACCCATACGATAATGAGACGGCAAAGGAGGAGACCCACATGTTCACGTTCGACTCTCGGTACGGCCAGAATGTATTTCAGGGCATCATGCCGGACACAGGCGCAGCAGGCACATCAACAGCAGGCAGAGAACAGGTAAAGGCTCTGCAGCTCCTTCGAGACGACGTCCACGTCGATATATCCACTGCTGGCCGACACCGAATCAGATTCGGAGATAACCCAGAGTGTATCTCGATCGGCGATATCAAAGTAGACACGCCATTTGGCGTAATCAGCTTCGCCGTCATGCCAACAAATACGCCATTTCTGCTCTGCCTGGCGGACATGGACAGACATGGCGTCTATTTGAACAACGTCGACAACGTCCTCATCCACAAGGACAAGAGATACCCAGTCGTCCGCAAGTGGGGACACCCATGGCTGCTCTTGAACGCCGTCGAGACGGCTATCCACTACATGACAGAGATAGAACTGAAACAACTCCATCGACGATTTGGCCACCCAGCAGCCGATCGATTTCATAAGGTCCTATCACGAGCAGGATACAACGATGTGAGCCAGGACGTGATCAAGAGCATCACCAAGGTCTGCCGCCAGTGCCAGCTCTATAGCAAGGCACCTGGGCGATTCAAATTCACGATACACGACGACGTTGACTTCAATTTCAAGGTAATCGTAGACGTCATGTATATCAACCAGAAGCCAGTGTTACACGCTATCGACGAGGCGACCGCATTTCAAGCTGCTCGCTTCCTGCCAAATATCCAGGCCACTACAACATGGGATACACTGCGATTAATGTGGATCGATATGTACGTTGGCCCGCCAGACGTGATAGCTACCGATGCTGGAAAGAACTTCATCAGTGATGAGTTTGTCAATAGCGCTCAGTCCATGGGTATCGAGGTTACTGAGGTGCCTGTTGAAGCGCACAACTCAGTGGGCAAAGTGGAACGATATCACGCCGTGATACGACGAGCCTTCAAAGTCATATCTGAAGACATCGGACACTCCACGACGCCAGAAAATATACTCCAGATGGCAGTCAAAGCCGTCAACGATACGGCAGGTCCAGATGGATTAGTGCCGACGCTCCTAGTCTTTGGCACGTATCCACGCCTGTCCAAGCACTCGCCACCGTCACCATCTATTACTGCTCGGGCGATAGCCATACGCAAAGCCATGGCAGAGATCCGCAAGCTCAAGGCAGCACGTCAAGTCAATGACGCACTGGCAACACGAAATGGGCCAAACGTTACCGACCTACTACAGCTGCCACTACAGAGCGACGTCAAAGTCTGGCGTGAGAACAAGGGCTGGAGTGGCCCACACAAACTGATTGCCTTTAACAGGGATCACACGGCTGCGATAGTTAGCATCAACAACAGAGACGTCACCTTTCGAGTGACAGTCGTCCGCCCATACCATCGCGATGATGACGATAGCCCAGACGCCCCAGCAGACGACGACGATCACGATGACAGTGATATCCCACACGCTGACGACAGAGGATATACACCCCAGCAAGACGGCGAGCAGCCACGCCGTCGTCGCGGCCGCCCCAAAGGATCCAAGAACAAGCCGAAGGCACTGCCCGCCGTAACAGCAGTCTACCTCGCCCAGCGCGAGCAGGACGACCTTGCCCTTGCTCGACAGCTGCGAGCCGCTGGCAAGATCACCACGTCAGGTGGCCCATTTGAACTGTCTACAAAGGCAGAGATCGACGCGCTGATTGCCCGCGGAGTCTTCCGCTTCGAGATATATCACCCAGAGAAACACGGTGGCGTACGTATCTTCAAGTCACGTATCGTCAACGAGGTAAAAGGCAAGACTACTCAGCCGTATGAGAAGTCACGTCTCGTTGTACAAGGCTACAACGACGCTGGCAAGAAGGTCGTACTCACTCAGAGCCCAACGATACAACGAGCAAGTCAACGAGTAATTATGACGCTGGCGCCCTCTCTGATAGCGCGCGGCATGACGCTCTGGCTACGAGATATCACGCAGGCATATACACAGTCTGATGATCAACTACAACGAACGATCATTGCTGACCTGCCAATACAACTAAAGGACGCCTATCCTGCCGGCACAGTCATGGTAGTCGTCAAACCGCTATACGGCATAGCAGAGGCCGGAGCGTACTGGTGGTCAACCTACTTTAAGCACCATACAGAGAAGCTTGACATGGAGACGTCAACGTACGACCCATGCCTTCTAATCACAAAGGAGACTGCCGCAGGCTTTGGCATCGTCGGCATGCAGACCGACGATACTCTCGGCCTCACTGACAGGCAGTTCGCCACCAAGGAGGACACAGAGCTGAGGTTCAGCGCCAAGGAGAAGCAGGAGCTCATGATAAACGCCCCTATCGTTTTCAACGGCTGCGTCGTTGATCTCGATCAGACAGGGACCATCAATCTACGACAAAAACGCCAGGGCGAGAAGCTCAAGATTGCCCATGATAAGCAGTCCTATATCCAGCAGCGCGCCCGAGGCGCCTACATCGCCACCATATGCCAGCCAGAGGCAAGCTTCGACCTCGCTGCCGCTGCCCAGACAACTGATCCACAAAAAGAAGAGATAGTCAGATTGAATAAGAGGATAAAATGGCAGAAAGATAACGTTAGCCGTGGCCTAACGTACGTACAGCTGGATATGGATAACCTGAAGCTCTTCGCCATGGTTGACGCTTCCTTTGCCAACAACAAGGACATGAGCTCTCAGATGGGCTACGTGATCGTCCTAGGCAATGAGAGTACGATCGACAGCAACAGCTTTCAGCTACGCGGCAATATCGTACACTGGTCGTCAATCAAGTGCAAACGTATCACTCGGAGCGTGCTGGCATCTGAGATATACGCTATGACCCATGGTGTAGATATCGCTATCGCGATAGGCACTACAATCAACAGAATTATGGAGCGTCTAAAGCTTCCCAAAGTTCCCATCGTCGTATGCACTGACTCATTCTCACTGTACGAGTGCCTCGTTAAACTCGGCACTACAAAGGAGAAACGGCTCATGATAGATATTATGGCACTTAGGGAGGCATACGAACGCAGTGAACTAACCGATATCCGATGGATTGATGGGCGAGATAACCCATCAGACTCTATGACTAAAGCTGGCCCAAACACGGCCATGGAGACGCTGATTAACACAAACCAACTCCAGCTCCGCGTACAGGGCTGGGTTCATCGAAACAAGGATATCACTACGTGAGAGAGATGGAAAAGAGAAGATAGTCAGTGTTTGGAACCTGGCTATAGTAGGACTCAAACTCGCACACTCTATATAGTTGCCCTAGCAACCCAGGCAACCTACCTGTTTAGGTGACTCAGAACCTAAACAGTGGATGTACGCGCTCGCGATCCGAGCGCTCAACACTATATAGAGCTCTCTCCGCTGTAGATATCTAATCCATGCTTTTCTCTACACGTAACCAACTGCAGTTGTGAAGCTTCACCCATACGCCAAGTCGTATCAACATATAAGTGCAGCTTTAGACCTAAATTTCTAGAGAATTCTATCTAGTAGTTATTGAGATATTAATGCCAAGAAATGGCCTTTTTTAGTGGGGAAAAAAGTGGCAAGCTCAGTGGTTTGGCAAGCTCAGTGGTGGAATACGTTACTTCTTAGATATAACTCCGTTACTTAATCTTGGACTTTTCTTCTGTGGTATGGGGAAATACCTAATTACGACCCTTCAACTCTATAACGAACCCAGTCAGAATATTTGACTGGGGTAGCCCCAGGTATTCCCGCTTTGGATAAATTGGGGTTATTACGCACATTGGTACTTCCATACCCCCCGCTTCTTATACTCACCATGTCGTTCTTACGCCTTTTTGTGTTATAACGCCATTCCAATATTTAGCATTACATTGACAATCTACGTCATACTATTCTATAGTGGCACAATACTGGCTAGGAAAAGTTACCAAGGAGAGGGATATTGTAGTAAAAATAACGAGGGTAAACCTTAGAAGTATTAGGGTTTCCAAAGCAAATAGCCAATTCCTACACAGATCACTGCTGAGATTCTGTGACTATGCCTGTAATTGAACCTCGAAGAGTCGTTCCGTCTCGCACTACCATCTTTATTCGTCGTAAAACTCATTTAATTATGGGCAGTATGCCTATATCAACAATACTATGGCCTATCTCGACCCATCGAGATCTCGCATAGCACTAGATGAAACTCAAACCATCGCTCTAATTTGGGGTGCTTCTATCCCTATACCTTTACCAGTCTTGATCAGTAGAAATACAGTTATTATCAGGCAACTTTGAGATTTAGATTCGTGGTCCTGATTTATCTGTTCAGTGTCTTGTAGTAGAGTGGTAATTTGTGTCTGCTATCGTGAATAATTTGGCCAGAATGTAGATAGAAGGGTAAGTTCGAAGTCAGCATCTTAAGAACATACCCAGGTACCTATGCAGCAGCGGTATAACCTAAGTACCAACCAAGCGAAAGTCAAGCCAATGCGAGATCATCAACTGAGTTCAGCGTACATATACTGTTCTACACATGATGACCCACGTTGTTTGATCATTGCTACTGTGGTGTAGTAGAGCCCGCACGTGATCGAGGAGAGTTAGGTAAGCTTAAGCTCTGCAGGGGGTTCCGAGAGAGATTAGATGGGCGTGAGACTCCGACACCAATTCGTCAAGTAGCACTCAATTCACTCAATTCTGATCTATTCACCGATTGCGGTTAGCACCTGTTCCATATTCCATGTGCATAATACTATGCCGCACTTCCCTTTTGAATTGTTGGTGTAGTGATGTAGAGCTATGCCCTTGCAGCTAGACTGGCACACTAGGCAAGGTTTTGCTGACCCTCCTGCGATACGACGCTAAATACAGGAGGAACCGTAACACAATTTCCTTAAAAGCACCTACTTAGGTAGGGAACCGGACTAAGTATAATATTTACTCATCATATAAAAACATGATGTTGAACATAGCAATTGACTTGGTAAATGCCTAGAAGGGTTCAAGAACAGCTGACGTGTAAGAGGAAAGGGTGCTGCCTAACTTCAACTATTTTCACTGGCATGAATATATGCGATCAAATCCATGTTAATTTTGCACGCCTGTACATTCACGATGTAATTTGACAACATTTACCATGCAGCCTCATTCACGGGAACAACTAGCCTGCCCCGCATGTGGGCACGTGCTCTTTGACACGTCTAATTTGACCAACTAATGCGACCAACACGAATTAGATCATAGTCGTCATTGCATCTCAGCTCTAGCTTGATGAATATCTATCGCGTGCGCGCCGCCTTGCGACATGCCCTCAGCTAAGACACGTATTTAGCCATTGTGTGATTGACACTCTTTTCTTTGAGGCATGCCAACACATCATGTCCAGACGTCTTGACCCGTGGGACTTTGATAACGTCGCCCCAGACGAGGAGTTGCCCGACTATAGCGCCGACTCAGCACCTGCCTACGACGATGGCTTGTATAATGAGCCGCTCATAATATATCACCTGAAGCAGTATGATAGAAGAATACAGATGTTGATGGCGTACGGGCCTCCCTCAACGTCCCCATCCTACCGAATCACAACGAATGGCTTCCGACTGTTTTCAAAGAAGAAGCCAGAAATGGAGGTACTGTACACATCTCCAGAGATGCGCCAAAGGAATATCGCGGTGCTGGGTTTTGACAACAACGGGGCGCTGCCTTGGTGTCCACGTGCACACTTTGATTACACCGAGCCAGACGGCTCATTAACAACGTATGAGATGGAAGCGAAAAACTTCGCTGACTGGACATTGGTACTGGGCGACAGGCGATATGAATGGGCACTTTCTATACAGCCGTCGTCTCTTGTGCTACGAGAAGGGTGCTCAAGCATGGCGATTGCGCGCTTCACGTATTCGCCACAGGGCACACAAGCGATGCGCGGCGCTGAGGTTGGAGAATTGACGCTTTTCCGTGACGCCTTGACAATGGAGCCGTACGGCAGCGACAAGGTAGTATGCAGCTTTATGGTGGCCATCACGCATATGAAGAAGATGGGGCGGAATTACCATAATCCGGAACAGATGATGAGAATAGGATCCATGAGTCGGGTGCTTATGCCGGCTCATTGAGCGTCCTCCGCGGAGGTTTCAACGATCTGAAACGTGAGCTGGAAGCGTCCTGCAAAGGGTCACACGAGCGATGTACAGTAGTGAATTGTTGGTTGGATCCATAGCGGAAGAGGACGGAGGGTGACTGACACAGAAATGCATGTTTGAAGTCGCAGAAACTCGGGAGAGATGTGAGTGCGATGATTTCATGGGTGGTAGCGGTGGTAGCTACTGTACCCAGGTAGCCGCGGAGCGAGCCGGCTGCTCCAGCGGCGTAGGTGATTAGCAGAGCCGTTGACAGTAGCAGCCGTTGAAGGCCAGGCAGAAGAGATGATAGACAGCAGGCTAGAAGGTAAAAGGGAATTTCCAGCGTAAGGCCAGGGCCTGTCAAAGTTAGGATAGTGGAGGCATAGTATAGAAGATAGTATCATGCGTTCCAATGGATGGGGACAGGTGGGGAAGGACAACAGGTAGGCGGCATCTAAGCGAGAGTCTGGAACCTGACAATGGCATGGAAATCGAAAAGTCTACGGCAACATCTGCCGATCGTCTCATGTGCCTTGAGCTTGGCATTCCTCCGCCATCCCTTTTGTTCGAGTGTCCGGGCCACTTTTGCAGCCCTGGGTGAGGGTCGTGCTGTCAGCTTGTCTTGTCTGGTCTTGGTGCTTTGTCAACAGGGCCTGTCTGAGGGAGGCTGTCTCTGTCTCTGCTGCGAACAAACAAACGACGAGCCTAAGCGTAATTGGCAATTGAGGCTTTCCAACTTTCATGGCGCAAATGCACCAATCGAGTACGTCCGCGCTCCCGTCTTTGCTTTAGCAACCACTCACTCTCACGTTCAGCTTGACCTTCGCCTTGACCTTCGCCTTCACCTTCACCAACGACCCCCTCAAGAGCGTACCAGCTCGTCCTCTCTTTCGTGCTTCCTCCCCCCCCATCCCCTTCCGCGTCGTTTGACACCTTATCTACATGTGGTTAGCACTTGTTATTGTGCACTCACTATAGAGTGAATACCTGTACCAGGATCCAGGCTGTCCTATTCGCCCATCCCGTTTCACCACTCGCTGCCACTGTACGCATACTCTCTCAACACCAACGACAAGGAATGGGCTGCAGACGAAACGTGGCGCGACCCTCCCCGACCACCACCACCTCGAGCCCTATCTCATCTCGCGACACTTCCTCACGAAGCCGTGCTGACTGATCCCGCCGGGTGCCGAGGCTCCGCGCCTTCTACCTTTATCTACCTCATCACGCCCCCCGACACAACCGTTCTGAGATATGGTCAGAATGAGGATACCTATAAGGGAACAGCTAGGCTGTCTAGTACTGCTGGCTTCTACCATAGGCCTGGCAGTCATTGGTATTGCAACATGGGTACACATACCAAGCCTGTAGCTGCAATCGCAGTGCTCGTTGCCATACTGACAGTATCCAGCTCACCAACCACAACTTCGTGCTCAGCATACGGTCCACCCGCCTTACCTTGACAGCCTCACTCAAAGCAGCGCAAATAGCCTCGAACCTTTCGCTCATGCAAATCCTTGTCGTCCAAGCAGCCAACCGTCTCTCCCCCAGACCGCACTTTATTTCTACTACAACGGCAGCCGTCCAGATAACAACTGGCAGCGCACTGCAGAGGACTATGATGCATTTTTTCTGGCGACGCCCAAACCCGGGTAGCCATCCAAGCCCGTATCTACCCAAGGAACTCCTCTCGTAATTCCGTCTTCAATCGCACAGCTGCGGCGGTAACCGATGTGGTGCTTCCCTATTTTACTCCCGATGGACGCAACGCAACACTAGGTGACCCACAGTATGGCTTCATACCAGAACTTTACCCAAAATTTGATGTCGTGACCATCAATCAATCATCCCATGAGTACAAAGCTTCCTTCAATGGGAGGCTCATCGACAACACGAGCTATCTACTTTCTGGACCTTTTCGCGTCCACAACACCCTCAGCCTTGTATCCATCACCTTGCCCATTATCAATAATACTTCTAATATCGAGACTCTCGGCTGGTTGACCGTCGTCCTAGACGCAAACCTTATTAAGAATGTCATCAATCAATTGGAAGGGTTGGATGACAGTGGCCTCACCATGTTGTTCGGGCCCCGCAATACGACCAACAACTTTCCATCTAGCTACCTCTACACCGAACCGAATGTCGAATCCCCAGAAAATGTGGAAGTTCAGTATACGTTTCCTCTAACTCCCAGGAATAATATAAACCGGCATGGACAATACATTGCCGATCGAAATCCACCACCATTTGATTGGACGAAGTATCCCGCGATTCAAAAGGGTTTCACCGAATCTACTGGAAATACCAATAACGCCGGTAGCATGGTTGACACGCGCAATGAGGACGGTGATCGTGTGGCTGTGGGGTATGCTCTTGTCAAAAGTCCCATGGTTACCTGGATGGTTGTAGTAGAGCAATCACGCGACGAAGTCTGGGGGCCTATTTTTCATTTGCGAAAAGTCATCCTTGCTTGTGTTTTTGGCACCTTGGGTGGTATGATGATTCTTACCTTCCCCGTGGCTCATTTCTCTAGTCGGCCCATTCGACGGCTACGAGATGCTACTAGGAGGACTGTTTCCCCACAGAGCTTTGACGACGATAGCTTCAGCTCGCAGCATGATGGCGCGAATGACAATTCGGAAGAGGTACTAGCCCGCAAGGAAGGATTCTTTGGATCAATTATCCACTACCGCAGAAATCAGAAACTCAGCCGCGCAGAGAAGAAAGAGGCCAAGAGGAGAAACCAGTTTCGTATCCCAACCAAGGTCAAGGATCGGAAACATTTCATCCATGATGAGCTCACCGATCTCACAAAGACGTTCAACGAAATGACCGATGAGCTCATGATGCAGTACGAGAAGCTTGAGGAACGAGTGGCTCAAAGAACGGCAGAACTCGAGCACAGTAAAAAGGCTGCCGAAGCGGCCAATGAAAGCAAGACTCTGTTTATTGCCAACATCTCGCACGAGTTGAAAACTCCTTTGAATGGTATATTGGGTATGTGCGCGGTTTGCATGTCAGAAGATGATCCAGTAAAGCTGAGGCGATCACTGGGCATTATATATAAGAGCGGCGATCTACTGCTCAACCTCCTCACCGATTTGTTGACATTTAGGTAAGTCATGCAAGATATAATTTACTGAGCGCTTCGCTGACGCCATGTAGCAAGAATCAAGTTGGACAGCAACTTAGCTTAGACGAGAAGGAATTCCGGTTAAGAGACATCAGTCAGCAGATTTTGGCAATTTTTGAGAAACAAGCAAAAGAAGGTAAATGCAAGCTTGCCGTTAAGTTTGAAGGCACATACGAAAGCAACCTGGACGACAATGGACGACCAAATCAATACGGTGATTTGGGGCCTTTTGGCCTGGGACGACTGAAGGATATGATCTTGTACGGAGATCAACACCGAATTTTACAGGTTGTGATCAATCTGGTTTCAAACAGTCTGAAGTTCACACCGCCAGGTGGTTCTGTCACTCTTACGATACGCTGCGTTGGCGAAGCGCACATGTCAGAAAGCCGGAAAGCCTCTTTGCAATCACGGCAAAGCTCAACACGCAACTCGAAAAGTCGAATCAGGACATCCACCTCTGAAGTAGGATCTGTGTCTGCTGTTCAAAGCAATTATGAAACCGCGAATGTTATCAACGCATCAGAAAAGCAAGGTATACTCGCCCACCTGATGGCACAGGAGCGTGCACCGACACCACCACCAGGCCGATGGTTATCCTTTGAATTTGAAGTAGAGGACACTGGTCCTGGTATTCCAGAGAACATTCATGGAAAGATATTCGAGCCATTTGTCCAGGGCGACTTGGGCCTCAGCAAGAAGTACGGAGGAACTGGCCTTGGATTGAGCATTTGTTCGCAACTCGCAGGCCTCATGAAGGGTACTATTGGATTAAAGAGTGAAGTGGGTCATGGAAGTGTCTTTACCATGTCGATACCGCTGAAACACATTCAAAGTCGGGCTGACAGCACGGCGAGCTCAAGCAATATCAACCTAGAGACAACGAGTCCACGTCAGAGCTTATCCATGGATGAACCTCGAGGTCAAGATGCAATGTCGATGCATTCTGCTACAAGCGGTCCAGGATCTAATGCTGGCCCTGCTGCTGGCCCAGTACCATTTGACGCGGACGCAAAACCTCGTTTGGTTGGTTTAAGTCAGCCGTTCTTTGCCTCGAATACTCCTTTGGAGTCACCCAACTCACAAGCAGCGGCCATGCAGCGAGTCGAGGCGGAAGCTACCAAGCGCGGCGGCAAAGTCAAAGTACTCGTTGCAGAAGATAATAAGACCAACCAGGAGGTCGTTTTACGAATGTTGAAGTTGGAGGATGTGTATGACGTTACTGTCGCTAAGGATGGGCAAGAAGCGCTAGATATGGTTAAAGAAAGCATGGAACGACAGACTCCATACAACCTTATCTTCATGGATGTCCAAATGCCCAACCTTGACGGTCTCCAATCGACACGACTCATCAGACAGTTTGGATTCTCGTCACCTATCGTAGCTCTAACAGCGTATGCTGAGGAGAGCAATGTGAAGGTTAGTAATTCGTCTCATACTAAAGATATCTTTTACTGACAAACACAGGAATGTCTTGACTCAGGCATGGACTTCTTCCTTTCGAAACCCATTCGACGTCCTGCTCTCAAGCACGTATTGAAAACATATTGTCCTACGATCCCTGAAGAAGATGGCGAACTCACAACGCCGCCAATAACAAAACCCTCGAACCCAAAATCTAACGGGAGCACTAAACCATTAAGTAATATAAACACAAGCACTGCGCCATTCGCAGCGCTTACAACTAGCGGCGCGAAGAAGGATTCGCCCGCCACTTCACCACTATCATAATATTTATTTATCCACTCCTTTGGATCAATACCTTGCTCTACGAATGTTGTAATGTAAACACACTCTGAAAAAGACGACACTCTTTTACTCGTCGTTTCTCTCTTTTTCCATTTCCTGTTTAATACTTGTATACAAACGCAAGCATGGCGCGAAGGAGTAAGTGTATTTGTCCATGGCTCTTTAGGGGGCGGGGAAACAAAAAGCACACCTATGGGACATTTGGCGTTTTTTTTTTTTCGGGGGGGGGGGCAAAAGGATTATAAGCCAATGGTTTTTTGGGTACATCTTGTGTATTTCTTAGCGCAAACAAGTTGCTGGTGTTGAACAGCGCTTTTTCTTTTTAGGAGGCTGCGACGGCGCGGTGGAGGAGGATGTGGGATAGTTTAGTTGATGGAAGGGCGGTGTCCATTCTGCGTTGGTGATGAATGGAAAGAGACGCTTTCGACTACTTGGATGAGTCGCCATCACTTTGGTTTTTTGCATGTGCTGTGATGTATCTGATTTATCGGTTTGGCGGAGAGGGCTTTGGTCACTTGAAGTCTTTCGGCTAATGAGGTTTGCCGCATAGTACTTCACATATTGCATGCTAGCGGCTTTGTAGGGCTAGGAGCATCACAATGACGACTAACACGCAAGACAAAGAGTTATTCGAATTAAAATTCTCTGCTGCATTTGCTGAGTAGTTGCATATTCAAAAATAGCTATACTTGCTATGACATAGGTGTACAAGTATAGGTGGAAGGAACTTGCAGATTTCGTATTGAATTATAGAAGTAATATATTTATCACCCACATACAACCCCGACATGTGGGGAGGTGTGGTTATCCACCCCATTTCTCCTAGTCCACAGATACTATTCTTTTATTCATCAGACCGCAACATGGACGGCACTGAATCCTTGCTTTGTCTCAAGAAACGAAGTCGTCTAGCAACAACCTAATCGTCGCCGAATCACCATCAACCACAATGTTCCAAGTCCTCGCCTCCCTCATTCTCTCATTATCCCCCCTCGTCTCCTCCCACGGCGGCGCCCTAAACTACACTGTAGGAGAAACATGGTACCCAGGGTGAACCCCCCCCTCCCCAAACGCACACACACAAAACACTAACACCACGCCCCTTCCGCCCCAGCTACGATCCGGACGGCAACCAAACCACGCAAGAATCCGCCCCATGGATGATCCAACGCTCCTGGACCTCTAACAATCCCATCCTCTCCCCCTCCTCCCCTTACCTCCCCTGCAACACCCCAGGCACCCCCGCCCCTTCCTCCATCCCCATCCCCGCAGGCCAAAACCTCACAGCAGCATACGGGCCCTGGCTCCACACCGTCGGCCCCATGATCCTCTGGCTCTCCCGCTGCCCAGCATCGTGCACAACACACGACGCCGCGTCCGCCCGCTGGTTCAAGATTGCGCAGCGCGGCCTGCTTTCCGGCACGATTGAGACGGGGACGTGGTTCCAGGGCGCGTTCAGCAGGTGGGATGGCGCGCCGAGTTTGTGGACGGAGCGCATTCCTGCAGCGTTGAGGGCAGGCGAGTACCTTGCCAGACACGAGATTGTGAGTCTGCATAGTGCGGGGAAACCGCAGTTTTATGCGGAGTGTGCGCATTTGGAGGTTAGTGGGGAGGGGAAGGGATTTCCGGGGGAGGAGTATATGGTGGGGATTCCGGGGGTGTGGAGTATGGAGCGTGAGTTTCTTTTTTTTTAACCCTTTGGGGAGAGTGTGTGGGTGCTGATGGGTGCGTGTTGCAGAGCCGGAGATCAATATTGATATTTATGCACCGGGGGTTGGGAATAGGACGGTAAGTTTTGTTGGTTGGGGGGTTGTTTGTGGTGTGGATTGGTGTGCTGATGTTTTTATAGGAGTATGTTATTCCTGGTCCGCCGGTTTGGACTGGGGAGTGAATTGGGATGTTTCTTTCGGGTTGAGATATGGGGTGTTGAGTGCCATCGGATGAGTACTTTGGTGTGGACACTCTCAAGATGTTGTACATGGGCATGTGATCGGAGTGTTACGTTGATAGTGTCAGATGGCAGCATACAACTTACATCGAATAGCAGCAACGTTTAACGTATGGGGAAGATGTAGTAGGTGCGTCATTGGTTGTATCATTGTTTTCTCCCTCGGAAGGCTAAAACTGGGTATTCGTTGGTTCCTCACCATAACCTAGTACGATCTGCGATTCTGTTTCACAAATGGTGTTTTCAGCCTGCACGCCGCCTCTTGGTGCCGTTTGAAGTCGGAGTTCCATTAGCTCTTCGTGCCTCATCACCGCTAAATGCAATCTCGTCATCGTTTTGTAGCTCGTACTTCCGCCTGAACTGCCCTGCACCAACTGCGACTACTTCATCTTCACTATCACTAGCTTCAATGTCTAGCAAAACTGGCATTCGGAACTCAGGCTCCCCAGCAGGCCCAAACTCTAGTGTCGAGGTTTTGGTCGGGTCAATGGTAAGGACATCAACCTCTTCGTCTTCTTGGTCGAGACGTCGCTTGTGTAGTTCCTCAAGAGGCTGGATGTCGAATTCGTCTTCGCGCTCAATATATTCAACATTTTCTTCGACCTCAACAAAGTCAGGCGCTAGAGCCGACCAGCGTTGGGGCTGAAGGATTGACCAGAGCCAGACGCGACCAGAGTCGACACCGACTGCTGCAACAAAGGGTCGGAAAGGGTGCCACTCTACGACAGAAAGCTCCTCCTTGGTGCCTTCGAGAATCTTGACTAAACTGCCTTGGCCGCGCTCCCAGACGTAAATATGATGATTCATCCAGGTTGATGCTGTCACATATTCACCAGTTGGGCTGAATGAGACATGGTTCCATGAAAGCCTTTGAACTAGATCTTGAAATTTGTGCTCAACTTCAAGCTGCAAGGTGTCGAAATCGAATTTGGGATCACTGAGATTTGGCAGATGCAGGGTCCGGACTATTCTGTCGCTGGAGTTGATGACGACGTCTCTCCCCGATGGAGTCAGTCTGATGTAGACGATGATGTTGTTGGTGACCCTAAAGGAGTATCGCACCTCCTTCGTTTCCCTTTCAATAATATTTAGCCATCCCTTGTTTGTCCCTGCTATAATGTGCTCGCCAGAGGGTGTGAAGAGGGTCATGGTGGTGGTTTGCTTTGCATCTTGGGCAGTCTGTTTTTCTGTAGCATTGTCGCGTTCGAGCTGGGATCTGCGAGGTGCTGAAGATAGGGAGTGCTTTACGGGCACGTCCCCAGATATATCAACCATGACGGGTTGGTCTTCGAAAAGGGAAGCGACGAAGAGCATACTAGACAGGTCAGAAAAGAAAGGTGATTCAGGGTTTAGTGCACTAACTGGTTCTTCGGGTGTAGTTCCGCAATGAAGATGGCCGACTCGAAGCGGATAGTACGGATTCGTGAGCCATCGTTGAGATCCCATAGCACAACTTTCCAGTCCTGGCCAGCGCTGAGGAGGTAGCGGTCGTTCGTAGACCAGCTTAGCGACTGAACCTGGCGTGTGTGACCACGAAGTTTGCGAGCAACACCATTTGTCTCAATGTCGAAGATGACGACAATACCATCATGCTGTAGTACAGGTGGTTAGTCGCGGCGCACAGACAAAGAGAGCCATATAATGATAATGGGAAGGGTGCTTACACGGCCAGAGGCAAGCAGGTCACCGCGGTGGCTGAAGCGAATCGAGGTGGAATGGCCGCTGCCTGCTTAGTGTGAGTCACATGAAAATGCTTGTGTCAAAGAAAGGGCGCTGGAAGCAAAGCTATGCATTCACTCAAGGCAGTACTGCTACTCACGTAGGCGGCCAGTGATGACTTCAGGGCAATCCTGCGCAAGGACGAAGGGATCCACGAGCGACAAATTCATATTGATGTGCCGTAGACTGCGTAGGGGGAAGATAATCACACTCAGTTAGTAGTAGTAGGAGCAGCATCTTCTTCGCACACGCGACGGCCGTCCATGGGCGCAGAGACAAAGTAAAGATGGGCAGCCGTTGGTCGGTGATAGGTGAGTGAGTGAGGCTGCGCCTTTGCTGTTTTAGGACTAGCGTTAACCCTTCTTATGCCAAGACGACCGCCTTCCTTTGTCGCCATTGTTCTCCATAGAAACTGTCTCTCGACACGACCACCACCTCCCTCCACCATCACCACCACCCATCTCTCCCGACCGCCCTGCTATCGGCGAGCGCGTCTTCCACCTCTACGGTCCCGTTTGCGCTCCCCCGACCACCTTAATATCGCGCGCCAGCCTCCCGCTGCCAGGCGCGACTACACCGCGAGGCCCCATACAGCCAAGCCCTTTTCCTGCGGGTCCATTCTTCAACAGCACTCACCTGCCTATATACCTATCACGGCAGACTTACATACGGTTTGTTACGCGGACGAGGTCCGCGAGGGCTTATCGCCTGAACTCGTCTCTCGTGACTTTTTCAACTTTTGCAACCACAACCCTTGACCGCCACCATGCCGCCAGGCGCGCCAGCGCAGTCGAAATGTCCGCTCCGGACCATCAAGGAGATCCAGTTTGGTCTGCTCTCTCCCGAGGAGATCAAGGCTATGAGTGTAGTCCACATCATTTACCCAGAGACCATGGACGAGCAGCACCAGAAGCCGCGCGAGCAAGGTCTTAACGACCCCAAGCTCGGTACCATTGACCGCATGTACCAGTGCGCGACGTGCAAAGAAGATATTGCTGTCTGCCCCGGTCACTTTGGCCACATCGAACTTGCTACGCCTGTCTTCCATGTCGGTGAGTGTTTTGTGTGTACGAAAACGCGAAACCGCAATACTGATAGGGTTAGGTTTTGTCGTCAAGATCAAGAAGCTCCTTGAGACGGTGTGCCACAACTGCGGACTGATCCTGGCTGACTACGTAAGTCTTCCTTGTGAAGACAAGTGCTCAGATGTTGGAACCACCTATACTGACTGCAACATCTAGAACCATCCAGATTGGGCAAGTGCGATCAGGACAAAAGATTCGAAGAAACGTTTTGACAAGATCTGGCGCATGTCGAGAACGCGCAATGTCTGTGAGCAGGATGTGGGCGAAGAAGATCCCAAAAAGCAACCCAAGATCGCCCACGGTGGTTGCGGCAACAATCAGCCTGACACAATCCGCAAGGAAGGTCTCAAACTGACCGCAACGTACAAGCCCAAGAAGAAGGAAGACGACGATGGCCAAGGCGAGCGCAAAGAGGTCCTCACCCCACAAAACGCGCTCAACATCTTCAAACTTCTCTCAGACAACACTCTGTTGGTGCTCGGCCTCAATGCTGATTACGCCCGTCCAGAGTGGATGATCATGACTGTTCTTCCCGTTCCTCCACCTCCAGTGCGGCCTAGTATCTCCGTCGACGGTACAGGTCAGGGCATGCGTGGAGAAGACGATTTGACTTACAAGCTTGGTGATATCATTCGCGCCAACGGCCGTGTGCAGGAGTGCATCCAGGATGGCTCGCCCCAGCATGTTCTCAACGAGTTCGAGGCTTTAGTTCAATACCATGTTGCCACTTATATGGACAACGACGCCAACGGTGTTCCCCAGGCCATGCAGAAGTCTGGTCGCCCTCTCAAGACCATCCGAGGCCGATTAAAGGGCAAGGAGGGTCGACTACGAGGTAACTTGATGGGCAAGCGTGTCGACTTTTCAGCACGTACTGTCATTACTGGCGACCCCAACTTGTCTCTTGACCAAGTCGGTGTTCCTCGCTCCATCGCGCGTACTCTCACCTATCCGGAAGTTGTGACCAAATTCAATATCAGCAAACTCACAGCGCTTGTCCGCAACGGTCCCAATCAGCACCCTGGTGCTAACTATGTCATCAAGTCTGACGGCGTTCGTCTTGATCTCAAACACAACAAGAACCTCGACGATCTGAGATTACAATACGGGTGGAAAGTCGAGCGACATATTGACGATGACGATGTTATCATCTTCAATCGTCAGCCTTCATTGCATAAAGAGTCTATGATGGGTCATCGCGTCAAAGTCATGCCTTACTCAACCTTCCGCATGAATTTGTCTGTCACATCCCCATACAACGCCGATTTCGACGGTGACGAGATGAATCTTCACGTACCTCAGAGCGATGAGACACGCGCTGAGATCCAGAATCTGTGCATGGTTCCTAAACAGATTGTATCTCCACAGAAGAATCAGCCTTTGATGGGTATTGTGCAGGATACGCTTCTTGGTATCTACAAAATGAGTCGTCGTGACAACTTTTTGCCAATCGAACAGGTCATGAATATCATGATGTGGGTGCCAGATTGGGATGGTATCGTTCCCGAACCTGCCATTATCAAGCCTCGCCCGCTCTGGACCGGCAAGCAGATCATTAGTATGGCTATCGCAAAAGAAGTCAACATCTTTCGTGGTGATGACGACGCAAAGCCGTCTCCTCATAATGATATACAGGACAAGAGTTTGATGATCATGGGTGGCGAGCTTGTTTTCGGATCCGTCACCAAGAAGATTGTCGGTGCCACGGCTGGTGGTGTCATTCACATCATTTTCAACGAGCTGAGCTCCATGGATGCGGTTAAGTTCTTCAACGCCTGTCAGCGCATCGTCAATTGGTGGCTGTTACATCACGGCTTTAGCTTAGGTATTGGTGATACCGTTCCAGATCCGGCGACTGCAGACTTGATTGCCTCGGAAGTAGCCAAAGCGAAGGCCAAGGTCGAAGAAATCGTTGAGCAGGCCACCAAAGATGAGCTTGAACCTCTGCCCGGTATGACAATTCGCGGCACCTTCGAATCCAAGGCTCAGAAGTTTCTCAACGAAGGTCGTGAAGGTGGTGGTACTGCGGCCCAAAACAGTCTGCGAGATTTCAACAACGTTGTCCAGACAGTCATCTCCGGTTCCAAAGGTTCCACGGTCAATATCTCCCAAATGGTGTCCCTCGTCGGACAACAAGCTGTGGAAGGCCAACGTATTCCCTTCGGATTCAAATATCGGACACTACCACATTTCACCAAGGACGACTATTCTCCAGAGGCGCGAGGCTTCGTGGAAAATTCTTACTTGCGTGGTCTAACACCAGCAGAATTCTTCTTTCACGCAATGGCTGGTCGTGAAGGTCTGATTGATACTGCAGTCAAGACTGCCGAGACTGGTTACATTCAACGTCGTTTGGTCAAGGCCCTTGAAGATGTCATGGTGAAGTACGATGGTACCGTCCGAAACTCTCTAGGTGATATTATTGAGTTCATCTATGGTGAAGACGGTCTAGACGGTGGTCATATCGAGAACCAAAAGATTGATCTGATTACTATATCGGATGCCAAGTTTGAGTCAACCTACAAGGTTGATTTCATGACTGATAACAAGTTTCCTATTCCCACAAGTAAGCTGGCAGGCGCCTCTGAGTTTCAGGGTGACCTTGAGGTACAATTCAATCTTGATGCGGAGTTTGAACAGATCAGAAAGGACCGAGAGTGGCTGCGAACGATCATTGGCCAGGACGACAGCCAACAATTTCAGTTGCCGCTAAACATTGTGCGTATGATCGAATCCGCGCAAGCAAGGTTCAACATCAAGCCAAGTTCAGTGAGCAACCTACACCCCAGCGAAGTTGTCACCCAAGTACGGGATCTACTAGATCGATTGGTCGTCATCCGTGGAGAAGACCAGTTATCTCAAGAGGCGCAAGAGAGTGCCACCTACCTTTTCAAATGTCACTTGCGCTCCCGCCTCGCTTTCAAGCGCCTTGTTATGCAGAACCATCTGTCAAAGAAGGCGCTTGATTATATCCTAGGAGAGCTGCAAGACCGCTTCCTCAAGGCTGCCGTCGCTCCTGGTGAAATGGTTGGTGTTCTTGCTGCTCAGTCTATTGGTGAGCCTGCCACGCAAATGACCTTGAACACCTTCCATTTCGCTGGTGTCTCATCCAAGAATGTCACCCTCGGTGTTCCTCGTCTCAAAGAAATTCTCAACATTGCGGCCAATATTAAAACCCCATCTATGCTTGTTCGTCAATCAAAGCAAGGTAGTGGGCAGCAGGAGGCGAAGGTTCTTCGAAGTCGCATCGAACTGACGACTCTACGGTCCTTGACTCAATCTGTTGAACTCTACTATGATCCAGACATCCAGTCTACTCTTGTGGAAGCTGATCAAGACATGGTTGAGTCCTACTTCATTCTACCAGAGGAGGATGAGGTCATCGAATCACAATCCAAGTGGCTTCTTCGTGTGATACTTGATCGCAAGAAATTGTTGGACAAGAATATCAGCATTAGCGAGGTCGCTGGCAGGATCAAAGATGAGTTCAAACCTAATCTGGCTGTCATCTTCAGTGACGAGAACGCGGACGAGCAAATCATGCGCGTTCGCTTCATCTGGGACGGAAACCTCAAACAGGACGACGAGGACGAGGACGAACGTGACGAGAAATGGATGCGTAAACTTGAGAAGCATCTTCTGGACGATGTAATTCTTCGAGGTGTTCGAGGCGTAGAACGTGCCTTCATTCGAGAAGACAACATTGTCGTTGAGAATCCAGACAGGTCCCTCATCCTATCCAAGAGTGATCCTCGTTGCAAGGAGTGGGTTCTTGATACCACAGGTACAGCGTTGGCTGATGTGCTCGCTATCGATGGCGTAGATTCGTATAAGACATACTCAAACTCCTTCATCGAAATTCTCGGTGTATTAGGTATTGAGGCCGCTCGGGCCGGTCTTCTCCACGAGCTAGGCATGGTTTTGTCATTCGATGGTTCTTATGTCAACCACAGACATATGGCATTACTTGTTGATATCATGACGCAAAGGGGAATGCTCATGGCTATCACTCGTCACGGTATCAACCGAAACGATACAGGTGCGCTGATGCGTTGTTCTTTCGAGGAGACGGTTGAGATTCTGCTCGAAGCCGCTGGATTTGGTGAGCTTGATGACTGCCGTGGTGTGTCAGAGAACATCATGCTTGGCCAGCTCGCGCCTATGGGCACTGGAGAGTTTGATGTTGTCATGGACAACTCTATGCTCCTCACCATGGTTGAGGATAACTCGAAGGGCATGGGCGCGGCTGCTACTGGAAGCTACATGATGAACCAAGGCGCAGAGACTCCCTATGACCTAGGCTCACCCACCTACGAAGGAGGGCTGAATATGGGTGGATACGAGGCTGCCTCTTTCTCTCCTCTTGCTGCCGCAGGTGTGGGTGACGAAGGTGGTTTCACCCAGTATGGAGGGGGTAGCTATGGTGATGGAAGCTTCAGCCCGTATACCGGAGGGAGAAGTCCCGGCATGGCTGGAGCAATGTCTCCCGGCTTCTTGGGCCAAAGCCCAGTGTCGCCTAGCTTCTCGCCAACATCACCAGCGTACTCACCAACTTCTCCAGGAATCAGCAGCCCACGTTTTGGTGTGACTTCTCCGTCATTTGGCGCGACCAGTCCGCAATACTCGCCAACGTCACCTGGTCTGTCTCCCACATCACCCAGTTACAACTCTCCCACATCCCCAAGCTACTCTCCAACCTCGCCCCGCTACTCACCAACTTCTCCATCGTTCTCACCCACCTCGCCAACCTACAGTCCGACTTCGCCCGCACACCTTGGAGCTACATCGCCCTACTATAGTCCAACCTCGCCGCGTTTCAGCCCCACGTCTCCACAATACAGTCCAACGAGCCCTCAATTCAACCCAAGTAGTGAAAGGCGCTCTCCAGCATCACCAACGTCACCAACCTTTAGCCCTACCAGCCCGACCTACTCTCCCACGAGCCCAGCTGGCAATCCACAATACTCACCAACGTCGCCGCGGTACTCCCCTACCTCACCGGGCTCAGCGCCATACTCTGCGGATCAGAGATGGTCGCCAACCAGCCCAACATACTCACCAACGTAAGTCCCACTGGTCATAGTTGTGCAATCCTGTTCTCTCAACATTATAACTAACATTTACAAAGGTCCCCCAAACAGAACTAGAGTATCAATAATCGTTCCACGAATATACATTCGGAATTTGATTTGTAAGCAAAGGTTCTTGCCTTGCTTTGTACAAAAGTTATATTCGCATTGCGGATGGCTGACTTTTGGTGACTTCAGCAGCTGCCTATCGTAGCTCGACACCAAAAGCTGCTCCACCCCTCACGACCAGTGTCTTCAAGTAGTCCGATCAACACGGCGTTCCTTTGACTAGGCCCACGTACTGTTCTCTGGCCTCTGCTCCAACGATCAACGGCCGACTTTTCGTCCCTTCTAATATCTTGCCCTGCTCCCAGCCCATCTTCTTCCAAAAACGAAACTGTACAACATAAGAGCTGTGTTCGACACACATGCAACCAAAAATCGTCGCTTCCGTGCGCTCAAGACTGATCGATATCTTGCATTATATAATTTCCACGACATGCGTGGAATGTTTCTGGCGTTTTTCCATTTTCTTTCTTGTTTTCCTTTTTTTCTCGTTTTCAACGATAAGGCAAACACATCAAGCACAAGCTGGTGAATATATTTTTCCTCGACAGAATGAGCGGCGTTTTCTAGGTGGATGGTGATTGATGGATTTGCAGGGAGAGAGGTCGATGGATTCGTGATGTGTGTGCGTTTCTACTTGCGTGCGCTTTAGATTATTGTCAGCCCGCCAAATTGCGCCTGGGGCATTTTTTTGCATTTTAGCTCGGACTTTGCGTCGGGGTTTTGCTGGAGAGTGAGCGGAGGGTAGGCCACGTTCGGAGTGCCTTGAGTTGTGAGTATGAGATGAAATAATAAGAAATTGACAGATTTGATTGTCATCATGTGGTTCTATGTATCCTTGATTCCTGTGCTTTGGTTCGACAACATACTACTGGTCAAAAGGCCTTGTATCGTGACGTGAGAGTGAGCTCTTGCAGTACATCCATGTTGGCTGCTGACTGACTCTCCCTTAGCTTCGCCATCCTGTGGTAGTCCTCAAAACATTTGCCAACTAAGTTAGAGACGGCATTTTGGCTGCTCGATCCATACTCACCTCTATTCTAACGATTTCCTTCAACTTGGCCTCGCTGATAGCGCTCTCTTTGTGCTTCTTTTGCGGCTGAATGATGACAGCGATATGACGGCGATTTCAGTCCAGTTGGACATTTTGGCAACAACATCCCGCAGTATGCGATCCTTTCGCACACATGGGGGTTGAGGACGAAGACGTTGCTTTTAAAAACCTAGTCCAGCGTACAGGCAGGAGCAATGCTAGTCTAGAGTTCATCTAGGCGGAGACCTGATGTATCAGGAGCGTCGCCTGGCCCAACGTACTCTTCAAAACTGGTGGCGGTTAGCCCTAGAAACAGCATGCTTTTGAACACCAACGAAAAAGATTAAACACATGTCAATGCTACTTATGCGGCCACCTATGTTTGTACTTGAATTTTTCAATAAACAGGCCAAGATATTGAATTTTGGTTTCACCTTTGCCTGGGTAGAATCATGCATAGATGAAGGAATAAGTGACACCATTTTCACTCACTTGTACCTTTAGGAATCTAGCATTCCCAAGTCAATTTCATTGAAAATTTACATCCGTTATGGCTTGATAATGCCTTTGCCATCATCGAATACTCAAAGTAGTGGTTTTCTATCACCTAGAATTTTACATCCACCAACCAGCAAAATTCTCCTTGCTAGGTCACCGTACCTGGTCTTAATGGCGTATAAACTTAGTATAATGACTATAATCTATTGGTAGCCGGCATATAAATCGTAGAAATTATTTGTAAAGGTGGAATGGCGTAGTACCTAGTATAACATGTTCCTAGATATCATCCCTGTTGGATATGATAACTGATGTGTAAAGCAACATCGAACTTGCTATTCTAGGCGACGCTTTGATACTATCACTGCGTATATTATGTGCTTACTAGAGGAGTATCTAGAACAGTATTTCTAATCCCAAAGAGTGCTTTCAAACTCAAGGAGTATGTTCAATTGTGGGGAAAACAGGCTGCATAAACCAATTCCACGCACGATATACGCAGTGGAACACTACATCTATCTAGTTTTATAACTACACGCCAAATAATTTCGACCAGGGTTTTTTATTAGACGTAGTACTTGAGGGGAAAGCTGTCGCAATAATTGAGGAGTAAATTGATCAGTTCTATTGACTATTGAAAACTCTACTCGAGCTAGCTTATATATTGGAGCGATCAGGTGATCGCACTAGTGCTTGAGAGCTGAGAGCGGTGTACTCGTGCCGAGATGAGCTCGTGCGCTCGCACTGAGGAAAGCTCGGGCGCTCTCGTAGAGGCCTTTTCGCAACAAAAGCCGATTACGAGTCAACATAACAAGTATGACGATATGTTGATAGCAATTAATCTAGCCTTAAACTCACCTAAATCTCACATCTTTATGTTCTAATGTAGTAATAGCACTTATGTACTGGCCTCTAAAGCTATGAAATAAGGCTCTTTCATCTTATATTCTAGTGTAGCCGAATGGAGTCGTAAGTGATAAGAAGTTAAAGCGGGTAGTTTTGGAAGGGCTGAGGTACCAAGCGAGATGGACTCAGGAGAAAACACTACATCTCAACTATATAGGAGGACCACCGGTACAATGCAATCCTTCCATCCCACTCCCCCAATCGCGGGTCGATACCTGAGCCTCCTGCCGATGTGCACTCTATAGTTCCACACTATAAGGATGTCGAAGATCTCTAGATTAACTGTATTTAGTAATGCTTGAGATATCGTCGCTTCGAATCATATAATCTAAACTCAAAGGCTGATATCCATCTTGGACTTGGATATCGCGGGAAAGTTCAAGTTTGAGTCGCTCAGCCTTCCCCAAGCAGGCCGGTCCTAAAGCAAACTTTAAGAAGACTCAGCTTGTCGCTGCAAGGCTTAATTTGTTACGTGGGCAAGTTTTGCTCTACTGCTAAATATATGAACCTTATATTTTCCTTTCATTTCCTCTCGTCTTTTTTCACTTGCTATATTTTTAAAATCTAATGTAAAGCCTACCCTGTATACATAAAAACTCCACAAAGAAACTTCCAAATATCAACAATTGTATGAATTAAGCTTTGAACCCACCCCTTATAATAGCCACTGTCTCATTCTTTGGAACAAGTAAAGTACGATGCGCATTGGTACACATCATCGTCAAAGATGTTGGACTAATCCAATCCTGGGGCAGAAAGAAGTGTCTCTTATGATTTGTATACACGGCCTCCACATCCCATGTACACAACCAAAATTGGTGATCAAGGAAAACGATTTGGTCATGAATACTTCCAATGAGACACCGCACATGGTTGGACAAATTGCTTATATTATACTGTTTACAAGTGCTTTGTGCAGTTTGTATTTTTCGAAGATCGAGCAAAGCATATCCTCGCGTTGGCTTGTCGAAAACGTTGGACCGACTCTGCGTTGTGGTTTCGAGGAGGACATAATCGCGGGCTTGGATTGCTCTGGCGATCCTTGTGCTAGATCCAAAAAAAGGATTGAGAGTATTGGATACCTCAGGTTGTAATATAACCTCGGAAGCAGGTTGCAAGGTCTTCCAGAAACAAGGAAACTGCTTGTCGCTCTCTATCCTGAGAACGAGAGCGGGATCTGTGGGATGGTTCAACCATACCGCCCCTTTGGGATATGTAGTCCGGCAAACATGTTTTTCCTTTTTCTTCTGGTTTAGAGTCATAACATATGCTGTCGTGATAGTTACAATCAAAAGATACTGTTCCTTTGGATGAAAGATGAAATCTTGTACGGTCTCTGAGTTGTCGATTCGGATGTCGAAGGATGGGAACACGGCCCATCGATTACCCTCCTTTGTCGAAGGTTCTAGACGTTTCGCAATTATGCGACCGGAATCATCTACAGAGACGAGAAAATTGGAAGAAGGTGACCACCCAATTTTGGTTATGGAGGTTGAAGGTGAATGACTCGTCACTTTTCTCGACCTTTCCCCACCCGGTATGGTATGAATGGTTACCGTGCCATCTTCTTTTCCACAGCAGTAAAATTGGTCGAGGCTATCGAATGCTATGGCAGTTATGGGAACCCGACCCACTTCATCATTAGAAAATACTGGATCTGACACGATCGAATCATAGTTACTGGACTCGTAGCTAGACACATCATCCCGGTCCATCTCAGTTGGGCGAACAAGTGCCTCAGGCTCCCATACATTGCAAAACGTTCCACGTATATCATAGAAACGTGTGGAGTCTGGGGCAAACGCTAGGTCTGTGATAAGCTCGTCGAATTTGAGTTGATAGGAGAGTCGATATCCTGGCACGGTCCATATGCTCAAGGTACCGTGAACATCGCTGGTGAGAAGCAATGTTCCATCCGAGTTCAGTACCATAGCACGTGCAGCTGTGTGACTGTACTTGGTATGCTCGTCATCGGCAATATTCCAGTCGACTAGTCTTGTGTCCTCATAGAGTATAAGAAGATGACCAGTTCCCGGATGCCAAATTGCAATTTCGGGAGGATCCCAAGCGTCGCCTTCAGCTACCGTGCGTAGCCTATCTTCAGCGAGAACGCATCTCTTTGGTGGAATGAAACTGAGGCTTGAGGGATCCACATCCGGCTGAATCGTCCAGACCACAACTGGGCGACCTCGGAACACCAGAGCAATTTGGGAGAGATCTGGGCTGAAAGACATATAGCGCGGACAGTTGTGATCAGCTGCTAGCGTACTTTTACAAAGAAAACGCCACGTTTTGCTCTTCGTCTGCAGGTTGACACATTGAACTTCGCAATCATCGTACGCGATAAGTATCTCTTCGTCTTTCGCCCCGAACGCAATGCTTTTAGTAGTATGGTGCTGATCCTTAGGCAAGCAATATAATTGCTCTCCAGTGCTGATATCCCATACTTTCGTGGTCTCGAATCCTGCTGTTGCAACTAGGTTTGACGTCCGACTGCTGGTGAGTTCTGTCACATATTCGCCATGAACGAATCTTCTTGCCTCCTGGCATGTATCTGCATCCCACACAATAATAGTGCCATCAACCCCAACCAGTGTTAGGATAAAGTTGTCCTTGCAACGTATTTTTAAGGCTGTTTGATATTCCCCCATTGTTAACTTGGCAACGCAGTCACTCCAAGTGTTGTGGGAAAGCCCACTCACTTGGAGACTACTTTGATTTTCATGCAGGAAGGTTCTGCTAACAATTGAGTCCTTTGGACAAAAGGGAACCATATGTCGGTAGACTGAAGAAGGGTTCCCAGCAAGGTTGCTCCCAAAGCGGCTGACAATGCGAATAATATCGTCTGCCCATTGTCTCAGCTCCCCATCACGATTTAGGGACAAATGCTGCAATCTCCTTTGCGCATAGGCAGTTTTTCGCTTCACGTAGGCCTTGAGAAATTGCGCCACTCGAGCCATGATTCGGAAGTCTTTCGAGAGGGCAATACCGTGGACCCAAGTCAAGAAATTTTCCTCGAGAAAGGTGAGAACCCTGGATGTGGTGTCATCTGAATTGACCAAAGAATGTCCAACATGATACGCCCAAAAGGATAATGCGTAGAATAAAAAAGGGGACTCGCTAAAAACTGCAGCACCAGAAAGTGATCTGTTTACCTGTTGCGCATTTTGAAGGGCAGAGAAGGTCCGGCGCCATCTTGTCGCATCGGATAGATAGTCAATGCAAATAGAAGATAGATGCTCGTGAGTTTCGTGTTCTTCAATGCTGATAGCGAGACCCTTCGTTCTCGTCAAAAGGAATTGACGCGCAGTGTGGTGAATAAGGATGACTTTGCCGTTATTGACCACTACAAATAACCCACAAATCTCTTCGACTGTGAGTTCAAGATTCACAAATCCCGCAAATTCTGATCTCAACGCTTCTTCTAGTTCAGCGACATCGAGGGGTCTGAACGAACAAGCCACCCAGCATAGCACGCGTGAAGCTATTCTGCAAGATTTTTCAGGCTGTTTAGCAATATTTTCGATCATGCCGACATACAAAGGCTCCATACCCTCCGGTATCTCATCTATCGCCGCTTTGATGTCTTCTTTGAGGTACCAGTTTTGCATAATCCGGCTCAGTGCCAGCTTCACCCATAGGAACGAACCTGCGGACTTTGAGAGGATATCTCGTAAAATTTCTGATTGAGCCTTTGGATCTTTCGGCAAAATTCTAGAAAGGTTTGATCGTACGTACTCCCTGATATCCGAGAGCGTGTCATCGGCTGATATTACTTCTGGGCGAACGGTCGGGAAATATTCTCCGATTTCCTTCGTAAGGTCCTTCCTTGGTCGGCTCAACAGAAGAATCTTAACTTGTGAGGCAGATTTGATCTTGGAAAGGTACTTTATCAGTTCTGCAGGAAACCAGCCTCGTCTAATCCGTCAAGGACCCAGAATAAGGACCCTTGAAAGGGAGTATGAAAGAGAATACCTTCAAAGATCTTCTCCCAGAGAATCGCGGGTTTTTGTTCCTTGATATCGACACCAATATTTTCACAAAACCGTAGCAACTGTGTACAAAATGGCTCATGAACCAGGGCTACTTGCAAAGCCAGACTCCTTAAGAGATAAGACAGCGATCTCCTTGCTTGATCAGCATAAAGGAAGAAATGATATTGACACGTTCCGATGTAAGGCCTGCAATTGATCTCTTGGATAATAAAACTTGCTATAGTGGACTTTCCAGAACCAGGATTTCCGGTGAGCCATAAAACGTTTGAGGATTCAGGGCTCGAAGCCATCCATTGCTGCAAGGAATGACGATTCAATATCCATCGACATGACCCCTTTGAAGCCTTCGTGGCAAGGTATTCGAAGTCCTCATCGAACGTTCCTGGTAGACCGAGGGCTTTAAGAAGGCGTTCTCTAGTAAATCCCTGTTTTGTTGCAGCTGGGTGCGGCAGAACAAGGTTTTGCATGCTAGTCTGAAGCGCTTGCACTGGGACTGATATATTGGGATTAGTGGGGCAACAGTAATGCGACTGACTCACAAAAAATACGTACGCTTCTCCATGACTTCTTTCATGATATACTTAAGAATATTCTTAACATTGGTATAATTTGAGTCCAATCGGCTTTCAAATTTTGAAATCGTGTGGTGGTCGGCGTTGAGTGAACTTGTTATCTCACCTGGATAACCCAGTTGGGCCGAGTCTTTTTCCACAATCTACACGAAAAATAAGCTAGATCACTGAAACTGTTTAGATAAACGTACCAACTTTCTTATCGGACCAGTCTTTGCCGTTTCGTGAAATGACACTAACAGAAGAGATTCACAAATATTCCTGAATTGTTCGTTGATGTCCTGTAGTGTACCCGAGTTTCTAACAAGCTCTTCCACATAGGATTTACCACTGAAACCGGGTACACTTTTTAGAATGTTTTGAAGCGTTTGAGCATATGCTGAGCCTCGATGAGGAGTGGCCAGAAATACCATTGCTTTTGTTTGCGCAGCAAGATCCGTATACTGCTGTTTGGTACTACCAAGGATGTAGGCCTTTTCTCGTGGTCAGTTTTGTAGACACTATGACGGTGGTCTCCTTACCTTCTTCACTACTAGCCCTCCCATCGAATGCGCTACAAAAACTATTGGTAGCTTCGAAATGGTTAGTATCTACAATTTGATATCTTCGACGAACTTACTTGGCCTATTGCTATAGATCCACCATAATCAGAACGTGAATCATCCGAGAAGGTTTTCATCCTGAGAAGAAGATCTAGGGCAAAATCTGTAACATTGAGCGCTGTATCCTCCTCACGAAAAGCTGAGTTATATCCAAATGTAAATATTCTCGTTCTCGCCAACTCCAGATCATCCTCAAACCAGGAGGGCCAAAAGTTATTGGGGTCATGGTTCCATGACCAAGTCCCAAACGAGGATCCTCCAAGACCGTGGACGAATATCAAATCTAGCAATGGCTCGGGGATTGTGTGGATCAAAGACAACCCTAAAGGATTTGGACCTGCCGTGAGTGCATTTGTAGATGCGGTGTCTACTTTCTTGGGGACTACAGCATCCGAACCAAATCGCTGGAGGCGAGAATTTACGTCTGATGATGGTGTAGACGTGCGATACGAAAATATTGCTGGCTCTGATGCTCGCTTTCGCTGGGCAATGGGGCGGGATGACGAGTTTGTTGGTACGAGCGTAGCAGAATACAGACTCTCATCGTCGTCAAAACTTTGACTGTCTTCTGTATATTTCTTGCTCAGTATTTCCTTTCCCTTCCGAAACTGTGATCAAAACGTTAGCCTTCACTTTCTAGCGAGGTGTAGGAAAAGAGCTTACCATATTTATGACGAATGCCTGTTTTTGTCGGCTAGATTATGCATTGAAAGGCTGCGTTCAGAACAAGCCGATCGTCGAGTGTTGTGAATTTTTTTGTAACAATTAATACAAGACTGATCACAACAACGATACCTTTAGAGAAGGACGACAGCGAGAAAGCGAACGCGCGACCGAACCCCGCAATAGAGTCCCAAACAGCTACCACGGCTGCGAGGCTGAGCCCAGGTCATGACTGCAGATTTGGCGACTTCCTGCACATGCAGGTAAGCGCTGGGGCGCAATCTAGACAACATTGGAAGGTGGATATTTGCGAGTCGTATCGGTTATCAAAGCCTGAAGAGGACCATGCAGCCGCAGCCTTGGTAGTTGGCATCCAATGGGACCAGGCAACCAGTGATCCTTGCGATGTAGAATTACTTTTGCGACCTTCCGGTGTGAACCCAAGAAAATTCAGCATCTATTGGTCGACCTTGTAATACCTGAATGCACACCTTTGCACGGTTTAACCGCGGAATGCCCCGCTAATACTAGTGACGCGACAGTTGGAGAAGTTTAGTGGTAAGAAGTGAAACAGTCAAATATACTGTATACGCAAGCATATATTGAACCTTTTGATCAATGATTAATAGCTAATTATCTGACTGTCCAGCCCAAACGCCGCACTCTGCTCCTCCGCTGCTACAGAACGAAACATCACCAAGAGTTATAATGGCGCTTCTAGACAAAGCAGAGAATATCGCTAATCAGTTTGCCTTCACGGATGATGATGCGCAGAGGTGTTGTACACATTTCACTAGTGAGCTGGGTAAGCTACTACGAGGCTTCTTATCACCACAGCAACTTCTATGAAAATGGCTGACGAAAATGTAAGTGGCTGGATTGCGGGAGAGAACGCCTGCCGTGTGCCAAATTCCGACTTATGTAACTAAGGTTGCCTTTGGCACAGAGAAGGTTGGTGCTTGAGAGACGATACCGCGTCATAGCCGCTGAATTCACCAGGGCCTTTCATTAGCAGTCGACCTTGGAGGCACTAATCTTCGAGTCTGTTCTGTGGACCTACACGGGGATTCTACATACACAGCGCAACATGCTAGGATCACCATCCCTCCTGATATGATGACCGCACCTAAGGCTTCCGACCTGTTCATGTTCATCGCTGAGCAAATCAAACACTTTCTGGAAGCATATCACGCAGAACTATTATCTCCAGATCAGGGGAAGAAAGTTGAGCTGCTCAGCCTAGGCTTCACTTTCTCATATCCGGCCTATCAAAACAGTATCAACTCGGGCATTCTACTTCGATGGACGAAAGGGTTCGATATTCCAGATGCAGTAGGAAAAGATGTCTGCCAATTATTACAAAATGCGGTCGATGAACTGCACCTGCCTGTCAGGATAACTGCTCTCGTCAACGATGCCTTAGGTGCTCTCATGTTTCGTGCATACATTCTTCCGCTTTCCGAGACGCGCACTACAGTCGGGGCAATCTTTGGAACAGGCACCAATGGCGTGTATCTAGAGAAGCTGAGCAATATTACGAAAGATCTCGAAGGTTCTTATCCCTCAGGTGCTACCAACATGTTCGTTAGCTGCGAATGGGGCTCATTCGATAACGGGCTTTTAGTGCAACCCAACACAAAATATGACACCGCTCTGGATCAGGTCAGCGTCAATCGCGGCAATCAGATGTTTGAGAAGCGTGTATCTGGCATGTTCCTGGGAGAGCTTTTGAGAATTATCCTTGTTGAATTGTATGAGGATCCAGTAGTGAGGCTGTTTCGGGGCGAGGAGCAAGCACAAGAGGCGGACCTCAAGAAGGATATCCCTTTCTTCACTCGATGGGCCGTGGACACCTCTATCTTATCAGTTGCTGAAGCAGATAATTCTGAGCAGTTGCTTGCGCTCAAGCAAAAGATATCAGATGCTCTTTCTATCCCCTCAACGTCCGTGAGACAAGCGGAGGCTCGGGCTGTCAAGTTGATCGCTAATGCAATAGGGAAGCGAGCAGCGAGACTTGCTGGCACCGCACTTGCAGCGGTCATTCTAAGGGGTCGGCAATCTTCAACTGATGTTCAAAGTGCGTCCGCCGATGCCGATTCAGATCAGGCTGACGGCGCGCTTGTTGATGTCGCTGTTGACGGAAGTGTTGTGGAACACTATCCTGGCTTCGAAGCATACATGCGCGAAGTATGGAACACTATCAATGGAATTGGTCCAGACATACAACGGAAGGTCAAAATAGGAATTGCTAAAGACGGGTCAAGTATCGGTTCCGCGATAATCGCGCTGGTGGCAGCACGGTAGTTGGAAAGCGCGCCGTCTTAGCTGACTTCTGAGGATAAGGATAAGGAATATATTGGACTTGTAGAAAATTGGCAATGAAGTTGTGAAACGTTTTATAGCATCTTCAGCTTGCTGTGACTACGGAACCTGGCTGTCGATCTCAATCTTCTTCTTCCTCTTCCTCTTCCTCCTTAAAATCACTGTCATCTTCACTGTCTTTTTCACCATCGCCAACTCCTTGTTTGGTGACGTTAAACGCTGCCAAATCCTCGGGGCAGATTCGATTGCAGAGCTCTTTCATATCTTCAAAACAACTTGCCCATCGACGGTTAGATACAAATGTTCAAATTTAGATGTAGTTACTTACCTCTCACGATAGTTGGCACCAGGGATCAGCCATGCAGCAGTGAGGTTGACACGAAGTGAATACAGCAGATTTCTCGAATCCCAATCTTCTTCTATATAGAGTGTGAGTGTAGGCATGCCAAAAAGCTTAATGTAAAGTAAAAGACTTTGAGCACGATGAATACGCACCTGGTTCGCTAGCGGGGAAATATCGCTTGTAGTTCCTGATATACGTCTTACTGCTCAATCTGTGCCTGGGCGTCCTCCAGTTCCCAAGCTCAAACTCGTTGTGCGCATAGAATGCTGTTCCATCAAATACAAAAGGCCCTCCACTTCGAGGGTCAGTCGCTGTATTCCCATCCCAGATGTTACCATGTACCAAACAAGGTTTAATAGACCTTCCGTCGCTCTGTAAGGGTCGCAAAAGTTTTGGGATGCACTTATCCAGAATGATCTGTGCACAGTAATCCATTTCAGGATGAGGAGGCTGTTTTGCTTGATCCATTGCAAATACGTGTGCCATCTGTTTATGGAAAAGTATCTCCCATGAATCTTCCCATAGGTCTGTGAGTTGAGCCGCTTTGCCATGGCAGGTTGTTACATGAAAACCAAACTTGCCCGTCGGTGAGACGGATCTCTTGTGCAAATCTGCAAGACGTTGTGTGAAGAGGACAGGTTCTGGAGGCTGCTGGCCGACATGACGGAATTCAGACAACAAAAAGTAATTTGCTGGTCCTGGCGCTAAGTACTTTCCCCATGCGAAAGGTTTAGGACAGAAAGAAGGCATCACGTCACTGAGCGCTTTGTCAGACTCGTACTGTCCCTCAGCCATAAGGCGATCACTATTTCCGGTTGTAACCTATCGGGGTAAGTAAGTATCAATTTATAGGATTCTGTCATTTTGACCTTCAAAAAGTAGACCACCTCTTTGTCGTCAGGCAAACGGCAAGTCAGACGGGCTTGACGAGCCCAAACCCACATGCCGTAAGCATGAGATGAAACAACAATCGTGCCGGGTACAGGTAACGCTACGCTCACGAATTTAGAGTAATCTTTCACGCAAATATATAATAGACCAACCATTAATGACGGCTTGGTCGACTTCGAATGTGCCTTCAACAGTAGCCTGTCCAAGACCGTCTTCACGGGTCGCCATTGTGTGAAACTCTTCCTTTCAACAAGTAAATAAGGTAAGTGCTATTCGGCCGAAAGGACAAGCGGATACAAATATAGACTTGGCTAGAAAGATTGGGCAATTGTTTTAACAGTGAGTCCAACGCTAAAACATTACGATTTGCGCTCATATATAGCGTAGCCATTACCCATGCGCTGTATCTTCGATCCAGTCAGGATAATCATCTGCGGCTCTGCACATGGTAGTTCTAAGCGACTTGTGACAAATTCGTGTCAAGATGCATGACCGAACAGCACTCCCAATCCTCTTTGCGCTGCATTGCAGCAGAGATAGGTACGTAAGCTGACTACCTAGGTATCCCGGATAATATAGGCTCCTTGGAGGGTCGAATTTGTTTATCATTCGTCTGAAAATAGTAGTACTTCGGCCGCCTCGCATTGCATTAGGTCGTCCAAGGGTACGCGGGTGACATGCTCGGAGGACTTAGGCTTAACTTGTTAGGATAAGCGCAGTCGAAAAAAAGTGGACCCCTGAGCTCTACAAATTTTCGGGATAGGTACAATCTCCTCCGATGGCTAATTAGTGCTCTATACGCTACCTGCATTCTTTTTCGTGACAGTCGTCAGCCTCAGATTCTACAAAATGAAACACATCATTTGTGTGGGCGCATGCTACTTGGATACAATACTCGTGTAGGGCTAGTTTCTCTATCGAAATTGAGCATGTTGATGACTTTTGCAGCGTCCCTCAATTTCCCACCGAAGACTCAAAATTGCGTGCAACGGCGCTCTCGCGGCGACTCGGTGGAAATTGTCCCAACACACTGGCGGTGCTCGAACAATTCGTGAATGATTTTATCCATCTGCATCTTGTCTCAGTGCTTCCCGCAGAGCAATCTGTCTACACCAAATTCATCCGTGATGCGTACACCAGGGTTAAGCTTGATGCATCATGCATATATCGCAGTGAGCACGATGATGCTCCATCTAGTTACATCATTCAGAATTCAGGAACGAAGTCTCGGACCATCATAAACTACAATAACCTGCCAGAAATGACGGTAGACGAGCTCATACACAAAGCGCAGTTGCTGGCCGCATTTCCAAATGGAGATGAAGGATGGTATCACTTCGAGGTGCGTGAGCATACGTATGAACTGATGTCAAATAAAACTGCATTCCGACACACTGACGGGCCAGTAGGGTCGAATACCCGAGACCATCCTTCCAAGTATTCAATACCTTCGCACGACGTATCCCCGAATCAAGATTAGCGTCGAAGTAGAAAAGCCAGGCCGTGAAGGTCTTCAGGAACTCGCAAATGTCGCCGACGTCGTCTTCTACTCAAGGTCATGGGCGGAGGTACGTAAACTAGCTCCCTTCGCGTAGAGTCCTGAAAAATAATCGTCTGACTAGGGCAATAACTTCACCTCCGCAAGGCTATGCCTTGGCGCTCAAGCTCAATTGACTCGGCCAAATGCTCTGCTCCTCTGTACCTGGGGCGCAGCAGGTGCGACCGCACTTCAAAAGTCTAGTAACGGTACGAGTGTGTGGTGCACTGTCGATGCATGGGCAATGGAAGGTCGAGAAGTGAAAGATACAGTTGGTGCTGGCGACACATTTATAGCTGGAATGCTCTTTGCTCTGAATCAGCACGGCCAGGATTGGGAATTGGCGCAGAAATTGAAGTTTGCGAATGAAGTTGCGGGGAGAAAGGTCATTCAGGTCGGTTTTGGTAATTTGGCTGGTCAATTTGAGTATTAGATCGTACAGTTGAGTGGAAGTCAGTTGAGTGAAATCTACTACATTATGCAAATTACAAGCAAGAGAAGGAGGAATATATTTTTCTTAATCCCACTGACAACACTTCAGTGCTCTGCACAAATGTGGTAGTATATGTAAGACTCCCGACACTGCACCGTATATGTACTGTTACACACCTAAAAACCAACGTTGATAGATTGTTGTGAACAGTTTTTTTTGGGTTTGTTGAGCGATTTCATATGTAATTATTTTATAACAATAGAGGCAGTGTCGCATGATGCATGGGTTTCGATTGTGTATAAGTACTCGAGAAACTATAGTAAAATTGGATGAGGTTTAGCTAATTTGAATTAAGATAAGATCCTATAATAGTAAGAATATTTATATTAAAAAAGATAGACAATAAAATTTTTGCCTAATCAAGGACTAACTAAGACTTATTTATCTGGAACTAAAACTCTATGCAAGCTACATTTAGGAAGTAGGAAATACATCGTAGAGCTGGGCTGTGATATCCAATTCTCATTTATACCTGTCAGATTTGCAGGTGATCTGAGGTCGAACTCAGTCATCTACTGCCAGATGAAAGCGTCATCACAAGACTATCCGAGACCATGTCCGAGATCACAGCCGGCATGGCCAGCACAGCCGGTATGGCCAACATGACCAGTGAAGCCAATATCCGATGGCTCATAGCGTCATAGATGAGCTGCGCAGAACCAGTACCATCGATTAACTGCGTTGAGCTGGCTCAACCACACAACAGAGATAGTGGATCTCCACCCTCCGAACCGAGAGACCTCAACAAGCTCAGCAGAGATGGATATATAAACTGGTAGAAAGCGCAGTAGATAGAAAACAAGCAGAACATCAATGGGTAACAATTGAGAGCTTTTGCAGACAATCAATCAATCATTTGCTGCATCATTTATCACAGTCTTTTATCACACACCTTGTTCCCATACTGTGCACCCATCAAAACCCATCTCAAATCCGACAATACCTTAGCTGAAGAAAATATCAATGATAGGTATTCTGCTACATATTGAACTGCCAACTCGCTGGTCGTCACGATCCTCTCCTTTCTTAAAGTCCGGTGTACTAGAGTCAATTTCAGATCGGCTAGCAAGGCTGAAGGGTGGGTAGCGCCACGCTGTGAATCTCTCAATCCATCCAGGAATAGTAACGACGGTTCGATTGTGACTGAATGTGTCGAAACCCCATTTACCATAGAAATTACCGTACCCTGACTCACCTACACTGCCAAAAGGAGCAGATGGCACATCAGCGTGGAGGCCCATATCGTTGACTGTCACCCCAACAAACTGTATGTAATTGGTAATGTGGTCTATCTCCTTTTGCAACCCAGAAAAGATGTAGAGCGCAAGTGGGTGGGGCATACCGTTGATCGTATTCAAGGCCGTATCAACGTCTGCTTTGATCACCGGAAGCACCGGCCCAAATAACTCCTCCGAAAGCAAGCTGTCGGTCATAAAAATGTCAGCTACAACCCGCTAAAGCCCTCAAATTGAGCTAAGCCTACCCGTTTCTTGCAAAATCAAGTGACTGACAGCAAATTCCTCCATTTTGATGTTAAAATATATATTTCAGATTAAGTTTCTGCGCTGGGAGCAGCGGTCCAAAATGTTCTTTATGAATCGGTAACGACCTAGTTCTAACAGAGACGTTATCATTACATGTTCCGTGGAATCCGTACTACTTGAAATGCACACCTTTTTATTCCTTTGAGCATTGTTTTGCTCCGGCGGCTTTTTGTCAGACAATGGAGCTTTAACTTAGTTGAAACCACAAGATAAGTCCGATAATGTAAACACTACTTCACGTTTAAGGCCTCGATATGGGAATGGTAGGTATAGCTGCGCAAGTACCGACTAGCGTATCTTTAAATCCCCAGCGGGCCTGCAGACCATGGTAATGGAGTCTTGATGTGACCACCTCGTCGAAGATTAAAACCGCATTAAATGCGTTTGCCGCGTCCCGCAAAAATTGGAGGAATTCTGGCTTTGCTGAAATCATTCGTCCAGAATATTGAAGTGGTTCAACTAGAATTGCACCAATACCATGGTGAAATAATCTTCTCGTAGTCTCGATGTCATTAAATTTGCCCATAAGATATTGGCATAGCAAATTGGTGGGCGGACTTGAGCCGTTCGGAAAGCTGAGTGCTTCCATGGTATCCATTGCTAAACACAAGAACCTATGCAACTGCAAATAAAAGGATTTATCTTGAGTAATTTATTGAAAGCATCCCTACCTCTTTTTGACCTGTATAGGATAGAGCGCTGGCCAATGCAAGAGTGTTAGCTTCTGTTCCAGAATCCGTGAACCGCATAAGTTCCATGCTGGAAAATCGTTGCTGAATTAGACTTCCAAACTCAGCCTCTGTACCAATCGCACCACCTAGGTTGATGCCGATAGATAGAGTCCGCAACAAGCAAGTCAATCAAGTCAATCCGGCCTAACTAAGTAAGCACTAAACTCGGATAAGTTTAAATCCTACCTGGTTAGGCAAGATTGACTTGATTGACTTGCTTGTTGCGGACTGTGCCGATAGATAATGCTTCATGGACGGCCTCGTGTATCTTTGGATGTGAATGACCGAACATGCAAGTGGAATACTCAGAGACAAAGTCGATATATGTGACTCCATCCTTGCTTGTCACAGAAGCACCCTCTCCCGACTGTGTTACGATCAGAAAAGGTGTTTGGTGTAAAACAGTCCTCGTGTTTCCCCCAGGGAGCACTATTGCTGCAGCCTTGCCCCCCCTGAGCAGATTTGGGATTAGAATTAATGAACCATTGAATGAGATTTTCTAGTCTCGGTTGCAGCTTTGTACTTAATCCGATGCTTTCCACTCCCCAATATGCATGTCGTTGCTCGGTATATAAGGCCATGAGATTTTTCGAGTGAAGTAACGAAGTTTTAGAACCAGTTGGAAACCAGATGAAGTCGCCAGCTTTAGCATTAAACTCCTCTCCTGTACCAACATCTTTGAAGGTAACTTCACCTTTCACTACGTATTTTACCTCATCCCATTCAGCCTCGAATGGAGAATATTCCTTGTCGACATCTTGGAAAGTCCAAATTCCAGCAACAATGGGCTTGTCAGAAGTTCCCCTATAATTCTATTTAATTCCAATAATACAGAGAAGCTTTCAAGGTTGCTTACAGCGAAGCCACTAAGTCGGAATATGTACCTAGTCCTTCCACCATCTTGCATGGAAGTTAGGCAACATCACGGACAACCTTGATCTTGGGAGACATGGTATAACGATGGCGGAAGCCTTTGGAGTAGAAGAACCACGAAGCTGATGATAAAGGAGCGTGCGCCATACTATGAACACGAAATCCCTTTGTACTCTTTGAAGGACATCGGACAAATCACGTGATGACCTAAATTGTCATCAGATATTGTTCGGTGGATATTTAGGTACAATGAAGCTAAGCGAAACTGGGCGTTTATCCTCCCATGATTAGAACGTGTTCATTTATCTCGGGTCATTGTGCCAGCAAATCTGGACCCACGGCTGTTAGAAATTCCGATGAATAATAACTAGATTTTAACTGACATTTCATGGGGTCAGGTTAGACAGCGCCTAGTCGTAGACGCCCGAGCATTAGGCTTAGAATTGTCTCTATCGTAGATAGTCGTTCTTTTATACGCTTTCCGCATACACCCAAGGCGATCTCAACTAAGACCGGTGCACCTTCTTTCATTACTATTGAAACATAACGCTCACCACTGCTTGCATCAGTATCATTGTGAACAAATGGATTGGGAAAGAAGAGCTAATACGAAAAGAGAACAACGAGAAAAAAAATTGAGGCATATGGCCTTTTAGTATCTAAGGGCATTGCCAACGGTAACAACCTAGTCAAATATATCCTAATCGAAAGTGGCATTCTGATGGACCTTCAAATTACCATCACCGAGTCAGCTCCAACCATTATACTGGAAAATATCGCAAAACGGAGCTAGGCAGCAGAGCAGGTACTAAAAGCCTTCATCGCGAGGGCCGTCATCGCACATTACTTAACAAATCCCCTTACCGAGATTTTCTTCCAACGTGGTCTTGATCGAGCACGCGAATTGGATCGCATTCAAGAATTGACTGGTGAAATCACAGGTCCGCTGCATGGCCTTCCTATCAGTCTCAAAGATACCCTTCATATTAAGGGATTGGAATCGACCATAGGATATGTGGCATGAATTGGGAATGTACAACCAGAAAATGACGCTGCTGTTCAAATGCTCCATGAAGCAGGAGCAGTCTTTTACTGTAAGACGAATGTACCACAGACTCTAATGCCCAGTGAATGCGTCAACTTTATCTCCGGGCGGACTTCGACACTATGGAATACCGATCTATCGGCTGGAGGTCCAAGCGGTGGGGAAGGGTCCCCCATAGCCCTAGGCGGTAGCCCTTTGGGCGTGGGAAGTGATATTGCTGGCTCTATTCGCACACCAGCAAATTTCAATGGAATATACGGTCTTTGTCCATTGACCGGTCGATTTCCTGCACACTGTGCAGACAAAACAAGCAGTGATTCTTATATCAAGGGAGTCTATGGTCCTCTTGCACGCGGAGTGGATGAGCTGGAGCTTTGCGCAAGAACAATATTATCTATGAGGCCATGGGAAAGGAACCATGAGGTTCTTAGAATACCATGGCAAGAAGATGACTACCAGGAAGGCCTCGGGAAAAAACACAAACTTTGTTTTGGATTTATGCCACATGACAATGTTGTCCTTCCTGACCCGCCAATTCGACGCTGCATGGACGATATACGCCAGAAAATAGAAACTGCTGGCCACCAGACCATCGATATTGAACCTTTTGATGGGGTGGAACTGTGCACGGCCATGTTCAAGATTTTCGGCGCTACTGGGAGCAAAGATGTCCACGATGTGGCCGAACAGTCTGGGGAGACTCTCATCAGGGAGATTGAGCTCAGCACCATTGACAGTGCAATTTCCGCATGGGAGCGCAATAACTTGGGTGCGCAGCTTGGTGTCCTAAGACAGAAGTATTTGCAGAGAATTGCTGATACCAGCTCTAATACTAAAAGTGGCCTGCCCATCGATGGAATCATACTGCCTTCAGGCGGGCATGTAGCACCACCTCATGGTACCATGGAATATTACACCTACGAGGCTATTTCCAATGGTCTTTGATTGGACATATGCCACCATTCCAGTCGGATTTGTCGGCCCTACTCTGGATGTTAAACAAGGCTCTTTCAAGGCAATTTCAGGCCACGACCAGAGAAATTTTGACAAATGTAAGTTATCAATTGAGCATACGTAACATATCTTATCAGCCGGCGCACGGTCTCACCCGGCGCACAGCGAACACCAAAATAGCCATTTTTTCCCACGCCTACAACTCCACCAATATGGACGATGAGGATAAAATTTTAGCTGCGTTAGATGCGCTGAAGCTCGTAGATGAGATTAATTATACTGCAACAGCGAAAAAGTTTGGTGTTGAGCGCTCAAAGCTGAGTAAACGACACCGCGGGGTTCAGGGCAGCCGTGCAACCCAGGCCGAAAATTCCAGAAATCTTAGCACAATACAAGAGAAAGAGCTTATAAAGTATATTAGACGTCTTTGTAGCCGAGGACTACCACCTACGAGGGCAATAGTACGAAATTTCGCGCAGGAAGTTGCCCAAAAACCCATTGGAAAGGCCTGGGTTGATCGGTTTCTTAAGCGCCACGACGACGAGCTTCTTACCCACTGGACCAGCGGCGTCGACAGCAAGCGCTTCAAGGCTGATTCTCCCTTCAGGTACCGCCTATACTTCGAGCTTATGCGAAAAAAAATCGAACAATATAGTATAGATGCGCGGCAGATCTACAATATAGATGAGAAGGGCTTCATGATTAGGATACTCTCTAAGTAGAAGAGGATCTTCACAGAAGAACAGTACAACTCTAGGAAGCTTCGAGGGTTCCTACAGAGTGGAAATCGTGAGTGGGTCACTGTTGTGGCAGCCATTTGCGCCGACGGGACTACCTTAAGTCCCTCACTAATCTATAAGGCGGCTTCTGGGAGCATTCAGGACACCTGGTTGCAGGATTTCGACCCTAAAAAGCATAAGGGATTCTTTACCTCATCGCCAAATGGCTGGACGAGTAATGAGATTGGGCTCGCGTGGCTCCAACAAGTCTTCGATCGCGAGACGAAGGAGAAAGCTCGACAAGCTTACCGGTTACTCATCCTAGATGGCCACGGCTCCCATATTTCGATGAAGTTTATTGACTTCTGCGACGCTAATAAGATACTACTTGCAGTCTTTCCGCCTCACGCGACCTATAGTTTGCAGCCGCTTAATGTGGTGATGTTCTCTCCTCTAGCAGCAGCGTACTCGAAGCAGCTTGCCAATCATATGGAGAAGACCCAAGGTATCTCATCTATCGCGAAGCGCGACTTCTATAGACTCTTTAACGCTGCTTGGAAGCTCTCCTTCACTGAAAAAAACATCAGAAAAGCCTTCGAAGCTACCGGGCTCGTGCCGTTCGAACCAGAGGCAGTACTCTCGCGCTTCCGCCGCAAAGGTAGCTCGCGCCCTAGCTCTAGCAGTAGTAAAACCTCAGCTATCTCAGCGACAGATTGGACAGAAATAAAGCGGCTCTTGAAGCAAGTAGTAGTTGAGACTCTCAATTCTCACGCCAAGAAGCTCACCCACACGGTTCACGCCATGTCAACGAGGAACCAGCTTCTCCAGCATGAAAATGAGCGGCTACGAGAAGCTCTAGATGAGGAGAGAGGTCGCAAGCAGCAAGGCAAAGCTTTGCCGCTGCTGCCGCCGCCTCAGAACGACGGTGGAGCTGTACTTTGGAGTCCCACTAAAGTGGCGGAAGCTCGCGAGCTTCAGGCACGAAAGCAAGCCGAAGAGGAGCGCGCAAGACACCAGAAAAGCGAGGAGAAGCGCCTCCGAGAGGAGAAAAAGCTTCTACAACAACAAGAGTCTAAGGTGAAGCGCCAAACAAAGCTTCGCGAGGCAGAGGAGAGAGCTGCCGCGAAGGCCTTAGAAGTGGCTCTACGCGAGGACAAAAAGCTGGCCAGGCAGCTCGAAAAACAACTCCAAACCGACATCAAAACCTCACGTAAAGGCAAGCAAAAGCACTCTAAGACACTACAATCCAATGAGACAAATTTTGATCAAGTAGTTGACGACGAGACCTTGCTGCTGTCATCGCCGCCTCCACCAGTGACCACGCGCAGTGGCCGCAACGTCAAGCCTTCAGCGAAATTAAAGTAGCTCATCTTTTTCAGCATAGTCTAAAGTACAATATACTAGAAAATTACACCTCTATAGCTATTGTAGATCGCGATATAGCTTCATTTTTGTAGCGGAAAAAATGATGTTCAGCGTGCGTCGGGTGAGACCGTGCGCCGGCTGATAAGATATGTTACCATCTCGTGCAAGTCCAGATATTGACTTTTTATTGCCAGATAAACCTGTATATTATAAGGATGGGCTAGTTTGCTTGCAGTTGATGGGAGTACAACATAGTGAAGAGAAAGTCTTGGGAATGCTGCGAGTCTTGGATGAAACTACGGGTAGAGATAAATACTATAGCGCCTAGACATCGAATGGAAGAAAGGGCTACGGCTCCAAAATCCGCGGCAACTGCTGCTCGTCTTCGCCTTGCTAGTCCTATGATTACCAAATGTATTAGCCAGTCTTGAATGGATAAGATTACATCCTTGCAAACAGTCAACAAGCATACCGCTGCTGCATTAGCGGCTGCGGGTGGGGTTCCCGAGAGAACGCCAAGGCCTCGGGATCCAGGGACCCCGAAGAGGCTAGTTGGCTAGATACCGCCACAGTGTACCTTAAAGGCCGCCGGGGATTTAAGCTCTCGGTTGTTGGTAATCTATACTATGCCTTATTCATGCTGCGGAGGATCTAGACTTGTATTTTCCTAGACTAGTGTATGCAATGGACATAGAATGGTAACCTGCATAAGAAACACTCTCATTCTATTTCGTAGACAGTAAACTGGCATGCGCTTTCAACATCCCTTGATCCTCGACAAACATTAGATACCTTCAATCCTTGAAAGTTGGTTGAGTTGATTTAGGGCATAGAATTCACATTTTAGCTAAGAAATATCATGACCTCCAGGTACTTTCTCTGATGCGCGACAATGTCCTCCTCTAGTTCGTAGACGAAGTATCTTCGTTTTAAGTTACGGCTGAGCGTTACATAACGTGCAGTTAATGAAAGAACTCACTAGTGAGATATTATAAACTGATACTAGTCAGACATCAACATGTTTGATTTTATTGAATGATTGGAGAGAATATAGCGTTAAGGCCAATCTTTGTGGGGCTACCTAAACCCGTAGATGTTATACCCCATACTTGGAAACTTTAGTTCGGGTCATCCAGAGATCGTGAGTAACAGCTAATAAAATTATCAAACAAATATTCCAATCAAGTGGATTGACATTATGAAGTTCCCTACTCAGTACAAAATGCTTAGATTAAATGTATCAGGTCGGCAAATGCGACGATTTGGGTCGAAGAGAGAGAGTAAATTAGGTGCCAGTACCGACGTGGTGGAGTCATGATGAAGCTTTTCCGTAGTAGCTTGAAGGAGTCGAGTTGCTGCGTCATCATTAAGCTTGATCAATCCGCAGCCCTCAGATGTCCATCGGTAGTACTTCAAAACCAATAAAAATTCCGCAAGTCTGATCTCTTCATCAATCAAAGAGCCACATGCCTGTTGAATATTGAACGATAGAATCTTTTGTGTTACTTGTATTAGAGGATGGTCACAAGATTGGCTTTCTGTCAAAATGGTTTCCAGAATGCCTTGGTGGACCTGCGCGCTGCCGAGGAAGACGTCGGGAACGGGTAGTCTCTCAAGATATATTAATGGCAATAATGACGCATGTATTGTCGATGAGAGTGCGATAAAGAAGATGGTTACGTGACTCAGCTGTGAGGGATTGAATGTCGTTGGTTTTAGAGATGCAATAATATCTCCCAGAAGTATAGCATGATCAGCAGCACGGGTGCATGATGGACCCCGCAAAAATCCTGGATCAACCAGAATCTCCAGAAAGTTTGGTCCAGTGTTGAGGAGAATGAAGATGCCATGGAACCATATCATTGCCTCAAATTGCCAGAGTGTCACCACGTTGCTCAGAGTCATGAGACGTGTAGGAAATGCTATAAAATATTGTTCCAAGCAATCCACGACACCCCTGTAGGCGGAAGTATCGTGAGCAGGACGAGTAAGGGCCACTTTGAGAGGTGCTTGGAGGGGAAGGAAAAGTTCAAAAAACCCTTCAGATGCATCAGCGAAGACAACGTCTGCCAAGGTTGTTGTTGGGTGTTGGTGCCATTCATGATCCGGTTCTTGCGGTTTAGAAGGTTCGTTTTGATTTTGGCTTCGGACAGATGTGTTTGATGTCATATCGTTAGCGACGGGCCGGTTGTATAAGAGCATTTGAGCATAACTATTCATGTCTAGAAGACTTTTCACTCTTCGATAGGCTTCCGCTTGCTGATAATCCTGCATGCCGACGTGCTGAGGGAAGACAGATTCCAAGCAGCCTGCCATAGCCGCCCAGCGAAGCGCCATTTCAGTCGTGGCTTCATGCAGATATCCAAGATTAGCAAGAATGTATAGACAGTATAGGTCGCCTCGATGGATTGAGCGGCTACCTGCAACAAGAGCAGAGATGTCCGCGAGAGCATGGGTGCGACATTTTCCCGCAAGACATCTTGAGTCTTGTCGCTCAGAGCCACATAAGAGGCTGTAAACAAGAAGAGCGGACTGCAGGGCAGGGTTGGCCAGAAGAGAGAAATCGTCTGGTGCGGCCACAGCCTTGCGGTGGTCTCGACGAAAAGCACTCAATAAGCCAACTTGATGGGCGCTGCTAAGCACTTGATCTATTAAATGCGTAGCAAGAGACTGATCGGGTTGGGAGGTTGGCTCGTCAATAGCCGAGACGCTTCCGTTGTCAGAGGGGCTCTGGCTTTGGTTAACATGTGGCCGAATTCCCAGCATAATGGCCATGGGCGTGGCTGTGGGCCTGGTTGTGACCGTGGCAGATGCACCTTTGCGCGGCCGCCCACGGGTCCGAACTGGACGGTTGCGAGTGCAATCGAGGGCGAGACGGTTACAGCGACCACATGGGGAATCTTCGGAGCATTGTGCTTTCTGATGGGCGGTCAAAAGAGCCGATTATGGCCAGGAAGAAGTGTGGTTGGAAGAACAGGATGATAGAGTGGATGGGCACGCCAAACGCACCAGCTTTGCACACCGGTCACATGCACGTCGACGACGTTCCATGAGGGTGAATTCGATGGTCACGGGACAGTGAGGCAAAGGTGTGACACGGTGACTACTCCCAAATCCTCCCGCTGGTGATTTTTGCCAGTACCAGTAATACTTGTACATTAATGTGTGAGGACGAATTGCGACAAGTGCTGTGGATACTACACAGTATTGCCGATAATTACCCGAATCGCTTAGTCAGGCAGGGGTAATCCGCCGACGGGTGTTTATCTTCTGTTGATAAACCCTCTTTAATGCCTTCTTCCCATCACCACGCGCTGCAAACTCCTTTAGAGTTATTAAGCATAGGCCCTCCTTAACTATTAGAATACCTTCTCTCTGTACTCGCTTTCTTTTATGTGATTTACGACGTGTTGCGGCTTCATTAGCGATTCGAAGCTCAGCGTTCTCCTTCTGCGCCAACAGGCCTCAACTATCGCAGTTGGCGAGCTATCTAGGTGCCTCTGAATCCTTGTCTTTACTAACGTCGATTGAGACCCAAATTCAAGGGTATTACTTAGTGTTTTAGACTCCCAGGGCTCCTCGTTCACAGGAGGTGGTGTTAGCGTACGCAGCTTCACATCAAGCTTCAATATTATAGCCTCTAGGTAGAGTGGGACTAATCCAGCGCCTCTAAATCCTCCCTTGATATTACTTTCCGTGATACTAGTGTCAAAAGCGGCTTTAAAGCACGGTAAGAACTCGATTTTAGTGATATAGTTGATACCCTTTCGAATCAGCTGCTTGGCTTGGCGCCTATATGCCTTCTTTAACGGCGTTAAATAACCCACATCAAGCAGTTGCAAGAGGTGCGATGAGTGAGGAGGCATACATAGAGTAACTATGCTATTATCATCGCAGTACTTTTAGAAGTCGAGGCTATCGTAGCTTTCGTGGCCGTCGATAATAAGCAGCCGGTGACCACCCATAACCCCCACTTTGTGTGCTTGTCAAAGTGCTTCAACCACTCTAGGCCAAGCTCATTGGTGGTCCAACTATTATCACTGACTGTGATAACCCAATAGTGAGGCAGGCTATCCTCCCTGTACCAGTCAGAGAGGTGGTGCTTGCCTCCAAAGATGAGGAAAGGTGGGATAGGCCAACCCATCCTAATGATGCCCTAAATCACTGTCACCCACTCGCGGTTGCCTGGCTGGAGAGAATTTGTTCGTCCATGACGGTCGGAACGTGTGGCAACAATCCCGCTTGATATCTAGCCCATCATGAAGCCTGTCTCGTCGAAGTTGTAGGTGTCCTCATTAAGGATACCATACTTAGCTTTCATATTCTGTACAAAGCGGAACCAGCCTCATACAGCCTTAGGATCCTCACGAAGGGCTCTCTTGTAGTCGTATCCTCGATAAAATTCGGCCGGAGCTCATTTCGACGCTGAACGAACATGCTAGGCCAGTTCTTGCCAATAGGGGCTTGATTGCGCCCAGCGAGCAAAGAATCAGCCATAGCCTCCACATCAGCAAGCCGGGGAGGAAATCCTCGCACATCGAGATCAATTATATGCTGCATAATTACCTCCTCTTCTGTTGGAAGGATCCTCATCGCGTTAGACGTACAATCGCGTCTTGAAGGCTTTCCGGCGTATCGATCTTGTAGGGTAGTTCGTTTCACGTTATAGATATCTGCAGCGCTTCCAATAGAGATATTAGGTCTTGATAAATAGCTCGAAGAGCAAGCTGTATCTGGGATTCGTCTGATTTAAATTGCACGTTGTTATGTTGAGGCATCACGTCTCGTTGTTGTAAGTTGGTGTGGTCTTGGCAAGGTGGCCGACTCACCAGGGAAGTACGTTAAAGATATTTATAATAGTATGCTATTAATTCTAGTGTGCCGGCGCCTAAGGTGCCAACTTGGTGTTACCTTGGTGCTTGGAAAAGATAGGAGTCCGGAAATGAGATCACGTGGGAAGTGTAGGATGTTGGGAGTATATATATTGTTCGAGGGAGTTCTTCAGGAGAACAACAAGTTCAGACCCTCTTCGGATACAACCAGAGAATAGAATGCATATAATCCCCAAAAGCTCAGATCGACAAGTGCAACGCGTTAGTTCCATCTCGTCAAGTTTCGCCAGAGATCAATCCCGCAGCAGAGCTGCAAGTTACTCGTGTTGGGACGAAACGTTGCATTGGGATACCATCCTCCTCACAACAGCACACTAGTAGTAACATAGTACATATAGTACTGTCTAATATGTAAGAGAAATTATCTCCTATTAGTATTAAACTAGTACTAGTAAGATAACTAGCCTAATTAGATCTAGTCTGATCTTTGCACTGGAAGAATGATATTTTAGAGACAAGAAAATCGTGATTGGAGATTAAACTATTGTAAGAACACCGATGAAACCCTTTACGAGGTCTTCACGAAGATCCTATCTTGAAATTTACACAAATTGGACAGGCATCGCCGAGTGTTGCACACTCGATAATGACACTACAGATTCTTGAACAGGTTTACAAAGCAGCCGCAATCCCTCTACATCACAGCACACCACGACGAGCCTTTCTCATCTGACAAATTTGCGTCAACTGGTGTAGTGTGCATTTCCTGGAAGTACCGGTACTCCCCAAAATCTTCATCATCGCCCCATAACTCATCTGAATCTGCAAGTCCGGAAAATGGCTCACTTGAAGCCGTATGCGCAGCTGATAGATCGCGGTATGTTTGAACTGCTTTGATATAAAGCCTAATCCATTTATGGGCCTCACTAAACAGCTGATTCCAAGACTTTGAGTATTCGGCCTGAGCTGGTCGTCTCGGGTTTTGCGGAGGGTCTTCGGGGCCGTCCATATTTTCCTTACTGTTACGAATCGGAGTCTTGCCTTCGAGAACCTGAATTTCTGCCTCGAGTTGAATAACATCGCTTGTAATTTTAAGGTATCACAACTTACTGTCATACACAGGCTGGGAGCTGGGGTCTTGCTTGATCACTGATGCACCTTCAAGAGATCTTCCCGCGCCTGTCTGATCCAACGTACAACCACCACTTATTTCGAGATATATTTGGAGCTGAATCTGAGACGGATTCCCGTAACGCTCATGTATCATCTTTCTCGCTTCGAACTCTCTTTGTTCAGATTTCCTCGTTAATGATAGTTTGGTCCAACGATTTTCAGTTCGAATGAGCCCATGGTGAAAAGGTACTGCGCCATGAAACAAAAGAGGTTTCAGCAAGTCACTGTTGCTCCAATTATTGAACCGTTGGAGCTTGTCGCCAATTGCATCATCGTCCTGTGTATCCCACTTGGTAGTAACAATTGTTACATTGGGCATGTAATCATCACCACAGAATCGTCTCACCCACTCTAGTATCTTTCGTGCAGACTTGGTGGCGCGTACGTTGTCGAATGTGTCGACGTAAATAAGCCCCCGAAAACGGACATACGGTTCAATTGTCGCCATCGCAGTCATCAGCATCATAAAGATATGCCAGTCATCAAAATCATCTGCATCAAAGCCGGGCATATCAAGAAAGAGGTACCTTTTGCCCTCTATCAGTGCTGGAACCAGCGCCGTCTGTCGTGTTGCTGACTTATATTAGTGCCGGACCTGACCAGCGTCATATAATTGTGAGCCTGGGGGATGATTTATTACCTGATTCCATCGCAGATGAGATGTAGAGATCACTTCCTGTGATGGATTTGATGTATGAGGTCTTTCCGACGCCGGTCGGACCCGTCACAATAATGAGATCAACACCAAGGCTATCACACATTTGAGCAACGATCGCGAAGGAATAGTTCAAGACACTCACTGATTTCGTAGGAAATTGGCACATTTATCATTGAGCTGGTTGCACACTTTCTTTGAAAATGACAACCATCCGTTGTTCTTTGAAGGCATAGTGTGCTTTTCAATTTGACTCATTGTCAGTGTATGAGGCAGACTCAATAAGAAGCAATTATTAAAACAATGCAAGATCTTATATCGTCAGAATTGTGTTGGTATGAATGCTGCGCGTGTTCTTTGCCAAATATTAAGGTGGAGAGAAACTACGCCTTTCACGAGCGAGATTGTCCCTGCTTAAGTACTGGAACTGAAAATGAACACATAGAAATAGCTGTCCCTGATTGGCTATAAATCTACCCAATGAAGCACTCATACAAAGTGACAGGGGCCTAAGCGAACAAAAGTTTGATGCATATCGATCTAGCCTGATCCGAATGCAGGGCAACGATGCAAGAGAACAAGAACAGACAAGATATCTTCTGTTAGATTACATGTGGCTTCCTATCATTGGTGCCCGCACGGATCGAAAGATGACAACACATTTGCAGAATCCAGACTCCAATCACCGCAAGGGTCCTAACGTCAGTTTGCATGGGCTGAAGAATCGACCATTGATTGTCAGTAGTTGCGTGCATTATATCAAGCGATAGGAAATCGTAGCCATCGCCTGAGGATTCACGTACGTAAAACTCACAATATATGCTGTTTTATGAGATCAGACAGATCACTTTATTACGCAGGCTGAGATGGATTCAATGACGGACCTTCGTTCTCACGTAATTCTCCTGTATGTGCTTCGAAACCACGATTTGAAGACTGTTGTGGAGGAAATGAAACGAAAGGAACCGGCGTTTGATATGACGTACGTCAAGTTAAGCCATAAATATACAATCTGCTTATGAATGCACTAGAATTGGGGGGTGGAAATCCCAGTTAGGAGCATGGGGAATCTATAAAAATATCAGCGGTTCTGACGCACATCATATCCAAAGAACTCTGAAAGTGATGGGCTGCGATTTCGACCAATGCCTCGTGATTTCTGGCGGCATTCTCGTCGACCTCCATGAAGTAATGCGGCACCTGAAAAGGAAGAAGACGGCACCAATCAAGACTAATACAACGCCTCGAGCGCCGCATTTTATTTTCATTCCTTTGGCGTTCAAGTTCAGCCGCCTTTCTGACCTGGATTATTTCAAGGGCTTCCAGCGATTGCTATGGTACACCAGTGTCCACTTTAATAGCTGCTTCGACATGGAAATATGGTCCAAAGACGAGAATGGGATCTACAATAGAAGCCCACATCTCAGGTTGGGACTAAGCAATTTAAGTCTGCTACATAACAAATTATGGGCTGCCCTGAAGGACTGGAGAAGAGGCCAGCAGGACAGGTGGTGGGTAGGGGTGAGGGCCGCATTTGAACTTCATGAGTCAGTTGTTCGGACCAACCATCACCGTCAATTTCCCGACCTCCTCGCAATCGCATTGCTTTACGAGCGACATGGAAGAATGGATGTGCGGACAATGATGACAAAGGATCTTTTCGACTGGGCGCAATATGCTCTACCACGTAACGATCCAAGGATAAACATGTTTCAAGAGTTGCATCAACTACCTTGGGATGCCACAGGTCATTTGTTTCTTGCTTTTGATGCTTATTGTCGCGATTTGTGGCAGTCCAGAACAGCTAAGGACGATGAATTCAAGGCTAACTTTGGCTACAACCAAGCAAGCTTTCCGCGAGCGGAGAGGGGAAGATTTTATAGCCTCTACGAACGCAAAACCAGCTCAGAGATACGAACTATCCTCGCATCGGTCGATCAAAACTTCAACTCTGCTTTTGAGAGCGCCAGAATTTGCCTGTGGCATAGTGCGATTCGTTATCATCTGTACGAGCGGCGATACGATGAAGCAGAGATTTTAAGCAGTACATTGGGTTCATATTTGAAGCAGCTCCAGGACTGGAAAGAGCAAAAACAACCAAATCTCGATACAGCTCTGACATTCTCATTGCTTGGAGCTGCCAGAGTCTCTCTGGGCCGGCACTCGGAAGCATTAACTAATTTTGAGGAGTGCCTAGAAATACGTGGGTTCATGGTCCCTGATGGCGTGTGGGATGCGTGCATTGTCGGAGCACTAGAGAAAGCAAGGGGTCTGGCAACACAATTGAATATTCCAACAACGGTCGAGAGATGCGCGACACGGCTGGATGCAATATATGTTGGCATGGAAGAGAGGGACAAAACAAGTTTGCGATCCTAAGGTAAATCAGTAACTTCCTTGCAATCCGTTTGTCGGATCACTCTGCTACATCCGGCTTTGTAAGAAAATTGATCTGATCAAGCTGTGGTATCTAGAAATACGTGAAGATCAACAGCGGAAGAATTTCCTAGCTATGAAAAGCAGGGGGATATGATCGGAAGCCTTATATCAGGTATTTGTGGGCTTGGATTTACTCACGAGCAAAGAAATTGGCATACATTGAATATTATTTGCGAGTATTTTGATCTTCATTTCTGATTGTTGAGCATCACGATGAGTGTGCGTCGAGGTTAGGTTTCGCGTATACACATTTTTGACCCATTCTTATCGCACAATCGGTTGACCTCGGCAGGTATAGTCGCCTGCTAAGGGATTAAGGCGAACAATAATCTTTAGGACTTTCCATGTTCATTCAGTTTCTGTGGGCTTACGCTGTCTCGACCTTAGCCTTTCACAATCTAAATTTCACATTTTTGTCCGTTGTGTGCGATGTTGCGCTGCCTAATCTAGCACACTCTCGCATGTCGACATTCCTTTTGGACTGCCATCCCATGTAGCTATCTGATAAATCTTGTGCCAAATTGGTGGTCGATGCAAATCGACAGAATCCCCACTGAAAGCATTTATTTCCCGCAATCCCTTCCCTTATGTGCTTAGAAGTGCTACGTCGCCCCCGAATTGTCCTTACCATGACTGTCTCATTAGGTCTCGCTTCTACCCCACCCGATTGTGGCTTCACTCCTTTTGTTGTGTACGCGAAAAGGTATGGACAGGCCGCCACGGATACAGTAGATACAGGCAGCGACTTGTGTCGAATTGTGAGGCGCGTTTTGGCGGTACCGTTCGGAACGCATTCTGCTCGGCTGGAAGCACTTCTCTTCTGTATGCTACGGACCTAGCGTGGTATTGTCGGAGACTAGCGTCGCAGGCTGTAACGCGTTGATGATGCCGCGATGTACACGTTGCTGGATTTGGACTAGCTGGCACGTGCACACGCGATGACGCGCTCTCCGACAGAATTAGGCTACGCACTGGGCATGACGGTCTGAAGCAGGAGGTTTGTCGCTATCCCACACCATCCATGTCATGGGCTGACTTCGCTAGAATCAAGGTCGACCCACATGAAGCTGGAAAGAAGGGCGGCAACTCAATACTGCGTTCCTCAATTAGCTTCAAATGAAGGAGATATTCAGCTTGCTATTTTATCTATTGAATCTAACCAAATTCAAGGCAATCGATCTGCTGCTTCTGGCTTTAATGTAGCTGAAAGAACGATCCGCCGCAGACGCGCTGGTATCCCTTGAACCGCTGGAGTTTGCCCTTGCATAACTGGCCAATAAGAAAGTATGCATCATTCATGCCAATTAGGCCCTATTGGGTCAGTAACCTTGCCACGATAGAGAAACTCCAACTTGACCACTCAGCCAATAGGGCTCAATCGGCATAAATGATGCATACCTCCTTATTGGCCAGTTACGCGAGGGCAAACTCCAGCGGTTCAAGGGATACTCGCCCGACGCGATTGCCAGCCCAACTCAAAGAAGCCTGCCCAGATAGAAGAGGAGGTAATAGTTCAGCATATACTTGACTTAGATCAATGTAGATTTGCGCCTACGTACGCTGCTGTACGTGATATTATGGGATAGCTGATAAGGATGTCTACAACTTTGACGAGGCTAGCTTTATGATAGGCAAGATCTAGACTTAGCTTGTTGTTACTGGGTCAGAGGGGAGAGGCCGGCTAAAGGCTGTTCAGCCAGGCAATCGTGAGTGGGTAACGGTGATCCAGGCGATCAACGCTGCTGGCTGGGCAGTCCTGCCGTTTCTTATCTTTACTGGCAAGTACCACCTCTCTGCCTGGTACCAGGAAGACAGTATCCCACGAGACTGGGCCATCGCAGTTAGTGACAACGGTTAGACGATGAATAAGCTAGGGGTTTAGTGGCTTAAGCACTTCAACGAGAATATAAAGAACCGGGTAGTTATATCAACCACATTACTATGCTTGAATTCCTGCTAGCCTTCTGCGCAGCCTTTAATTAGGCGTTTACAAGAGCAAATATCTGCTTAGCCTTTTATGCTACTGGCCTTGTCCCTTACTAGCTAGATGCTGTTCTCTTAAGACTAGATGTGCAGCTCTGTACGCCTACTCTAGCAGCTCTACCAGAGGTCCCTGGGAAGCTAGAACTCTAAGCAACGTACGTGAGCTAGAGGCCCAGTCAACGCTTATACGTCAGCGTGTACGCCAGCATAAGAACTCTTCACTAGCGTCAATTATTAGTGCGATTAATCAGCTTGAAAAGGGAGCTAAGGTAATGATGCACTTAGCAGCGCTATTACGTAGTTGGGTCACCAGCCTTGAACAGGCCAATGAGGCAGCCAGCAAGCGTAGATTACGGAAAAAGAAGCGGATTCAGAAGCGTGGGACTCTTACAGAGGGACAAAGAGAGGATATGCTTGCTCAAAAAGAGCCTGACCAGCAGATTGAGCGTGAACAGCGTCAAGGTTGAGAGAGATCAGGCCTTACTCGCCAGGCTCGCGCGCGCTGTAGGAAGTGTAAAGAGACTAGGCATAACTCATGTACATGCAAGAAATATGCAGTAGATCCTACTTAATTTAATGTATTAATATATACTCTCTGCTCTACTGAGTTGTTATGTTATACGTTTAAAGAGGTGCGCAAAGCCAGTGGGGTGCGACGCTCGCTTGCCAACCACGTTATGGCGCAACGAGAATTGAATAGTAGTGTGCAGAGTTTGTTCATTTTTAGTAGGAAATTGTTGCCTTTAGCTAACTACTATTTATCTCCAATGCCATTCAATGAATGCTACCTTAACTTCCCTTTATTTAGTGATCCCTGCTTAGATCACCCTTTGTTTATTCTTTTCAAATACCTATCAAATGGCGCACCATCCCCCAGCAGATATACATACACCCCACACCACACGCAACCAAATCCAGTACCAAAAAAAAATTACAAGCCAGGGCATCAAGCCCGGATCATTGATAAATACACTATGATCTTCCGTTTACAGCCTTGGAGATATTGGTTGTGTTGTGTTTGTGTGTGTGTGACAACAAGGGTATATAGACAATACAAGAAACAAAACAAAACAACGCATCGTAACCTTGATCGCAAGAGAAATGGAACAGAGAGAGAGAGGATTCAGTGGTAAAGACCATGTTCCCTCTCCACACACCCCCAATCCAATCACGCAATCAAGTCCACACACATACACGGATATAACCGCTACAAATGCCCCCCATCCTCTATCCATAATCCAGGGCTCCACAATCTACATGCCCATCTTCGCTCAATCGGCCCTAAACCTTATTATAATATTGCCCACCGCCCATACCAAATTTCCCACCTTGCATTTGTCGTTTGTACTCCTGGAGCTCAGCAGCTTCTTTCTGCTCGTCTGCGAGGAGCGAAGCGTGTTCCTTGGCGCCCGCGCGACGCTGCTTGACGCAGCAAAACGCCATGATGCAGAGGAGGAGGACGAAGACGCCGATGGAGCCGGCGATGATGCCGGTTTTGGCACCTTGGGGGAGTGCAGCCCAGCGGTTGCGGACGCCGGATGGGGCTTGGATTTCTTGGAGGACTTCGGATTTGCCGCCCCTGTTTTTTATGGTTAGAGATTGGTTATTTAGAGAGGGAGGTAAGATGGGAGGAAAATGTACTTTATGACTTTGACTTTTTCCCATGATCCGGATGCGTCCATGCCCTCCCAGGAATATTCTTTTGCTTCGGTATAGTCTTGGGCATACACGGTTTGAACTTGCATTTGGAAAGGACCAGTCTTGAAATCGGTCTCTCCACCTGCCCATTCTACTACACCGCGGTTGTTGTTCTTGACGTCACCGCCCGCCCACATGCCTAGTCGGATATTCATGGGTGTCTGGGGGTAGTTCTTGCCGTTGAGGGCCTGGGCAGGGACTAGTTCTCGTAGCATTTTGCCGTCGAGCCACCATTGGATGCGCTCCTTGGTCCAGTCAATAGTGTAGTTATGGAACTCTTCTTGTGGCGCTTTCTCCATGGCATATTCCTTTCCACGGTCGAATGCAGAGACGTTACCCTTGCCGAAATAGTTTGTGTATACATGTGTGGTGTTGCTGCCCAGGAATTCCCAATCAACCTCGTCGAGTGCCTCAGATTGTAAGATGGCACTGCTGATGATTCCTTTGCCGACGGAGGCTTTCATGACGACTTCCAGGCGGCCAAAGAGCATGTAGAACTTGGATTGAACCATGGGTGAGTCACCTGATCGCTCAATGGTAAAGGTTGCACCGCCCTTTTCGTCCCAGCCGATCTTTCCATTGTTCTGCTTTGTCCATACTTTGTCATTGGAGGGGATGCCCGTATTGGTGAAGAGGAAGGTGGCGTTACTGCCGAGCGCCTGCATAGAGGGGCAGCCAGTGGTGTTGAGTGGATTGCAATTAGTGTGAGTCTGGGCCAGCGACGTGGGGACGAGGGTTGCGAGTGCCGCAATGGCAGAAAGTGTGAAAGACTTCATGTTGTGTGCTGTATGTCGGTGACTCTGTATACGTGGAGAGAGTGTGTCTGTTTGATGGAAAGAGTGTGGTGTCGCACGTATACCAGACGCGCTGTGGTGTAGCAGGGAGTGACAAACAATGAGTGACTGAGGCGAAACAGGAGTGAATGAGTGTGGGATCTCGCGAGGAGAAATGTAAAACCAAATGGCCGAGTAGTGGCTAAACTACCTAGGTACCTATTACAAGCCAAGGGAGCGTTAGGACTCAGGAGTGTTTGGAGTAGCTCAAGATCAAGATCAAGTGGCAAGTGCACGAAGGTGTCCCTGCAGATTAAGGAGTAGGCTAGTGCCAGAATGCCCTTATCTTAATCACCATTGGCTCATGCGCATTAAACTACAAACAGAGTACCTGACGATCCCCCTTTATTCGCTAAACTATTTGCCTATCGTTCATCGTTCATCACTGTGCGCGCGTCTGTGTGACCTTTTTTCTACTGCCACTGACGTCCATGTCATCCATTGATACTACATACATCTCGCTGACTGTACTATGCGGCCTATGCAACCACCAGCATACCATATGCAGTCATAGCGGGAGGCGTGCGCCATCCGTAATGCCAAGAGAATCTGAAACACGACCGTGCGTAGCATTAAACAACATCTATCGTCTCGTCGTCTCGTCGTCTCTACATGGCGCTGCAGCCGACTTATTACACCGCGAGAATTCCCTCATACACAATTGCCGTGTTTGGAGTCGCTGCCGGGCGCATTCGTCATACGGCGCATCTCGTATCAAGGCTTTACTTTTTAGTACCCCACCTTCTCACCGTTGCGAACTATTTGCTTGGCATGTTACGTCCTGAGGTGTAGCGGTTTGACATTATCCAGGTATCAAATCTTTGCAACAACCGCAGGACACACAACCAACCCAAATAAACCTAACTTAATTGCCCTTTGTCTTCAGCGTAAGAAAGCGCCATGTTTTGCTACTTACCTAATGGGCAATCGTTTGAAACGCACAAGTCTACAGCACGCCATCGTCCTCAACTTCGCCCCGCTCCTGCACCACTGCTCTCACCAACCGTATCTCTGCCCTGTCGCATTCTCTGCCTACGCTCTTCTTCCATCAAGCTCTGCTTCCTCACATACTCTAGCACAATGTCTTCCTCAGTCTTCTGCTTCTCCAACTTCTCCACGTCTTCCCTGTGTGCCTCCTCACTCATCTGAAGTGCTTTCTTCAGCTCTTCATCTTCGTTGTTTGTGGTATGCGTTGCAGGCGCTCCAGTCGCATCTGCAATCGCATTCATCACTCCACTCTCCTGCTGCCCAGATGCAGCTTGATATTCTTCCGGGTACTTCTCATGTAGATGCGCAAGCTCCTTGGATTCTGCAACAACCCGTTGGAATTCTGCATCGTCTTCTGGATCTGAAGAATCCCATTCTGAATCGCTACCATGCTGGCGCCTGTGAGACGTGTCGAGCAGACTTTTGCGTAGCGTCTCCTCAAATTGCTTCTGCTCTTGCTCAGAGCATCCATCTTTACCCGCTTCTTGTAGACTCGCTTGCATGACTCGTTTGAATGCTTGCTCTTCCTCTTCCTCGCCTGCATTTTCTCCAGTGCGTTCTAGTTCGGCAATAGATGCGCGGATTGCGTTTGCAACTAGTTGGTCTTCCTCTGGGTCTCCGTGCGAGTTTTGAGCGATTGAGGCTGCAATTGCAACTTCCAACTCACGGCGTTCGGCTTCTTCTTCGGCTATCAGCTCTGCTTCAAGAGCGAGCTGTGACTGACTAGTCTGAGCGCTCGGTGAGAGCGGGAATGTCTGCGCATGCCGTCTCCAGGACGGCTGTTGCCCTAGAGGAAGTGTTCGAGGTCCTGACTCAGTGGTAGTGCTTCCATAGCTTGTACTATGGCTCAAAGGTAAGCTTTGAGAACTATCAGCTTCATTCAGGGCTGGAGGAAATGTAGGGTGAGCTCCGGGCCGTTTGAATTGCGAATTGACACGCGACCACCGGTCTTGCCTCCTCTTCCTCGTGTCTTGGACAAGTGAGTGCAGAGAATCCATCTTCTCTTCGCCAATATTCTTCTTCTTCTTGATACCGACCTTGACGTGCTTCCATCTGCTAACTATATCGTTTCTGGCCGCCTCAGAGAGACCACTGGCTTCCTCGTAACCTTGCGCAATTCGTGCCGCAATGATGTAGTTCTGTACATTCTTCCCCTTGCTCTTGACCATCTCTTGATAGAGACCCTTCATAGCGTAGCCAGGGACGGCCCAGGCACCGCCCAAAACTTTGAAGGGTACATTCATAATGCCCTGACCAACGCCTTTGACAAAACCAGCGGCACCGTCTTTCTTTGCGCCTTTGTACGGATCAGTGACGATGCCAGTGATACCATCATAGAGTCCAAAGCCGAATTGCTACGGTATCTAGTCAGTACCCACAATAGTTTATTCATAATGGAGCATACCTTGGCTGCAGTTCTTAATCCACTTTGAAGATCAGTCACTTTGTCGACCTGTCGTACTTCGGATCCATACAGTTTCGGTACATTGTGGAAACCTTTAGCAACTCCTAATGAGAAGTCCATAGGTGACTTGAAGCCAGCACCAATCATCCTAGCTAGGCCTTTCCCAGTATCAACAGCCGACCCCATGTTCTCCGCAAACCCTGGCCCTGGGGTTGCTGGCCCTGACGATAGTTTCCCGTTGTTGAGCTGGAAGTCTGTACCTGAGGTTGAGCTTGTACTTGTACTTCGGTGGTGGCAAATTCCACCTGCCACCTCACCTGAGTGATGTGTTTGTTGAAGGGCACGATCTCGAGATGATGACCGTGTGGTGGTCTCGGAGAAAGCCTGACACATAAATGTTGATCTATGAGTAGGTGTCCCAGGGGCATTATCCGGGCTGTGTATTGTCGACCTTTCTGTACTAGTTTGAGCAGACTGGGAGTGTACGGCAGTGCTTTCGATGGAGTCTTCGGTGGTATTTGTTGTGGTTCTTGTTGTTGACGGTCGGTCCCTATGTGAAGATTCTCCAGTAGCGGTCGCATCATCACCTGCTGCTTTTTCTTTACCCTTTTTCGAGTTCCTCGTGTCTGGGTGAATATTGAGTAATTTCAAAGTTTGAATAGGCATGTCAGCTACACCCATCATCATGGACGTTGCTGTACCCATCAAAGCACCTGCAGCACCAGAGATAGGATCAGTTGGGCCATCGTCAATCCCGTACTCGCGCGGACGGTACCTGCTTATGTGAGACATATACTTATAATGAGAGCTATTTTTTTGGCTTACAATTTTAATTCTGCAAAATTCAATTCTCCTTGTTGGGCGAGAACGGTCGCAGCCTGCGCGCTCAGCCTCGTATCAGTTCGTTTAACTCTCCAAACTGCTGGTCGGCTTGGGATGACAGCACAGCGCAACTCATCGTAATTGAGCATTTGATGAAACGCCTGGGCACCTGTCTGACTTCCGTTTTCTTGCTTGATCTTATTGCACAATTCCTGAGCTCTTTCAAGTGATTCTGGTTCCAAAGCTTTGTTGATGGACTCAGCTAGCTTTTCTGCCGTGAGGTCTTTGTATGGGGTTGGGTCTGGTCCAGCACCGGCTCTTGCTACCATTGCTCCCCAGAACGGCTGATCACCGAAAAAGGGCACCACAACTGTGGGCCTGCCGGCTGCAATACCAGCAGCTGTTGTACCAGCTCCGCCATGATGAACGACTGCTGATACGCGCTTGAATAGCCAATCATGGGGACAATTACCAAGCATGAACACACCCTCAGGAATACCAAGTTCGTCAGCACCGAGGCCACCCCAGCCTTTTGATACCAACGCTCGTCTTCCGGTGATCTTGACGGCCTCAAAAATCATTTTGGTCATTGCATTTGGATCGTCTACTACAATAGAGCCAAACCCGATGTACACGGGTGGTTCGCCTGCCTCAAGGAAGGCAGCAAGATCCGGGGCAGGTGTATAATTCTGTGCTAGATCGAGAAAGTAAAAGCCGGCTATAGAGATATGGTGATTCCAATCTTTTGGTTTTGGGATAAGTGCCGGAGACCTTGAACGTGATACATTAGTCGCCAGACATAATATTAGAGCAGATCAACTCACCAACAGTAGGTAAAGGGAATTTTCAACCGAGCCAACATGGCTGGGGCCCATACTATGCTAATAGGATCCAAATGAAGATTGTCTTTGCGAAATCGATTGATAATATCACCTAAACCCTGCCAGGTCAAAATATCCACCATGATGTAGGAGATGTAGTTTGTGATGGATGCATCTGCGTTAGAGGACTGAATGTTTGCAAGCGGATGAGGGAACTGCTGCGTGGGTGACCAAGGCATTGTGAACATCATGTGGAGCGGTATTCCTAGCTTCTCAGCACAATGAATGTGCCCAAAGGCTGGGGGGTTGGCAATGATAGCATCCGCAACAAAAGGTTTCTTAAGTTGTTCTGGCAATTGTTCCTCAATGTTCATCCATTCCTCCACAGTCTGGCTCAGAGGGTCTACCTCAAGGCCATTGCCAGTCTCGATACATGATCTCCATGTCCCGCGCAAGATTTCGGCGATGCCTTTCCGCCTCTTACCGACGTCTCCGCTGCGAAGAGTGTCGAAGCCTGGCATTAGACCGGGGTTTTTGACCATAAATGCCATGAGTTCTGCAGGATCACCGCCAATGCTGAAAAATTCCAGGTCGTTCTCAACTACAAAGTCCTTGAAGGTTGGGTGCGTTGCCAACCGTACTCGGTGACCATATGTCTCCTTCAGCACTTTTCCCAGTGCTACAAAGGGCTGAACATCGCCTCGCGATCCTACAACCTGTATGACGACATTCAAAGGGGGTGGTGGGCTTTGCCCAGGCGCTCCCCCAAGAAATTCGGGAACATAGGGGGGTGGTGGAGCGGGATCATATCTAACTTGGGTGAGTTGGCGTTGAATCTGAGGAAGGATGAGCTTGGAGAGGGCGCGGCTCTCCTGGTCGATGCGAATGTTGACTCGTCCATCAGGCGCAACTACTGCGTTCGTGCCTAGTCCATTTTCCTCGCTTCGAATTTGGCCAGGGAGCTCAGTGTATGCAGGCGGTGGGAGGTCATCGTTTGCTAGTAGGTCATCGCCGAGTTGGTTGGCGCTATGGTCAAACTGGGGGAATGAAGGGGCGCTATTGAGAGGTTGAGGTTGAGGTTGAGATTGTGCCTGCGCATCTGAGGGCCGATATGAGCCCGCGTAGGATGATGCCTCTGGCTTCGCTCTTGGCTGTGATGGGCCTGTTGCTTCATTTCCGGGAAGCTCTACCGCAGGTATATCTGAATAATCTGGCGGCTGGGTTGTCGATGACAATGAAGGCGGTGGTGGGGGTGCGTCCCTTGGTGGTGGTGGGGTTTCCCCTGCGGGTGCGTCATTATGCGCGGGGTGTTGTGAGGACGACATGTGAACTGCAAAACGGGAAAAAGGGCATTGCCAGGCTGATTAGTAAGGGGTAGAAAGAGCAACAATTATAGTTGAGTAATGCATCAAGAGCAAGAGTAAAGTTGTTTGCAGTAGCAACCTGATATTGACAACTTGTAAGAGCTCGTTGACACACGTCTGGCTGACTGCCTACACGAGAAAACAAGCCAATGCGTATGTGGGTTTCGTCATCGGTCTTGGCGGTCGTATCTCGCAGATGCGATACGCACTTAGTCGTTTAGATAGCCGAAGCGGTGTGCAACTCACTTGATCTTCCTTGATATACAATTATTGTAATGGTAAAACAAGTTTAGGAATGACTAGGAGATAGGTCATTAATCTCTCTTAGAAGAAGAAAGTAAAGCTATTTACTGAAAGAGTATTAGAGTATGTCTCTGCGGCTGCAACGGCGACCCTACAGACACCAAAACCACGCGAGGGGTTGCGTGATGAAGCGCAGAAGCCATTGAGGCCACTGGCAGCTATTTTTTGATTCTTCTGCCCTAGGGTATCCAAGAGCTGATTTCTTGCTGTTTGTCGTACTTTTCGTATCGTCTTGTCCAAACTATCGCTTAGTAAGATATTTCTTACATCACATCCACGTGATTTTCAAGCCCCGCTTATATCTTGGTAAAATTTGGGCCAGGCTGTTTTTTGTAGGATGATACAGATGCAGTTATAGCCCTCTCGTACATTTCAGTTCGTATCTTAGCGACAGGAGGGTTCAAATACCAGGCTGAGAGCTGACCCTACTTTTACAATAGTCTTATTCTGACTCAATACGATAGCCTCTCTACGAGAGTCGCCTTGTTTGATAGCTCTCCAGTGACTCTTGCTAGAAGATCATATTGCTCTCCTCCCATTTCCGAATTACCAAACCACCTGGAAAAAGACGCCAAGTGCATTATCGGCTAGGATATGACGATACGGCATAAAATCAGGGCAGCAAAGTCTTCGACACACGGAGAACTAGTAGATATATGCAAGAAAGAAGCATGTCGATCTTGACAGTCTAGCAAAACTGCATCCTTCAAGTCTTGCCGATTTTTACCTATGGAGGTTCTGAGTAAGAATGGGCGCACGTCTATCGTCTATTGCTATGCAAACGGCCTGGTTGCCAAAATTCTACGGGAGATGTCAGCCGGGCTTCCGGGCCGTAATGAGTGGGACGCTGAAATTGACAATGCTTTTATGGTAGAGCAGAAGATCTTGCAACGGCTAGGGGCTAGGGTCGTGTCCCAGAATTGTCTTGTTTGTCTCCACTGTCCCTTTATTACTACTTGTCTCACATCGAGTTCAGATATAAAGGAACTTGTCATATCGCGGGCATGAAGAACGGAAGAACGGACTGTTGCTTGGCGAGGCAAATTGTGGCGATCTCCAATCCTACATTGACAAATTTCATTTCAAGATCGACGGTGCGTTACGAAAACAATGGAGCTTGCAAGTTGCTCAAGCTATTGAATACATCCACGGGAAAGGGATTATCCACTCAAATCTCGGCACAACAAATATTCTTGTTCGCCACACCAGAGGGATTCCAGAATTGCTTCTCGCTGACTTTGGCGGTTCCAGATGCGAGGCGCTGGACGTATTTGGCGAGCTGCTTCCTGATGACCCCTTTAGCGACCCATGGCTGACAGGTGATCAACCCAAATCGCCAAAACTCGATATATATAGTCTAGGGATCATCACCTATATTATCATGACCGGGCATCAGCCATTTCACGATGGCCTAGCCCCGGAAGGTGAGGAGCGGTTGAATTACATGGATCGCGTGCGTAAAAATTTACGAAGAGGGGCAATTTCTAGACCTAGGCGGCGTATCATTTGCAGGCATTATCTAAGGATGCTGCTGCGAGCGTCGTTTTGACACGGCGAAGGAGGTTGTTGCAGCCATCGAAGCAGAAATGGATTACTAGGCAGAGCTGGCGCGTTGACTTGGTGCTGAGTTAACTGAAGCGCGCAGGAAATGGGATTGACACTTGGTGATGTAAGTCTGTCGTTGAGTTGCCACCTTCGCCGCTACACCGTAATTAGCATACTATGATAGTAAGCATATCAACTGTGGCGCGATGGAAGTGTGCGCCGATCGTGCATATGGCTTAGAACGCATCCAGGAGATGGGCATATCATGTGACTCCTTGTGATAGGGCACCTCGATCGTTAAAGCTATAGATCTGTTCAATAATGACAATATTGGTTCTCAAAGGTCGGATAAACGAGCTGAAATATGTTTCCAGCAAGTACTCCTGAGCTAAACCTCCTATCAATAGAAGCAACCCACAGATTTACAGCAGCCGGCCGATATTCGACGCGTTAGTGGGAAATTGACACTAGGCGTGGATATTTGCAACGCCGCGAGAATGTGCTACTGTTCGTGTGCTGTCTCTGGGATGGGCTCTGCCTACCTAGGTATTCTTATACTTGTCGATGAATCGGACTGTAACGCAAATATCCGCTGTCAGTACCTTCGTGTTCATGAACTGTCCCATATTGATCTAAGAAGACGCAAACTTAGATATCGCCCTGAGCGATGCAAGCCCAATTGATATATGTTGCGGCGTTGCCAATTCACCTTGTGCCTGCATATAAATTGTCTGGTTCATGTCGCTTTCATAGGGGTACCCCTAGCAGTGACGCCAAGCTGTGGGCGCAAGCTTGTCTCGGTTGTGGGGACGTGGAAAGATAAACCTAGCTAGTTACTTCTAGTGCGGTTGTATGGGTCTATTCTAACAAGGAGAAGGATTCAGGAATTGAGGTACCAAGAGGGGTCTACGGGCCCAAGAAAAAAGACGAAATGTGTTTGATAAGAAGCTTCACTACGACGTAACTTATGGCGGTTGAGGGGAAAAGTAACCACCTTTCCGATATTTAGAAGAATAAACAGGTCTTTACACTTGGTAAAATCACGTTCACAAATCCCTGAGTATCCCAAGGTTATTCTCTGGCCTTAAGGAGATTCAATGCTCTATATACAGGCTTCACAACTAAAGACTTACGACCAGGCGATCATTTGACCATGCAATGGTGGTGAAAATCTTCTGCCTAGGAAAGTGATTGCACTGTGTACAAAACAAGCTATTAATACATTAAAAAAATCGCAAAATTATCCCAAACCAATCTTTGGCATTATGCTTGCTCTACAGAGTGCCATGATCTTTGTGGGAGGCAAAGATGGATGCTGGGGTGCTCTCACTCATTCTATTGTCTCTCCCTAATATCTGAAATGGACTTATACGTGTATGCACAGCGTCAAGACTTGATTTCTGGTGTATTGTATTGTTATACACCGACGTTACGACAGGGATTGTGCAAAGTAACCATTGTAGGGTGCAAACGATCTAACGAGGTCAGCGAGTATAGAAGAGGTATGACAGTGTACAGGTTTACCAAGAAGATGATTTGCGGCTTATACCACAAAGTGAAGGGAATACCACTGACTAATACACCCACGAGTGGTGTGATGAAAAGCCAAAGGCAACGCCGGTCGTTAGTAATCCGACAAAAGACATCTTTCATTCCCCCAGCCGAGCACACCCAAGAAAACCACAACAAGAAGACAGTATGGTATGAGGTCCAACCGCCATGTAAGAAAAGTACTGAATATCTTTCAACCGTGGAGGAGTATGATTAAGCGTTGTATTGTACACCCACAGTATGGCCCCGACTAGTTGGATAGAGGCAGCGAAAGCGAGACCTGCACAGCCTAGCCATGATCTAAATGCACGTTCAAAGAGAACTAATCGAAGATGGTAGATCTACAGATGCTTAGAGGGATTTAGTGGGGGTTTGGAAGCACTAACATTCAAGATCGCTGTCTGCATCTATACCAATTGAAACGATATTAGTGACAGTTGTTTATTTATCTTCTTAAATGCCACTCCTGCTAGGATGATGCATGACAACTAAAGAAGGACGTTGATCACAAAGAACCATCCGTGGGCAAAATACGGACACTTGGGACGGCGGCGGTCAGCCAAGCGTAAATACAACTCAACAAAAATAAGGCAAGTACTGAAGAAAATGGGGGGCGAAGCTATGCTCGAAAAGCCTATTGTAGGACGGCGCGTAATGAAGCCAAAAACTCAAAGGGAACCGATGAAGGACTGAAGAGCGGCAAGGTGGTGGGTTGAAGGACTTCTCAGCCTGATGAGAACATGCATATAAAGCACCAAAATACCATGATTCCCCACATAAATCCTCGAGCGCTCGGGTTCATTTTACTCGCAGAAGAGCCGTCCCCAAAGCTTTGTGAAATCGTGCAAGCCTGCTTAAGACTTGCACAGATAAATGTGATAGGAGCCGCTTCTCGCACTGCTTTCCTCGAAGACGATAAGGACAAGACCAAACACCTAGTTCGAACGTTTGAACCCTCATTATCTGTTTGAGGCTTGGATCGCTTGATTTGTATACCAAAAAAACATAGGTAAACCTTGCGTGGCGGTCCAAACCTGGCTGCCGGGATCCTCGAGCTATAGGACAAGTCTCCACTAGCCGCGAATGGGGGAACTAAAGTCACCAAACACCTAGAGGTAAGACTCAGGGCGTAGAGGTCCAGCACACTTCAATGTTTATACAGCGGACCCATGTATATCACAATGCTAGTTCTCAAGTAGAAACAAAGAAGGCACCTTGGAGAATCATTGAGCGATTGCATTTGGACGAGTCACATAGGATGGAAGATTTCATACGCTGGATCGTCTATGTCGTGTTTTTACGCGATGCTATTGTGTTGCAATCTAGTAGCGGTAAGCGCCTGCCAGCGAAAGGGATGTCAGGTGTCATTGCACAAGCCTGGAAACAGCTCACCGACGAAGATTTGAGCTTTCAAGTCCAAGAAGAGCTGGTCCAATATGCGAAAGAGGGCCAACTATATTCCGTCATGGGCGATATAGTAGGGGAAGGTGCATGGCTCTTGCTTTCCAAGGAGATAGTGCACAGCCGGCAAGAAGCGCCCCTGAGAAAATTGATATGTTCTAACAAATTCCAGGTGGAAGAGAATCAAAGCCTCTGAGGAAAACTTTGCAATAATCAAGATAACTTTAAGTAGACTTGAGGGTGTAGAGTGCGCTACTAAGGCAGCAAGAAGCATCAGAGAGTTTTTATCGGAGCAATATCAGCATGCGTCTAGAAAGCGGCAGATAGAAGCCGAGCACGGCATCGGACGACCTCAGAAGAATGCAAGTTCATGTACAACTGGTGTCTCACAGGACTCTACAGGCCCGAATGGAAGGACATCTGATGTGTCTTCAGTTGTGTATGAAGGTAGCAGTTCCCTAGACTTGCGGAATTCGTCATCCAGAGACATTACATGGACCTCAGGATCATTTCCTGACCTCAGTATCGTAGATACGGCAGGCCAAAGCTCGCGACGCAAGAGAAAGAGTTGTAAGCCTTCGGAATTGCGCTAACAGCGACGCAGTAGAGTTTCCACCGGTGAACCAGCATACATGGGACTAATTTTTTCTAACAGCTGTCAGTGACGTAAGACGCGATTCGACAGCAGATCAGCATAGTATCATTAACTTCAATGTGCCACTCAACTGCTCACTTCCCCCGGTCGACCAACATGTATGGAACAGCGTGTTCTTTGATGTAAGCTGATTATGGGCATCGGAACACCTTTGGAGCTTCGAATTTTAACCACATTTCCCCATCCCATATGAATCCTTCGTTTTTTCTATAGTTCGCGCAGGAAGGAGATGTTGATTCTTGCCTGTTCCGGTCCGCCTGCAGTTAGGACTTTTCGTCCGTAAGATTGCGAAGGCACCATGCCCCTGTATAATACTAGCAAATATATGGTAGATTGCTTCAGTGGTAAGATACCTGAAAAAAAAAAAATTTGTGTCGTCATATATAGGGGCAATAGCATGCTCCCATAAGTTCGGATAAGCACATGCGGTGAAGTATGTCACCTCACTATTTGGAACTGTCTCGCCTGATCTCTCACACTCTTCCAGCCAACTATTGATTGTACAAATCCAGCCCTCTGCAGAGCAGGCTAAGCAGGTGTCTCCAAGGCCTAAACACTCACCCTAGATTCTTTTGCCAGAAATTCATAGCATTTTGATTGTAACGTACTGACTAGGATATCATCCACAGTCTTCGTCTCGCTATCCAAGATTTGCTTTGCAGCATTGCGCTTTCCAAGTCGAGAGGATATATCGTGTTCCACAGCCCGGATTGTGTTGTAGTACCCGTGCCAGCATTTTTCTATCAAATCACCGAAGATGACGTCTGAAAATGCTGAGGGAAACAGACCCATGATAAGGTTTCGTACTCGAACATGCGGCTCGACATTATGAAGGGGTTTATGTCCGAATCGGATAATGAAAATGCAAGATGCTAGCGAGAATTGTTCGCTCAGTGGACCGGCCAAGGGGGTGTCGTAATTTTCATCCAGCTTGCAGAATGGCTCACTCGCAACCAATAGCTGCTCCCTCTTCTTCACTGTTGCATCGAAATCTCCGAGTCGGATGTCTTCCATCGCATTGAGGAATATGTTTGCTAGTCGAAGGTCGCCATGGGTGTAACCAAGATCTTCAATCCAAGTTAGGGCACTGGTGATCTGTTGAATCCACCGCTCTTGCTTGTTTAAACTAATAGCCAATATCGAGGATTTCTCTATGCGAGATTCCAGCGTTGTTTCCTGGCGGTGCATGAAAAGACCTTCTGGAATGCAAAGTATGCCGTAGACAATGTTTGGATATCGATGTTCCATCAGGACTTGGTATACAGCCTTCTCGTTTTCTAACTTCTTGATACTCTCTTCCATTTCTTCTGCTTGTGCTTGGACAGGGTTTTCAAAAAGGGTTGGACATTTGAAAACCACATTCCGGCTGATGGCGTAGACGTGCCCCGCAGAACCTCGGGAAAGGAAATTATCTGCCGAAAGAGAAGGAAACGGGGGCTACAATCGTGTAGTCATTGGTCATTCGGGGAAACATATAAAGAGCCTTGATTGTACTTTTTGGGCCGTGAATATCGCTAAGAGGACTTGACTATCGTTGGAGAGTTGGAGGCTCAAAGGAAGACTAACACGTGCTTGTGTGCAATGTTTCGGTGCCGCAAACAAAGTTACGGTACAGGGCGATCTAAGGGTAGAGCAATGCAATGAAATAGTTATGCCAAAGGCTGTGTCAAGCCTCACAAATGTTTACCTAGGTAGGTTGGCCTGGAAGAACGTAAACACCCCACCGTGGCGCGGAACCTCCGCGTTCTAAAACTAATACTCACCACTGCCATTACGGGCTCCCAAACTATGACACACCTTGTCCCATATAGCCGACACGATCCTTGAAGTAGCGGTTCATCACATTCTCGTAGACGCTTACCCTCATGAGAGAAACTTCCGTGTAGTTGTCCAAATACGATCCCTGACACTTGTGTGGAAACACTAAACCCCCGCAACAGATTTGATTGCCTAATAACTTCCTCAGGGTGTCGATTTGATGTCCGTTGGCCGTCGTTCGGCCCATGGTAAGGACGCGCATGCTCATGATTCTGCCAGTAGCTGCCATCCGACCGCATCTGAGCAACGTCAACTGATGATTGCGATCGCGAAGATGGGGAGATAGACGCAGACTGCAGGCGCTTGCGGCGATGGCCAATCTCGAACACGAACCTGGCGTAACGAAGTGCAAGGACAACGTTTGATATGCAGCCTCTACGCTTGATGTTTATGATGTTTATGCGCACCGGAGGAGGGTCACGCTAGCTGTGTAAATCAATGAGTTACGGCCAGTAAGTTAAGGCACGCGCTGACCATGGTGCGAGAATTACGGCAAGACCGAGTCGACTAAGATAATTGACTATAATATAGCTACAACCTGCTATACAATTCATTGATGTTCCTTAGTCTTTTCGTAAGGCTATACTATAATGAGCAGTGATAATGCACACGGTATTACATTCTCTTGGCAACATGTGGCTAAGCTAGTCTATTTTGGTATAGGTTGGCCGGACCCTGTTTGCCCCAGTACGTATGTAGTTACGTAGTCTACTCACCACCTCATAGTCTGTGTCTTCTGCTGCGGTCAGGTCGATGTGATGCCTTCAGCTCTGAGGGGCACACGCGGTTAACATGGCATGATCCCATCTTTTCTAATCCAATCTGGTGATGCCTTGACACAGAGGGCTTGACGCTAAGGCTTTGCTTACGGCTGAGCCCTCCCAGCCACCTTTAATACAGACAACCGCTAAAAGCTTCGCCCGTAGACCTTATCACTATTTCCAATTCTGCAAAAATTGCGAGACAATGCTGACGAAACACTTTCTGTATGGAGCAGCATGGGTTGCCCCAGTTGTCTGCTGGAATGTAGACGGTAGGTCGAGAACAGGTTTTAGCTTCATACAAGCCTAACACCAGCATAGTGCACCAGCAGATTGGCTTCGCCAGTGAACTTTTTCTGAGCCCTCGAACAACCTCTATACTTGCACAAATACTCGAACCGCAATACCATGGCTCTATAGGTCGCGCAGCGGCTTGGGCAGACGCGTACGCACATACCGATGAAGGACGCTTCTCCTACCAATGGCACTGGATCGATACTCACGACTGGGCGCCTGATCATTGTCACCTAAACTACCAAAGCGACTGTGCGAAAGGCGGTTGTGTAGTCAGCGCTATTGGGAATCAGACGAGAATACTGCGTGAATGTGTCCAGCATGTGGCGAGTGGGGCCCTACCACGGGCCACTAACATGACATGCTCCCAAGCGCTGAAATGGGTGACCCATTTCCTTGGAGATATCAACCAACCGTTGCACGCTTCTGGACGGGCTGTAGGTGGAAATACTTACAAAGTCACGTTTGGACATGTTTCGACACAGATGCATACTGTTAGTATTTTCGTTGACTCGCTTTTGCGTTGTTGGAACTCACACTTGGCAGGTGTGGGACAAGTATCTGCCATACTTCGCAGCAAATGTCAGTAAGCCCTTCTCGAATCAATCCATCGATCCATTCTTCTTAGGTCTTGTCGACCGCATCCGGAAAGACCAGTTTTTCGAAGCACCCTATATGTGGCTCGCCTGTAGTAACCCTGCTACACCTGAAGAATGCGCAGCTCGATGGGCCACAGAAAGCAATCGATGGACTTGCGACTACGTGTACAGCCGTGCCCACAATGGTTCAGATCTTGCGACTGATGGTTACGCTACTGGTGCGGTTCCCATTGTAGAGATGCAGATCAGCAAAGCTGTCCTTCGATTGGGAACGTGGTTAGAGAAATTAGTAAGCAGTGTGCAACACGTTGGTGAGACACAGGAATTTCTCGAATTGTAGAACAACGTATTCAGAATACGGCGCTAAGAATTGAATCCTTGTTTGAACTGAGAAACTCAGTCCTACTCTAAAAACCACTTTGGCACCTCAGGTCCTATACAACGTCAATAACAGCAATCAGAGCACAAAAGGGAACCACTTACCCCAAACTGCAAGACTTTCATCTCCCGCTTCTCCCCAACCCACTGGCGTTTCCTCATTGACCAAATCTCCATCCGCATAATGTTCTATCATATTCCCGGTCGTATCCCACCAATAATCGAACAACTGACTCCCCAGAATATGCCGCCCAACACCCCACACACTTTTATACCCCTTTTTAGCCAACCACTCGTGACCCAACGACTGCGTATCAAAGTCGTGTACTTCAAACGAGCAATGATGAACATGTGACGTCTTATTCGTAGAAAAGAATATAGTGTGGTGATCCGTATATTCAGGACCGATATCGATATGCGCAAAGATCGCCACATCCTTCTTCCCAGACGGCGTATCCACGTACAAGAAATCCGTAGGCACGATATTAAACGTGCGCGTGTACCATTCCATTTCCTTCTCAAAATTTTGCACACAGAGTCCATAATGGCCTAGCTTGTGCACGGCTGCGGGGCCAGGCTTGAAGCGTTGGAAACGAGCTATACGCGGCTTTTCATGCTCGTAGTTTGTTTTCAGGATCTCCGGGAAAGGCCCTGGTTCCTTCTTTTGTTGGCCGTAGATCAAGTTTATGGGGAATCCTTCGGGGTCGTGTAGGGTTACCATGGAGCCGCCACCTGGGGCGTCGCTCAATTCTTCGATGGAACTTGCGCCGGGTAGTTTGCTGGCTTTTTCAAGCTCAGAATAGCTTGCAACTTCGAATGTGCCACCGAGAAATTTCTTTTCGCCTTGTTGCGCGTAGTAGACGTATTGATCGTCGCCATATCCCTTGTACCACCTCTTGTCCTCTGTTTTCTTCGCAACACTCATGCCAAAGTCACGTAAAAAAGTGGTAATCTCATCAAGATTGGAATGCCGGTAGCGCATGTGGACAAGCTTGATGAGTTTAACTTGTGCATTGTGGTCAATGTTTCGCTCGTCTTGCCATTGTCGAAGCGGTTTGCAAGGTTTTGGTATAGCTTCAGCCTGGGGAACTGATGAGCCACGGTTTGGTGAAGTCTCGCGACTAGGATCCTGGATGAGATATTAGCCATGACGTAATTGGATAGATATTTGTGAACTTTGGCCATTGGATGACTTAGCGCAATGGAGATACCCATCTGGCGTTACTAACATACGTTTGGCGTGAGTTTCTCCTTTAGCTCGTCAAATGCCATAGTGGATAAAATTGACCCTTTGGCTTACGATTCAAGACCAATGCGTTAGGATAAGCAATAGATCGAAAATACGGCTGCAGAATGAATATAAGGTGTATGTGGGGAAGGTGGGGCCGAAGCCCTGAACTCCACCATTTCGTCACACTACCGACATCCGAAGACACCGTAGTGGTTGTGGATATTGGCCACGAAATAGAGGAGCACAATTTGCTAAGGCACATTTTTTTTGTATGGCAAAGTACCATAACCATGAATGAACTTGAACTATACATGTTGCTAAAGTGCCTCAATTGTGTTTCTAATATTCGCTCATAAACTATCCAATTAGGACATAATAATCATAGGGGATTTTTATTGCTATCGTGATTATAAAGAGTAATCATCGGGATATACTGTTACTTCTAAGGTGTTTACCTTTATTACTGAATGGAGTGCTGGCTAAACTCCTTTTCATGACTCCTAAATTGCCGCCTCCGTTGCCCGATATGATACGTCGGAGTGCCGGGATCACGTCTGCCCCGCTGTCCTTGTGGTACCAATCCGATCCTATAGCCTTGGGACTTCAATAAGGCATGAGGTTGTATTGCTCGATTTTTTATTTTTGATTGTGGAAAGGGCATGATATATATTGGTATCAATTACATCTTGAATCATGGCCAGCATGAAAAAGTAAGGCCCCTGTGCGTAATCTGACAGGAACAGATCCTCATAAATGGACTAAGCTAGATTTAATGGCTTTCAGCCCTGCGATGTATATAAGTTGGGGTGGGTACTTCGAGCGTATCTCGACGTTGAGGTTTTCGTGATGGACTGGTATCTTGACGCGGAGATGCGTGCATCGGTGGAGTTGATCCACCCTCAAGGCCACGTGTAGAAGTGATACTGGGTGCATAAGTACTCCCTACTCTTGAATTCTGCTCACGAAGCTGGCTATACTGCAAACTGATTCTTTCAATCGCTGGGTTACGTAGAGTCTCGCCGGGGACCTCTGGAAATCTATGCGCCTTTTGGCCGTTATAATCAGACACATCAAGCTTCTGATGAACTGCATTACCAAGGTAGTTTCTGGTATCTTGACGCGGAGATGCGTGCATCGGTGGAGTTGATCCACCCTCAAGGCCACGTGTAGAAGTGATACTAGGTGCATAAGTACTCCCTGCTCTTGAATTCTGCTCACGAAGCTGGCTATACTGCAAACTGATTCTTTCAAGCGCTGGGTTACGTAGAGTCTCGCCGGGGACCTCTGGAAATCTATGCGCCTTTTGGTCGTTATAATCAGACACATCAAGCTTCTGATGAGCTGCATTACCAAGGTAGTTTGCAGCCGAAGTGAACCAATGCCTTATTTTCTTTCTTCCCGCCATGAACTCTTCTTGATCTTGTCGAGCACCTGTATTCGCTCGCCCGAAGTTAGGCTCAGTTATTGTGGGAGCGAGTCTCATTTCGTTGACAGATAGAGAGCTTATTCCCAAAGCATTGCCATCCGATAGAAGCCCTGGGGAACGTTGCGCATCCAATGCACGAATTGGAGACGGGTCTCGGTCACTTCCAAGCTCACGTTGCGAGAAGGAAGAGGGGCTTCGGTGAAATGCCGGTTCGTCTTTCAATTTCTCCTCCTTGAACCAGATAAGATATAACGAGCCAATGGCGGCCAGTACTGTGCCGGCTATAGGCGCCCATTGTCCAACCGAGGCAATGGGCTCAGTTTGATATCTTATAGGGGTGCTAAAGAAATTGGCCTCGCCGATACCGAGAATAGCAAGGACCGCTCCACCAAATATTGGAATCTCAACAACACTTAAAAACATTCTAACTACACTGTTGATGCCTCTCAACTCACCCACAGTAACGTTAGCACCCTCGATTGGCTCGTTGAGATTTTCGGCTTCCCTTCGTCTCTTCCAATTGATCTCCAGAATTTTGTCCCAGGTAAAAACCAGCCCCAAAATAGCAGGAATGCAGCAAGCAGCAGCCAACAACATCCCTGCATTAAATGTCAGTCTGTTTGGTACAGGTATAACAAATATTTCGTTAGCAGCACCACCTCGTAAAGGAGAGAAGGGCCCCTCGCTCTCGGAGCACGTTAAACTGCAATTAGCACCACCATATGGAAAACTTCGCGCATTAAGAATGGGTTTTCCGGCGTTATCGAATCCGCAATCTGTTGGTGTAATTCGGTAGAACTCAACACACAATGCAACTAGGCCGGCGAGGATGAGAATCGTCCATAAGAAAATGATATTACGCCCTGGATCATAAAAATAAGTACGCGACAGGCGAACTGTCAGCGGTGCTGCAAGAATGGCGATAGAGCAGAACTGAAATGCTCCGAAGATATCTAGATCAACTGCGCCTAATGGATATGTTAGATCTCGAAAGAGCACGTTCTTAGCTTTCTTGGGAGCTGAAGAAGAACGCACCAAGGACGTGTGTGCTCGCCAATACGATGCTGTGGATCGAAGCCACAGCCGGAATGACCAGAGCAGCCGCCAATGAAGGAGTCCTAAGCCATTCGGCCTTTCTTGCGAAAATGGATGTGATAACGAGAACGTAATATAGCTGTTGACATGCATGAGCCTCAACGAATCAATTCGGGTTGTTTTTTGGTCAAGACAAAAAGAACTTACAATTCTGCTCCCTGGACCATATTGGCCGCTTACAGGAAAGGCACATATAACATGTACCGGTGCCGTGACTGACGCTGTACTGTTCTCTGTACTACGCGCCGAAAGTTCGAAAAGTGTTCGAACGACGCCCATACCTACAGTGTTTCTCTGAGCTGAGTCGCATGACTGATGAATATAATGGCACAAAGGGTGAGGCTTCAAAGCTGCCGGTGAATGCTGACATCAGATGGTGTCGATTGTTCTCACAACCACACGGGCTTATGCCAAGGTTAGACCACTGTGGGCAACGTGCACCCTTGATTGGCGAACGCCGCGCGGTCATCTCGCCCGATCTGACTTGGCGCCTCAGGATAGAGCGCTTTTTTTGCAGCAATGACGTGCCAAGCCCAACCACAATGGGTGACCGGTCGTTGAATTCCTTGCTTGGTCCCGCCTGTTTGCCACATCCTAAAAATGCCTGTCTGCTGTCTGCGGGGCGCTGGCATATCCGTCAGCATAAGGCTGCATGATCCGTCACGAGTCCAAAAACGTCTCACACCAAAGGTGTTTTGCTGTTTGCAATCGGTAGGGCAGCACTCATCCCAGTTCAACCCCGAGAAACCTTCGCCATCCGATGGCGACGGATAGCGGTGTGGAAGCACAAGACCTTGATACAAGCAAGATCAAACAATGGCGATCAATTATCACACTCATTGTCTTTGTCTTGACCAGTCAGTTCGATTCAAATCCGTACACATGTTGCTTCAGGCTAATCAATCGGTGCATAGACATTAACGTACTTTTCCCATTTCACATTCCAATATACATCCCTCGGATAATTTGGGCCACGTTCTTGAAAATAATCACTAAACTACGTGTTATCGATGCCCCAAATGACACCACCTGGTCCCAGGATGGCAAGAAAGCTGGTGCATTTGTTCGCTTCATGTTTCCCATGAACTTTGTTACAGCACCGCTCGTAGCTGACCTCTTTCTACTTGCCATCCTGGCCATCGGAAAGAAAGAAGTGCATGATGGAACAATTGGGGCGAGAGGTATTGCGCCTTACGACATTATGCTATTCTTCTTGTCTTTAGCATATATTGCCATTTCTGTCGATGCGTCAGGATTGATCAGATGGCTTGCGTTCAAGGTCCTACAGAAGGGAGGCAAAGTCGGGCATCGGCTTTTCTTCTACCTTTATATTTTCTTCTTCAGTCTCACGGCTTTTATTGGAAACGACCCTATTATTCTCTCGGGAACCGCTTTCCTTTCATACATGACACGGGTGTCAAGCAATATCAAACATCCAAGAGCGTGGATCTACACCCAATTCTCCGTGGCAAATATCGCTTCAGCTATCTTGGTTTCCTCAAATCCTACAAATCTTGTTTTGGCCGGAGCTTTCCAGATTACCTTTATCAAGTACACGGCCAATGTAATTGTGCCTGTCATAGTCACTGGTATTGTGCTATTTCCCTTTCTGCTATATATCATCTTCCACGATGAATCGCTCATCCCCTCTTCCATCTTGATGGAAGACCTCCCACCAGAATTAAAGAACAAGAAGCCAGTCAACCCAAACATCCCGTATGCCAAGGGTGAACTCGATGAGCGGGAGCGCGAGAATGACCCCAATAGCGATGAAGAGCAGGACAAACAGCTTTCCCTTGAAGAAATTCTAAATCCTTTCCTTGACAAGAAAGGAGCTATTTTTGGTGCTCTTATTATGGCAGTCACATTGATCACTGTCCTTGCACTTAACGCATCCTCATCTGGAAGTGGGCATGAACGACCTGTTTACTGGGTCACTTTACCCGCTGCATTTGTTATGGTTTGTTTTGACTTGGCAATGGGATGGCTTAACCGAGTAGAGACACGAACGATCGCTCACGAGGGAAAGCAGAGAGCTGAGCTTGCTCGAGCGGAGGTCCGGAGGCGGTCCATTGCAGTTGTGGACGCAGATCCGGTTGAACCGAGTGATTCTTCCAATACTACCGACGCACCCAATGAAAAATCTCAAGGGCAAGCGGCGAATTCATATGGTGAGCAGCCTGACGAGAGTATCCAGGAGTCGTCTGGTCAAGAGCATGTGCCCAACGAAACAAAAATACCTCAGAAAAGACAACAAACAACACTCGCATCTCTCATCAACGATACCTACGCTTGGGCCCAACAAACGTTTCCTACGACCATGACCGTATTCCATCATTTGCCTTTAGCGCTTGTGCCTTTTGCCTTTTGCATGTTCGTACTAGTCCAAGCCTTGGTAACCAAGGGTTGGGTCCCTGTTTTCGCATATGGCTGGGATCATTGGGTCGAGAAGACAGGAACAGTTGGCGCCGTTGGAGGCATGGGTTTCGTTTCCGTAATTTTATGCAACGTAAGTACACTTTTGCTATACAATTTCTTGTCCGTATGCTAAATCCTCACAACAGTTTGCCGGTACCAACATCGGCACGACTATCCTGCTCTCTCGCATTATCCAAGCATGGCAGGAAATTCATAGACGAAATGGTGTCCCGATTTCCAATCGAATGTTCTGGGGCACCGTATATAGTATGACTATTGGTGTCAACTATGGCGCATTCAGCTTGGCATTTAGCGCGTCGCTCGCTGGTATGCTCTGGCGCGACATATTAGCTAGGAAGCATATTCGTGTTGGTGGTCTCGAATTTGCGCGCGTCAACCTTCCCATCATTGCCATCACTATGGTTGTCGGTCTCACTGTTCTCGTTGGGCAAATCTATATAGTTAGAGACGACTCTCCGTATGATGCTAGGGCATGAGCGCAGAGGGATGGAGATGTAGACAGTGTGAATATTTCATAAACATTAGACGGTTGGATCATAGAGGAAATTAGGTTTGCTTTGACACTATTCAAGTATATAATTCTCGGAACGCCGACGCCGTAATCAATCGAACTTGATGTAATCTCATAAACTGAGCTCTCGTCCTGGTATCCCATTCTTTGTCGTCATTGCTGTTTCCAAACACCGACCATGCCACCATATCCTTTATATAACGCTCTTGTTGTTCGAAGTGAGTCTGCAGCAAACCCTTGAACATTTGTAAAAAACAGTAGATGGCAATATTTGATTATCGGCCTTAATAAGTGACAATCCGTTTTTTCCATATCCATATGGAACACAATGAAAAATATTTATTATATACATAAGCCTGTCTCACGATTCGGTACACAATTTAGTATCATGACCTCTGTGACAAATTTCTGAGCATGAAAACAAACGAAACTTTGTGGCTTGACGACGACAAGCCTATTTCTTCGTGTGTGTGCTAAACCCTAGTGTTGTTCGAGATTCAAAAGCAAGGTAACGAAGAGACATGTGCCGTAAATTCACCCAAAGAAACTCCAAAACTTCTTGTAGAATGACGGTTTCTCTTGCTTGAATTTTTCGACATTCTCCTGTGGATAAACTTTTGTAGGCACTCCGCTGTACTGGTGGACATACAGCGACTCAAATCTTGCATCCTGGTACTGCTGCATGGGATTGAATACTGTGATGCTTGATAAATGATGCCGCGTGGTCATGTAGGCATCGAACAAATCGTACTTGCTTATCTTGTCACCTGCAGCAACACTGACGCAACTTCGAGCATCGAGCATGCGGATAAATGGTGCCAGATGTTCTTCGCCTCCCATATCTTTCAATCGCCCCGCTCGTGAGGTATATTGGCATTCGATGAGCTGTAACGGCGTGTCACCTTCTTCAAAGTACTCGGGCATGCCTCTCCTGTTCCAAATAATCTTTGTTCGTGAGGTTGTGTGCTCCCAGACATGCGCGTAGATTTTCTTATCTTCATCTCTAACGTCGTCGGGCGCCATGCCGCAGTGTTCAGACTCTCGGTCGCATCGAATCTGCATGCCATCACTCCCTAAGACATCTGGTGCATGTGTGGTCATTTGGCCATGCATGATGCACACAACAACAGTCGTCCACCATAAGATTCCAGAAGCGGGTGTTCCGCAAAAGCTAGGAGTAGCGGACAAGGCCTCTGTGACACTTCCTATTGTAGTCGCGACTCGAGCATTGAACTCATCTTCGGCAAATGTTTCTGGGTAATGAATACCTATAAGCAGCATAGTTTCTCTGGGAGGATCGAGTTTTTGTCGCAGCCTGAAATCAAGTTGGATTAAATAAGAGGGTGCGCGTGTCATTGCTGTGTATCTGTGTATCCATTGCTCGGATGCTGACAACAATGAATTGCCTGATTTTGTTTTATGATGTAAGGTCAACCACTTCCAATCATCGGGTCTTCGTAGGCGGTCCTGAAATTCAGCAAGAGATGTAGGTCTCACGGCGGCGATACTAGTTCCAGATGTTTCCCGGTAACGATGGCTACTTGAGGGCCTTGAGGGCGGAGGGAACCCATGTGAGCTCACTAACGAAAGTTGTGATTGCTTAAAGTCGTTGTTGATGCCCAGGCTCAGCTGTGATGGGTTCCTGGAGGCATCGAGAATGTTTCCCGGAGCCTTTCGATAATGATGGCTGCCTGGTGGCCTTGGTGGTAGACTCAAGCCGCTGTTTTTCAAGTTTGCTGGAAGAGAAATCCGTGATTCTGTCAACTCTTTTTCAACGCTTGGGTTCAGCCGTGATGGTGTCCTAGTAGTATCATTGATGTTGGCTGTCAAGTTGCGCCTGCTAGTTTGTGAACTTAAGGGAGGCGGGGAAGATCTTGATGAGCTTGCAGAATAACTTTGAGTTTGATGGGCAATGGTCTGGGTGGATTCATGATGTCGCTCGGGTGGATAAAAGGCAAATTTGTCATATATGTTTTCACTTTCGTGGAGTTTTATTGCAGGCCTTTCTGGGGTCAGGCCAGCTAGCTCGAATGGTTCACTTGGCTCACTGTCATTGACGACAGTCTCTGCATAACTCGAGGATTCGTCCAAGAACCGTTGTAGGATAATGTTGGGGCCGCCGTGGATGAAGTCAGTTGGTAACCGGGCTCTCAGTTGAGTTATCTCCTCTAGAATGCGCGTGGTATCTTTCTTGATGTCAGGAACCACCACGGTGTGACGTCGGATGTCCGTAGTATCCCTTTTGATGTCGCGAGTTATGGTCATTGTGATGAGCTCCAAAGCAAGTTCTAGTGCTGTCTTGTGTGCTTCGAGGTTACTTCTAAACTTTGCCATGTCATCTTTTCCTCCCCCTAAAGCCCAATGTCCACCTCTTCCAAGCCTAGAGCTGCCATGCTTAGCAAGCGATCTTTCGACTTCAACAACTACTCCATTACAATTCCTGAGAATGGATCCTAGGTGTTCCACAAGCCTTGGAGGAAGCGTTTTGCTTGAGGGCTTAGCAAAGTCATCGCTGAGAAGTACAAGGACGGTTTTCAGTGAGTGTAGCTCTCGGGAAATCATGTCTAGGTCGCTGCGGGCATCCCGAACCTCTCGCACGAATATGGTTACTGAATGGGAACATCTGGTGATAGTGGCCACCAACGTGACGCACGATGTAGCTACTGACAGCGGATCCATGGAACGATATTCTATGTACAGCAAGCAAGTAAAATGTTATGAATGAGATGTGAACGAGGCTCCAGGTTGAAGGTTAGCTGAAGCGCTGTATTCTGAGGCTGAATCTCCATGAGCTTAGCGCAATGCAGCCACCATGCAGCCCTGGAGTCAACCGAGACGAGATTGAAGCTTCATGAGATTGATCACGGATACACATCCTTTCATGGGAGCGTTCAATATAGCATGGCTATTCGTAGGGCTCTTGCACTTAGCAACTAATCCCATTGATAATTAGTTTGCTTCTGTTCTCTTTGTTACTTTACTGAGAGGAGAGTGCATCATTGTTCGATGCGTGTACGAACGAAGTGACAGAGCAAACGAGTACCGACAAGTGGAAATATAGAAACTGGAGAAATTATTTCTTGTCAACATGATCCCTGTGCACATTATATACATAGCATACTACTAAGTCAGAGAACTCAACAGCTAGTGAGTGCCCTTCCCTTGGCCAGGGTTAGGCTGCCAAGATATCGGCAAAACAAAGCTCCGACAGCTTTCTTTGAGACAATCGCCGCCTGTCGCGACCAAACAGACCGACAAGGAGCTCGATCTCCGTCTCCACCTTTACCTTTACCTCTTACTACTTCTCGTCTCTCTTTGCGCGCGCTGTCAAGCATAATATTTGCGTTGCAAACATGGCTGACGGATATATTGATGATATCGAGGACGAGTACGAGGACGATGTAGACGGAGGAGATATCACATCTGAGGACTGCTGGGCTGTCATTAGTTCCTTCTTTGACACCAAAGGTTTAGTGTCGCAGCAATTAGACTCATACGACGAATTTACGCGCAACACAATACAGGATATCGTAAAAGAGAACGGCAGCGTAATACTCGAGCAGAACACACCCTACAACCCAGACGAGGATAGCGATCCCATCATCAAGCGACGCTATGAGATCAAATTCGGGCGCGTCTATTTGGCCCGGCCAACACATACAGAAGGTGATGGTACCACCGTGTCGCTTTTCCCGCATGAGGCGCGCCTGCGCAACCTCACCTACTCGGGCGCTATGCTGGCAGACATCGAAAACCGCATTATGGTTGCTAGGGAGACACAGGCACCCCTCGAGGGTGAAGACGAGGATATGGAGGTTACGACAGGCGTAGGCGGAGCCACACAGATCAAGTGGGAGCGCGAGGATGTACCTATGGACGACGAGGCGGCACGAGTCTTTATAGGAAAGCTGCCGGTCATGTTGCGATCTGAGCTTTGCCATCTTCGCAACCAGTCTGATGAGGCACTCTTCAGCTTCAATGAGTGCCCCTACGATCAGGGCGGCTACTTCGTTATCAACGGTAGTGAAAAGGTCCTCATCGCCCAAGAGCGCAGTGCTGCCAACATCGTGCAGGTCTTCCGGAAGAAGCAAGGTCCCATCCCTTGGACCGCTGAGATTCGTAGCGCAGTTGAGAAGGGCACTCGCTTGATCTCATCCTTCAACATCAAATGGGCGGAGAACTCGCTTGCAGGGACTGGTGGCAAGCGTGCGCCTGGGCCCTTCGCATACGCCACCCTCCCATACATTAAGGCAGATGTGCCCATGGCCATCGTCTTCCGCGCCCTCGGCATTGTTTCTGACGAAGAAATTCTCAGTCACGTCGTATACGACCGCACCGACACACAAATGCTTGAGTTGTTGAAGCCTAGTATCGAAGAGGGTGCTGTGGTGCAAGACAGGGAAACTGCACTTGACTTCATCGCAAAACGTGGGCAAAACCAAGGCACTAGGGACAGGCGTCTCAAGTTTGCTAGGGACATTATGCAGCGCGAGTTCCTTCCACATATCTCCCAAAAGGAGGGCCAGGATACTCGCAAAGCCTACTTCTTTGGCTACATGATTCATCGTCTGTTACAGTGCGTCTTGGGCCGTCGAGACGAAGACGATCGAGATCATTTTGGCAAGAAACGATTAGATCTTGCTGGGCCACTGGTCGCTAATCTTTTCCGTATTCTTTTCCTCAAGTTGACAAAAGACGTCTACAAATATCTCCAACGATGTGTGGAGAACAATAGTGATTTCAACGTTCAGATGGCCGTAAAGGCAAGCATAATCACAAATGGACTGAAATATTCCTTGGCTACAGGAAACTGGGGTGACCAGAAGAAGGCCGCCTCTGCAAAGGCAGGTGTCTCGCAGGTGTTGAACCGGTACACGTATGCTTCCACCCTGTCCCATCTTCGTCGAACAAACACACCCGTAGGCCGTGATGGTAAGCTAGCAAAGCCTCGACAGCTGCATAACTCTCATTGGGGTCTTGTATGCCCTGCCGAGACGCCAGAAGGACAAGCTTGCGGTTTGGTCAAGAATTTGTCCTTGATGTGCTACGTCAGTGTTGGCAGTGACGCTTCACCCATCATTGACTTCATGTCGCAACGCAATATGCAGCTGCTTGAAGAGTATGATCAAAACCAGAATCCAGACGCTACCAAAGTCTTTGTCAATGGTGTCTGGGTCGGTGTACACTCTCACGCACAACAGCTCGTATCGGTCGTACAGGAGCTTCGACGAAACGGAACTTTATCGTACGAGATGAGTTTGATCCGTGATATTCGCGACCGAGAATTCAAAATTTTCACCGATGCCGGACGAGTAATGCGCCCGCTATTCGTCGTCGAGAATGATCCTCGAAAACCCAACCGTAACCAGCTTATCTTCGATAGGGATATTAGCAATAAACTTGTGCGCGAGCAACAAGACTCGGATCTCCGCGCAGGATGGAGCGAAGAGGACATCGCAGATCACACTTATGGTTGGAAGGGCCTCATCCAAAATGGTGTCATCGAATACCTCGACGCTGAGGAAGAGGAGACTGCTATGATCACATTTTCCCCTGAAGATCTCGATGAGTGGCGGGGAATGAAGCTAGGACTTCCCAGCAATGAGCGAGCCAACTTGGGCAAGGACCGTTTAAGACGCATCAAGCCGAAGCCAGACCCCCGTATCCATGCCTATACCCATTGTGAGATTCATCCCGCTATGATTCTGGGCATCTGCGCCAGTATTATTCCCTTCCCTGATCATAACCAATCGCCTCGTAATACCTACCAATCTGCTATGGGCAAGCAAGCTATGGGTGTCGCCTTAACGAACTACGCGCTACGTATGGAAACCATGATGAATGTCTTATATTACCCCCAGAAGCCTCTAGCAACAACCCGATCCATGGAATATCTAAAGTTCCGTGAGCTTCCAGCCGGCCAAAATGCCATTGTCGCTATCGCCTGTTACTCTGGGTACAACCAGGAAGATTCCGTCATCATGAATCAGAGTAGTATTGATCGTGGTTTATTCAGGAGTCTTTTCTATCGTGCATATACTGAGCAGGAGAAGCGCATTGGTGTCAATGTACTGGAGCAATTCGAGAAGCCAACCCGTGCTGACACTCTACGACTAAAGGGTGGCACATACGACAAGCTCGATGATGATGGTGTCGTAGCCCCTGGTGTGCGCGTGTCTGGTGATGACATTATCATCGGTAAGACTGCTCCAATTGCAGCTGATGCACAAGAACTCGGCCAAAAGACGACCCTCCACACAAAGCGCGATGTGTCCACACCACTGCGTAGTACAGAGAACGGTATTGTTGACCAGGTTCTGTTCACAACCAACACTGAAGGTCTGCGCTTTGTTAAAGTCCGCACACGTACCACAAAGGTCCCCCAGATTGGAGACAAGTTCGCCTCCCGTCACGGTCAAAAGGGTACTATTGGTATCACATATCGACAGGAAGATATGCCATTCACGAGTGATGGTCTCACGCCCGACTTGATCATCAATCCCCACGCTATTCCATCTCGTATGACAATTGCCCATTTAGTTGAGTGCTTACTCTCCAAGGTTGGGGCCATTACAGGCCAAGAGGGTGATGCCACACCATTCACCGAGGTCACAGTCGATCAAGTATCTGACCTATTACAAAATGCTGGTTTCCAGAAGCGTGGATTTGAGATCATGTACAACGGCCATACAGGCAAGAAGATGCGTGTCCAGGTTTTCCTTGGTCCGACATACTATCAGCGTCTGAGGCATATGGTGGATGACAAGATACATGCTCGAGCTCGTGGCCCATTACAAATTCTCACCCGCCAGCCAGTCGAAGGTCGTGCTCGAGACGGTGGTCTACGTTTCGGAGAAATGGAGCGCGATTGTATGATCGCCCATGGTGCAGCCGCCTTCTTGAAGGAGCGCCTTTTCACAGTCTCGGATGCGTATACTGTACATGTATGCGACATCTGTGGACTGATGAGTCCTATTGCGTAAGTCATTTCATCCCCTACACATTTCGGCTTTTATGAAGCACCTCACTGACACATCACAGCATGCTCAAGAAAGGCAACTATGAATGTCGCCCCTGTCACAACAAGACTCGCATCTCTCAAATTCATATCCCATATGCCGCTAAGCTACTCTTCCAAGAACTTCTAGCCATGAACATTGCCACTCGCATGTTTACAGATCGATCCGGTCTTAGCGTGCGTGACTAGTTGTTCACTTGGAACATCTAGGCATACATTCTTGCATAGCACCAGTTCATGATTGGGACGTAGTCACTTAGCTACTATGCTTGCGAAAGCACAGGGCCCAACAGCACAGATAAGCATAAAAATTACGAGATAGATAACTAGCACATAGGAGATAGTCCTTTGAGATTGCGAAACTGTATACGCTTGCGACTTTGCATGGACAGGGCGTTGTGGACTGCATTTATACAAACTCAAATTGGGCTTGAACTGCAGCATGGTGTACGGGCGTCTTCAATTTGGTTTTACTTGCTGCCGTTAGAATCGCGCATTTCTAGGACGGAAAAAGTCCATTAGAATAGCTCTTACCGCAATATTGAAATGAGAAATCTGTGTTTGTTTATCTTTAATGGTATCATAGTCATACATAATAAAATCTCTTGAACTAAAATCTTACAACTCCGTGACGCTGAATGTAGCTATCTTAGTGGCGGCGTCTGTCTGTGTCGTTCCTCCTGTGCCGGTCTCGGCTTCTTTCACGTCGATTTTCACGATTGCGATCCATACTTCGTTCTTTTTGTCTACTGTCATACCTGCCATCGTCGCGATCGCGAGGGTCACGTCTCGGACTTCGAGTGCGATTGCGCTTGAAGCGATCATCATGATAATCTTCCCTTCGTTCTCGTCGACGGGCATCGTCCCGCCGTTTGTCTCTATCATCCCTAGACCTGTCGCGTGCACCTCCATTAGGCGCCATCCGAGATGTGTCACGGTCGACCACAAGCCTATTTACCACTGAGTCTGAAACTATCTGACGGCCAGAGTCGCCGCGGTATTGTCTCTTCTTCTCAAGGTTGTCGATGCCTCCGAAGCCACCCGCTGCGCTTCTCCGTTTCTTATTTGTGACGTCGCGCCAGTCATCTGCAATCTTGGAGACACTTTGTGAGAAGTCTACGTGTATGCGGTGATCGTCGATCAAGACCCCGTCCATCTTAAAATAAGCTTGTTCACAATCCTTCTGGTTTGAGTACTCAATGAATGCGTACTGCAAGCTATCGCCCGTCCGTTTGTCCCTAATGACCTCGCAACTAAGTATCTTTCCAAAGCGGGAGAATATGAGCTCTAGATCCTCATCTTGTGTAACTGGGTTGAGCTTGCAGACAAAAAGGATATTCTCAGGCGGCGCGACTTCGGCAAACGGTAGGTCTCCAACCATCTCAAGCGTGAGAGCTTGTGCGCGCGCCTCTCGTTCTCTGCGTACACGCTCGAGCGCTTCTGGGTCGTTATCTTCGGCGAGGTTCTCATCGTAGGCGACGCGTACTGTGGCGAGCTGTGCAGCAGAGGGTACAGGACTTTCGGGTGGCTCCACGAGGCCAGAGGGGTCGTCATATGGATCGTCGAGGATGACTGTGTGTAGCAAACGAATATCCTTTAAGGGATTACCCTTGTCATCGATGTATGCTGTGTTAATCTTTTCCAGCGTATCAAAGCCCTCTACTACTGTGCCGAATATTGCAGCCTTGCCATCTAGGAAGTCGATGTTTGGCCCCAAGGTAACAATGAACTGACTGCCTGCCAATCGTTCGTCGGGGTTATCAGGGTTTGGCGCCGTGGCCATACTGACAGTGCCCATGTCGGCATGCTTTAGCTTGGGCCTGAATTCAGGCACAAACGTCTTCTTTGACGCTTGGGATGGGTCAAGTACACCCCAGATGGAGCGGCCACCATCGCTATCCTTGGAGGTGGGACCGATGGGATCGCCAGTTTGGAAGGAGAAGTTGGGTTGGATGTTATGCACGGGTCCGAAATTGTAATACTTGAGTTTGCAGAGCTTGAGAAAGCTACCGTCGCCACCTGTCAGTGTCTGTTTCAATGCTCAGCTTTTGGAAAGACAGCGGTCTCATGCATGCGCAGGGCATGCCGTGGATTGCAGCCAGAACACACGCGGCGCGTATAGGGATTGGATAGACTTACTTTTCACAGCATTTAGGCGCTTCATCAACTAGTAAATCAATAGTAATGTCGCCCAGCGACGTTTCTAAGAGTACAGACATGGTCTACCAGAAGTTTGGTTGTTGTGCCAAATACTAGGTAGTCTTGTTGATGTTTGCGCGACTGGCGCAAAGTTCCAGTTGTGGAAGATGCCTGTGCTTAGTCACTTTTGATGATGTAATTGGCCCTACCCGTCGCTATTCAATACTCCTTGCGCAACGTTCTTCAGCATTTTTGTAAACAACCACTGGATCTCATTACTTCTTGAGCCTATCTCGCTGTTATGGTGCATTCAGGCCCCATAGAGCGTGCAGGTGCCATTAAGCCTGAGCCTCACTCATGGCCGTGCTGTAGTAGAGGACCTACCTAGGTAGCACAACAGCAGCGGACGAGCTGCATGTACCTATTGCGGCCTTCCGTAACGAGCGAGAGGCACAGCACCACAGGATAAGAGCTTGGAACATTCTGCCGTGTAAGGCGGGCCGGCTTCGCAATCTACCCGTCGTTAGACTGTGGTGCTGCCGTATTCCATGTCCGAGGAACTGCTGCATGCTCTCACTGATGCAAACCTTCCGATATTGGCAAGGTTATCTTCGCTCAATACATGACTCCCGGTCGCCCTGAGCACATCTAAGGAGTTTTTTTTTGGCAAATCACAACTTTCGCTTCCACTCCTTGTGGCCTAGGGATTCATATCTCTCCACATGGTGCTTGAATGAAGAGGTTGGAACGTGCATATTGCTTGGTGGCAGCACTCAGATTTCGTACAAGAGCGATGTGCACAGCATCTACGAATTGCGCGGGCGGTTACACTGTGACTCAACCATTGCATATCATCTGGTCGTTGCGATCCTCTGCTTCTCATATCTATGACTGCGTAACCCAAACGCTAGCCGTAATCGAACTACTGAGCCTGTCAGTCTCGTGTCATCCGGTTCCGCGGATCCAGTGTCTCGATCAAGAGTTAACAGTGTTCAACTGTCACATCCAAATCGCGACACACGCAGAGCGTTTGCTCCACTTCTATGAATCCAAATTGCCCATGAGAATCCAACTCATAATACGCTACGTCGCCCCAACCTGGAGAGTGGGATCGGTTTGCTGAAGGCTTGGCGTTTGCCTTCCCTTCAACGAAACGACGAATAGCAGCCAAGCCCGCTCCAGTGTACACCCCTTTACTGCACACATCAGTGTATTGAGGTATGGATTCAGTGTGATTACATTCAACCCATTTTAATATGTAGGGTAGCTACAAGGTGATACGTGCCTACTTCATCTACTATAACGTAGTTCAGAATAGGTCTCAACTTTCTATACCTCCCTTAACCTTCGCCTTTTCAAGTGTCCGGGTACACGAACCGTCTTATGCCCAAGTCATAGCTAAATGGCGCAAGCAAATTCTACCTGCACCTGTCCGATCTTGTCTAAGCTCTGCTGTGGAACACAATATGTCTTGGCCCGAAAGCCTGTTGAGCCTGTAATGGTTGATGGGGCACAAATAACGTTTGAAATGGAGAGTGGATATTGCAGATGAGTTGCTTGACAGTGCATCGCAGATAACGAATCAATAGGCGGTCTATCACTAACTGCCAAGTGCAGGTTGTGGCTTGCAGGTGCATCTCATCAACATCTTGATTGAGGGGGAGCAACTATTGAACACGTTAGCCACGACAGATTTTCCGGATTCCCCAGAGTTACTCACCGTTCCAGTCTCTATTCCGTATTTGGCCGCTGGATTTCTGAAGAGCTGTTCTTAACCTTAGGCTGAATATTTATTTCCTGTGGTCTACCAAGAGTGATAGTACTTAGCCACCTCATCCAGGAAATAGTTCCATTTCCTGCGCCCATAATAAAGCTATTTTGTACTCAAATCACAAAACTTGCCTCTTTGCCCCTACATTTGCGGTCGCACCATACAGCGATCAAGGTTCATGGGTCACAATCATGGCCTCCTACAGTTGACTTCCATGGTACTCAGCGTTTGCTCTCTTTACCTGGAAACCCTCAGGTTCCACCTGAATGAATATCGGCATGAAAGCCCATTCGTCAGTCCATAAGCATTCGCTACATAGCTCGTGCGGGTGACGCGCTTGCCCAGGGAACGGGCTCAAATGAACGACCTAGTTTGTGCAATGTGTAACACTGGTATAGAGTTGGTCTTTAATGCTTTAGGAAGCCAAGCAAGTAAATCCCTGCGCACTCCCGAGTTCCACACCATGCGAGCGTCGGCACAAAATTACATGGCACACAAACAACTACTAGACGAATCGTGATCACAGCGGCCCATATAAATCTAATAGTTCCGAAACATAATCGATCCCTTCATGTCGTTTTCACAGTTCATTTCCGGGGCCTACTAAAGTGAAATCTTCGAATGCGTTTTTCAAATCACCAGTAGGATCGTGGCTTTATAGAAACGAATGGTTCAGCTTCAGCCTCAAAGCTATGGTATGTTGGTTCTGTCGATTGTAAATCGCCGGACTTTCTGACTGGCATAGTCTACAAACATGTCTCTCCTAGGGTATGATGTCGCTCGGCGCTATCGAACTCAAAACGTTCCTTTACAAGCCTACTACCTCGATGAACGCCGCAGTCCTCTTGCTTGTGCCCGGCAGGCGAGAGCTGATCCACAAATCTACACTCTCCGGGGCTCAGTAGTAGATTCTTCTCGCCGTCCTCTTGATATGGAAAGAGACGAACCTACTATTGATGGCGGGCCCGTAAGGCGTCGCATAGCTGTAGCTGTAAGTACGCATTTTCAAATTCCTCGTTTCTAGTACTTAATAATAGCACCTATTGAATAGCCATCGATCTCAAACACACTTACCTTTACTAGCATGGTATGACATGGTGTGTAACTTATCACTAATTCAAGATACAGTGTGCCAGATGCCGCAAGAGAAAGATCCGGTGCAGTGGCGATCCAGGAAATGGTATCGGCTGCAAAAGTTGTAGGTCAGCTGGAGTAGATGCACTCTCATGTCAATTTCATCGTGTAAGCATAATAAGTTACTTTAAGAGACAAAACTAATGATAGCAGGTTGGATCAGACAATGTGCATAAGGTCATGAGTAGCTATCACCAAGCACATACATCGACCGAGACGGGAAGCTCCAATGGATCAATACCAATAAGCCCAGCGATGACCAACAACGCAATACATTCTCGGTCTTTGACAAGTCAGACCTACCCTCATAATGACAATAGATCCATGTATCCCACAGCTTGGTCTGTACCCTACGCTGAAGATACTTCCCCTGTTGAAACGTTTGGTCTAGATCAAGCATACCTACCAAACCCAAATCTAACTGCGAACACGAGTACCCTCGCCACCACCAGCATGTACAGTCCGCATGATCGATGGAATACTCACAACAGTAAACTTTTCAACCGAGGAACAAACACGTGTTATGATCAAAGCGCATCTTACTCCGCAAATTGCCCACCATATATGCAGAATAGCAGTGTCCGTGCCACCGCGACGAATGAGGTTGCATCACCATTAAGCCTTGTCTCTCTTCGTATGGCTCTACCAGAAAGGCAGTGTCCGCGTCAGTATCCCCTGACAGATAGTTTAGCTCCGCAGCGACAACTGCCAATGCCGCAGTCGAGTCAAACCCAGACTTCACGAAATGCCGTAGACCAGTTACAAGACGAGCGTCTCCGTTCCCGCCCGTCGATCAATACATCCCACGGTGTTGCTAGTACCGCTGTCATGAAAAAAAGATTATCTTGGAGTACCGATGGCGACGAAGCCATGCCGACACCAAAATCAGTCGGTATAACAACACAACTGTTGGCGACTACGGATGCTTCGCTCCCCTACGCCGGGCCTGTAATGTCTATCGGCGACGTTATGGAGACGACAGGTAATGAGGAACATCCATTGAGCTTCAGTTCCTCTTCTTTGGTAGACTCTATGACTGCATCAGTTCCGGCCAGTACTTATTCTAACTTCCGCGAAACTCGTATCCAAGGCTCGCCATCCACGCAGATGGCTCGTCACGATTCTCAAACGAATCTGTACAGCTTTAACCCTGATAGTGTTTCAAAGCGCAAATCTTATAACAGCGAGAGTTCGAATGATTGTAAGCTTGTGGGCGGTCATCAATACCAGCCATTGATACAAACACAGCCGCAATGCTTGTCCAGCGTTGAGATCCTACAGCGAGAGTCTTTTGAAAATCGAAACGTTCCTCTCCGTGTTTCAATGAGGCCGCTAAACAGCTCGTTTTGATTCGGTGTTATCATTCCTGATCTTCCCCTCGTGCCCTTTCACTCTAGGGGAAGTAAGCTGTCAATCCGCTTTCCCCTTCACCAAGATTGGCACACTCGTGTGCTATGGCTACTGCATTTGTTTTGGGATGTTTCGCATTATATTCTTGGCATCCTTATTTTTTATTATCTCAGATTGTGCATTGCATCAGCGATCAGAGTCTGATGACATTTCCTGTTGTATGCCAGCAGACCCCTGTCGCTTCGCTCCTTTTGTTGAAGAGTCACTTTCCGGAGTTATGTTCTGTCGCAAATTTTCCTTCTTCAGTTCAAAAGTCCTACATCGATAATAAACATGAGGTACAATACTTTGGGCACTTATTTAAAAATAATTTTAATTATATCATATCTAATAAGTGTGAAGTATGCAATGAGCTGTCCGGCTTCACATCATTCAATAAAAACCATCGATAAGATCATTACTAAACCGTTTTCTCATATAGCTCTTCCTCTTTTGGTTTGCGATATCCTCAGTTTTTAAGCACCGCATTGCACAGGCAGATCGTGCCCCCTCACACAGCATTCAGAGAATGTCCTTGGAGCGACATGCAAGTCACTGATGACACCTAAACGCTTAGGCATGCGTCGCGTGTGTAACATGCTGTGAAACCAAATCACTGGAAAGAATTGAGTGCCTGGCTCAATTTGATAAGATTGGAGGCGGTGTGCAGAGTGTATTTGTGAATGTGACTGGTAGAAACGCGAAGAAGGTCAGGGTGTGGCAAAGAGCAACGAGCATGAGTAGGAGCAAAATGACCAAGGCAGGGATTCATGCATGCAATGAGGGAGTTTAGTGCGTCGTAAAGCATATTACTGATTACACAAGGCCAGGTTAGCGCCTAGAGAGGTGTGTGGGATGATTTTAACTAGCCGTTGACGCTCTGCTCCCTGCTACGTAGTCATTTAAGGTTCCGCCAAACTTTCTGTTCTTGTTGTTTATGTCTGCAGCCCCGCTCACTGTTCGCCCAAAGCACATGTGATGGTGAAGGTCGTACCCAGTGAAGTGGCGGTAAAAGGGATTGTTTAGAGGTATAGAGATAATACTTCCCCAAGAGTAAACTCCCAACTATGCAACTCACCTTCAACCGGAATATGTAAGGTGATTCCATTAAGTTGGTGTTGGTTGGAGGGCTCGGTTGGTTCCCGCTTCTTTTAACCTGTTTCAGCAGTACCCGGAACATGGTATAGCTAAAGATGGAGGTATACCTACTAGAACATTCTTGCACTACATGTGGTTTGAGAATGGCTACCTTGCATGATGGTATTGACACCGCCACTCATGGAGGGTTGAGTTTGGAGCTAGTGTTTGCCGCCGCCCCGCCAAAGCGGTGCAACATCGCGCACGACCCCATTTTTTCGGTTGATTTTTACACAGCCAATAGCCTTGGGTTTGAAATTTCACTGATCTGACCTAGAAAATCATCGTAATGCCGACCAGACAGCGTAGTTGGTCGGTCATAGTGTGTCTAGGTAGATTTGCTTCTCACCTAGAGTTTCTTCACACACATGGAGTGTGCCACGCTCAGGGTTCCCAAATTCGCACTGCTACAATAACATTATAATCAACTTCAACCCCTCATCGTAGCTGTTTGTCTTTTTCTCAGTTTTTATTTTCGAAAATGTCTATTATTAGAAGTCAAAATGACGACGGTTACACAGTATCAGAAGCCGCCAATCGGCAAATGGTCTCTTTTATCGATCTGCCCGCTGAGTTGCGAAACAAGGTATATGAACTCGCATTAGTTTTACCTGAACCTCTGATGATCATATCGGGTCAAGCGCACTGTCGTGTGGGTTGGGTGACCGCAACTACGAACTAATCGGAGAGAGTAATATTTCAGGTGAGCAACTATCAAATCTTACGCATCTTTCAAAAACGTTCCAATCCTCATGCTTCTAGGTGCGCTATACAATGTCTCAGACCTTTGGCCATATGACTTTAGACGGATAGTACCACTTCCCGGTAAAGGTATCTTTGCCACTAGTCGTCAAATCTATCACGAAGCAACATCCACATTCTTTGCTCAGAATATTTTGGCCATCGGTAGGCCTTATTACACCAATGCACAAGGTTTTGGTCACCTTAAATATGGCGCAGATTGGCTAGTATCTCTTGGTGCTCAACTCGCGAAACTTCACCGAGTCGTTACCGACGTTTACACCATTTACCCTGCCAAGAAATATGGCCGAGGCGGCGGAAGATATCATTTAGAAGTTTTGCCGCTCCTGAGGGTGCTCTGGAATCGTCCTCGAACCACTAAAGTTGAGCTGGTTCACACTAGTGAACTCGGCAGGGACACGTATCGGCTCGATCATTTTGCTGGTAGTCGTGAGATAACATCTGATTCAAACGTTCATGTCGAGAAGCTTAGTCAGGTACTGGGTAGCCTCCAGAGGGACGACTTGAATATTCGAAGATACGAGAAAGTACTCAGTGAGGTTGCTGTTCATCGCGATGGGCAAATGGGCGCTGTATTTGTCCGCTCCGTTGGCCAAATAACACGTTCAATATGTCACATACATAACCCAGATTTTGAAGGCAATTGGCAGTGCCTTGATACTTGTATTGACTATCGTCTAAACTTCGAGGTTGAGAACAACGGCAAGTGCGTCATGATCCCGAGGCCATTGACCAACCCGCTTAAACTCAACAAGGACATTCGGCGTCAGATTCTCGATTATGTGCTGGTTTCAGAGGATCCTATAATTATCGATCTTAACCGCAGGAAGCAACTCGAGCCTGAGCTGTTATACGTCACACGCGTATTTTATACTGAAGAATTCGAGCGCTATTGCGGCGCAAACAGCTTCACTCTCCGCGTCGGATTCAAAATTCGCGGGCCGGAAATCTTCGCTCTCAACGCCTTGGAAGAATGGGTGTTCACTAAGAGCCTTTCCAACAGCCAGGGGGACGTGAGGAATTCCAGAGCCCAATGGACGCGCAAGATATGCCTCGACTTTGAAACCTTACCCGACCAACCCACCACCCTAGACCACATCCAAATTGATTTTAGCGCGCTTCTCCGCCTTGATGCTTGGATTGCTGGTTTCGACACCTCAGTCCAAATACAAATGAGAACATTTTCCAACTCACTGGTTCCACATGGCGGCGAGAAAGTATAGGACAAATGTATGTTTTCACGAGGTGTGCTTACTGATCACAGAGTCCGGGCTGCTCGCAAGGCTTTCGATGATGATGAAAGTCTGAGGCGTACCGGAGAGGATATGAATATCGTGATGAATGGTCATGGCGTTCCCGTCGGCTACTTTCTCACAGGTTGTACTGAGTTACATCCACTTCCCGTGCAGCTATAGAGCGTTGCTTACCTTGAATCCAACGTTCGAGATATGTGTTACAGATCCTGCGGGATAATAGTCAGGAAACGTCGTCTGTCAGCGGGTTTGAGTGGGTGGAGCGAATTGTTCGGCAGGAAGACCAAAAAAAATCAGATATACAATCGTTCTCGCCAACGCAACCACTGTATATAGTGTGTATAATCTTCCAGTCAGGTATCTGGTTTCTCTAAACACCAACTAAACCCTCCATCCCCTCCACAAAAGCCTATCTTGGCGCCAACACTTACACTCTCAAAAGAAAGAAAAAAATTAAAAGAGAAACTACCAAATTCCCTAGTCATCTCTATATTCGTTATAATCGCACAACTCTAATCACCTCCGCCTCCTCCACCTCCACCTCCGCCTCCGCCACCGCCACCGTCTCCACCCCCCCTCCACTATCTCCTCCACCACTATACCCTCCTCCTCCGCCGCCACTAGAACAAGCATGTCCTCCATGATGATGATGATGAGCACCACCACCCGTAGCCCCATCATCCCCTATCCCACCCGCAACAGCCGTAGCATAATACGTCGACGTCGTATTACTATTCGAGCCGCCAGAACCCCCATGCGGCGCCGAAGGCGTTGTCACAGGCTTCGTATCCTTTACACGCGGCTTCTCGCCGTCCTCCTGCAGAGCGACGCGCTTGGGCGGTTGATAAGGCGAGTTTTCCAGAGCATTGAAGTCTATTTTCTTGGTGTGTGGGTTGGGTTTTTTGCCGAAGCAGGATTTGAGGATGGAGAATAGGCCCATTGTAGCGTTGTTGTGGAAGAGTCGTATCTACAATGGGAGTTTGGGTGGTGTTTGGATATTGGGTTGTGCGTGTGTTTTATATACGGGGGTCGGCTTGGGTATAACTTGAGCGCAACCTGGTGATGCTTATGTCTGGGCCACACTAGTTCGCATTTTGCGACGCTGAGTACTGGGCGAAGCAGACGGTGACTAGACTGGGTAAGGTGGTGTGTGTGTGTGCGTGTGTGGCTGTGCCGGAATCCCCCAAGCTTAGGGCGGATTTAAGGTCAGCACCCATCATTACGGGTACCTCATGGCTTGGTTAGTTCGCACGTGGGATGGCAAAGTGTGGGTGTTTTTGGAGCGGATACGAGCCAGCGTTGACCATGGAGCTTTAGGTTGCGAGGCAGATTTCGTGGCCAAAAGGAGCGTTTGGAGCTGCTAAAATGATGAATTCTGATGTTCCGCACAGTCACACAGCAGGCGCCCAGCCAAGAATTAGCAATCCAGGAAAGCTCTCCCTGGTATCTGTTTTGACATGATTTGAGCCGAAACAAGGCACAGCCCGACGACGTTTCCGTACACTGTTGTCTGCATCGGGTGATCGCTCAAAGCGCCCTTGAGACATGAGAAGTAGCTGTAGTAACAGTCACATCTTTGTAGTGGGGTAAAATCCCCAGATCGCAGAGCCGCTGTCGCGCTTGGAACATGCTTCCAAAATCCAAGGCGGGCTCGTATAGTTAGGAAAACATATGCAGCATCCCAAAGATCTTTGGCACTATTACTGACAAGAAGTCACAGGACCACGCCGAGGCAGTGAAAAGACCCACACGTGATCCCCTCGACCCGACATATGCTGCCAAACTAGCGCTAGGCCCGAGCTCCTCACACGTCAAACCTCGGGAACAGAGCCGTGCAGGAAAACCAATTTCCAAGCCTCCGCAATGCTACCAGTTCGATTGGGGCCCGCAGTGAGGCAGAGGCTCCTATCACATACCCAGATTGCTCCTCAACAACGGACGCCCGCATGCCGCGCGTATCTTCGACAGCATCATGCTTCCCAGCGGGCGCTCACAGGACGCGGAACACGTTCGCAGTCACGTGCTACGGACCGTGTGCAATGGAACTGGAGGGCCATCATGCGTCAAGACAGTAGTCGAATTGCTCCAGGACGTTGCTTAGCACCTAACATACTGTCTCATGCCCCCAAGGGGTCCGTGTTACTTAAATCGGGCTTTCCCACCAAGACTGTCATCGTCCTGCTCGTGCTTGGCGGGTTGGTATACTTCTTCGTTGAGGTAGTAGAGGAGGAAGATCAGGCTTGGGCGGTGGATATGTTTTCCGGTTTCGAACAAGACCAGCCGCTAGCCACGCCTTTTCATTTTTATCATACCAAGGAGGAAGTCGATCACTATCTACAGCATCATATCCCTGATGCGTCTGCGACGTTGAAAGAACCTAGCGTGGGGCAGTTTTTAAGCGAACAATTCAACAAACTGGCTTTTGGATGGAGCTTGTCGGGGGAATTTGCGGAGCACGAACATATACCTGATACGCACGGTTGTAGGTTTCGAAGCAATAAGCCTTGTGAGGACTACTATGCGATTAGTACATCGCCTGGTACTGGGTCGAATCTATGGAACTATTGGAGCATAATGGATGGACACGCGGGAGGTGATACAGCAATTCAGTTGCAGTGGACGTTGATTCCTTACCTTTCATCGGCGCTTTTGGGTCTACCTGCACATTCATCCTCTATGGAAGTTGAGACAACAATTAAACAGGCTTTTCTGCGCCTTGATAAAAGCATCATGGACAATGCTCGTACGGCGGCGAATTGGTCTCCTGCGACAAACGGAGCTGCCATCGCAGCTCTAATGCCTGCTATCTCCGGTTCTTGTGCTCTCGTAGCGGCCTTTGACCCTGAGAAAGACACTCTTCGTGTCGCATGCACAGGTGACAGTCGGGCTGTCCTCGGACGCTGGGATTCATCCTCCCAGTCTTACACTACTATTCCCCTCTCTGTTGACCAGACTGGTTTCAATCAAAAGGAAGTTGAACGTCTGGCTAAGGAACATCCTGGCGAGCCCGATATCATTGATCCCAAGACTGGACGCTTACTCGGTATGATGGTGACGCGTGCCTTTGGCGATCATAGATGGAAATGGGACAATGAATTCGTCAAAACTGTTCAATGTAAGTTTTGGGGCAGTTCGCCAAGGCCTGGTAGTAAAACACCGCCGTATATGACTGCAGAGCCCGAGGTCACTGAGACGGAGATTGTGCGCGTCGATCCTACAAAGGAAAAAGGTGCCGGGGCGAGTAAAAGCGATTTCATGATCATGGCTTCGGACGGATTGTGGGATCGCATGTCGAGTGAGCATGCAGTTGAATGTGTTCAGGAGTGGCTTGAAGCAAAACAACGAGGCAACGGATCTGTAAGTAATGATCCACGGTTACAATCTAACCCACCGGTATATGCAGCCACATCTATTGAAGAAGAAGGAATCGAATTTAACGTGGAGAATGGAGAGGTGGCTGATTGGAAAGCGACGCCCGAGTTCTTTGCGATTGAGGATGACAATGCAGCAGTGTGTCTCGCTCGAAATGCGTTGGGTGGCGCGAGAAGAGGGTTATTTTTGGGTGTGCTCAGCATAGAAAATAGCCCACGGTGTAGAAGTGTGGTGGATGACACCACCATCATGGTTGTGTTCTTCGACAAGTTGGGTGAGCAGCACAGCGTGGAGAGTCAAGAGACTCGAACGAAAAGTTGGTGGAAACTTTGGTGAGATGGGTGCGCAATGAAGGGTTTGATAGATATTGTGTTATTGCGATCTGCTGCGGATGGCATGCTAGTTACAGGATAAAAGCTATGCATGTTTTATAAGTCAGGTCATAGCTAGGTATTCAAACTTTGGTGTGATTATTGGAATTGAGCCGGGCCGGCCATAAACCGTGTTCGGGGAGGACGAGAAGGCAGGCGCCACATTGTTGGTTTGGGTGCGTCGGAGGGCTTTGTCACACCAACAAGGACCGTGTCATGATGTTTTGGGGAAAAGGGTGATCCTGACTGGTGAAATATTTATTTCCTTTGCAGAATATTGGGATGGTAAGTAATTGTTGGAAGGTTACAAAGACGGTGAGGATGATGGGGGGATGGCACAAGCGCATGGGGCTGGTTGCGGGCTTCGTCGCAGGCGGAGCTTCATGTTCAGCCGTCACACCCCAAAAGCTTGGAACATGGTTTCTGAGAGATGCAGTTCGGAACGAGGACGATTGTGGTATGATGGATGAGTTAGGAGGACATTTTCGATGACGAAGAAGAAGAAGAAGATGATGATGATGATGTCAATCAAGTTAGATCTAGTCAAGCAAAAGGTGGCAAACAAGGTGGTGAAAAAGAAACTTGCAGTGATGCAGCCTCGCTCCATGGCCCCTTCCCCTTCCATGGTTGGGGGGTTGGTGAGGTTGAAGCGCTAGAGACGATTTATTAGTCCCCCCAGTCCGTCACCAGAAACCACGACACACACACACACACACGGACCCCCTGAGTACCAACAGAACACTAGGGCAAGACATGGGGCGTGCAGGCTAATAGATGTGATGATTGAGAAAAGCAGCGAAGGGATGGTTAGGTATAAGTAGATAGTAGATAGTAGAGATGGAATTATCAAGTGTACATGGCCAGACATGGTCAATACTCTGGATACAAAGTTGGTGATTGACGGATTGGGCTAGCGCATAATACGCAAGGCGCGTGCACATACCTCACCTCTTTGCGAAGTGGCCGGCCGGTTGGAGCTTGAGAGGTCAGAATGCTCGTTAGCGATCCGCAAATTGAGTCTGGTTTGGCAAACCCACCATGGCTGCGTGCCGGCATCACCCTCGCCGCATGCACTTCGTGTCTTCTCCCTTTCTTTACTCTTTGCCCTGAACAGTGAACACCCTTTGCATCGCCCGCCCATGCACTGCGCGACCACATCTGCAAAAAAACACGCCTAAGTATACAAAGTGCAGGCGTATCATCGCCCTGCCTGCACACGCCGAGGCCACCAGAGAGCCGCTTGCCCTCCCTCCAGCCAGCTGACACGACACAACAACCCTTTACTACCTCACCGTCACCACCATCACCACCATCACCACCATCATCACCATCATCACCCATCTCCTCCACCACCGCCGCTGCCCATCGCGACTTTTGTCGTCGATACACGCCGTCGCGAAAATGACCACCAAGCCCACTACTACTAAGTCCAAGACCATCATCCTCAAACTCTCTTCAGCCACCTTAGTAGCCTTTCCTCACGAGCGCGCACCCACTCCCCAAGACGACAAGCCTACATCTACATCATCGCCAGGCACCTCAGCGCCCCAAACCGTCGAGCCCTCTCCCGACACGCCTGCCGACTCATCCACCACCATGAACGGAACCGGCACACCCTCATCGCTGGCACCCCCAACCACAGGGCCCAAACGAAAGGGTCCAATCCCCAAGAAACGCCCCATCGCTGCAGTCGATGGCTCCAATTCTGCATCAAAGCCACGAGGGAAGCCAGGTCCCAAGTCCAAGAAACAGAAGCTGGGAGACATGATCAACGATCCAAACTCAACCACCCCCTTTGCCGCATCCACGCCTGCACAGAAGCTTGGCCCAAAGGCAAATGCTGGCGCCATCAATGCCAACTTGCGCAGTCTGGATCGCACTGGCAAATTCAAATGCCGAAAGTGGGAAAAGACTGGCTTTAGGATCCGGACCTTTACCGGCTCTACTGTCGAGTTGGGCTCTTGGAAAGCACCCCAACGCGCGGCTATCTTTTCCGAAGATGTCAAGAGCGACTCAACCGGCTCCAGTGACTCCAAGATCAAGGATGAGAGCAGCGCCATCAGCGAAAAGAGTGGCCTCACACCAGCACCACCTGCATTAGACGTCATGGCCAGCTCACCGGCTCCCATGGCCGCTGCCACCTAGACTAGACCAGACCAGACCAGACCAGACCAAGCATCATTGTGTCCAACATATTGCGCTATTTGGCTCTACTACCAGCACCCTTCTCTTCATGTCAGAGGTATTGACGCATCTCAAGTCCATGGTCCTGGACATGCTATATTTGTTTACTTTGGCAAAAACCATGCATTGCTACAAATGGATGGCAGGATAGTGGCAAAGGCTCAACTTCGACTCTTTCTGTTTACAAGGAACCATGATGCATAACCACACATGCGCATTGGGCGTTATTTTTTTTGGTCCCTTCCTGCTTTACTTTTTATGGATTCTACACCGTGTGTTTTTAGCTATTATCTTTTTCCTTGTCACGGCATGTTTGGAGTTAGAAGGCGCATTGCATGTCACCCTCAAAAGGGTACTTTCTGGCGTCTGGATATGGGATAAAAGGGCAGGATGGGTGGGTTGGGGATGGGTGTGTCTGGATCAGGGGAGAAACTGGAAATGTACAAGCCTCGGTTTAGGCTCCTTTCTAGTGATGATACGGCGAAAATAGGTAGCCAGGGTCTGATTTCGATAGCAAAGAAAAAGGGTTTCTACTCTAATCACTACCTATGCAATGTTCAACTTTAGAGGGCGAGAGGGCGTGAGGGCGTTCGTGCATGGGCAAAGTGGAGCAAGACAAGTAGCTTGACCAACCCCCGCAGTAGCTCCCCAACCGGGCTCGTCTCAAGGTCACTTGTGCCATTCGTCATTGTCATTCCGTCGCCCTCTAAGCTCCTTCTAACGCCTCTGAAGAGAAATAGTCGGACCATGAATGTACTTGTAGTTACAGTCACGCTTTTACCAGCGTGCTGCTAGTTGCCCATTTGCTTGTCTGCTGTACTTCGTGCCTGCACCCTGTACCTGTACTTGCCCGTAGCTCCGTCTATCTCCACATATCTACCACGACGCCATCTTCGCTGGCCAGCGTGTCCACGCGCCTCTGCTCGCGTTTGCGTGCCTATTCGCTCTAGCCTTTCACTTGGGCCCTGCCAAAGTCGCTGTTGGTTGGCATCACTCCCAACGTCATCGCTCACAGTTGATCCGATCCGTAGACCACGACAGGCCCTCACCATGTATAACCGACGTTCATCCTATGCAGCTGTTGCCAGCGGCAGCAACTCCTCCCACATACTCAACCCAATCAACCAAAACCCCCACAACCTCGGTCACAACCGCCTCTCGCGCTCCATCGACGCCGACGGCCACCAGAACAGCATGCCGGCAAGCTGGACAAGAGCTGGTCCATTGCCGTCCTACTCAAGTCAGTCGGGATATTGGCAAGGCCTGGGAGGCACAGCGCAAGATGTCCCTCCTTTTTTTGTGCCATCCTACCTGCGAGGGTCCAAGCACGCTGAGAAGCTACACGAAGCACACAAGGCGAAGTTGGCGGCACAGCGAGAGTACAAGTCGACGCATTCGTCAAATGCTGGCTCCCTGTCGACAAGCTCAAGCAGTGTCAACCTGCTCAAAACGGCCCCGTCCTACCGAGGTCTGACACACGATATCATAGAACGAACACCGGTGTTTGTTGACGAACCGGCACCCTGGCCGACAAGATGGAATGAAGGAGACAAGTTCCCTCAGCTTGAACTCGAGGATAATGGCCGGCAAGCCAAATTCACAGGCACCCAGAAGTCGCATGATGACGCTGCATCCGTGCGAGCAGACTTTCCTATGCCTCGACAGTGTGGAATCTACTATTTCGAGACTACCGTAATCTCAAAGGGCAAGGAAGGGTAAGTACCACAGCGTCTAGTAGCTGTCTATAAACTAAACTTTTCACAGGAGGATGATAGGTATTGGCTTCTCAGGGCCAAAAGTTGCCCTAAGTCGAATACCAGGTTGGGAACCGGACTCATATGCCTACCATGGGGATGATGGTCAATTATTCAGCAACAACACGTCTGGGAAAGCATATGGACCCAAGTTCGGTACCCTAGATGTCGTCGGCTGCGGCATCAACTTTCGGACAAACACAGCATTCTTCACCAAGAATGGTCACATGCTAGGCAAGAGTAGTCTCCATTTCACCGGCTTCAAAGGCTAATTTGTACAGGCACTGCCTTTCGAGATCTCAAGCCAAACATACCGTACTATCCTACCATAGGCCTGAAAAAACCTGGAGAAACTCTGCGTGTGAACTTTGGGCAGGAACCCTTCGCCTTTGACATTGATAAGGTGGTGCAAGATGAAAAGGCAATTATACAAGCTGAAATAGCGCAGACAAACGCGAAATATAAAGTGGCGGCCAACGAGACAGATTTCATTCATCAATTGATTGGTCAGTATCTAGCACACGATGGCTATGTCGACACAGCGCGAGCATTTGCGGACGAGATCGCGGAAGAAGCGAGGGCACTGGTCAACAATGAGGATACAGACACTCCGTACCGAGAAGCAGCGGAAGATCTAGATGCACTCAACAGGCAAAGTAAGACCAAGACCCACGACTTGAGCTTCTGCTTGCTAACCACCATCAGAAATCCGAAAAGCCATCCTCGAGGGCGACATTGACAAAGCGCTAAAACACACCACCGCCCACTACCCCTCCGTCCTCCGCGACAACGAAAACATCTACTTCAAACTCCGCTGCCGAAAATTCATCGAAATGATCCGACGCTGCACAGAACTAAACGCCCAATGCCACCCCGTCCCCACCCCCGCCTCCAAACGCTCTACAACTTCAACAACCAACAACAACACTAAACGCAACTCTACCGCCACAGACGACTACGACTTTGAAATGGAACTCGACGACCAACTAGGCGTGCACAATAACCCCGCACCACCGCCAACCTGGGACACTAACAAGCACGACGAAGACGAAGATCTTGACGAAGATCTTGACGACGAAGACCTCGAAGATAAAGAAATTCAACTCCAGCAGTTAACGCAGGATACTATCGCATATGGCATGGAGCTTCGCGGAGAATTCGCGACTGATCCGCGCCGCGAGGTCAAGCGCGCGCTGGAAGACACATTTGCACTGATTGCGTATGAGAATGTGGGCGAGAGTGCGCTTGCACCGTTGTTGGAGACGAAGGGACGGGGGCCGGTTGCTGAGGAACTCAATGGGGCTATACTTGGTACGTTTCTACTTCTTCTTCTTCTTCTTCTTCTTCTTCTTCTTCCTCACCATCACCAATTCCTTGTCTTGGCGTCGCGTCGGGGTACGGCAGTGCAGTGCAGTGTATGAATTGAATGAATGCTAACGTGCGCGCGCGTCTTCACAGTTAGTCTTGGCCAATCTTCTTCTGCGGCGCTGGAGCGCCTTGTTCAACAGACTGAGGCGCTTGTTGCGGAGCTGGGGGATGATGGGGGGGCTGGCGCGTTTATTAATGTGAGGAGGGACTTTTTGCAATAGCGGTGATGGGGGGAAAGGGGAGGGGAGGGGAGGGGAGGGGAGGGGGGGTCCTTGGTGCCGTTGTGGTTGTGTGGTTAGGGGGAGAAAAGGGCAAAGTAAGAATGAGGAACTTTTATTCTTGTGAGGATGGGGGCGTAGGGGGGGGAGGGGGGGGACGGAAATGAGAAATTTTTATATCGTGGGTTCTTTCTCTTCTCTCTTTTGTTGGTTGGGGGGTTTTTTTTTTCCCTTCAGAGCGGACGTGTGTGTGTGGACAAGAACTCAGTTTCTCATGTTTTCTTTTGGGGGGGGAAGAGGGGTTGGGTTTGGGCTAGCATATTTTCATTTTTCATTTTCTGGCATTTTTTGGAGCGTTTTTCTTGGAATAAATACCAGGCGTTTTTTTTGTTTTTTTTTCATTCTTCATTTTCTTTATGTGGTGGGTTACATGGGGTTGGAGGGGGAATTTGTTGCGGTTGTGTGTTGTGTGTGTGCTCATGGGTTCATGGGGAAAGGGTGGGAAGAAGGAGAGGGGAGAGAGATTGTGGGACGCGGTTGTTTGACGGGGTGGGTGGGTGGGTGGGTTATATAGGATGAAAAAGAAAGGATATCAATACTCTACTCTATTCTGATATTTTGGCTCGTAAGGTGGGGAGAGAGGAGAAGTTACATATATGATGTTGTGATATTTGTTGAGATAGGGGGAGGGGAGAATGGAATGCGGTTTGGACGGTGGCTTGTGCGCATATGTTATTGGGCGTTTTTTTTGGGGGGGATTTGAGAATCGATTGGACATTGGGGTTATAGCTGACTACCCAGGGGTTATTGTGATGTAATGATCATTTGCGTAGAAGTAACAGCGAGTTTCATTCGCTACATTAGGGTGCGTATTACGGAACTTTCGAAAATGTTCTAGTAAAGATGTGCTCGTGAAGATATACAGTACTTCCGAGTCATCACCTTTGCGCCATGCGGTACGGTCTGTCCCTCGTGCTGTCATAGCTATCTTTCATCAATGTTTAGTTCGATAAATGAAAGCTTCCTGGCGAAGTCAGTACTAGCTCAGTGGAACTTGTTATACAACTTACTTGACACTGAGGGTTCAACCCATATCTAATGACTGCATACCATTATTGCTAAGATTGTGCAGCAATGTCGCAAAAAGTAGTTCGTCTACTCGGTAGAAAATAATGATGATCGTGCATAAAGGCAGTTGCGTCTTGTTGTCCAGCCAGGGCCATCCAGGTTGAGATCAAGACTTGCACGGTAGTCGTCGTATTGCGCCTCGCAGATTGCTCGCCAAGCTGGCTCTCATCGCGAATCCATGTCGGATGCTTGTAATGAAGGCTTTGCCGGCCTTTTGTGCTCTGCCCGGGCGATGTTGATATCGGTGTGGTGGATGAGTGGTGTACTGAGCGCAGCTTTTGAACCCCCTTGACCCCAGGGCTTGCTGTCTGATTGAGGTTGGTCAGACGTATACTATTCGTAGTTATTTGATACTCGTCGAAGTCGGCGAGTGTGGTAGTATATTCGTGACGAAGGCTCCTCCTCGGCATCATCATGTTTGCTGCACCACTAGAGAAGGCTGCCACCTGGTGCATTGTCTCTCGGTTAATTGCGAAAGTGGGAATTTGACGCTACTTTAGTGACGCCTCACTAAAAATGAGCCCTCTTTGCAGTATTATTACTCAACAACGATAATAGAAATATATCTTAGAATTTAGAGATGTATAAAGTATTACTATATCTATATAATTATTTAATTTCAAGAAGTAAGGAGCTTTATAGAGTATATAATAGCTCTTAGAACGAAATACACCTCTTAAATTTCTGAAAAAAATTGACGTTCTCATACAAATTCCCTTAAATTTGACCTAGGTCTCTCTTCTATTAAAGCCTACTCTTTAGTAGCAATTCTTTACTCTCTAAAATTAATTTGGGGGAAAGCTTAAGTAATTTAGAAGATATTAATAAAATTTTAACTTAATAGATTAGAAGGTTGTAGGGGAATAATACTATAAAGAGGGCTTGTTTTTGGTGAGGCGTCACCAAGCTCCGCGAAATTCCCACTTTCGCGATTAACCGAGAGATTGTAACCAGCATCTAGTAGCACGAGTAACCCGTCACGCGCTTCTAGAAGATCAGTGAAGCTGGAGACGTCAAACCAAACAGGGTATTGATGAAAAACTATGTAACAACCCCAAGCCGGGAGAAGGCCTTAATTCCAACATGACGACAATTCTATCAGCAAGCTTCCGGGTGGACATGAAGTGAAGAATACGAAGCCGGGTATCCTCAAGTTACTACATCTCCGACCAATGTACATTTTCCACAGGACTGTAGTAATCCTTTTCCTTCTTCTCCTTCTTTTTCTCTTTCTGCTTGCCATCAGTGCTCGTCCGCCGGAGCATCAATTTCATCTTTGACGCAAGCTTCCCGAACGGTGCAACATTGTTCCCAGTGGGCTGGTTCGCCATTGGTTTTTGTCCATCAACTTCCATGGTGTTGGGATATGCGTTCTCTTTCTGAGAGAAATCGATAACTTTAGTGTCTTGGAGTTGTTCGATCTTTAAAAGTGGTTTGACTTTCTTGACTGGAGGTGAGGCCAACTGGGTTCCCAGAGTAACCTCTTTCGTGACTGCTGAAGGCTCCCTAACCTTCGGCCTTAATGGGCCAAAAGCTTGCTGAGGCTTCTTCATAGGTGCGATCATGTCCCATGATGGCTCAGTTGGACTTGATGGCTCTGAAGAGGACGACGCTGGTCTGAGAAGCACCAGGGTTGAACTATCCCAATCATAGTCCATCCGTGGTGAGTATGCAGGAGTTGAGGGCGCCGAGTCTATGAATGTACCGAAACTCCTCGCAGACATTGGTGGAGACATTGGACCTGGCGACCTTGGGCTTGCAAGGGCAGATATGGTCGGATGCGAAGGGTAGTCCGGTCCTGAAAAGCGATGAGGTCGATCTGGTGATGTAACACGGGGTGGTTTTGGCATTCCGTGGTTGGACAGTGGTCTCCTGCTAATTGTAGTAGTGCCAGGAACGGCAATCGTACCCATGATGCTTGAGCTGTTCTGTTTTAAGATGGACGTATTGTATTCAAACCCTGATCAATGCAACTCCTCGCATAAGTGTGTCACGTTGCTTTACCGACGACCACTTGTGTATTGAAAGGAAAGAGGAATGGCAGATGAGTCTCAGACACACGCGAGCTACCAAGCAATAATAATATCAACGAGCGGGGTGCGGCTAACAAGAAGGAGATTATGACTGCGCCCTTAAGGTGGAGAAGCTGACAGTGAAGGCAGAAAGCTGTACTACCTCAGGCTGCAGCCAACATGTTCGATATATGAATACACCTCACACGCGTCATCCGCGCCACAGAGCAGCATCAAGTGGTAGGGATTACCACAAACAGCATGTTGGCGCCTTTGGCTGAAAGGGTGGCAACGCAGATTCATACCGCGCAAGAAAACGCGTCTAAAACTATTCAGGTGTTTTTCTTGATCATCGTTGTTGCAAAATGGTACGATTTGCCTTGTGCAAGACGAAGGGGAGAAGGCAGGGCGCTTGTGTTGAAAGGTGATTGGCTGGCTAAGCCCTGCAGCCATCTTCGCCGCACCCTCATTTAAGGCAGCGGCTACAAACTTGACCACGCCATCCGTTTTCGAGGCCGGTAACAAGGTCAAACGGCTGCTCATTCCCTGTTCAGTGAAGATCGGCCCCCTTGGTTCACAGGTTGGAGGGTTGGGAGGAGTGTCGCATGCTCCCCTCATTGGTAGCAAGATCTAGCCAATGAGCTCCGCGAGGCAGGAATTCAGCTGTGCTAGCCGAGCAAGGCAGTTCTCAGCTTCTGACTGGTGCCTATGAACTCAATATACTGGAGTTCGTGAACTAGTCTAGTCTTCTAAGAGCAAGTGTTCGCGTAAGTGGAACGACGATGGCGATGAACAAAGAATCGCGTGCTATTGCTACAAACTCAAAAGTTGGGACCATACGTTCACTAAGCGTAGACTGTCTGTCAATGGTCAGTGCATATCGGGGAAGCGAAAGAGGTCCAGGTTGCAGGCCCAACCCCCCAAACTGACTTGACACTTATCCGGCTATGTGGGTATCGGGCGCAGTAATGACAGCACCTTAGGGGCTGATTGGTTATGCATGGTACCACCTGCTCAGCTGCAGTTGGCTTGGTTGAAGGGTGGTAAAACGACTGAAAACTTTCTCCATGCGCAGAGGTTTTGCACCGTTTGCGAGGGTCTCGCACACATGGTAAAGTGTAAGGTGAAGTGACCAGACGTCGTAGAGGTCACAAGCGCCACGACAGCCCGAAGCCTGTCAGAAGAGCGCCAAAGCGGATGAGGCGTGTCAACAGCATCTTCACGCCCAGGAACGGGCGCCGCCTGCATGCATCGGGCAATTGAAGAGCAGTCTGCCATTGGAGGATGAGTAGTTATCAGAGTCGGCTTATGTAATACGGCGTATTACTGGACAGACCTCGATGGCGCATGAGCCCAACATACTCCATTTCACCTCCTATGACTCGCCTGAACTTACGATTTACACCAACCCTTTGAATTTCTCAGCATTCATCGCCTAGGAAACCTCGCCAATACAGTGTACCAAGATGTTGATCCAAGGATAGTCACTCCTTATCCCAGGTGGAATGGAGTCGACTGGCCAAAACAATCACATTCCAATGGCCTCTTTCCGATCTTTAGTCCCTTTACAGCCCATAGGTTAGCTTGAACATACAGTTACAGGACATATGATGGTGATGTGAGATCTGTGATGGATTGGATGAACAGTACATTGGGCTGATTTGAAATGTAGCCGTCCTTTAACGCTTCGTGAAATCTCACCTGGAATTAGGGCCGTCTTGAATATGATTCACAATGTAGTTAACACATTCCTTTCGTTTCCTCTTTAACATTACGGTTGACGAAGTTTGCCAAGCCCTATATCAACTCATCATGTAGTACAATTCATTCCTTCCCTAGCCGCACTATGGTAAACAATCATCCAGACCGCTGTCCACCATAAATTGGATTCACCCTGGTCTTTCTGTCTTACCATCCTACACCATTCGTTAGTTCAATACATTCGTTTGTCATTCTTCCATCGTACTTTCAACATGAGGTCTGATCATTGGGTTTTCGCCATGCTTGGCTTGGCTAATGCTTCGGCTTTGCTCCCACGCAATCCTCAGGATAATTATGTCAGCTCTGAGGGTTATGAAGATCCATATAAATCTGAGAAAGAGTACAAATCCGAGCCAGAGTACCATCCGGAGCCTGAATACAAGCCGGAGCCTGAGTACAAACCAAAGGATGAGTACAAACATGTGGAGAGCTACGTGCCCGAAGGATATAAGAAAAATTACTATGGTCATAAAGATTGGAAACCCAAGACTCACAACCCCGAATTCTTCAGCCTCAAGGTTGACGTGGCAGCATGCCCGGCCGACACAGCTCCAGAAGAATATCCACCACTTTCAGGGTATGCAATTAGATTAGAGGATGGCATAGCCATTGCTACACCATACAACAAATGGTGGGATCCAAAGCTACCTATCTTCTTCGCCGACGATAACACTTCAAATACCGTAGGTCCTCCAATATATTTTTATCAGCAATCTCAACTTCGGCAAGAGTCTGGAAGGCGGTGTTACAAAGAGTAATTGCTTAGCACAGAGTTTGGCCGTTATCAACGCGAACCCCTGAAAGAAGGGTGGCTACTAGAAAGCGCGTCAAATCTCGGACATACTGCCGCATGCTGTTGTTTGACATACTTTCTTGCAGTTGCAAAGAATGTCAGCTAGATCTTTGCCTCGAGAGTTAATAGTATACTTTGAACATTTTTGCTTGGCAGTCAGGCCCTTATCAGTTTCGCTGTCATATAGGTAGAGTTCGGAAAGTGGTTCTCTGCATAGTCTACTCTGCTTGTTTTACATCGTAATTACAATTTGCACCACCATATCTTTTATCCCTTTGTACCTTAGACAAGATTAAATATACATTTTCCTCGAATTCATATATGCGCTTATCTTAGGTAATTTTTCACCATTCTCAAACTTTTGCAGGCTTTCCGTTGAAGCTGTTAATTTTATAGGCATTGGACTAACGACACTCTCCCGTCATCTGGATCGTAGGACAAGATTTGGAGGAATGCTTTCAAGTTTGGGAGAAAAATAAAGTCAATTGGCTCGCTCGTAGAAACACTCTAAAGTTGGAAGTTAAGTGAATTACTCCGGGCTTTTCGAATGCCACCAGAGTCACCTCGGCAAAAAGGCCAAACGCGATAGGCTACGAGGATAAGAAGTACTTTTTAATCTTCACCTAGTCCCTTGACTCTCTTCTCCTCTACTAGACGCCTCTCGAGACTACATCTCAGTACTCTCTTCTCATTTCCTATCCCAATACTCTTCAGCCGATCATCGTCCTGATCCCAGTATACCGTCCATCCGTAGCCTCCAGACTTTTCCTCCACCGCCACTAAGCGCTCCTCATCTTGTAGCGTCAGGCCCTGCTCGTCTTCAGTCCAATCCCACGATCCAACTATGTGCTTCTTCGCTTCTGCCCTTGGTCCGTATCTTAATTCGCGAGTTTCGCGATCAACATATATCCAGTTTAACCTAGGCTTCCTGGATACTGCTTCCGCCTTGGGTTCGTTATTTATAGGGGAAGGTACCGTGCTTACGAGGCCAAGGGTGGGCGTATAAGGGATCGGACGATGTGGAAGATCATCGGGCGGGAAAGGGAGGTAGAAGCCTGTGAATGGGTGAGGCATGTCCTCACCGTCATCTTTAGAAGTTGGGAGCTTTGTTTTTTTGTCTTTAGGCCATAGACGAAGCTATTTATATGTGTTAATATAGTGGTTCGATGCCAAAACTCAATTCAAGATGGAAATGATTTACCTTGCCGTCTTTTAATACCACTATGGCATCATCGACTTCATGACGCTTTCTTGACTGTGCATCGCAGAATACGTCCAAGTAAAATTCTTCCTGTCGCTCCTCAAGCTCAGCTTCGTCATCGAGTATACGCTGCCGACGCACAGCTTCGCTTGCGCCAACACCACCAAGAGTGAGGGGAATGCCAGCAAACGCAAGAATATCCATTTGCCTAGCTTGTGTCGTAGTGTTTAGGTATTATTTTTGGATTTGTCACTTGCCAGAAAATGTATAAAGACATCTCGAAGTGCAGGTAGTAGAAAGCAAGTTTGTCTGATTGGGGTTGCAAGGCACGATGCTGTCATTGCTCCCGCGACTTGTGGAGCTAAGGTGGAGCTTGGGCCCCACTTGCCTGTATCGTCTCAACCTCTCCTATCCCATAGTAACTCTGCTCTACATTGCTATTTCCAGACTTCTTACTAGTTAAAGTTACTCCTGCATGTATTCATGTTAGGTCTATATAGCTACTACAGCTTCGGATTTCCCCCCCATTTTTGATTCCTGCGATGCACAATGCTGAACATACAGAAGGAAAGACATGCTCTAATTTTACGACCTACTTGAAGAAAAAGACTACTTATATGTATCAGTTGATATTTCAAAGTATCCATGTTTCGCCGTTAATGAAAAATCCTGCATTGCCAGTTGTTCTTGCTAGTAAAGTTGAACTGCCCCTCCCCTATCTCAAGAGGCTTTGTTGCCACATCAACTCCAGCACATAATTTCGTCTATACAATAACTTAGCTACGACATTGAAAATCTCACCAATTCTTCAAAATCATCTTCGCTATCACTATACCACATCAGAATCAGCTACCAGTACTTTTCCAACATGTCTCAACCCTCGAACGACGCATCTTCACCAAGTGAGAATGAGCTAGAGGCCATCATTGATGATCTCAATGAAACGAAGCTTCAGACCCTACAATCTTACATAAAAAAAACAGGTCAAGACGCTCTAGATGCACTGAGACCATTGCTACGTTTCGAGTAGAATTTGGAGCACGCGCTTCGGAATTCTGACACCATCGACGAACAATGGGAAGAGATAGAAGACCAGCCGGAAAACAGTGCGACACTCCAGAAAAATGAGATTGCTAAAAATGATAGCGAGGCTGCTACGTCTCAGCATTGGCCCACATCCTCTAAGGTGCCTCCACGCTCGCTGGACATCGATTCAATTCACTCACCAACAGTCACTAGACTCTTTAAATCGCCTGCTTTGGGTCACGCGGAGAAGGAGCAACATGTACCTGAGATCAGTGAATCTGAATATTTGGGCGAGGGAATGGTGTCCCATCTTTCACCTTCACCACTCAGTACTCTTCACGCTACTGAAGCTCCAGCGATAGCGCCATCAAACAGTGAATTACCTTCTGAAAGAATCTGCACCGCATCTCTGACCACACCCGCCAACGCCCTAGCGCCACAAGAGTCAGGGACCGAGATTCCTGTAAAACTGTCAACAACACTATCAACTATGGTTGACTCACGTTCAACAACCCAACCACCAAGCGTGTCAACCGCTAGCGTTCAAGGAAAACTATTTAAATGGGAATTTGGTACTGATGCACAGCTACTCGCTACAAATTCATGTCCCAGAACTCTCTCCATACAACTTGACGCAGAGAACACATTAGCACACCGCACACGGTCCAGCACCTCACTAGTCACCGCTTCTATGTCTCCAACAGATCAAGTCGTGCCACTATCCGACTCAAAGTTCTCTACTATTGCTACCACCGCTACCGGAACTTCAAAAATGTCTCTGAATACAATATTAAATGATAGCGGCAGCTCTTCCTCCAGTACATCACGTCACGCAACCACAGGAACATCAGGTGACACCTCGAGGCAATGCATGCTACTAAGTCCAGGGGATACTATATTCCAAACCCTCGACAATGAAACTCTATTTGAGTCTAGAGAGCTTGAGCCGCTATTTCAGCCAGCTGGCGCGGAGCGGACGTGGTACATGGGATTTATCAAAGAATGGAAGGACTTCAACTACCAAGCGGCTCGATTTCGAAACTCCCCAATGTACCGCGGTGCCTTCAACGAGATCATCGACCAACCAATGGCCCCACCCGCTGCTGCTGATCAACAAGTCATAGCTGACAACTGCGGCCCCGAGATTCTGACTTCATACTTCCAGCGTCATATTCTAGATACGGTTCAGCTCATTTACAACAAACTCTTGCAAACCCCAGCAATGCGAAACCACAACGTGCCATATGGACTAGTCCTCAGCAAGTCCTCAGACGAAGATTTAGGCAACACCGAGTGTGAATGGAACCCAACATTCGTCGTCAAAGCCAAGCTAGGCGACGACGATGATGACGAAACACGATTACTGGGCCACGTCGAGTATCTCGGTGGTAAGAAAGGCGCCTTAACACAAGCAATCGTTGAAGTATCGAGGAATACCTGGGGCAGTTTGCGATGCGTGCTAGGTTCGTTACATCCCATCTCCAGCCCCAACAACAAGCGTGAATGAAAGAGAATTAACACCGCGTCACAGGCGACATAGTACAATTCATGCTCCTCTCCTCCACACGCTACGCCTTCCTCGTATCCGCCGACGAAATGATGTTCCTCAAACTCAACGCCGTTGAAAAATTGCACTACAATGCTTCAAACAACGCCGTTCCCGTCTTCGTCGAGCCGTGGATCTCGTTCTCTAGGCCTGTAAAGTTCGACGATGTGTTTGATGAGAGGACGGGGAAGGTGCCGGTTAAGTTGGCGTTGCTGTATATGCTGTATAGGTGTTCGCAGGAGGATTGGCAGGTCGAAATGGGTATTGGGGTTGGTGTGAGTTATGCAAAGAAGACGCCGCCGGGGCAGGATTTGGTGGTTAAGCCGATTTGGATACGGTAGGGGAATGGGCACAAGTGAGCTTGGGTGGAGGGAGGTTGGTTGGTGAAGGTGTTGGGGCTTTGTGGGGCGGTCAAAGTGGTGTTGGGATCGAATTTCGTTTGGTGGCAGAAGGCTTGAGGGGCTGAAGTGTCCTGGGATGTTTTTTCAACTGACAGCTCATGATTGTTATGGGGCTTTTGCACGCATCAACTGTGCGGTTCAGGTCCATGGCAGTGTACCCGTTGGAGACGAGCCACAGAGTATATCTCCGCCTAGTGCATTATCGCACCTTTATAGAATTCATAATGGGTCTTTTTATCAGCGTTTCACCTACAAGCTGTCATCCGTCTGTTTTGTTGTGTTGTGTCGTGAGATGTAAATCAATGTTGACAAGTGTTGATCGCCGAGAATTTCTAAACGCTTGAGAATCACAACAACTACCAGTACAAAAATAGATATTGTTGAGCCAAATGACTAGATGATTCTACACAATTATTGATAATTCAGTTTAGACGTGTTTTTATTATCCATATCGCTGATACTGACCGGCAGTCGAGTACATCATTTCCCTTGCACTGACAGAAACGTCACCCAAAAGTCTCCACACACACACACACACGCGATCGTTTCCGTCCCCTCGGTTCGCACTCATCTGGAACCCTTCTCCTATGCTATTTTTACCAATCTAGTACTTTCCCGATTAGCAAGTCATTTGAACGCTTATGCAGCGATACCGATTACATTGCAGGGGGTTGGATTCATTCCAACGTGCATGACTGCAATAATCAGTGCTGTTGGGGAAAAAAGTCACTTGAACAAGACAGATGCCAAATCATTGTTCTAGGCCCAGCTCTTTTGGGAAGCGGAGAATGTTTGTATATGGTATGGCTCGCCTCGATTCATTAGCGCACTGTCATCTCACGTTTTGCGGGGTATAGCGTAACTATCAAGGGAGATTCTACTACTACGAGTCATAGTGTGATATTCGAAGTCGCCTTTCCGTAGAAGACCACATGATTATTTTCTCAATAGACTTACAATCTTTGTGAGGCTTAGATAGCGGACGAATCGCGCATATATTGCCGGACTGGGGCCGTGAAGACCATAGCCAAAAACTGTTGATAGACTAAGCTTTCTACCATGATAATTAAGGTTCCCCAAAGATGCAGTCAAGAGAAACCAATCCAGCAAAATATCAACGCGTAAGCCCGGAGTGAGATGTCCAGACAAGCATCAACCAAGGTAGAATCACGTCGCGGCACGGCGTGGCGTGGTGCATGCATGCGGTTGAAGAAATAGTGCCGACTCGGAAACCAGACCTTTTTTAGTTCTCTATATTCTTGAGTTTGAAAATGAAATACAAATTTTCAGATAGATAGAATTAAAGAGAGATATCTAAAGTTACTTTTCTATTATCCTGAAACTAGGTTTAATTTAGTATTATCAACTGACAAGACGCTGCGTAGGGAGGAAGTTTTAGTGTTCGTTTTATTTTGGTGAGGAGTCAAGGGTTGCGAGTCGCTACTATTTCTTCAACTGCGTGGCATGCAAGACATCCGCAGGCGTCGAGACGCTAAGCAAATTACGCCGCGCCTCGCGACGAACCTCATCTGAATTTGATATCGTTATTGACAGCGCTGTAACACGAGATGAGGAGGTTCGGAAGACATTTCATACCGATACAGCATCGCAGTGTTTGTTGAATCAAAGTGCGCACGCCAAACGGGAGGACTCGGGCCGCTTTATTTGGTCCATCGTCGTGTTCAGCAAAATACCTCGGTGTTTCGGTGAGGTGTTATTGGTGCAACTGGATCGCGGTCAAATGCAGGCGCGGAGAGTGTGTTCGATATGGAGACAGGTAATCCGGGGTATGTGGGTATGAGGCGTAAGGCTGGTCTGGGGAACCGAGGTTCGCCCGGGAAGATGTTTTGATGGGGAAATCCAAGCACCCGGAAAGGACGTGGGAGATCATCGTTACCAGGATTGTGGTTTGGGGTTTGGACAATGTAAACGATAATGTTGGGGGTGGTTCACTGGCTCGTAGGCCATGTCCAATTGTGTTGTGCATTTGCTTGACAGCTCCCTTGCAGTTTTTCGTAGATAGAAATGCCTGTGAATGGCTGGCCCTAAACAAGGCCTAACCACAAGAATGTGAGCACGTGTCTTTCAGCCACGCGGCTATCCCAGGTAGATTCCAAGCAACGCCGAGGGCTATTCGTCCGTAGTCTGACAAGCTGGTTTGCAGCGCATGGAGAGCGGAACCATTATTATGGGACTCAGTAACAGAGCCATGTGGACCAAAAGCATAATGTATTAGGCAATCGCAATGGCGATTGAAATCAACGTTGAGCCGCTAGAATGGTAGCGGGTTTCGATTCAGTTTTCCACCTGAATATCATCTCGTTTGGCACGCACGGCGGCCATGGGTTCCTTGTACGCTCATCAGCAATGCATCAAGCGTCCCATTCAGGCGGTGAGGCCGAAAGAAGCATAAGGACACAGCAGGCACACGAAAGGCTTTGGGCTTCTTGTTGTGAAACTTATTCAATGGCCACGCTCTAGCTTCCTGGTCGAGGAGGTGGCAATACGAGCCTAGTCAGAGTCAGGTGCGGCCGATGCTGGGCATACAGAAGTTTTTCGCTCGCATGCGGCTCCAATGGAGGCCTGCGCATGCTTATGGCCCGTCATCCACAATCCAAAAGCAACGGAGGACTATCCTAGTTGGGATGATACTGGCGCACATTGTGGAGACATGGTTGCGTTGGATATGTCGCGGGCCGCAAACATAGTGACGTGAGCTGAGCGGACAGAATTGCAGCAAACAAAGAACAATGGGCTTGATGCTTGCGACTCCGGTATATCGATTGCATGCCTTTGCCATGTTACCGTGCAGCCAACTGGCGGCCGGCAAGCGCCAGCGGATAATTCATAGCAAGGGAAATTGTCGTCGATTAACTTTCTCATTGGGTTCCAAGTCAAGGGCGTTCCCTTACTGCGGGGTCTCCACACGCCGCCAAGGCCTCCCCCAACTTTAACCAGCCTTCCTTTTTCTGGCTGCCAACTCCGTGAATATCTGGAGCCCTGACAGGCGAGTGAATGATAGTCTATGCGGTTCGCTAATTTGGTCCAAATTCCCCTGTGCCTCGGTAGTTTCCTACTGATCGTTGACTGGGGAAGCCCGCGTCTTGGCAATGTATGTAATGGCGCGCTCCGCAAGGGGGCAACGGCATTCGTCTATAACTATTGACCATGCCGTGCAACCCTCTTATCGCCGTCTCCAGCTTTTCACCTGTTCTCTCCCCAACTTTCTGACGAGCATCCTTCACCAAAATGGCTCATCACGATGTTGAGAAAAAGCCGGCGAGCTTGAGGGAAGACATCCACAAGGACGACAACAGCTCAGACCATTATGAGTGCGAGTTCAGCCCCGCCGAACAGAGGAAGATTATTCATCGCATCGATCGCCGACTCGTCCTGACAGTAGGAGTCTTGTACTGCATCAGTTTGATGGATCGTACCAACTTGAGTGCGGCTGCTATTGCTGGGTTCGTAATCACGATGTCCTTTTTTTTCCAAACCAGAATTATGCTGACCATTGTTTAGCATGAACAAGGAATTGAAACTCAATGTCCTCATGGGAACAGTTTCTCGCTACTCGGTCGTGACCCTCGTTTTCTTCACCACATATATCGTATTCCAGCCCCCAGCGACAATTATTGTACGATATCTCGGTCCTCGCAACTTTCTCTCCTTCATCGTTGTAGCTTGGGGTGCCGTAATGATTGGCATGGGCTTCGTCCATAGCTTCCAAGCCCTATCAGCCCTACGTGTTCTTCTTGGTGTGCTCGAAGCCGGATTCTTCCCCTCTTGCGTCTATCTTCTTTCGACTTGGTATACCCGTTTCGACATCGGCAAGCGATACTCCAGCTTTTACATCATCGGTAGCTTGGCTTCAGCTTGCGCTGGTATCTTAGCCTACGGCCTGATGCAGTTGCAAGGAAGGGAAGGCCTTGCTGGCTGGCGCTGGATCTTCATCATTGAAGGAGCTATGACTTGCTTCTTGGGTATACTCGGCTACTGGGCTTTGGTCGACTTTCCTGATAAAGCGCATAAATCATGGAACTTCCTCAACGAGCGCGAAGTCAAGTTCATCATTGATCGTGTCGACCGTGACCGTGGCGATGCGAAGCCGGAGCCCTGGAATTTGGGGAAGTTCCTTCGTGGTGGAGCCGACATCAAGGTCTGGGGATTTGCCATGGTAAGTACATGCTAGGTGTGATTATTGTCCTACCCGCTAATCGACGCAGATCTTCTTCAACACAACCACCGTCACATATGCTCTCGCATACTTCCTACCCATCATTCTAACAGAAAACATGGGCTTCTCGGTCGGCGCATCGCAATGTCTCGTCGCTCCTCCCTACGCACTAGCCGCAATCGTTATGTACACCACCGGCTGGCTAGGCGACAAGTACCATCTTCGAGGCCCAATCATCATCTTCAACATGGTCTTGTGTATTGTCGGTGTTTCCATCATGGGTTTCCACAAGAACTCCAATGTCCGATATTTCGGTGAGTGATAGCCATTTGAGTGTGAGATCCTTGTAGCAACAAGTGCTAATTATTCTTAGGTGTGTTCTTGACTACCGCTGGCGCTAACAGCAACGTTCCGGCCACCATGTCATACCAGGCGAACAACATCCGTGGACAGTGGAAGCGTGCGTTCTGCTCAGCGACCCTCGTCGGTATGGGTGGTGTTGGAGGTATCGCAGGAGGTTTGATCTTCCGGTAAGTTCGCCTTCGAACAACATTTCCACAGCCTTATACTAAACCTCTGCAGACTACAAGATAAGCCCCACTACCGCCCAGGTCTATACGCCTGCATTGCTTGCTCATTGCTCACCATCGTCATCGTTAGCTTGATCACCCTAAGCTCCTGGAGGTTGAACAAGAAGGCGGACCGTGGTGAGATCGAGTTGGAATACACTGGTGTAAGTTGCTACACCTACATTATTGATTTTCAAATACTGACAAATGAACAGGAGGGCGACCAGAAGGGTTTCAGATATACTTATTAATCTTATGGTTTATATAAGGTGGAACGGACGTCGTGATCTTGCCTCGGCGCCGCGCCGGGTGACGTCGTTTGACTGCCGTCCAATATGTCCGCTCGCCGTATGATTCCTTTTATAGCAATGATAACGCATTGATGACAATATTCACTACCTCCACGTGATCTTTATTTATAATACAATGGGCAAGTCATGTCGTTGATTGTCTTGTGCACGTGCTGGTAACTGGACATGAACGTGCTGTAACCATTCTAACTGCGCGTACTTGACCTTGAAATATATATACCATAGAGATATTTCGCAATGATTAGAAAACAAAGATGTCCTCGGCTGATCACTAATCGCTCCTCAGCTTTGGGCGACGCTAGCATTGTCCCAGGCTTTCCTTATGCCTCACCGTTCAACCAAGTTACTACGAGTATCATGTAAAGATGATTGGATGATTGTCGTTTAAATGCAATGTTAATCTTGGGATAAAGCGAACCAAGCGCGAGTATAGCACGTGTTCTCGCGTTCACGGGTACCGGCATCGAGGATGCGGTCAAACGGCACTGGAGAAATAGGAAAGTGTATAGCCTTTTATTAGAAGAACTGGAATTACATATTGAAATGGGATTCGTAGACGGTAGCAATTCCATCATACGGCCTTGATAATTTTGTCTGGTTGGTTTTCCTGGCCAAGAGCTTTTCATGTAGTTAGGCATCGCCGCTTCTGAATTAGGTACCAAGCTTCTTGAAGTCGCTTCTTTGAGAGGGGGCATACATGAGTCAAACAGATTGAGGAAAGATACCAAGATTCATCTTTGTTTGATCGCCTGAACACGTTAGTATCGCTCTTGTCGCGAGGTAGATTACAAGACGCTCGTGTTGAACCTATGATAGACGAGAAAACGAGAACCGAGAAGCAACGTACATCGGCTACAAAATGTTTCGTTGACGATTTGGTTGGTGTTGCGAGGCTCCAATCTTCATCGTTCGTGAACTTCCTGGCAATCTTGGCTGAAGATACCTTCGATTCATGCTGCGTATGCATGCATGGTAACAACTTCAAAAGTGGCATTGAAATCGAGGAGCTATTTTAGATCGAGGGCACTTTGTAGAAATCGAAAATATGTTACCTCGATTTGTGTAGAGCGGAAAGGGTAAAGAAAGTGACGTGAAGTTCTAGTATTAGATTAGTCTTCAATGTATGATGGAAGATAATGCCAATTTTTAGCCGTGAAGCTTTTGAAGGAAGCCGACTTAAACCCGTTTAAAATGACCCCAGGGGGCGAGGGTAGTTGGAAAGTAGGTAACTCTAATGCCAATTTGGATTTTATCGAGGGATGATTCCAATAGGCTCACTGAAGAAATTGTGTTCTCAACCTGGGCATTTGACAGTCTTCCAGATACTTCCCTCCAGCAGTATCAAACACTGTTCACTCTTGCTGCTACCTAACTCGCTACTAACGAAAACAACTAACACTGCAGAGTACGCTGTAGTAGCGGAAAATACTTCTGCTCTTCTTACATTTATACAGAGCGCGACACTAGAAGCAAATAACATCGTATACATGGCAAAAAGCCCTATCTTCGCTTTTGGGTCCGGCACCAGGTATATATTCACAATCGCGCCGATGAGTAAAATTCCTGCAAGGATTAGGTCGAGTGCAGCGACTGTACGAACAATATTTCAAGTGGTTTTGGAAGCAGATGAACTATATGAAGACCGATTCTACCTCGGATAAACTGGGAGCATGGCTGATTCATTTGCCAGTAAGGCGCTCGGATGAGCGCAATGTTAGAGGATATGACAACGCATGCATGTGGGCCAAAATATAAGTGAGATAAACCTCCAATGAGCACTAGTCCTTGGCAATAGGTCCGCCGGTCATGCCCGCAGATATGAGCAGGAGCACCAGTGCCCAATATATAAAGGTTGGCTCGTGAGGTAATTTCCATATGTCTTAGACCCCCATTCCCTCCTCTGTTTCTAAGTGGCGAATCCTACTAGAACGAACCTCTAATCCCATTTAATACATATCTTGACACTGGTTTAGCGGTTTTCTATATATCCACGCTAGCAGTCACTAATCGAACCTACAGAAGATAATTATGAGCTTTTGGGTGATCAAGCCTTTAGGAGGGAGCTTTGAGCCTTCGGTTGGGGGATTTGTAATTATGTAGGTTCTTCCATGGCCACAACAAAGTTTATTGTGTTGCATTTCATGTCAAACAACTAGGCTGACCTGTACGCAGATTAGGTAAGTGATGCTTTTACAGCAGTGACACGCAAGACAGTATATACACAAGATTCAGCCTTTGCGGTCAAGGGTAATATGGGTTTGATTGCCTTGGCCTGCCCAGACCCAGACTTCCCATCATGGAACTTTTCACCTCTATGGACTGCTAATAATGTAGATTCTCTACCCCTATCACCCAAGCATATCCCTCAAGTACCACTTCCTGAAGGCCCCATAAGTGTACGCCCCCACTATAACAACTCTCCTATGAAAATCTTCGAGATACCTAGTATTCTCGGAATTCACTACAAGGTCAATGCCCTTGGTGATACATGCGCAAAAAAGAATTTTATGAAGACAGCGTATGCTGAACGCTTGAAACTAGAAATTGACAGGGCAAATGTCTCTTCAGTAACAATCGGAAGTAGAAAGCAGTTGGTTACAACAGGAACTGTGAGAGCTGCATTTCGTTTTATCAATGAGCCAAAGGTTTTTTCGCTCGTATTTCATCTAATACCAGACTGCATTCACGATGTGATCCTTGGAAAACCATTTTTGAAAGCGACAAGAACATTTACATCCTTACTCAATCAAACTCGACGCGTAGTCAAGCGGATGCTTGATAGAGTGACGCAACGTCACGTTTTATATCTTGGAGATAACACAACTAGGTTCACTGGCTTGCTTAATGGCAGAAGTCAGGAAGCACTCGCAGACTCAGGCTCCAAAGTATTGCTCATGGATGAAGACTATGCTCGGACAATGGGACTTCCCATCATCAGTAGTCCACAGCATTGCATCAAACTAAGATTTGCTGACAGCTCTACGACAATGACCTCTGGCATGGTTTTTGGAGTCAAGTGGGAATTTGGACCGACCCAGGGGTCGGAGGAATACATACTCGACTTCCACATCATAAAGAAGGCGCTAGCACCCGTCATTCTAAGTGATGAGTTTTTATTTGACACCAACGCCTTCTCAAAGTTTGAATGCTTTCTCATTGACGAAGATGACGAAGGTAAAGATGAGGATGCATACTTCCTCGCCATCGACATCGACTCTAACTATCATCCAGGTCAGTAGCATCAGTAATCATATAATAGCCTACAACCAACTGATGTTACCGGCAGCGAACGAAAATCTGCCTACGGATAGCGAAGATCTTACAGAACTAGTTCGACGAGGCGAGGAAGATGATCGAATCGCAGACCTCCCAGCCGCCGAACGAGCTGGAGCAGAGTCGGCAGAGAAGCAGCGTCGAGACCAGTGGGATGCCCAAAGAAATAATCAACGACACGCCACATCGCCGTCAAACACAGGTACCCCTGTGACGACGAGTTCACAACAAGGCAATAGTACAGCTCCGGATGTGACTAAGAGATCTTAATGGCGTTTCAAGCTCACGCGCAAGAAGAATACGTGACCGCGCCAAACGCCGAATTCAATAACATATACAAAACACGCTGAAAGGCCTCAAAAAAAGATTAAAAAATAGACGAAAATGGCGGAGCGTGCATAAGGATGGCACGAACACAGAGTCAGCGAAAATTCGGGACAAAAATATAGGAAACAAACAGACAGGACGGAGCAGTCAAAGTGATAGTTCAATGGGTTTGAGACAGGGACAGGAGTAACGATCTGATTTATCCAAGATAGTATTTCATCAATTATCAATTCCACACCATCCATCCTAGCCCATCCCATCCCATCCCATCCAAACCCCCAACTCTAAAAAGAAAACAAAAAAGAAAAATACCGTACGGCGCTGTGTGGGGGGGGGGTATCTCCGCAATCAATTTCCTCTCCAGAACTCATATTCTCATGCACATGCACACACCAAAACAATCTAAGTAAATCATAAAAGCCATGAACCCCTTTCCAAAACCAAATGATGCAAAAAAAAAACACAGTTGTAAGAGGGGGGGATCGATGCACGCAACGCTATGCTAGATAAAAAAAAATAATAACAAATGATCGTGAGAAGTGTTCGTTAGATGATGATAGATAGCGATAGTAAAAAAAAGACAGATTACATTTGTCCTTCAGCCAAAGCTTCGCCCAAAGCTTCAGCGTCGTAATCCTGTACAACGACTCTAGTCGGGACTTCGGGGATATCGAAGAAGCCCCAAATAGGCCCGTCCTGGTTGACGCCTGAGGGTCGTAACCTCGCAGCAGGTCGATCGGCAGCCCTATCTCTCTTCTTCAAGGGATCCGAGGTCGTGGTACTTTGGGACGATTGTGTTTGCTGGGAGTGTGAGGATGTGGGGCGTGGGGATTCGGGGACAGGAATGACGGTTGGGGCTGGGGCGGGTGTGGCGCCCCATTTGCCAAAGACCCAGCCGCCTACTTTTTTGCCGATGCCGACACCGGTGCTGGTTGTAGTGGGTGGGCCGTCGCTCTTGCGTGGTCCACGTTTTTGATTTGCAATGGTGGAGTGCAGGAGGGAGCGGTTGAGCAAAGCGCTATCCATGGCCTTTCGAGACAGATTTCCGTGGGCGGTGGCAGTCCAAGGTGTGAGTTCGGGGCCCACTGAGCCAGCACCTCCAGGTGAGGAGAAGCGCGGGGAAGATGAGTACAAGAGCTGCGAGGGGCGGGACTGCAACGTGTGGATGTCCATTCCTGATACTGATATGAGAGATTCGTGAGAAGCGTGGCGACGAAGCGTCGGGCGCATCTGTGTTAAAGGTGAAACAATATCATCCGGCTCGAATCGTGCTGAGGATGGTGAGGCAAGGGAGGATGGGTTAGGTGTTACAGTAGCTGACTCTTCTGTCTCTTCAGGGATGGCAGCTTGAGGCTGAGGTCCCAGAAAAGGTGATAGAGTAAAGATATCGTTGGCGAGAGAATTGGCAGGACTGACGGCTGATATAATGGCAGATGCTGGGCTACTCTTGTTTACCATTGATATTGGGGTGCTCACACTGCGAATAGTCGACAAGAAGGATGGCTTGAGACCAGAGGATCTGCGGCGATGATGGCGAGGTGTCGTTTCCGGGTCACGATAGTAGTCGTTCGACTTGGTGGGGCCGAACATGGGCGAATTAAGATCGATTGAGTCTGGGGGACTTGTCGGCCGTGACGAGTCATATGCGGCATCGCTAAAAACTCGATCGTACACAGAGCCTCGGTGGGAGTCAGAAACTGGTGAACCTGGGAGAGAACCGGTAGTAAGAGTTGTTGCCTGAGACCAACGATAAGTATTGGGCACGGTAACCGCAGTCTGAGTCAAAATAGCAGCTGTTGAGGAGCGGTCGAGTTGTGGAGGCGGGTCGAAGTGACTTGGTGTAAGATTGAATCGCTTCTTCTTCGGCCGCCTCGAAGGCTGTGCTTTAGGTACGATTTTATTCGTCTTTGGGCCGTGGTAGTGGTGATGGATATGCAGTTCCTGGTTCATAGAGTGTTCAGGGTCTATTTCAAGCTCCTTCTGAAGAGTAGGCGTAGAGAGGTTGTCTGCTGGTGATGAAGATATGGGCTGATGAACTTTCAATTGATCGCGTAGTCTCTCCACCTCCTCATTCGAGTTTACGAGCATTTCTTTCAGTTCCAGTATACCGTGTTGCAAGTTGGCGTTATCCAGTAGAATATCCTTGACGAAATGCGAAACGACGTTGGGCCCACCCTTATCATGCCCTGCCTTTGCCTTTAGCCGTCCAGCTGCCGTGTTGAGTTCTCCTTCGACCGCCATTCTTCTTTCCATGCGCGCGACAACTTCAACATGGCGCTGTCGCTCTTCGCGCGCTTCTTTCTCGATGCGATCAATCTGGTCCTGGAGGTCTCCTATCGTCCGCTCAGCCTGTCTCCACCTCTGTACCGCGGTGCGTTCATCCACGAGTTTGGCATCGAAGGTGCTTTGTAGCTGCGACTGCTCCCTTTCCAGGTCGACCAGCTGCTGTTCCAACAACTGCGTTCTTGCTGCCAAGGAGATCAAACGGTCCAACTCTTCCTCGGTAGATCGCAGTGTGTCGGTCAGGGCCTGTATATGGGCATCGGATTCGGCGACGGCATCATTGAGGCGCTCCAACTGGTCCAAGAGATCACGGTTTGCTTTGATAGTCTGGGCATTCTTCGCCTCGAGCTCGAGCTTCTCCTTCTCCAACCTCTCGATAGTGTTGACCATTTGCTTGCGTTCACACACTGAGTCGGCAACATAGGCTTCATGGCGTATTAGGAGGGCCTAAAGGACGATTGTTAGTGGTGCCGACCACATGAAAGGAACGCACATACTTGGCCCAGCTGTGCCGCTTTATTCACGTTGTGTTCCAGTCCTTCCAGGAGCCGTCCATTGTAGGCTAGGAAAACACAGTCGGGGCTTCCACAGCAACATCGCGGCCCTGGAATGTAGCCAGCACTGCTTGTCTCCATGGAATTAGGTGCTTGCCGGCGGGGCAAACAGCGCTAGTTATAATATGGCACTCTTTGTGCTGCCAAAAGGGAAAAATGCTAGAGGCGATACGGTGATGTTGTCAGCACTGTTCATACTCGGCCGTGGTTGTGCAGTGATGTGGTTGTTAAGTCTTGACTAGATCATTGAAGGGGAGAGACTGAGAGTGTTGATGCTGTGTCACTGCGCGTTCCTGGACAGACTTGCTTGTGAACCTTGAGTACGCTAAGCAGGGCTACAACAGGGCTACAGGCCATCTGATCCTACCAAAACCAGCCACCATGTTTATGAGCTGGTTCTAATAAGTTTCCCTGTTTTGTTTCAAACAGCACATACCATCCGCTCGTTGGGTGTGCGCACATGCATGGCTGGCCATGTGTTCACCACTCTATCGCTCTATGCGCTGTCTGCCACCCAAATCCCATGATAGAAGATTGCGGCATCCATGGCGCTCAAGTGCACGGTTTGGGTTGGCGTGAAAACCCTGAGATTACTCTCACCCACAATTCTCATGCGCAATCTCTGGGCCAAAATAAACAATCCCCTATCTTTTCGCAATGATATGATAGCACTCGACAAGTTCACATGTCAGTCAACGTAGCATACCTACCTACCTCAAAGCGAAGAAAGCGGTAAGACCTTGCATAAAACGACAACTCAACAAATCTCATAGCCTCGAAGCACGGTTATCTTTTGTACACTTTTTATTGGTTTCGCATTTTGATACCAAACTTAATGTGTTTGTTGGTCTAAAGTCCACTTTTGGCCGACACCTTTCGCAGACCCGCTTATGTCATTCCCAATTCGCAGTTTCCCACCCAAAGCGGACGACTGAGCTTGGCACGTCACATGAGCAGGTGAGCTGGAGTAGGCAACAAAGTGCTTTATTCTCGAGAAAATGAATCAAGACGGATCATTATATATAACCTCTAGTTCTATCTAAACTATCCTTCACCAGTGAAAACACTTCAGCATATCTTTCATTTTAAGTCACCTGACCCAGCTCTTCACACATCTTGCAACTTCGACGCATAAAGTGAACATGTCGATTGGATTACTTCTTCCAAGATCACAACTATACCAGAAACTCATTTCAACATCTTTGAATGTTCCAATACACACACCGACAACACTTAGTCAGACCATCATACGTCCAACACGATTGCGCTCCTTCCACTCCACACGAAACTCCAAATCATCGCATCATACAACACCAATATCCCCCAAGAAACCTAACGGCACTAAAGAAAACCCATCTCTACCCTCTTTCAGCCTTTTGAAGGAGGTTCGCTCTGCCCACCCGGCAGTTCGCTACACGATCTACGCCGGTCTTGGGCTGATGGCTACAGTCGAATCAACCTTCTGGATAAAAGTACTCAAGGCAAAGTTCTTCCCATCGTCGTCTTCTGACGAAGAGAGTCAAAAGTCCGAAGAATTCTTGGCGAGCATACGGGGTGCGCTTGCGGGGTACAAGGCTGCGTGGATGGGCAATTATGGGAGGTATTATGGGGGGTATGTGTGGGGTGTTGGGGAGAGATAGGTGTAACTTCTCATGCGTCTTTTTGGTCTAAATATTCTTACCTCCTAAAGTTTTTGAAGTCAAACAGGCCTTGTATCTTCATTGTTACCACGAACTTTGTATGGGCTAGGCTGACCGCTAGTATACTGAACACAGCCCCCACTTCAGATTCAGCCTTTCCGTTTATGTTTCAACGCGTCATGCCTCGACCGCGCCCTGGAAGCAATAGGGCACACTTATCGTGGGGCAAACGTTGCCATGTTTGCCCCACCTCTGCCGGGTGCGTTATAAAAGAGGAGACATCATTTTCAACTCTAGCAGCTCAGTCTCAACTTCTATTCATATCATTACATCTAAAGCCTCCAACGTACCCGTTCAAAATGTCGTACGACTCCAATCAAAACTTCTCTACTCATGGCGCAATGCCTTCCTTCAGCACTGAAGCCTTCAGCCTTGCCATTCCTAACGATCAGAATCAAGAGGGCGGCTTTTTGGACTTGTTGGCGATGGGCGCGCCTGAAGCCGCAGGTATTGCGCCTGAAAAGCGACAGACAACTTCTCGACTGATGAAGCAAGGCTGTGCCTCTGTTGACATACTGGAACATCAAGCTACTGACGCAGGGCTTGACACAGGTTCCCAAGGTCAGCATTCAGAAATCCTCACCGATTGGAACTTCGCGTTACAAACGTCATTTATGGATACATTTCTGGATACTCCTTTCCATCTGGAAGGGCATATCAAAGAGTAAGCATGGAAACATGTGATGTTGCACTTGCGCAAGTTTGTTATAAAACGTTTTATCACTAGCATACGCAATAAGACCAGGTCTCTAGGTAATTCCATGGAAACACATGGTGTTGCACTTGCGCAAGTTTGTCATACAACCTTTATCACTAGCATTCGAAATAAGGCCAGGTCTCTAGGTAATTCCAGGGCTACTATTTTCGACTCATTAAAATAACATGTGTCTAGGGCCGATAACCGGAGTTTGATTCCATTTGACCGATTTCTTTCGCCCACGACATGAATATCCGGGACTCATACAAATATGAATAAAAGTAAGATTATCGTTTTCTCAGTTTTGTTGATAGGATATCAGCATCTGATATCTATATTCGCCTCAAATTTTTGAGCTACAACAATATAATGACTTATCACATCGAGCAGATCTCCGACGCTCTCACCAGCGACTGGTTCTGCATGGATGGGCATCAAACCTAACCATGCTCGACCACAATACGACATCCATGCCACTACCTCTCCGAGGCCAGCGCCCTATATCGCCAAACCGCACCATTCTTCGCTGTACCACGACTCGAAATGCAGCTCCACTGCACTCCATCTTGATTCGGCCGATGTCTACCCACAAGACAACTCATCAGTTCCTATCCAAAACGAATCGGTGCGCCCTCGATACATCGCCATCGGCATGATATTGATCAACGGCGAAACTGGCCAGGATCGGTACAAGTGCAATGCCCCAACGTGCTGCACCAAGACGTTTGGTCGCATTGCCGAGTTGAAACGGCATCATGCGTGTACGCATGGGATGGCAGGGAAGAAGCCGCAATTCTGGTGCCCGATCGCTGATTGTGAGCGGAGCAGGGGTGGGGCTGGAGAGGCGTTTCCAAGGAAAGATAAGATGGTTGATCATTTGTCGAGGGTGCATGCGGATGTGGTCGGTAGGGATGAGTAACGGTAGAGAGCGCACAGATGGATGAAAAGCATGGATGGATTTGAGCATTAATGAAGTGTCGCTGTCAGAGGCAAGAAGGAGCTACAGGCTACGCCTAAGCGGGGGTGTATGTAATGAGGAAAGGGGAAGCGAGTAACTTCACGGGACTGAGCGCGATTATCTCGTGCATCTGTGGTATATATTTATAGGAGTTGAATCCTTCTTTTCTATTCTTTGTCTCCGATCAGGTCCATCATTTCCATTCGACATATCGCTCAATCCTCAGGCTCAAGGTTCTCATCCACTCCATACTTCTCTACGATCCATGCACAATACCCTTCCCACCTCTTCATCCAATCCTTCAGCCTCAATGCCCGGGTCCCCTTGCCCATACTTCCGTCTTTGATATCCTGAGCCCAGTCCTTCGCACTATAGTCTTCCAGACTCGCCCAACGTACACTGTTCTCCGCCAGACTACCCAACCCCTCAAGCCCGAGGTTCTCCCAGCCTTGCAACGCCTGCCAAAAGTCGTGGGACATGCCTGATACACCTTGACCAAGAATAGTAGGGTCGTCATTACAAAGGGAACATGGAACGCCACGCGCCAGTAGTGCAGGAAGGGGATTTGTCATGATTGAACTGCAAAGTCTCAACACCTCATTTGAAACTGGACAACTCTCAACTAGGATCTTCTTCTCCTTGACCATATCGATCAATAGCGGATGTTTATACAAACTGAATCCATGCCCGATACGCCTTGTTCCGAGCAAGATGGCATCGAAGAGGTTTTCGTCGACCGAGTCGCCGTCGCCGAGCGTTTCGCCAGCGTGGAAGAAAAAGGGGATGTCGACACCTTCTTCTGCGCAGGCTTTGCGGAACCAGAAGAGCTCAGGGAGGAGGTCAGAGATTGGTCGGCCGAGGTCTTCTTGGCCTACTAGATCGTACCCAGCGATTAGGGAGGGAAATTCGAGCTTCATCTCTATGCACTGTTTCATACCTGAGTGAAGTTAGTGTGTAGATAAGATTGTAGGTATATCTGAATCAACAGATATACAAAGGCGGTAGTGTCAACTTCACATTATGACCATCGATGAGAGTAAAAAACCTACTTTCGATAACCCGCTTTTTGCCAAATTGCCGAATCGTTGTCCAAATCATCCTCGCGCCCCAGAAATCTTTCCCTTCTTCAGTCTTTTTGAAACCCTCAATCTCATCTTCTAGATGTGAGAGCATGTTGAAAAAGTCCTCGTCCCACTCTTCCTTCCCTAGACCCCTGTATGGGGTGTAGAACGCAGAACGCATGTCTACGTAGTAGACACCATCATCCAACAACTGCTTACACATCTTGCGCACAAATTTACGGAATATGGGCTCATAGTAGATGAGTGACCCAAGAATGGGGAAACATGACATGAACTTGCGCCATACTTCATTAGGTCCTTCATGCTGGGACATGTGCTCTGATGGGGTGATGGTTACGCGACTGCGAATCCACTCAATGAAGCCATTTTTACCACCATCGGGAAAATTGTTGGCAGCCGCATTGACAGGAATTGGGGTATTGACAACGTAATCCTCGGCCCAAACGGAGAGGGTATCTTTCGCGGCTTTGGAGTATGTAAAGGAGAAGCTAGTTTTTCGCCTTTGTTGCTCGGTGATGATGGGTCCATTAGCGATGATACATACGCCTTCAGTGTTGAAAGCTTCTTCCAGTGCCCAGTCGAGGTCCACCATGGCTTCTAAATGGCAATGCAGCAACGCGCCTTTTGGCATTTTCTTGACAATCTGCCACAGCTTACTTTTTTCCATGCGATCTTTAGCTAGTGAGAACATCATGCCCGGAAATACATCGACGTGGTCAGTGAGGAGGCTATCTTCATATTCTTTCGTCCAGAGTGTTTGCTGCTCTTGGAATCTGATTTGGGAGACTATGGCACATGCTTCCTGTGCTATTGGCGAAAGATTTTGCCGGAACAAGTAGTCTGAATGTTGTCAGGATAACGTCTAGGAGATATAAGGCGTCTCTAAGTTCACCGACCACTTCGTTGTTTCTTCTCTTGCGCAACTAATGCATCTCTTCCCGAATGGTACTTTTGAATGAATGGATCGGCAACGCTTGGTACGCCTTGAGCTTGAGCCCATGCCTCAATATCTTCAGTGCTTTGTGCTGCCATATTTCGCAAAATTAAGTAACCAACAAGTGCAGATGAAGAAATTTAAGTGTGCAGCAAGTAAAGGTCGACTTCGGTGCCTTCCGCTTTCCTTCCTAAAGAACACTAGTCAATGCTGACGTAATACGGCCTTCAGCCTTTTCCTGTTCCGGTCCACATCAAGGTTCAGAGCTGATGGCCACACAACTTGTGGTTCCAAAAGAAAATGAACTTCTACTACAAAATATCTCAGCATCTGTCCAACTTTGGCTCTATCATTTCCATCGTTTCCTAAGGCTATGTTGCTCAGCTTTGCTATCTTCCTCATGTCTGCCTTATCGATTGGCTAACTGCCTAGTTTACCTAGCGGGGTGATGATCAGTCGCGTGGGACGTGGCGGCCTGCTGCGCGCTATGGCATCACGCATCATCTGCTTTGGACCCCATGCCTCCGTGACGACCACACTGCCCTTTCTCCTAAGATTTTCTCGTGACCTGCCTACGTACATCAAGACGCTGTCTCTTGCCACACAAATCGTGAAGTGCTGCATTACAAACGCTTGAAAGCACAACACCTAGTTGCTATTGATCGAACCACGGTTCAAAAACGACCAAACCTTTGCGCTAAGTGACTGTGCCCTTCGGAGAGAGTGAATCGCGCGCTCCACAGCCGAACCTTTTCTAGGGACTCTGCGTCCAACAACATATTATCTATGGAGCCATTATCGATACCTCGGTAGGCGTTTGATCTACCAACCACACAGCTGAAGGAACAACAAACTCGCCAACAGCCATGGCCTTTTTCTCGGGCCTCTCGAGCTCTATCGGCAAGAAGCTTCTCCTTTACGGGCTGCGACATATTGACATACTCGATAAGGACCCAGCCGACTTTGTGAGCGTAGATGTTGGGAAAAGGACCACGCTTGAGGTTCGAGACGTTGGGCTTCATGTTAAGGTATGTATAGCTTGTCGCTGCCTACAGGGCTGCCACATTAACATGGCGTGTCCAGAAACTTGTAGCACTATTACACCTTAAATTACCACCTGAGATCCATCTCTCCAAAGCACGAGCCTCACTACTCCGAGTAACCTTTGTCCTCGACTTTGGCGTACCCCAAATATCCATAGAGGTGGATGGCATACAACTGCAGGCTAGATTAGTGGAGAGTGGGGAGGGTACAGGCCAGCCAGCTTCAAATCCCCAGTCATCGCCTCGGTCTCGCTCCTCGCCACCCCGGCGGCCATCGTCCCCTCCGCTTTCCCGAGACCATCTCAGCGACTCCTCGGATGACGAAGAAAATATACCGACGATTGATGAGTTAGCAAATTCATTCCTTAGAGATGAACCTACAGAGGAGATACGGGAACTTGAGCAAGAACTAGGATCGAGGCCAGATTATCTTCAAGATTCTGCAACTTTTAGCGACGATGGCTTCGAGGAGGGTTCAGCAGGCATGGGAGCACCTCTCGCACTTCCAGCCTACTTGCGAAATATTCTCAACACTGCCCTTGATAGGCTTAGCATTGCCGTCAATAACATCGATATTGAAATGGAGGACCATTTCTCACCTGATACTTCTGACGCACCAAGCCAAGCTCAAGCGTCACCTGCGTCGCTCAACTTCCACATCGCTCGCATCGCCATTGATTCTGTTACTTCTCAAGATCGTCGCGTAGAAATAGAATCTGAAGTGCCTCCACAAGACCGTAGCTCGAATTCTGGAAAGAGAAGGATGCGGATTGAGAATATTTGTGCCCGGTTAATATCAGATGCAGACAACTTCGTTTCCATGTCGAGGGTATCACATCCTCCATCACCAATAACAACCAGATCTGAAATGTCCATGAGCCACAGAACACACAACGAGCCATCATTGAGCCGTATTTCTACACAATCAGACCGCCATGCTGATTCTGAACCTGCATCTGCATCTGAATGTGACCTAGAGCCAGAGCTTGAGTTGAAATCTACGCCGCTCTTAGACGACGATCAGGGCTCTACCGGTATGCTAAGCTCAGTAACAGCATCAACACACGCAGTCGATACTACCCCACCTGAGGAATCTGGTGTGGCTACCGTAGCATCAGCACCAGAGCCCAATCCCCTAGAATCATCCGTCCACACTGTAGATGAGGATCGATTTGCGGACGCCTCTTCTGACGACGGCCTTGATGAAACCTACGAAGGTAGCTCACCGTCTCAATCTCTACAATCTCTACCCATTCGTGATCTTGGGGGAAGCAGTATACTTTATGATGACGATGGCGTTCTTGATTATGCCATGCAGAACAACATGCTCAATTATAGGTTTGATGATGCATTAGACGCAGAACCTACTCAGGATGAGACCGAAACCTGGGGCCTGAATAATGCTAATCCCACTCATGACAGCCAAGTCTCGGTGCCTGGAAGCGAATCCTCCATGTCAAGTTTCCCCACTGTATCCGCACTTGGGCGATCGTTTCGTCCACCAAGTGAAGTCGCTTCGCAGTCCGCCTCAAGAATATCAGAGCATCCCCAGCAAATCCAGCACTCCACTGATAACTTGGTAGCCGCACAACACTATGCAACAGAGAAGCCTGAGGTCTCAAATAGTGGCACCCTCTCTTCCCCTGAATCCTCTCAACCAGTTCAAGACCTTGCAGAGTCACAATTATTCACTCATGATGAGGCAGAGAGTATGTACATGAGTGCCATAAGTGGAGTAGCTTCAACGCACCCACAATATATCCCTGGGGGATGGGATTCATCATCAACATCAAGCAAGAGCACTAGTTCAGATACATCTGGATCAGTACCTGAGGATATGGTCACAGGCAGCATACTTGCGCCACTGCCCGAAGTTGACGATGGCTGTGAGACTCCGCGTCCTGGCAGCCCTCAAAGTGTTGCTCCTTCGCTTCGTTATGACCGAGCTCAAACACCAATCGCACACAATAGCATACGGAAACAAGCAAAGGTCTTTATGACAGTCGATGAGATTACTATATGGTTTCCTCTTGGATTGGAAAAAGAAGATGGCAATGAGCAAGCGCCTGAATCAAACACAGCTAGTTCAGGCATGGACTTCAAGCCACCAAATCTTGGTGAAGATTCAATTTTTGCCGAAATGCCAGGGTCATTTTCAAACTATGCTCATGCATCTACGCACCGACGAAAGCCATCAATGGAAGCTTCGTCACAGAGGCGTACTATGGCGAAGAGCGTGCAAGCCGAGCAAAAACCCGAACAGCAAAAAGAGAAGCGCATACCTTCCACTTCAATTAATGTCGAAGTTGGTTTAATGGCGTGGCATTTAGATGTATCCACCGGCCGCATCATGTACGGAATGCTCAACCGAGTACTGGCTGCCATTGATGGTGATCCCAATACACCTGAGATGGCACAAAAGCCAGTTGAGGCACCAAAGGATGTGTCCAGTAATCTAAATGTGTCTGTTAAGCACGTTGGAATATCATGGCTTGAAAACGTCATGGCGGAGTCACTTCTAGCTGGAGAAGGAGCCAGCCGAATGCTATCTCTCAATCCACTTGATGCGATTGTGAGAGTTAGTTGCGAGACAGTCCAGCTGAGCAGTCAACTTCTTTCACATGAGGCAAGAGCGAAACTTCAAATTGGTAAATTTGTACTGGCCTCTCTTGATCAAGATATCATCTCCTTCCAATCCCCGAGACTAAGGTCTAGGCGGTCTGTCAGTGTCCTACCAGAACATTTGAAAAACGATGTGGAAGTGGACTTTGAGCAAGGGAAAGATAAGCGCATCGCAGTTGTCACTCGTCCCGTACAAGTTCTGCTTGACGTACAGAAGCTCGATGACGCGCTCGGCTGCTTCGGTGGATTCAGCGGAGTGCTAGAACTGAGTAGTTCTATCAGCTCTGCAAATACCACCATTAATAGTCCGGTGCTTGCACCCGAGCGGCCTCGACCACGAGGCGTACATTTTGGAGATAGTCCGTTACCCGCCCCGGAAGTAGCTGTGATCTCTAGCGCACCAAAGATTCAAGTACAATTTGGAGAGGTGGCATTCACGTTGAAAGGTAGAACCTGCGCCGTGAAACTTCAGACTACCTCAGTTCGAATAGCGATGCGAGAGAGCAATGTGCGTTTGAAAGTCTCTGAAATTCAAGTTTCGGGCCCATACGTAGATGGGGCGCAAGCAGGTGCGCCGTTGTTGGTAAACATCCGTGGCACAACTGTCAACTTCCTCTATGCTCCAGAAGAATCAGACCTTGGCCGACTCATATCCATGATCACACCAAGCAAGGACCCATACGAAAATGATGACGACATTCTCATCGATACGCTCCTACGCCAACGCCGAAAAGGTTCGGTCCTCAGGGTTGAAGTCGGCAATGTCGAAATCCGGATCGATGACATTGAGCAAATGAAGATATTCGAGGCACTGGGGGCAGAGTTGGCGCGGCTATCCAAAGTTACAAAGTACCTTCCAGACGACGATCGGCCAGGACTGCTTACCCTTGCGTCCGTACAACAATTTGATGCAAGTGTCGCCATCAACGAACAAATTGGTGATATCTCTTTCGGTTTGCAGAGCGCATCAGTAGCCCACGTGGGAGTTCCCGCCTTACTAGCAGCCGAGATCGGAAAGGCGACAGTCAGTCGGGATGATGAAGTACTGGTCCACGAAGTGATCAAATTGCGACCTCAAGACCAGTTACCAGCCATCATGGTGAGGATGGTTGGAGATGAAATGGAACCGGTAGTGAAAGCGAAGCTATTTAACATATGTGCTGAATACCGTGTATCAACCATCATGGCAGCGCTAGGTATCTCCGAAGATGGCACGGTCGATGATATCGCCCTCGGTATTGCAGCAAGTGTCGCTACCATAACAGCAGCGTCGTCACCCAGCACGCTTAGCCGACAGTCTTCAGATGCTAGCTCATCGTCAGTACCCACTACTAAGCCTATGCGGATTGACTTGCTTCTGAGGAATTGCGCAATCGGTCTAAATCCTCGAAAAATCCCATCGAAGGGCCTCTTCGTCCTGACCGAAGCGCATATCGCAGGAAAGCAAGCCAAGGATGACTACTCGGTTACAATAGAGTTCCGCAAAGCTTCAATGCACGCTATTGACGACATCGCCCGCATTGACGAGGAGCGTGAGCCATCTCCACCCACTGGCGCTGCTGTGGCAAACCGTCATCTGCATGAGCTTCAAGAGTTGGGTTTTGTATCCTTGAGCTCCATATCTGCAGCCAATGTCCTTATAAGTATCGTTGGAGATGGCAAAGATCAGCCACAACTAGTCGATGTGGAGTTCAAGAACGAAATGTTTGTTCTAGAGTCTTGTGCAGACTCAACACAAACCCTGATCGCTATTCTGAACGGTCTTCAGCCGCCTACACCACCATCTACAGCAGAGAGATACCGAACTGTAGTCCCGTTGCAACAAATGATGGAATCTTTCACTGGCGAAGCGGTCTGTGCACCAGAAGGAAGCGAAAGCGACGACTTTATGAATAACGCAGATTTCATCGAAGACGAACTGCCCACAAACCTTGAATTTGTTGGTAGTATGTACAATTCACAATCTCTGCCGACTGATGAAGAGATGGGAGATAGTCTACTTGGCGAAGACGATCTCGGGGCCCTTGCAACGCCTCCCCTTGTCAGACAACGGGGCAAAGGTAGACTCCTGGAAAGCTTTCAAGAAAAATACGAGATCACGGAGACCGAACAAGGTTTTGACTTTGATGATGAGAAATACTTCCAGGATTCGGACGAGGGGAAGGGCAAAGCTCGCAAGTGGGACTCGAAAAAGAATCAGTACCATCTATCGAATGAGTTCAAGCAGCCTGAAGCACCGCTCAAGGTTCGTGTTCGAGATGTAAATGTCATCTGGAATCTATATGACGGTTACGACTGGCCACGAACCCGAAACATAATCAGCCAAGCTGTTGAGGATGTTGAAGCTCGTGCTGAAGAGCGGCGACGACAAGTTCGAGACGAAGATGAAGAAAATGATTTCGTCGAAGAGGACTTCTTGTTTAATTCTGTTTGGATTGGCGTACCGATCAATGACGAGAAAGGTGCTTTGGCACGTCGTATCAATCATGATATCGACGACCTCGTCAGCGAGACTGGTAGTTATGCAACATCAACAGCAACACGCTCGACTGGTGCAACAGCTCGTCCGCGAAGTGCAACCAAGTCTCGACGCCGGCTCAAGCTTGAACGTAGCAAACACAAAAAGGTGGCTTTCTCACTGATGGGTGTCGCTGTTGATCTCATTATCTTCCCACCAAATAGTGGCGAAACTGTCAGCTCCGTTGACGTCCGCATACGAGACTTTGAGATCTTCGATCATGTTCCGACATCAACATGGAAGAAATTTGTCACTTGTCTGATCGAACCAAGCGCGCGACAAATGAACAAGCCAATGATCAATCTCGATATCGTGACGGTGAAGCCGGTCACTGATCTTGCTGCGTCAGAACTGGTGATCAAGGTCACAATACTCCCTCTTCGTCTGCACATAGACCAAGATGCCCTTGATTTCATTACTCGCTTCTTCGAGTTCAAAGATGACTCTGAAGCCGAAAGTACTCCCGCTGGCGACCAGCCATTCATCCAGCGCCTAGAAGTCAAAGCCGTAACACTCAAGCTAGATTACAAGCCAAAACGAGTCGACTACGGCGGCCTGCGTTCCGGCCACACAACCGAGTTCATGAATTTCCTCATCCTCGATGGCTCCGACATCGTCCTCCGCCACGCCATCGTATACGGCATTACCTCCTTCGACAAACTGCACAAAACCCTCAATGATGTCTGGGCTCCCGACGTCAAACGCAACCAACTCCCCGGCGTTCTCTCCGGCCTCGCCGTCGTCCGCCCTCTAGTCAATGTCGGTTCCGGCATGCGCGACCTCGTCGTCGTCCCCATGCGCGAATACAAACGCGACGGCCGCATCGTCCGCAGCCTCCAAAAAGGCGTCTACGCCTTCGCGAAAAACACAACATCGGAAGTCGCTCGTCTCGGCGCTAAAGTTGCCATCGGTACACAAAATCTGCTCGAAGGCGCAGAAGCCTTCCTCGTCCCACAATCTACTTCTTCTCCGTCGCGCACCAGCCCGTACAGCGAATGGGACGCCGACTCATCTACCTCGCCCACCCCCGAAGAAACGCGCGCAGTATCCCACTACGCGAATCAACCCATCGGCGTACGTGCAGGCCTGCGCTCCGCCGCACGCCATCTCGAGCGCGACCTGCTCACCGCACGCGACGCCGTGATCGCCATCCCGGCCGAAGTCATGGAGGAAGGGAGCGGCGTTGGAATGGCGAGGGCACTTGCGCGACATGCTCCGACTGTTATTTTGCGGCCGGCGCTTGGGGCGACGAAGGCGGTTAGCAATGCGTTGCTTGGAGTGGGGAATGCGTTGGATGAGTCGAGTAGGAGGAAGATTGAAGATGTAAGTTCTCTTATGATTTCCCTGCACCGTGGGTGTGGTGACGCTGTTGCTGACTTTTGTGGTAGAAGTATAAATCGTATTAGGTTGGTTAGTTAGTGAGTGATTAGAGTGAGAGTGTGTTGTTGTTTTTTACCATCGCGCTTTGGGTGTTGATTTCGCTTAGAGATTGTTGCATAGCGATGGTTGCGGGATTGGTGGCGCATCGTCGCTTTCTCCTATATTGTTTGGTTTTGGGCATCTGGGATTGGCGTTGGAGTTTGCTGTGGTTTGGAGTCTGAATGGCTACCTACTTGTGCTGTGAGAATGGAGAGAATCGCATCAGTGGTAGAGTTAAGTATGAAGTTATATTTTTATCACATGTTCAGTTGCTTTCAGGAAACTTGATGTTTAATTGTAGTACATACGTGTGTGCGACTCAAAATCTATTACTATACAAGTATTCCGAGGCTTTGGACTATAGTATTGACCAGTCGCTTCGTTGGGTCTAGGTAATATACCTATCTTTATGTTGTTTCTTGTTCGTTGGGAAAATTCCTCCATGCTTCTCATAATATATGTGCATAACTGTAGGCACCCATAGGTCGATCATAACATCCAGCGCATCCTTTACAGGCTCAAAGGAACCTCTGTTTCCATTTTCCATTACAACGATGACTTGAATCCGTGTTCGATATCCCTAGTCGGGAATACCGCCGTTCGTGGCTTAATCAATGACGACTAGAACCTTAGCCTTTCTCTTGAGCTGACTCGAACCACCCTCCTCAATCACCTGTGTATATTGGCGAATCTCTTCGTCTTCGTCTTCGTCATCGCTTAAGTCAATAACGGACGCGCGCTTCTTTTTAGAGCCTGAACTCTCGCCCGTGCTAGATGCACTTATAACGTCGCTCACACTGGTGTTTCTTGTTCCAAATGCTCGATGCGGAAGGGATGTAGTACCAGATGCCATAAAGCCGCGAAGCCTATTACTAGCTGACGAAGTCGAGAAGGTCGAAGCTGTAGGTTTTGCTCTAGCAGCGGGCTTATTACTAGCCAGGCTCTCAACTACCTTGATTTTCTTGCGAAGCTCGCGGATGTCGCGTGTTTGGTCGTACTTTGTGGTTTCAAGGCCGTTGATGGTGTGCAGATCTAATGCTTCTGCTCGGCTATCCGCCCAATACCAAGTAGCATCGACTTCTTGGGCGATACGCCGGTCATGCTGACAGGCAAATGCTCGAGCTTCTAATAGGCCTTCTCGACTACCATGATTTATAGCCACTGGGTCATCAGACTCTAAGCTAAGAAAGAACGACATGGCCTCCTTTTCGTAAAGACGACTCGAAATTCGAGAAAACGGAACGGCGAGCTCCTTGGTAGCGGGATGAAGTGGATACCATTCTCCGTATCCATGAGCTGCTCGCGGAGCTTCTACATTATCATTAGAGAGATATTGCTTATTGATTCGCAAATGGTTGCTTGTGTATGCTGTCCCATAAACCCACGCCTCAGTATTGTACGGCCGACCTTGGTCGTAATCATTATTCGATGCCACATCCAGGTTAGACAACTTCAGACGAACCGACTTTATTACCAAGATGTCCTCACTATCACTCTCACCCTCACGTTCGTTCTGTTCATGTTTCTTCGGCAACAGCCGAACAGTATCACCAACTACTAACATCTCAGGACCTATATGGATCCCATGGCAGAAGATGTTAGCATCGGGCCAAGTACCTCGGAAACGGTATTTTCCTATCAACGACAAAGTAGAGCAAACAGTTAAGGCATTTTTTATTGTAGGGTGCCACTCGGTTCGAGGGACATGATGTAAAAACTCCTTCCACAATATGAATGGGCGAGTCTGGCGGATTGAAAGGTACTTATGTCGCTTTGAGAGTGACTTGTCGGATTCGTTGGGATTAGGCAACGGCTCAACTCTTATTCCAGAGTAAATGACACTAGACTTAGGAACGGTGTCATTTTGGAGGTCGGCAATAGTAGTTGGATCAACTGAGGTCTCCCCAACCAAGCCAGCTTCCCATAAAGGCGCTCCTAGGAAGTGTTCAGTTTTATCGTAGAGTTCGTATTCACCAGTCATTTCGTGGCGAACTAACTCGACATTATCAGGAAGATGGCGAATATATAAGACAAGGTCGCCAACCCTAGGGATCCACTGTTTTTGGTTTTTTAACTTTTCAAGTAAGCCTGGGAGATTGTGTTGTTCCGCTCGCCAGTCTGGGCTTAGGGGCTCTTTGATAAGCTCATCAATAGTACCTTGACGTTTCAGTTTGTCAATCAGGTTCCGGTAGACATCAGGTGTACCCTCTTCGTCCACGCGACTCAAATCTATGCCAGTGCCAAGCATCTTTGGCCTACCTTTATGCTGCATGGTCGTCGATACAATAGGAAGATGCGATGATGTTGGTACTGGTGCTTGTGCAGCCAAGGTTGTTGCAGAAGTAAGCTGATTATGGTGTTGAGACACACGCGAAGGGGCTGTAGAGGGCTTCTTTGAGAAGGTACCGCCGCTGCCAGTACAGACAGTGCAAGTACAGCCAATATTGCTGCCATCATTTTCCATGATGAATTTGAAGTGGGTATAGAATCGATTTGGGGAGTCGAAAGGCCGACCTTGCGGATGGCCATACAGATACTTGTCTACGTGCTTAGGGTTGCCAGGCCGCGGCCGTTGCCACATAGTATATCCAAAGGGTAGAGATTCGAGGATATAGTTGATACCAGGTCTGGCTTCACCACGCTCTTCCATCCATCGTTGTCCAACTTTTTCAAGGTACAGCGTGGGAGGGTTTACTTGGGTTTTGGTGCCTGGGCTTGGGACATGACTCGCGTCTCCGTCAGATCCAGGTCTTAGCGGAATCAACAAAGGTTTCGGCGACATGGTGAGAATGGCTTTAGGCGCTGTAAACGAACGTTTACGAGTCACGATATTGCCGCAAGGGACGGACTGCGCAAGCAGCAATTGGGCGGTTGATAACTTAGGTGGGTGAGTGGGTGAGTGGGTGACCGTGGAACTGCCCCTTCGGCTGCGGCAACTGCAGTAGCGTTGGGACGCTAGCAGCCGGCCCACCAAACTGTCTCTCATGGCTGCCTTGCCCACTTATCTATATAGGGTGTGTGCCGGAGTTCTTATTTTGCTGCGTAACAGAAATTTCTATCTTATATCTTCAATTACAATATGCTACCGAATGATGCATGGAAATGGTTAGCACATTATTACAGTGCAGATGCGCTCAAAGCGTGCGAGCTAGACGACACGGTGCTGATGGACAAGGCCAGTTCAAAGGTTGCCACAGGGAATCTTGAACTGTTTTACAACTGCCTCTGTAGAGATGCAATCAGAAACAACGCGACAGCGATTTTGAACAGTCTCTTAGAACGTGGCGTGAGTATCACGCCTCGCTGGCCTAGCGACGCCGTAGGCGCATCAAAAGACACCCTCGAGCTTCTGCTTGCGCATAGCTAGGATATCAACGATCGTCCAGACTCCCCAAACACCCGAGAACCATTTATGTGGCTTAATATTGAGGACAGTAATTTAGTGAAGTGGTGCCTCGAGCACGGCGCGAGCGTCCATCCACGCGACCAAGAGCCACTCAGCGATGATGTAATTACACTGTCTCAGCGCCAATGTGAACAGATTCTTGAAAAGGTTGCAGCTTGGGGAGGTGTTGCGACATATGAGCTATTACGCTCAAAGGAGCGCCCTGTGGGTGGCGTTCACTACATCTTGCCGTTGAGGCTGCTACTTGGGGTCCGTTCGGAGACGACAGAAAACATGATGAGCGAATGGTTATGGTACGCCATCTCCTTGACGTGGTTGGGCTTAACGTGAATGCCCCGGATCAACCAGTGAGTACTAAGGTTCTCCCGATGCACATTGGAACACCGATCTGTTATATCCCGGGCTCGTCAATGCTGGAGAGAGACACTCGGGAGCTCACCTGGCTGCTTCTAGATCGAGGTGCAGATCCAGCTCCCGCTCTAGAAGAGGCAAAACGCTTCTATCCCCAATTCATAGAAGACGCCAATGCATGGAAGGCACAGCATAGCATTTATAACAAATGTTGTGTACAGTAAACGCAATTTCGAAATCACACCTGTAAGGTCATACCAGAAATATATTCGTTTCTTATAGAAGCCTTCTTAATATCTTCATGACGACCGATGGAATCCATTCATTGTTGCCTGATTATGTGTCTACTAAATCTTTCTGACCTAGCTCACAAGTCTAAATGCTCTCTTGTTTAGGGTTGTATCTGCATATTGCAAACAGCTGATAGAATCTGGGACAGTTTGCACCTAGTGTGCCGCACTCAGACACCGGATTTCCACCGCAAGTAGTGGCACGATTATTATAGGGTCTTGTACACTGCATAGAACGGTCTTTGCAAGTCATCTTCCCAGCGATAGGCCCTAAGCCAGAATCGGCGGTAGGCGCGTAAGTGGCTCCCACAAAACGGCAATCTTCATCGATAACGGTGCCTGCACTGTCCTTGAGCTTGAAAGACTGGCCCGGTGGACCGGCGCCAACAAAGGTTTCAGGACCGACATCGGTAACCTGAGAATCATCTAGAAAGCCTTCGGAGCTGTCGATATTTGGTGGGTCGACAGCGCCACTGCAAGGCTCTAGCGCTCTACCTCTTTCAACCTGGACAACCACATTGGCAGTTTGTCCCACTCCATGGTGGGCTCGCCAAATTTAGAACTCCCGGTATGGCCAAGAGACCTGCATAGCCTTGAATCCTTGCTGGTATACTGCCAAAGTCGCGTACCCTTGGCCTGCTTGCCCATTTCTTTCACCGGGGTCGAACAGCACCTAAAAATTTCTGATCAGTTTACAGCCACGGGTTTCCCTTGAGTAGGGATCAAATGAAAGTTCCTAGAAATAAAAATGGAACTTACCGCTCCCTTGCCATATCCCCTGGTTCGCAAGCTCTTCTTGAGTTGCCGGGTGTAGGCAAATACATGGACGGAAGCAGAAGGTAGAAACTTCTTGATCGTATTGCTAGTGCTATCCACCTGCGATGTGAGTCTCGGCCCTATTGGGTCCGACCTAGTAAGAGTTTCTTGATCCTGGGCGTTGTTATTCTCTATAGTTCCCGCGGTTCCGGCCATTATGTGGCATGAAGGCCTAGGGCCGAGGAAGAAGGGGTTGCTACTCAATCTGAGATACAGCCTAGGTGTAGGTTGTTTAGCAATGTGCTCACGCTTTGATTAGATTTTAGCTACTTACTCTAGTACATCAGTCACATCTGCTTGAAAATTAAGCAAAAGACTAGGTCTCTCCCAAAAATGTGCGACGACGACTATCACTTACCTACGGATGATACGCAGAATAAAGCGATACAGACGTACAATTCCTCGGCTATTATGGTTTGTTCGGAATTTCCCCAAGATACTTGAGTAACCGCAGTGATCGAGCCGATGACACCTTGATCGTTGTTTATTGTGATCGCTCCTTTTTCGTCCCGCACATTTTGATACCAAAGATCCCAGTCACCGGTCCCTGGATCAGGTAAACCACGCTGAAAGGGGGTAAGATTAGATGAGTTGGTATAACCTTGTAAGGGCTGTGGTCTCTCAAGTTTTCGAGCATCATTGCGGGGAGCTCCTCGTTTCTTAGCGCGCGCACAAGCGTTGCCGCAACTCGTTGGTTCACAGAATTGCTGAACGGTAGTCGCTGTTTGAGTAGTCGTCAGAACTGTTGTTGCAGAGCCGGTGCACGCGGTCACAGTATAACAAGTACTGATAGTGCTCGTGGAGGTGGTTCTTGAGCTTGACTCTGGGAAAATTGACGTAATGACCACAAACTTTGTAGTGTATGTCTGGTATATACTGCCAGTTGTGCAAGAAGATTCTAGCTTGCCGTCCGGCTAAAACTCTCCATCAGTCTCATTTATGTTTAGTGACGTGAAGCACAACTGTGTATCGCTACAACCGCGTTGGACCCACCACCCTGCCCCCTCTATACAAAGTGCCCCAGACAACCACTTCTCAAACAACCAAGACCTTTGCACACACCATCTACAGGGTTAGGTCCGAAACAGCCAGACGGAATGCAGTCTGCTCCTCTACATATCCCAATTGTGCAATCACGGCCGGAACAGCCAAAACTTGCGCGGAGAAGTCCTAAAAGCTGTTAGTAAAACTTTTCTGCTTTCTACCTTACAGCTTGCTTACCAACACATTTTCCATTGACACAATCATGTCCTGTACAACGGCCATTGGTCACGATTGGAAACCCTGCGATTGTGGGAATCACCCCTCCAATTATCGTCGTCGCAGTTCCGCCGACGATTGTGGTTAATGTTGTCTCATCAACAACTGTCGTTGTTGTGGTCCTCCCGATTACTGTTGTTGATGTAGCCCCACCAACGACTGTGGTGATGGAAAGGCTCTACATGTTTTAGTAATATAGCTATCGTACGGTCAAACAACCAATATCTTATTACATAGGCACTACAATCTCTAGGGCTGTAGAGAGGTATTTCAGTTCGACCTCTAACGGTCCTGAGGAGTTTTGGATTATTCATGTTCGTGAGGGATGAGTACTAGCAGAGCTGTGATAGTGGCCATGCATGGCAAGACCCCACACTATCCAGGAGCTGCATACAGCACTCTTCTCTCTTCTGTGTCGCTTACTTTAAGATGGCCTTTGTTGAAGTAAGTATACGCTATCTTAGCCCTATAGAGACGTTTAAACTGTCTGCATTACCTACAGTTAATTTCATAAAACGCTACCGTAATAGATATTGGCCGAGAGCAGTAGTATAGGAAAGGAGGGCGGAGGTAAAAATTCAAGCTGCTAAGAAAGGTGGCTATACGGTTCCAGCAGCTTAACCATCGCCTCTCGCCCCTTCTCTGCCGCCCACGATAGTGGCGTTTGTCCAAACTGGTCTTTTGAGTCAACGTTGACCTTGCCTGTCTCTAGAAGCAGCTTGACTGCCGCCTCGTGTCCGTTCTGTGCTGCCCACCATAGCGGCGTCTGTCCGAGCTGGTCTTTTGAGTTAACGTCAACCTTGCCTGTCTCTAGCAGCAGCTTGACTACCGCCTCGTGTCCTTTCCGTGCTGCCCACGATAGCGGCGTCTGTTCGAGCTGGTCTTTTGAGTCAACGTCAACCTTGCCTGTCTCTAGCAGCAGCTTGACTACCGCCTCGTGTCCTTTCCGTGCTGCCCACGATAGCGGCGTCTGTTCGAGCTGGTCTTTTGAGTCAACGTCAACCTTGCCTGTCTCTAGCAGCAGCTTGACTACCGCCTCGTGTCCTTTCCGTGCTGCCCACGATAGCGGCGTTTGTCCAAACTGGCTTTTTGAGTCAACGTCGACCTTGCCTATTTTTAGTAGTAGCTTGACTACCGCCTCGTGCCCATTCCGTGCTGCCCACCATAGCGGCGTTTGTCCAAACTGGCTTTTTGAGTCAACGTCGACCTTGCCTATTTTTAGTAGTAGCTTGACTACCGCCTCGTGCCCATTCCGTGCTGCCCACAATAGCGGCGTCTGTTCGAGATAGTCTTTTGAGTCAACGTCGACCTTGCCTGTCTCTAGAAGCAGCTTGACTACCGCCTCGTGTCCGCTCTGTGCCGCCAACCATAGCGGCGTCTGTCCGTTTTGATCCTTCGAATTGACGTCGACCTTGCCTGTCTCTAGCAGCAGCTTGACTACCGCCTCGTGTCCGTTCTGTGCCGCCCACCATAGCGACGTCTGTTCGAGCCGATCTTTTGAGTCAACGTCGACCTTGCCTGTCTCTAGAAGCAGCTTGACTACCGCCTCGTGTCCGTTCCGTGCTGCCCACCATAGCGGCATCTCTTCAAACCGGTCTTTTGAGTTAACATCGACCTTGCCTATCTCTAGCAGCAGCTTGACTACCGCCTCGTGTCCGTTATATACTGCCCACAATAGCGGTGTCCATCCGCTTTGATCTTTTGAATTGACGTCAACCTTGCCTATCTCTAGCAGCAGCTTGACTACCGCCTCGTGTCCGCTCTGTGCCGCCCACAATAGCGGTGCCCATCCGCTTTGATCTTTTGAGTCAACGTCGACCTTGCCTGTCTCTAGAAGCAGCTTGACTACCGCCTCGTGCCCATTCCGTGCTGCCCACGATAGCGGCGTCTGTTCGAGCAGGTCTTTTGAGTCAACGTCGACCTTGCCTGTCTCTAGCAGCAGCTTGACTACCGCCTCGTGTCCGCTCTGTGCCGCCAACCATAGCGGCGTCTGTCCGTTTTGATCTTTTGAATTGACGTCAACCTTGCCTGTCTCTAGCAGCAGCTTGACTACCGCCTCGTGTCCGTTCTGTGCCGCCCACCATAGCGGCGTCTGTCCGTTTTGATCCTTCGAATTGACGTCGACCTTGCCTGTCTCTAGCAGCAGCTTGACTACCGCCTCGTGTCCGCTCTGTGCCGCCCACCATAGCGGCGTCTGTCCGAGCCGGTCCTTCGAGTTAGCATTCATTTTACCTGAAGCAATAAGATGCTCCATAATGGCGCCATTACCGTTTTCAGTGGCCCAAGCTAAACATATCCAATCATCCCTAGCTGTCGTGTTTGCTTCAAGTAAATCCGTTTCAATTAATCTAACTGACAGGTTATACATAGCCATCTCCTGCCCCGACACATAGAATATGTGGTGTAGCCAGTATGATATTGCATAGGAGTAGAAACGAAACTCATCTGCCGGTCTGAGCTGAAAAGGTTTCCGCGCTCCTGCGAGGACCTTGCTGATATCAAAATCGGGACGCTTCCTAGATTTAAGAAGTTTCAAAGCAAAACCCCGAACGGTGCTTGAAGACCCTATAGCGGCATGGATCATACTAGACTGCGCTGACTGTATCATAACTGGAGGAACTTTCGTCCTCGATAGCTCGGTTCCAAAAATACCGTAGTTGAGGTAAGTTACAACGATGTCCGCTATTGTCCTTTGTGCCTTTTCAACTGTAAAAGCTACATTGTTGTTTGAGTTATTGCACCCGTTGAGAACGAATTGCTTAACGCTATGGTGAACAAAGCGGACAGTGCGCTCTTCTTCATCTACTATGAGAAGGCATCCACAGCAAGCTAATGCCGAATATATATCGTTAAGGAGCCTTGAAGGATTCCAAATAGTGTCTCCAGGAACTACGCTAAGAGCTTCACGCAACTCAGTTGCTGTTAGGGGTCGGTAGGCCGCAGAAACAAGTTGTAGTATTTTTGTCTGATAGGACTGTCCTGGGCTCCTTGACTTGCGCAGAATTCGAGCAAAGGTCTCTGAAAGATCTTTAGGAAGGTCCGCTAGAGCATCCCGAATGGCCTGATCTGTTTTCATACCACATAAGGACTGGATTTGGAGGGCTACCCAGAGGAACATCCCTTGTGATCCTTTTAAGAGCGCATCCTGTATTTCTAGTATAAGGGTTGGATCTCCTATAACTAGCTTTTGGTTTTCTAGGCAACGTTCTAAGTCTCCCTCGATAAAGGCTTCAATATCTGGGTTGTTATCAGGAATCGAAGCAATCCGGGTGGCCCCGAACTGCTCAGTGATCAAATCTAGCCGACTATTTGGTTCTACTCTAAGAGAGACGCAGAGTAGCAGATTGAGTGTCTTTTGGAGCCTTTGGAGTCCTTGAGTTAACACCGCTCTCTCCGAATGATCGTATTCATCAAGCCCATCGAGAACAAAATACGCTTTGTGACCAGGTGCAAGAGCATGGTGGAGTAGATCCAGTACTTTCTCCGTATCCTCGGTTGAGCTGGTCTCATCGCATACTTCTGCTACCATAGCAAGATCTGGTATGGGCCGTAGTAGTTGTCGCGCTAAGGAACCAAGAACTGTCCGCGCTTTTAGGCTCTCGGGGATGTCGTGCCTGCAAAAAAAGTATGCTACCGCAGTGCAATTATTCCCAATGTGAATGTTAAGATCGTCCACGATGTTGGCCAGCAAAACAGACTTGCCTGCCCCTAGTTTGCCTGTATACAAAAGTGTACAAGAACCTGAAGTGTCTCTCCACGCCTGGTATTCAGCAACTTGTTGGAACAGGAACGCATTTCCGACTTTTCGAGTCTGTTTCCATGTTGTCTCATGATCATACATGGAGCAAAGGTCGAGGACTCGTAGATTTGTAGCTAGCTTTTGCCGGTAGGACACGGATTTAGAGTGTTCGCTGGAAAGAGCTCTGAATTGAGAGCTCTCTCTCGCTTCTTCCTCAATCTTCGTAGCCACTAGCAAGCTGATTTCTTCTTTGATGGAGTTCGCCCAGAGATCGAGCTCAGATTGAAATGCCTTTATATTGGAGTCACTCAGAGTAGATGTGACTTGCCGAAAGGTCGACTTTTGCGAAAACCTCAATAGCTGGTGGCAAAAACGGACTACGACGACGAAGTATTCAGAGAGATGACATTGTAGACTTTTGGACCGAGAATATAGTAAGGCTATTGTCTGGTAGCGTGGGGTTGAGCGACCAAGATCCATGAAGAGGGTGGAGACCTTTTCGACATACGACGAGAAGTTAATAATTGCCTATGAAGTTGTTACTAGGCTAAAAGCACTTGGGATCAAGACCACTAACGAGTAATGACATGCGCACCAGCGACCAGACACCGCATGCGATTATGTTCTGTGAGCCTCCAACTACAACATCCCCAAGCGCAGCAAATTGCTGGACTCCCTGTAGAAAGTTTGTGAAACGGGGTCCAAGACAACGGTTGCCAATCTGTCTAGACACCTGACGGTCAATCTCGGCTGTGAGTCGCATGACATCGCTGGGCCCTGGAGGAGAGTCGAGAGACTGGGACTTAAGGGTGCGAAAGGTGGCCTTCTGCTCGTTCGAGAGGTCCGCTTCAAACTGAGAGACAGCTTGAGCCAGGCGAATCTCGGGCTTCAGCCGCGCAGCATGTTCCAGAGCACTAAACATTACTAATTCACAAGGCTGGAGATCGACGAAGCGCAACAGGACTTAATATGAAGGCTTTCCCTTCGGGGACTCAAATGGAGGGTGAAGGTAGGGCTAATGATAACGATAAATGGGAGCTACGACCTGCAGCGCCCGCTGAGCACGCGTAGATTTTCACAGAAGCAGACCTACCATCAAAGGAGCCGAGTTCCAGATACTCTGCACCACTCACGAGTCGTAAAAGAGATCCGATTCAGAGCTTCATCAGAAGCCGGGCGACAAAGCGAGAAGGAAGTTGAGGGACTGTGCCATTTTGGTTACCAGGCTGAGAACAGCTAAGGTGCTGCAGGCTGAAGTTGAAGGTGGCTGTGCGTCTCAGCCGCAACCCCGCTGCTCACAGCAAGTCTTTAGCTGTTTGTGGGATTGGTGGTTATTGTAGCGGCAAGGCCATTGGGGATAACAGTTTCCAGAATATTTGAAATTTTAAGTTACCGTTGCCACCGTTTACGGGAAGGATAGCCGACCCGCTCTGGCTATAGGGTTGCCATGGTCGTCCGGAATAGGTAGCATTGCGAAGAGATATTTCTAGCGATAGAAGATAGTATGTAGCCTTAGATAGTCTAGTATAGTGCCGTGCCAGGCGTAACCACCATCACAGCTCTACTAGACCCATTCCTCACGAACATGGACGATGCAAAACTCTTCATGCCCTCAGAGGTCAAACTAGAGCACATCTCCACATCCCTAAAGATTAGAGTACTCATGTAAGGAGCCGTTCGTTGTTTAACCATACGATAGCTATATCACCAAAACATATCAAGCCTTTCTACCTTAATATGCGCTTGCAACAACCGCGTTGCGCCAGTAACGCCTAACCCACTTACCGAAGCGCAGGCTTCGACTTCCAGGGTCACCACACTCTATTATATCTTGCACCCCTCCTATTTCATTATATTCCCCTTCAACGAACTAAAAATAGATCTCAGCTACCGCTTAGTCTAGGAATCAGCAACAGTGGGCTCGAGAAGCAGAAGGACGTAGTAGCTCAAGCAGGTCTTTCTTTAGGTCAGCGGAGGGGATATCGGCGGATTTCAGCGCTCAAGGGCGACGTAATAGTATATTTCCACATTACTAATATAGGTATCGCTACGCGTTGGACCGCATCTCAAAGTATGCAGGATAGGTAGGATAGCTATATCGAAGCTAGTTACGACGCCAGAAACGCGCTTGCTACCGAGGATTAGGGTGTCTGTGCACTTAATGCACGTGTTCACTTAATGCACGCCGAACACGAAACTCGCGATCTCAAAAATGAGGCTGTAGAGCCACATATAATAGTTATTATCACGAGATTTTGTAGTGGAGTAGTAATTGAAGGACTGCGAGTAATTTGTACTATCTGAATTTTGATGGGAGGTTGACGTTGCGGCCCGAGCGAGTAGTTCGAGCTGGAGCTAGAGGTGCAGCTCTTGGAGGCTCCTCAGCAGCTGCAGCGTCAGCAACTTGGCGGCGACGCTTGTTCTTTGGTGTAGATAGAGCTGAAGCTTTTCTCTTTACTATAGCTGGAGCTTGTATAGAATTTTTAGTGTTGAGAGCAGCTTTTTGAGCAGCGCGCTGGGCGGCCTTGGCAGCTCTCTCCTTCTCCCTCACCAATTTGAGAGCAGCTCTCTCTACCCGTTTCTCCTCTGCTATCTGCTTTTTGTATCGTTTATTAGCCCGCTGTAGCTCCCTTCTCTCGGCTTTTTGGAGTTTCTCTTGCTCTCGTTCACGCTGCTTTACTGCCTCACGAGTCTGAGCTTCTCGTACCTTGCGCGGCGACCAAAATACGCCTCCACCATGGTACTCCTCTCTCTACTAGAGGTTGAGAGGTTTGCTCTTCTTCTGGTGTCTCTGTTTGACGCGGAGAGCTACTTGTAGTCCCTCATTCTCATGCTTGAGTAGCTCGTTTTCGACTTGGAGACCGTGGAGTAGAGAGCGTACAGCTCGAGCTGCAGGCTGAGTAGTATCAGTTACTGCATGCTGGAGTTGACGATCCATCTGTCTCCAACTACTATTATTGAGTTGTAATGGTGAGCTAGAGCGCGAGCTCTCATTTGCTGGCGAGTTATCGAACTTTTTAAGTATATACTCAGCATCTCTTGGCCATATACCAGTAGCTTCAAAGGCCTTTAATATAAGTGGAGCTTTGAACGTAGTTATCCAGGCTCGCCAGAAGAGTGGAAAGAAGTCGCCTTTATTAATTGCAATAAGGCCTAGCGCGCAGTGGAGGTGTTGAGTGAGTTCGGTAGAGTAGGCAGATGAGAGAGGCTTAAAAACTACTACATCGAGAGGCTGGAGAGTATGAGTTGAATGTGGAGGAAAGATGGCCAGTAGAATCCTATTTTGATCGCAATAATTAATAAAAGCTGGAGTAATATAGGAGCCATGCCCATCTAAAATAAGTAATCGATATGAGCGTCTCGCCTTACTCTTAGTATAACGATCAAAAACCTGCTCGAGCTATGCTAGTCCTAGATTATCATTTGTCCATCTAGATGGAGATGAGCTTACGTGAGCGAGATGCTCTCCAGCTTCAATTTCATCTACCTATGCTGACTATATAGCTCCTTGGGCAGCCTCGTAGATAATACTAGGCGGCAGAGACGTCCCATCAGCGCAGATGCAAGCTAGGATAGTTATCTACGCACGCGATCTATCTTTGAAGAGCCTCTCTAACCTTCTTTCTCTCCCAATCGCTGCGGCTGAATATACGTTTTGACCTGTTAGTTATGCCTATTAGAAAGCCTTTCTCATCTATATTATAGGTGTGCCGAGGCTTAATGTGATATTCCTCCATTTTTTGGTGTAATTGCTCAAAATACGACTTATATTTTGTATAGGAATTAGTAGCGTGGCGGGTACGATCGATGCCGGAGGTCCATTTTGATATAACTGAGCTCTTATTTTGGTTAATGAAGCGCGTAACCTAGCTCTCTCCTACGTGCTCGTGAGCTATTTGTGCAACCCAATTTTTTATCATCTCTCTCGTAGGTGGAAGGCCTCTCTTAGTGAGTTTTTTAATATATTTAAGTAGCTCTAACTCTTGTTGTAGGCTGAGTTTACGTCTATTATTTGAACGCGTGTGAATTGAGCTTGTTACGCCGCGGTGCCTTCGGCTGAGTGTAGTGCGATTAACGTTAAACTGGGTAGTAGTTTTTGTATACGAAAAAGGTTCGCTATGGTCTTGCGAGTTAATTGCTTCAATTGCAGCTTCAATTGTACTCATATTGGTGGAGTTATCGCGTGGGGAGTTTGGGTGGTTGGGACGGAGTTTCGTGTTCGGCGTGCATTAAGTGAACACGTGCATTAAGTGCACAGACACCCTACCCCCCAACGCCCGGGACTAGTGAGGCTCAGGTGCTTCCAAGGCTGTTGATGAAGGCACCCTCTGATGCATCGCAATCCTTCAGCAGGGCAGCAGCTCCCAACTCATCATAGGCATTGTGTTTCTCCTGCAGGATGAGACGGGCCTTTTTCCTATAGTGTTGTAAATCATGGCCTGGACTCGCTCGCTGTTGCAAAGTATGCAATTGCGTGCGCTGCGCCGTACTGTGACATACTGCGCCGCAATACCTGATGATTCAATATTGCAGCACGGCGCCGAAGCAAGCCACCCTCGGCATCACTAATATGGCCTTGCTGATTGCTTTACGTGATAGGCTGGAGTCAAAGACACATGCATAGTCGCATCACAACAAAAAAATCACATAATGTTCATTCTGATAACGTAGTGCGTACCTAGGTACCCAGGTAGTTTACAAGCGCGCGACCCGTGGATGTGTACAAGCGTGCGACCGCCAAGACTTTGCACCCACGCAACGTTTCTCAAAAGTTATCAAAAGAATCAGATATTTAGGTTGCTGTCTTAACTATTTCATGTAATCAAATACAAGGCAACTTACCTGCTGTAGCAATCTTTAACGTGTCTGAAGCAAGAATCCGTTTCTGATGCGCAGACATAGTGTATCTCACCGCCTGACGCCCAGCCCCACCTAACGCCCGTTTTTTGCATGCACCCACTATCAACAACCCAACTTCAACAATTAATATCTCAGCCAATATGGGTGATATTGAGGCTGCGATTGCAGCAATCGAATCGCTGAAGATTGGAGAAAAAGTTAATTATTCCAAAATCGCAAAGGAGTTTGATGTTGACCGGTCAACTCTATCGCGGCGATGGCAGGGCAAACAGCAATCACGCAGCACCAAGACGTCCAACGAGCGATTACTCACGCCACAACAAGAAGATGAGCTTATATTATATTGCAATAAGCTTTGTAAGAGAGGCCTACCACCTTCACGAGAGATGATTCGAAATTTTGCATCTGAGATTGCTCAAAAACAGGCTGGAAAAAACTGGGTTGATCGTTTTATCGCACGGCACAACAAGCAGCTCGTCACACGCTGGGCCTCTGGCATCGACTCTATACGCAAAAAAGCTGACTCTGCCTTCAAATATACGCTATACTTCGATCTTTTACGCCGAAAAATTCAAGAATACGACGTTGAGCCGCGCTATATATATAATATGGATGAGAAAGGCTTCTTAATTGGATGTATTACAAAGATGAAGCGCGTCTTCTCACGCAAGTTATACGACGTTGGGCATATTAGAGACCTTATATAGAGTGGTAATAGAGAGTGGATAATGATCCTAGCATGTATTTGCGCTGATGGGACGTCGCTGACGCCGGCGCTCATCTACGCTGCAGCTTCTGGCAACATTCAAGATACCTGGCTGTAAGATTTCGACCCAAATATCTATAAAGCTTTCTTTGCAAGCTCTCTAAATGGGTGGATAAATAATTAATTAGGCTTATAGTGGCTTATACAAGTATTTGAGCGCGAGACTCACAAGAAAGCTCGTCGCGCCTATCGCTTATTAATCTTAGATGGGCATGGCTCGCATATAACAATGCAATTTATCGAGTATTGCGACGCCTATAAGATTCTACTAGCTATACTACCGCCGCACTCAACCTATACGCTTTAGCCGCTCGACGTTGTTATGTTTAAGCCGCTCTCCTCAGCGTACACTACTGAGCTCGTTGCCTATATGGAGGCTAGCCAAGGGCTTACAACTATTATAAAGAGGGACTTTTTTAGGCTATTTTATGCTGCTTGGGATCGATCTTTTAAGTAGGATACTATCCTAAAAGCCTTCAGCGCTACTGGGATCTCGCCGTTCGACCTAGAAGTTATACTCAAACGCTTCAAAGTTGATAGTAGTAGCCGCCTAAATAGTAGCTCGTTAGCTGCAACGTCAGCCTCAGTACTTAGTGCAAGTGACTGGCGCCGTATAAACGCTATTTTGAAGACGTTTATTGACGATATACACGACCGCAACGCTTAGCTACTATCTCATAGTATTCACTATATTACTATATAAAACAACCTACTCAAACACGAAGTTACTGGGCTCCGCAACGCTCTAACTAATGAGAAGAAGCGCCGCCAGCGTGGTAAACCTTTACTACTCGAGCCACCTAGCGATTATAATGGTGGAGCAGTTATTTGGTCGCCAAACAAAGTATAAGACGCACGTAAGCGTCAACTTCAAAAAGAGGCTAATGCAGAGGAGTTACAACACCAAAAATCAGAGGCTTTAAAGGCTAGAGAGGCTGCAAAAGCTGCAAAGGCGCAGTTAATGGAGGAGCGCCGGCATAATCGAGCTGCAGCGCAGGCTGCGCGCGCTGCTGAAAAGGCCCAAAAAGCTTATAAACGCGCAGAGGCTCAACTTATGCGCGACGTTGAGAAACAACTTCAAAATGACGCCAAGTTAGCTAAAAAAGCGACTTCAAAACAGCGCAAGAGTACTATAGTTAACATAAGTAACGTTGGTGGAGTTAATAATATTGAAGTAGCAGAGGATGGAGCTGCGCGCGCACCGCCTACATCTACCTGTGGGCGTAAAATCAACCGCCCTGCTCGCTTTCTCCAGTAACTAATTAATTTAAGATATAGAGCTACTTCAATATATTACTACTCCAAAAGATCTCGCGATAATCACTTTTGTAGGGGCGTTGATAACCTCATCTTTGTAGAGGCAAGATGGCGGTGTTGCGGCAAAAAACGGGCGTTGGGTGGGGCTGGGCGTCAGGCGGTGAGATACACTACCTCCTCGACAAGATTACTAACCACAATCAAAGAATATAGATCAACATGGATTTATACCTACCTAAGCTACTACACGTGATTTATCTAGCCACTCCCTGTTGGCGTCCGAGTGCTTTTGGAGAAGGGTGTGAATATGAACCAACCCGCTTTTGACGAACATGGAAACCTTTCATCTTATATTAGAATGCGCAATATCCTTTTCAAACTCCAAAGCCCTTCGATGCCTTCTGGCATCCGACATGGCAAAGAGATATATCGACAGCAAGGATGAAGCAGGAGCGACATTGATTCATAAGACGATCGGTCTTGGTGAAAATGACTGCACCCTACTTTCTGCTATGCAGGCGCTGATGAACAAAACATGCCAAAACAAACGACCCACAAATTTTTCTCTTTCCACGGGAGAAGATTAAGATAGTCTTCCGCTACCTAACTGCAGTTGTGGTCCCAACATGGCTGGTTCTTCCTGGCATATTACTCAACCAAACGACTGCAAAGTCAACCCAAGGTATTATATTCGGTGTACTCACTTTTGCCGCATCATTTTACTTTGTTTTCATGGCCAACGCGACTAAGTATAGTTTACTTCTTGCAGTCATAGCGCAAGATAGCTCCAACTACAGAGTCGAAGCTCTACTAATAGGATTCTTTTAGTTACGGTGCAGTGCTTTTGGCTTTTCTCTCCAAATAATGACAAGAAAATGAATGGCGAAAGGCTTAATCTGCTCTTCATTGTATGCGATGAAGCATTTGCTGCTGAAGATATATATCACAGCCGAAAGGCCAAACACGAAAGAAGATTGTTCAGTAGCCTTTAGATAGTGGCAGCCAGACTTGTTGCCTGATGATATCTTGAAACTTGCAATCCTCATATTGTTTCCAGTCCACACGCTGCAAACATGTTTTAATTGCATTGGCAAACCTTGATTCCGCCACGTGCGCTAATTTCAGACAAAGACTGTTTAGGAAGTAGTCACGCAACTTTTCCGGGTCTGAAACCGAGGTGAAGTTCTCCTCTTTTGCATCCATCTTTGAAAGTGGCTTCCAGAATCCTATCTCTATGAGTAGAGTTGCCTAAAGTTTTGTCAACAGAGATACTTTGGATAGGTGGAGCAGGTACTGGGAGTCGCTTACAAAGGCATAAATGTCCTGATACCTCTTCAACCGCTTTGGTCGTCCCCGGCGTTCTGGGTGCCTGTACATGTTGTCTCTGATACTGTAGTCAACCGAAGGCCAGGTTTGAGCATCCTAGGGCCGAGAGCAATCAAACCCAATGAGGTATGGATCTTCCAGCCCGTAATTGTCACAAGAGCTAGAGTTAATCTGTGCATTTCTTTTGCGGAAGAGGATGACATTGTCGGTTTTGATTGCTTTGTGATACCACCCGAAGGGATGTAGATTTAGAACAGCATTTGCATAGACAGTCGGCAAGCCGATACCATTGCCTAAAGGGACCACTTTGACAGTTTTTAGCAGCTGGGACAGGGTTGAGTAATCATTCTCTTCCGTGCCATGAGGCAGCCTATACACAAGACCAAATCGATGTCCATGCAAAGTCTCATGCAAGCATCCTAGAGACGCTCTGGGAGTCAAAAACTCCAAGCAATATGCATGAGTTTGAGTCACAATCACAGCTTGTAAGCTCTGTTCTCTGCGGGTGAGACTGACCTCACTAAAGTCCATTTCCCCTTTCGAACCTGAGCATACAAGGATTTAAAACTGAGCAGTGACTAGGTAACCTAAGCATGTAGCTGTGCAAGCCTGAGCAGGTCTTGGTAGCCTAAGCAAGCCTAAGCAAGCCAAGTATTAGCCTAAATCTAGGACAACTAGCGTCCTAGATTTAGGCTACTCCCATATTTAGTAGCCTAGTTCTTAACGTATAACTCTAGAAAGCTAAGAGAGCTCGTGTACGAGAGGATCAGAAGCAAGCTAAGCTTCAGGCAGCTCGGTAATTGTGCGGTAGCTGGACGTATGACAAACGGGAAGCTCCCATCTCGGACACCTCTAGTACAAGTTACAGGCAATTCATGTTCGTCTCATGGCTCTCAGCGTCCTCCAAGGGCTTGTTATGGGTGTACGCTCTGCCGGCTACCTTTGTGTCGGCCAGAAGTCAATGCTGAGTGCTGGGAGGAGCATCTCCGCCGGCATCAAACAATTAAGTCAACAGACATTAAAACAAGCTCAACTATCATGTAAACCTATCTCAAGACCTTTAGAAATGAATTAGCTATACAAAGTTACCTTCTAGAAGCATAATTTTTGGTGTTCTGTTAGTTCGGAGCAATGCATCCGATTGGCCATCATCATGTGGCCCGTACCAGGGCGATGTTGACGGTGCAGGGGATAATAGGAAACATAGCCGAAACAAAGTGCAGTATCAAATGATCAATTAAGATGCGCTGTGAGCTGAGGGTTGAACTTCAGCTAACATCTCCATTTCAGATAGGGGTATCCAGTTTCCGTTCCGTTCTGTTCAAACAGTAAACCGAACCGTTGAGGTGGTCACTGGTCCATTCTCTCCATCTCATAACTCATACTATCCGTGTCGTTCCTGCTAGTATACTCGACGCTGACTTCGCTTGTTTGCATGATATTTTGGCCACCTAGGATGCCCCTATCTCTGCGGTCATCGGGCTGCTGATTGACTTCTGTTTGTCCTCGGCCAGCCTCGACAACGATGGTAATGTAATGCTGATTTGTAGAACAATACTTACTTTTCCTAGACCTAGAGCCGTAGAAACGTGCTATTGACGTCGTGTGCTCCTTTAAAAATACACGAAGCACTGGTATCGAGGCTGCTATAATGGTAACCGTAGGTTCTACAAGAGACCAGATCGTAATTTGTGCGCTCTTATCAGCTGCGATAGTGAGTTAGCATTGTTCAGCCCGCAGAGGGCTGCAACTTACAGATGTAGCCGTCAGCATAGCCTTGGGGGATATATACAGTCTTAACAATAGTAACAACCCCAGCGCTATAGAAGGGTAAGATACTATTAAGCCAGTATAGCATCAGGTATAGGCAGTAGGGATAGGGTTGACTTACAAGAAACCCATGCTCATCGCCACAATAACACCAATCTTTTCCTCTATCTTTATCTGGATATTCCAAAGAAGAATTAGAGGTAGTAAAGATAGTATAAAGTCCATGGCTGCTGAATAAGCTAAGTTTAAAATAAGTAAACTAGGCAAGGACGAATGCTAATCTTACGACTTACCTGACGCAAATATAACATAGATTTCAAGAGAATTCATATCCCAACAAGTCCCGTCGATAGTCGTATACCAGATTTTTCGTATAGGTGTACACGAAATCCAGAAGAATAGAGCTGCTAACCACATAATAATATTCATTGACACAATAATAAACCAGATCAACTTCTTTATCATAGGATTTGTAAATCTTAGTAACATAACAGCAAAACCCGTCTTGCTTAAACTTGCTGCGACAACCGTGAACGTTGGGATGATATTTCCTAGCAGGTTTAGGATCGGTATGTTTTCAGGATTGATGTCCTGGGCTTGCATCCCGTAGCCATATGATACCCATACCGTGGTACATATCGCCTGCATAAGCGCTAAAACCTATTCATGTCTTAGTCTTAGTATAGCTCTACTAGTTGCTATTAAAGCAAGCCTATAAAGAAGTCTCACCCATGATATGATTAGAATATAATCGTCCCACCACAACCCGCGACGTCGACTGAGCTTAGCGTATATACGCAGACCCAGGAAAATAGCTGAGAGGCTCGTTACTATCCAACAGACTGCGAGAACCATCTTGTCGAACCAAGGCCGGGAGGCTCGTTAAGTAGGTATTACGGCCTAGAGTGATCCCAGTGTGTAAGATAAAGTAAATATATATATCCCTTCTGTCGAGGAAGACTGAGAAGACTTAATAGTATTGAGTAGTCTTATGAATATTTAAGGCCAGGCATTTTCGGAGACGGCTGCTAGCGCTAAGACCAAATAAATTCAGACCCTGCGAACAGTTGAAGTATGGTCCAGAGCTAGCATGGGAAGCACATTACTCAGTGAGCTGGTGTGGTATTGGTTGCGATTCAAGCCAAGAATGATATCGCAATGCTGACTGGTCTCTCCCGCTACTATAATGCGTTCCCCCCGACGCTAGCTATCGCCATCGGAACCCCCCAGACGCCACACAATCCTTTAGTCGAATCAGAAGCATTGCCGTACGCCACATAGGGGGAAATATGTGCGCCATATGTCGCGCGTTCTTACGCCATGCAAGCCGTTAGTTGTAGCCATATTGGTGGGCTCCAAGATCACTGATGAAGCAGCCTACCTTCAGCCGCAACCCATGCAAGGGGGGTGCAAGAAAGGATGGGTATGGCCCGCGCGCCGCTCGGGCCATGGAATTTATATACAACTTAGATTGATCAGTATTTTGTGTGCCCACCTCTTGCCTGGCGTACAGCCTCTCAACAATCCTTCATATTCAAGCGGTATTTCTGAATATCAACCTCAATCTTAGCCTATTCTTCCTGGATTGCAGTAATTAGCTCCTGCTTTATCTTAGGATATCTCTGCCTAACCTGTGACTTGAGTAGCCTCTAAACGTTCTCAATAGGGTTAAGATCAGGCGAGTTAGAGGGCCACCAAAGCAGCCGAATAGCAAGCTCATAGAAGAGCCCCTTTGTAGCCAAAGCCTTGTGAGGTGAAGCGTTACCTTGCATCAAGATAGCGTTACCTATCCCAACTCTAAAAATCTTATGTTCTTGCTTAAAAGATTAGATTAAAGGCACGATCCTTTAGCAGTAAGAGGTTGAGTTAATATTGCCCTATTGCCCACGGTCCCAAATTAGCAATAGGCAATTTTTTTGTTCAGTCACCTTAAAAAGCAAGAGAGAGCTTTTCTCAGCTTGTTGAAGGCGCTGAACTAATGCTGCACCAAAACGCTCTTTAAGCTGCCCGCATTACTGAGCTTTAGCACTGCTGGAGTGAAATATTGGAGATGTGTTAGAGGAAGACGCCGCTGCGAAGCCTGATCGGTACGACTATCTACAATTTCCAGACGCCCGAGAATGAGAAGCGGCTCACCTACCCCGGAATTAAGTGGCTTACCGTGGTGACTCCAGAAGAGTTGAGCATTCTAGCGTGTTGTGTGAGGCATAACCTTCCCTTTCGCGGCCAGCGGCTTTCATTCCCCGGATATTGACGTGCGACCAAAAGCCCATGCAGCTGGATGACTGGTGTGGTCGAATGACTGGGGGAACACGTTAATCTCTCTTAGGCAAGAATTTAGCGTCGCCCATCCCATGCTCATTGGTCGACTCGTACACCCAAGCGGGGGGAACATGACCCAATGTTCCGCAAAAAGCTCCTCTGCAGATGCTGATAACCGCTGCCACACTAGACCCAGTGGCGCCAGCACCCTGTTCCCGCAAATTCCACCAACCCAATTGTCTCCCTTACGTGCATCTGCAATACGAGGACGGGATCGAGAAACTCTCCTGTATGGGTTTCCAGCTAAAAGCAAAATGCCTTATCGACGATTCTGAAGCCTTGCTTTTTCGGCAACGATCCTACTGGCTGGCTCTGGGTGCCATCGTGAGTCAAGAAAAAAAAAGCATCTTTCCAGGACACTGGTGGCATTGATTATGGAGCATTGAGGGCTGAGTCCAACGGCTTGTTGGATGGCGCAAACCGCACATCATCTCATGCCCATGATTAGTGTAATACCTCAGCTCTTCTTAAACGCGGAAGTATGCATCTCTACCAACGCCTGCTTCATCGCACAACTCGTACCAATTTCTGAAACCAACAAAACCGCCACACCAAACTTGTTACTCAATGCATTCTCCAGTTCTCTTGCAGCGAGACGAAGTTGTTGGTGTGGTACCTCCTCCTCTAGGCATTACGCCTGACTTTACCCATCCACCGTCTAGAGCGCATGTTTTTTTGACCACTCATATTGTTGCTGGGATTCTCTCAACCCTGTTTATCGGATTACGATTTTACACTGTTCGTTTTGTCACACGTTACGTACGAGTAGAAGATTGTAAGCTGTCCTACCCTTCTTACTAAAAACTCCAGCTGATATTTGCAGATATGTTAGTTGCCGCATGGGTTAGGCTCACTTCAATTTATCTAGGGGAAGTTTTGCTAAATATCCTGAGTTCAGGTTTTCGCTCTAGTGTATTCCATACTCGGCGCTCTCGGTACGTCCTTTGCATTCCTGCGGACACAGGGAATTGACAAAATATTTCTAGGCATTCAGTATGGATATGGTAGACACTTATGGGATATCCCATTTACTATGTTTAATCCTAATTTTATGAAAGTAAGTAACTTTACCATCTTACCCCCTTGCGCACTGAAAGATAGACTAACTTATGCATTCTTAAGCTTGGGGCTATTGGGGGAACGTTTTATGGCATCTCAATCATGCTCACAAAACTCTCGATTCTCACGTTTTTCATTCAATTCGCACCCCAGAGGAACCTCCGTGTTGCTATATACATGACCATGGCATTTGTTGTCATGTATAGCTTGGTAACATCATTTGAATGGGTGTACGCCTGTAGGCCAATAGAGAAATACTGGGATCTTACGATCACTAGTGGTTCATGTATTGACTGGTTAAAGATTACAGTCTTTAGTGGCGTTATGAACACTACTACAGATGCTGCAATACTTATCCTGCCGGTTCTACTTTTACGCAAAATTCAACTACCTAAGAGGCAAAAGATTGGTGTTATGGCAATTTTAATGACAGGAGGTTTGTATGTTTTACCCTTTACTACTTTGTAAGAATGCAGAAGTAGCTAATACGCGAATTAGTATTTTGATTGTCAGCATTATAAAATTAAAACTTCAAGTGGATTTTGCCAAAACAAAGGATATCTCTTGGGAGATGGTATTACCAATGGTGTGGTGGTAAGTGCAAGCAGTATAGATTTTTTTAGGAAAACCTTTCTAACATTAAACCCTTAGGACAATTGAGGTGCATCTAGCCATTGTCTGCGCCTGTCTTCCAGCTGGAAAACCCTTTCTCCGGAAACACATGCCTAAAGTTATCGGAAGTAGTTACGGTACTTCATCTAGGACAAAGAGAACGACTGTGCGTTCTACTCATACACAGCGCCTTGCTTCGACAGATACCGGCGAAGACCCTCAGGACATAATCTTGGCAGACAATATACATAGTAAGCTACAGAAGCGTCCTTAGACTGTATATAGGCCTACTAACAATTATGATACAGGGAGAACGTCCATCAATATATCCACCACGACAGTCGGACTCGCAACAGAGCAGGTCGTTCGAACAGAATACGGTTCGGACAAAGGATTAATCATTACAGATAGTTGCAACCTAGGGCGTGATCCCAATTTTCACCTACGTGGTAATTGACATTCTATCCCTTGATATAGAGAATAGCGAGCATTCTTATTGAATTAAAAGGGATGGCCATATTATTTACGTCTCTGTTTGTCCTGGCCTAGTCCCCAAAGCCGATCGAACGGCCCAGAAGCGGGCCATCCCGCATATTGGCCTACTTCTGGGTCACGTCACGTATTGCCATTTATTAGCGTCCGTCGATGCGTGGCGGAAAACTCACCGTGCCGGAAAATATGACGAGTACTTTTGACTTCAAGCGACTATAACTCTGCGCACACGTCAAGCTTCACTAGAATTATGTATCAATAATGTACTGTGGCTATTTTCAGAGATCTAGAGCACCTCACGTATAAATCACGTTTGCATTGTCGCCTTCGCGCCTGATTTGCAGAGAGCCTCCTTCTATAGCGTGACAGAGTACTGCAGTGTACGTACACGATTGACAAAAGTCGCACCATCATTATAACTTCGCTTGTGACCGCTTAAGGGCTGGTTCTAGAGTCGTCCTTACAGTCCATCGCCAGGATATCGGGCAGACTAGTTGGAATGCGATATCTCTTTTGCGACATCTCATTCTATCAGAATAAACACCATCTCGCCTACCTTCTGCTTAACGTTGGCCAAAAGGATGACCTTTGCTCAACAAAACAACAAAATAAACATAACGATGCAAAATCATTGCCATTCCAAGCAAAATCACCTCCCCAACCTACCTACCCAAAGCACTCACCATTAAACTAAGCCTGCACATCATCCTCCCACAACCCCTACCCCCATTCACCCCATTCACATCCACAAACTCCACAAACCCAGGCTCCACCCACGCATCCCCATGCACCTCCGCACCATCAATTCCCCCCTCTCCCCGCCCCACACACCCCCACCGACAAAACACCCACGCAGCACTCAAACTCCGCGCCCGATACCCCATATCCGCGTACCCTTCTTCTCGAAACCGCGGCGCGCCCAACACGCTGCTATCAACCGTTTCCCAGCCTCCCCGCCGATACGCCGTGAGCCCGGGCATGATGGCGATTTGCACGAGGGGCTCATCTTCCAACGCGCGCTCCGCTTCCTTCTCCGAAATATTCGCTCTACGATTTCTTTCCTGGGGAGTAAGGTCTGCGTTGTATTGAAGTGCGCGGGGGTGCGATTGTTGCATTTGCGCTTGGTTGATGCAGTCCATGTATCGTGATATGAACTTGTCTTCCTTGAACACGGGGTCGAAGGCGTAGACGGTGTGGGGATCTATGCGCATGGAGAGGCTGAGGATGGCGGCGTGGGTGACGAGTTTGTGGAGAGAAGCGATGATGTCGTGGATGGGGTCGGTGGTATGTGTGGTGGTGGTGGTGGTGGGATTGTAGTAGCGGAGTTTGATGATGGGTCTGATGTGTGTCCAGATTGCGCCGACGATGTAGTTTACGTGGTTGGCGAAGTTGACGGGTAGGAAGTAGCGATTGGAGTTTTCGGGGTCGAGGATGTTGCGGATGTGGTTGGCGTAGTGAGTGTTGCGATCGAAGCCTATATATCGTTAGGATACTATGTTGAAATGTGTTGAAATGATGTGGGCTTGCCGTCTTCGTTGCAATGCTGTTCTTGGAGCATTGTGAGATTTTTCACGTGTTTGGCTATTCCTCCAAAGAATATGTGCTGGAACACCTGTTCAACGAGAACGTTGCTGATGATAGCGCACACAAGGGCCTGTCGCTTCGGCACATCGAGAAACAAATCGTGCCAGCCTTGAACCCCTCCTGGACCTCCAGAGGCTAAACAGCCGATCACCTTCACAGTTTCTGCACTGAACTGCTTGAAGAAGCGCTGTGGAAGAGTGGTACCAGATGGAACCACCTCAAAGGCGAATGATGTCTTAGTAAGTCGTTCTATTTGGTCCATCAATTGCCACAGGCCATCGCGGATCTCTACGTCGCGCAGGGAATACTCCGGCTCTTGCACGCGCTGCAATATATCTTGCTCCGGTCCCGTGCAGCTGGTAGTATCAAGAGTGCACTTTTTAGCCCCAGCGGTCCCCCTCTCTTTATTCAGTGTGTTTCGTTTAGTGTTATCAACATCTTCACCAGCTCCCTGATATGTCTCCAGTGGGCTTGTATCTTCGACTATTGTTTGCGACTGGCGGTCAATTCTATCGAAAGATTGGGTGCCATCACCTATTGGCAAAGTTCCTCTATTAGAGGGCGCTACTGATTTGCCATCTTCCTGCATCTCCCGCATCGGCTTTGAAGACATCCTCTTTGATGAACCTGCTGGGCTACGCGTGAGACTTGATTGGCCATCTTTACATTGTCCAAAACGCCCCAATAGCTCAGCATTATGAACTTCTGTCAACTCGGCAAGATGTGCTCCTTTGCGGTCAAGGAATTCTCCCTGTAGCGGACTCAATCCGTCAGGTGGCGATATCCGCCACATAGCATGGCTATGTCGTTGTGCCTTGCCGGGAATTCTTGTGTCTCCGTCAGCCTTGCGCTTTTTTCCACGTGTTATTGTGGTAAGTCGTTCGGCTTCAGGGGTCAAGCCTAGCGTTTTGAGGAAGGTGTTCTTTAACCAGGAAGTCATGATTGTGGCGAGATTAGATGAGCCAAAAACTTAGCAGGTGTGAGATGAACTGGATCTATTTCACCTGTGAAGAGTTTGAAAGCGAAAATGATGGCAGGTGACTGACAATTCAAAGCGGAAGCGCGTTGCTTTGTGGATTTGTTTCCTATATAATGTTGCTTTGTTCGTGTTGCGCGTTGCTACATTCGGCCACTGTGGCTTGAGAAACAAAATCATTCAAAGAAATGTAAACAATTAAAAACGGCTTAGAAACTGCAGACCCTGTCTGCGAGAGCTTGAATGGTAGGGTATTAAGGATAGGTGCCCATACAAATGACACTATCTGGGGTAAACAAGGCGCAAACTGCGCGACTGCCGTAATAGCCTCTTTCACGCTTACTTCTCGAGAAACCCGTTCAAAAGCTTCTATCCGTGAACTCCTCGCTAAAATAAATATAATCAAACACTATTATGGGAGAGGTAAGTGAAAGGGCTTGGAAAGAAAGATTATCATTTCGCTGGTGTCCAGTTTTTGTACAAGCAGGAACACAAAGTACCCGGATCTTGCGCCTTCAGGCCGTCAAAAACTTGCTCGCCTGACTTTCTCTTGCATGAAGGAACGTTCTCGCCACCAGCTGCGCTTTGTTCAACGCGTATCGCTACGTGTTGTGTTAGTTCAATCTACTTAGATCTAAACGAAGGGATCAACTCACCATATGGCCAAGCAGGATTCTCAGTCTTGCCGACTGAAATAGTGTCCCTAGGATAAGTCCGCGCCATTTTTGTGTACAAAGTCGCCTGTATATTTGTCTGACCGTAGGAGCACTGAAATGTATCTTTTTGATTGCCAATGCTTCCCGTCATATTTACAGACTTTATCCTGCTGATAGAAAAGCGGTATCGTTCCGTGTCCTTTCCACTGTCTAGCAGCTCCAACTTCTCATTTTGGAATGTTGTGCCGAAAACTACATCTTGACCCTTGGATGATATTTTGTAGGATCCTGCAGTGCCGCTAATCTCCCAGTCCAGAATCGTTAGGGCTTTCTGAGGGTCAACATAGTAATCTGTATTTGGTGGGCATGCCCATGTGGCGGGATTGGCAGTGCACCCAGTTTGTGCGGTATCAAGGAAGGTCACAAAGGAGTAGGCACCGATGGGGAAGCCAGGAGGGGGGGTGGTTGGCGACAAGGAAGAGGTAGGTGCAGGTGGTTTATCGTCAGTACTGGGGCCTGGCTTGGTATCTGTTGGACGTGTGTGTTGGTCGTCGCCAGCTGCGGGCGAGCTACTACATGAATGGTTAGAACGTGGTATTTTGGCAGAGGGGCACACGAGTAGCTTACCTGTTTGAGGGCTTCTTTTTCAATCCCACTGCTAGTCCAACTGCAAGCGCGATGATGAATGCGAGCAGAACGGCTAAGATGATAGCAATACGTTTCTTAGACCACTGTCCCATGAATCCTCGTCCTCCTCCGCCATGCTTCCTATGTCGTATCTTTCCAAACTTCTCTGCATCCTTGTCGCTCCATACACTAACACTCAAGTGACTGCCATTGGGCGTGGGTTGGGGCTCTTCGCTGCTCTCACGTGGTGTGTCTAGCCTTCCGCCAGTCAGGACAGACACGACACCTGGCTTCTTGTGGTTCTTGTGTCCGTGTAGGACGGGCTCGATGTGCTGGTGTGAGGGATCGTTGCAGTATGTGCTCGTAGTAGTGACATTGATCTTAGCCGCAGCGGATGACTTGGTGCGTAGAGCTTGGGTTGACTCGACAATGAGCGACAGACGCTCGCCGGCAGGAGTGGAAATGCGTTTGGCAGGACGTTCGCCATCAAGAATCTCGTGTGCGCCCGATGGCTTGGAGCGAAAGAAATCCATGGTGATGATCGTGAACGGGAGATGGCGTAAGTATTGGGGACGGGCGCTCCCTTGAGGACTGGGGGGTTGTTATTAGTTTCAGTAATAGTAGCGATAGCACGTCTGTTGTGCTCCCATGCCCTGCGATCAGAGGAACCCCTATGTGACGGCCTCGGTTCATAAACAGCATATAACGAGTGTAAAGATGCCTTCAAGAATGAACCATGGGGCCAGTGGAAGCGGTGGAAGGAGGATGATGATCTACTGCCGCAACATCCCTCATCCCAAGCGAGAGGCCCAAAATGGAAATGGGTGGGTGGCGTCTGCCCGTTCGTCACGCGCTAAATGCCGGGAAAAGAGCAAAACAAAGTTAGCCAGCCACCTCGTGCGCAGTAGCCAATGCTCCCAGACTGGACTTTTGGACTGGATGGGTTTGGTGTGGGTGAATAGAACATGTTTTGCCGAGTCATGGAAACTATCCCGACCAGTGACAGGCACGTACGTTCCAAGTTTCAATCCGGCGTAGAAACGAACATGTGAATTATAGCAAAAACTCGGAAGCCATCAAAGACAAAGGCTATTTTCTTGAGGATGCCACCTTGGTTGATTGAGGATTGAGGCGGGTCCGGCACTCGCGTGCAGAAGTTTATTTTAGCTTGGATGGTATCCGGGGCGTACCTGCATTGGCCAGCACCTGGCTCGGCTGCACTTGCATTCGGCAGTGGGCTGTTTATCGGAGTTTCAGGCTTGCCAAGCCCGACCTTTGACGGGCTTCCAAAATACCGTCCCACCCACTCACGCTAGGCAATTGATCACCATATAATAACAAATACATATCGAACGAGTCTCCTTCACTGACAAGCAAGCAGGGTGAGAGTACTTGCCGGGAGCTTGCGCCCTGTTATATGCATCTTGTTCATGCTTACTACAGTAGAAGCACTTCTCCTCTCCTTTTCGCCATCACGATTACACACCTAACTTCACCCTCTCCCTATTTTTAGTGTCTTCCCTCGCCTTATCCTTCCTCACCATTTCACCTTTCGATCACAACATCCGTGTGCAATTTGCCGAGAACACCACTAACAACTTTACTTGGCTCTTGCGTTTACGAATACTACTTAGGTACGCTACCGTTGCAAGGAAGTATCTGCGGATAGAACCAAATCTTTTCCTTCCCCTCCCTTTTTTACTCTCCTCTTTAGGCCTAGTAGATACTGGTCCTAAAGAGGCCGAACCTTAACTCCTAACTTTTCTAGCTATGTAGGGACTTCGGTCTCCTTCCTTTAGCTAGCTCCTATCTACTACCTATTCACCCTCTTTTCAATTGATGAGTTATCACTCCCAGTCAAGACCCGGTCAAGACTATCTTACGTGAAGTCTACCTTACAGCTATACTAGCGTGACATGGCTGCCTGGTAGGTGGATCCCCGTATAATACTTCCTATATATTGTATAGGCAATTCAAATGTGTTGTAGGACTAACTGTCCGCCGAATCAAGCTGGTGAAGTACAGCGAAATGTAGAAAAGATCCCCAGAGAGATCTTTCCACAGGCTGTTCTAATTCTTCGACTGTGTAAAATTCACAAAGTTTCCTGATGATTCTCGTCCACGACTCAATGTTCGAAGTTGTGGAGTCGTTCCTGCGAAAAGCTAGGGCGCTAAGTAAGGCCGAATCTTCTTTGTGTGATAGGCCTCTGCCATGAACTTTATATCTTCTTCACATACCCAACGAGAAAGACGTTGAGACAGATTTCAACGAAAGCAAAATCATCTTCGACCCTGATCGAGGATATAGCTGTAACTAAAGGGTCGCCTGGGATCAACTGCTCATGAAAAAGGTCGTGAAAGCTGCACAACTCAATAGTGCGCTTGATGGCAACAATACGATCTCGCCCGTGCGCAATCTAATGCGAATATGGCCGTCGTATGGGTGCCGGTGTTTCCAATAGCCGAGGAACTGATTCGACTCGAGACTTTTGGTACCAATCTAAACAATCCTCCATCAAGAAATTTCCCGCCGCAAGACTAAAAGTAGTATTTTAATCTTACGAGTGGGGAAGAAGATATCGAAAGAGTGGTTTATGACGAGTTCTTGCAGCCCACACAAGTGGTGTTGAGGCACTCAAGAGGTCGATATCATGATATTCCCGTTCAACGATACGTGTAGTTATGGCCTTGGAATGCGCCCCAGCTCGAAGTAAAATTTCCGCTGCCTTGCTGGCAGCATCCTAAGAAAAAAATACACAAAGATGTAGTGCTGAGATCCTGCACAAACTTACTTGGGATACTAAGACATTGTTTCCGACGGGAAGTTGCAGAGTTAATAGATGCCCTCCTATGCAGGCGTAGTGAAGAGTATTAAACCCCTGTGGCGATAGTAGGCCTCCTTTTTGTTGCTGTAAAAATTCTTCAACTAGCAAATTATCACCTATGAGAGATCCGCAATGTATGGGATAAACTTCGTCGTAATCCCAGTGATTGAAAATTCGTAGTTTGAAACTTGACCTCATCTCATGGTTGGCTAGAGAGAAAGGATACGCGACTTCTGAAACGATGGCTTGAGTTTGTTGCAGAATTCTGTGCGACAGGTAGGATTCAACAGGTAGCTTTGACAGCACTACCTCTTCTGCGTACGTGCGCTCATCCAGTGTGGAAACATCATTCAGCGCTGAATGGATTCGAGGGTATCAGGAAACAGCTTTAGGGAATTGAAGGTCCGCTGCTATCGATAGCCATCTCAAGGCCTCAACATTGTCATATGGCGCGCCAAATTCCATTGAATAGCACTCGGCGGCACATAGTGCAGCATGGCCACGGTTCAGCTGTGATTGGGTATCAGAGCTGGCTCGTAATTTTAGTTCGGATAAAATGCGTATACTTAGGTCAGATGGGGCGGTGTCTATAATGCCTTCAATCTTGAATGGCGGCTAGGAAGAAATTAGTTCGATCCCAGTTTTCAAGATATTACTGCCCTACCTTAAAAAGAGAATCTTTAAAACTTAAGGTACGTAGTGGATGGTACTCATCTAGTTGTTGAATGGGGCCGTTGCTTTACTGAATTTAGTACTTCGAGCAGCATAAATACTGGTAGGAAGTAAATCACCCAAGGAATTTATCCAAGTACTGTCTAATCAGGAGCATCGATTGTCTCCGTAATGGATCATCTTGAAGAGTACTCTGAAAAATATTTTTCACCATCGTTTGCATCGCTAAACTCGCAGGTTGTTGTTCGAGAAAAGTGAGCGCGGTGGAGAGAAGTCCGTTCTGAGGTGAGTTGTTGAGATAATCCTCCATAGAGTCTGCATTTCTGTTCGTCTGATTGTTATTGGGCCAACACATATCAATGAAACTCTTACCACCTTTGAGTACCCCCCAGACAAGCAGTCCAAATAAGAAGACATCAACTCTAAATACTGATGCAAGATCGTAGAATGGGTCGCTATATGCTAATCCGGTACGGATCTCGGGCGCATTTAGCAGGCGTGTTCCAAATCTACATCTCACTGGAGTAGAAGAATCCTCGACAGTGCCGATAATAGATTGTCCAAAATCAGGCAATTTGACTCTCCATACACTCCCTTCTTGAAAGACAAGTGCATCGTTTAATTTGGCGTCGCTATGGCTAATCTTAAAATGATGAAGTGCCTCACGACCGTGACCAACCTGAGAGACGGTTGCAACCAGATCAATAGAAGACAGTTTGTTGCCATTATTAGCGAGGAAGGTCCGTGGATTTCCGAACGTAGAGCACTCAATGATAAGATAGAGATATGAGTGGTGTGCGTATTCTTCAAACGATATGCTTAATATATCAACAATGTTATGGTGCGACCTAAGCGGTTCAAAACTGAGAATGCGGAGCTCTAGAATAAGTTGCTTAATTTGTTGAACGAATGCGTTGCTGTCGCTGAGGCTTGATGGTTTCGACACCCATCGGCTCCGCTTGACTGCGTCAGGGGCCGTTCTACTATAGCGAAACTCCCATGCCCAAGGTTATGGTTAAATTCTAGATAAGATAAGCTTGATGCGCTTGAGTCCCAGCTTCTCTTAACTTCTAGATCCGTAGTCGACAACACGACAAGCAGGTCCAAGGCAGGTGAAGATGGCGGGGGTGACGTTTCGTCATCATGCATAATGGAAGCGGGTCACGACCAAGTTTGCGAAACAGAAGCCACCGTAAAGTTTTCCGATGTATTATATGGGAATTAATTACGATATTAGATCTGATCGTAGCACAAGGTGCGTCGATTTATTGGAGAAGCGGGTGGGATCTTTCATTGGAGGGGGTTTGTCGAAAAAGCTGTCAGGTGTAGCTGAACCTGGGCGTCCCGGAAGGCTATAACATGGCAGGAATTGTTGCTGAAGCAGTTGTCGTGCATGCTAACCGCAGGGCTAGTACTAGAAAAATCCGGTGGAATTGCACTTGATTATGTATAACTTTTGTCAAACGCTCGGCGCATATTACGTTATCTACAACTGAAACAAGAGGCTGTTCTTCACTCTCTTACTTAAAGTTTTATAACTACTGCCCCTCGGCGCAGATGAGGGGAAATAGACGTTTAGTGAGTAGCGTTCATAGGTAAACTTGGCACTTTCATTATATTATCTCTGCCATCTCGCAGTCGCGACCGGGTAGTGGTCGCCACCTTAAACTAGCGCTGACAACCTACTAGAGTCCTATTTCGGCTGTAAACTGCTATAGGTTATATATAATTTCTACTCGTTTTTAACTCTGAAACACTTTATGATAGACATATATATTAATGAACTTAGCACAAGCTCTAACACTAGTTATGTTGGGAGTAACTCACGCCTAATTTGTATAGAACACGTCGAGACAGAGTAGATAGAGCTCGGCCGTCCACCTGCTCCACGCTTGTAATCAACAATTAGATCGTGATGCTGCGCGTTCGTGTAAGCAAACGAATATTTTCTAAATAAGAACTCTAAGGCAAAAATTTGCCAAGTGAATATCGACGAGATTCCGGCCATGCCAACACCTTCTTCGCCTGCCTTGCTTCCCTCACCTTCGATGTATCTTTTGTGCGGTAGGGTCTGCAGACACGCGCTCCAGTTGTTGCTCATAGCTGGTTCAATTGTTATCCTTTCTGGCTTTTCGCGATGAAAAAGTTTTCTCACCGAGCTCGCTGCTAGACTGATTAACAGCGTAGATACATACACCTGAAGAGGGCTGCTTTCTATTGCTCCCTTGTGATACATAACAAATCGCTAGGCGTTTTGAACAAGTGCCATGAATGAAGTCGCCTTATCTATTTCCTAATCTCTGTTAGTACGCATATAACTAAGTTTAGGATAGGGAATCCGTCTTGGTCATGGAATTCTTCAGCTCCAAGCGTGGACTGCTAGAGGACTCGTGTCGCTGGATCCTCGAAAACCCCGACTTCAAATGATAGCGTGACGGCCAACAGAGTCGACTACTATGAATCAAGGGCGATCCTGGCAAGGGCAGGTTATCTATAAGGCATGGGGTCTGTGTTGTTGATTGGCCGCCCTACTCACCAGACCTTAACCCCATTGAACACCCGCGGTGGGCTTTAAAAAAACTCTCCATACTCTCCACCTAGAGTTTGATCAAATGGGAACATCTGAGGAGGACTGGGAGAGGTTTGAGAACGGTCTGTAACGTCGACGTGATCGGTGAACTGAAGGCATCCAACAACAACAAAAAGGGGACGTTTCTCCAGATCGACCGATACGTGCGCGATGTTTTTTCCTGTCACAAACCGCCAAGAAAGCGCAAGCCTAGCGATCTTGGCCACAAACCCTCCAAGCGATCGAGATTGCCAAGGAACTCGGCAGCGGGCGCGCCGGCACGATGGAATTCATGGCAATTGAAGTACTACAAGGGATCTCCCACACCTACCGGCATGATTTGGAGTCGTTCTTCTATGTGCTTATCTGGCAGTGCGCCCGTCGTGGCTAGCGTGAGGAGTGGCCGGAAGAGAGTCTGCTGACGAAATGGTACACTGACAGCTACCGAGCAATCGCCAGCGACAAACGAGGGCATATGCAATTTGATGGGCTTGAAGATATTTTGGAAGAGTTCCCGCCACATTTCGACTGTGTCAAACCGCTCTGCAGAGAGTTGCGAGGGATTTTGTTTCCATACCACATTCTCAACACACGAGTTGTGGGACTATTCGTTGGGACGCCTAAGGACCCGGAGATTCTCTACGGGCCGATTATCAATGCCTTCGGCAAGGCTATTGATACTGCACCACCAGCTCCGCCAAGGATCACATCACCTGGCCGCAACGTCAACGTTCTTCAAAAATATAGATAGTGCAAATTGATCACGAGCCTCCGTTTACTACTCTACCAAAAGATCTTATGATAATAGCTATTGTAGGTGGCTCAATAACCTCATTTTTGAGATTAAGGATATGGTGTTCGCCGGGCACGGTAGTGCCGACTCACAATCCGTGTCTCCTCACCAAAACTAACCGAACACCAATAACTTATCTATATTCAGCACACTCTAGCTCTACAGCCCTAGATTTTAATCTTCTTCTCATCTTCCTAATAAATACTTTAGCTATTTTCCTTTCGTTCTATCAGTTTAGAATTTTTAATTTCTTGTTATAAAGCATTATACGCAGCTAGAGGAGGGGCATTCTCTAAGTCGACACTATTTCGTCCGCCCCTTGCCTCCGAGAAGCCGCTGGTAGGTTGTAACAATTCCCGCAATTTATGTGACGAAGGGCCGATAATAGAGCTATGGCGGATGGTCCGTAGGTGCCCTACTATCTGCAACAGTGTGTCGACGACTCTTATAAAACCTGCCTCTAATTAGAAACGCTTCTTGAATCTTTTAATCTCTACCAATGTCGTCGAATCTGGAAGTCTACTCGCAGACATGGCCGTATGGCTACTTTGCAACGGCGATAATCGTGCTAGTTAGTAAAGAAGAACTAAATCCAGAATGGCATTAACGACGCTTCAATAGATTGTCATCCCTTGTTTTGGCAGAGCCGCTTACAACCTATTCTTGCATCCTCTGGCGAAATATCCCGGGCCAAAAGTCGCGGCTCTCACCGACGTATGTAGGCCCAGATGGCTTAACAGGTTCTACAGCTGGGTTGTACAGCTAACTTCTACTAGTTGTGGTACGCTTTCAACTGGATGGGTGGCCGATGGCCGTTCGTTATGGAGAAAGTGCACGAAAAGTATGGTGACGTTGTTCGCATCGCACCAAATGAGCTTTCGTTTGCCTCTATACAGTCTTTCAAAGATATCTATGGTCACTCTACTAAAGGGAAGCTCCCTTTCCTTAAATCAGCCTGGTACGACCGTGATGAAGTTTCCCCTGGCATTGTGAGCACTCGAGATCCGGTGGACCATCGTCAGCAAAGGAGGTCACTGAGTTCTGGGTTCAGCGCGAAGTCTCTTCGAGAACAGGAGCATATTGTACAACGCTATGTCAACCTCTTTCTTGAACAAATCGGAAGACTTAGCGCCGCGGATACTGATGGTATTGATATGTCTGAAGCCTTCAACTGGCTCACCTTCGATATAATTGGAGACCTTGCCTTTGGGGAGTCTTTCGGTGCAGTCGCTTCTGGAAAATCCAACCGTTGGGTATCTTTGATACTTAACAGCACCTATATTGGTATGTTAGTGGGGCTCCGGAAAAGGATACCTGCGATGAACTTTTTCCTGCCGTTCATCATCCCCAGGAATGCTGCAAGAGAATACGCAGAGCATTGTCAGCTCACAAGGGAGAAAACTATCAAACGTGTCCAACAACAGAGTATCTCAAATCGACCAGACTTTTTCGAGAGCATACTTAAAAGCGGCGACTACACTCAGGAGAGGCTGGAAAGCCAAGCAAATACGCTCATTGTCGCGGGATCCGATACAACATCTGCCTTTCTCTCGTCTGCTGTATATCTGTTGCTGAAGAACCCAGATAGTCTTTGTAGACTTCAGGGAGAAGTTCGGAGTGCATTTGCCTCCCTCGACGAGATCACGGGCGACGCAGCCAGGGATCTAAGCTATTTGCATGGCGTTATCCAAGAAGGCTTACGACTGTACCCACCTTCTCCATTTGGCCTCTCTCGTATTTCGCCAGGCGCAACTGTCGATGGAAACTTCATCCCAGCAGGCACCCTGGTCTCGACGGACCGTTGGGCGACTATGCGTAACCCTCGCTTCTGGCACGACTCTTATTCGTTTCGTCCAGAGCGATGGATTGGAGATGGCTTCGGTGATGAGAAGGATGCGTTCCAGCCATTTTCTCTCGGCCCGCGCACATGCATCGGTATCAACCTGGCATACCTGGAATCTCGCTTGATTTTAGCAAAGATGGTGTGGAAATACGACTGGACCCTGGTCGAAAAAGACCTAGACTGGTTCAGAGATGCTAGGCTATATGTACTGTGGAAAAACCCGAGGTTGAGAGTTCATTTTTCCGCGCGGAAACCATAATCAGCAACTCCAAGATGAGGCTGTAGAGCCACCCACAATTGCTGTTGCTATAAGATTCTGTAGTAGAGTAGTAGTTAAACTTATGCGATCAATTTGTACTACAGCTGAGGGCGCTCTGCGCCATGCAAGCATCCATCCTCTCTGACCCAAACATCAATAGCGCCATCGGTGTATCTTATCTCCTGAGTAGGTCTCTAAGCTTTACGTTTTTTCGCATGACTCTCTGAGCTGCAAGCTGTACGCTCGAGGTCTAAAACGTACCTCTTCTGGCGAGCACGATGTCAGCGTTTGTTGTCTCTTGCTCGCGAAGTATGGTGTGCCTATCGCGCCCTAAGTAATAATCCGCCACGGAGTGTCTCAGCGGTCACGGTCAGCACACGTGCAATGGTACGATTTCCCAGCCTTCCACGAGATATCACAAAAATCCAGCTCTTGTGGGCTTTGCAAGACACTCCCTCCCTCAAACAACTGTGACACTGTATTTTCGGCTAAATCCATCTTCATCGTTTCCCAAGCACAAGGGAAAGGTCTGAAAAAGAGTGGTGAAGGTAGCCTGCAAGCTATGAATACAGCCCAAGATGATCATCTCTTGGGTCCATGCCTCGTTGAGGTTCCATTTGCAAAGATGTGACTGTTTTAGATTTTTATCTTCACTCTCAAGTGCTGTTGAAGTGAAAATTTCAAATGAATATTAGTCAGAGTACTAGACTCAGTTCTAGGTTAACACCACATGTATATGCTATTGTACCATCAACTCAGCGAATGCTAGCCTTTGCATGAGTGGTATTTTCTATCCGTCGGTTTCGTATGGTGGCTCTTTGCCAGTCTAAATAAAACTATCTGCGAGGTCGAGTACAGCGTGCGACCCAGCGTGGTGACACTGGGCTACGGTGGACATTTATGCCAGCGGTTCTTACATTATTGTCAAGGTTAGACCGACCAAGCCTAGAGCTTTCACGTCCAAAGTTCATACATATATCCGCAAGGCCGGAGAGACGTAGATATATAGGTACTATTTAAGCGATAGAAGGGGCGTCAATATGAGAATACAACAGTACCCACGTTACTAAATCCTGTGGCACTAGAAAGGTTTTATACACAACACGAATCTGTTTGTCTCCCCCGCAATCGTAGGCCCAAGAGGGCAAACTCCGGCCCTGAAATCCTGAGGATTGGTCGTCCACTTTGGGTGTATGGAAAGATCTCCTCGTTCTTGGAAGGTACATAGATCTCGAAATGGTGATTCTCAAGAGCCGCTTCCAAGCGTCGTACACTTTCATGGTGTGCCCCATATAGCGAGAGCCGTGCCGCCAACGCGTGTTCAAATCGCGGTGCGGCGTCTTGCCACCGTCCCTCGTTTTGATAACAGGTTCCAATGTTCTCGAGGAACCAAATTGTCGTAAGATGATCCGAGCCAAATATTTCTTGAGCGTCGCACTCGATTTGAGAGAAAATATCATCTGCGCTCTCGTATTTTGAAGCCTTGACAAGATATTTCGCTAGCTGAAGACATCCAATGAGATCATCTTTTGTCTTTTGCTTTTTCGAATGGAGAACCTTCCAAATAGCGTGTTCTGCCTGGCCAAGAGTATGTGATCTTTTCACTACATCTTCTACATTTTCGTAATGATCGAGGAGGGCGGGGTAGCAGAGGAGCGAGTGCGCTATGAGCTTGTCTGGAAATTGCTCGCAATGCCTGATTAGACGAAGCAAAACAGCTTCCGCACTCTCACCTACTTGGCTGCCACTTGTTACTAGGTTGATCTGTGCCTGTAAAGATGAGGGCTCAGTGGAGCCTTCCAAAGGTATGGGGAATTGTGGGTTTAGTTCTTGTTCACTAGTAGTGGTCATGTTCCCAGCGTTTGTTGGCAGCGTGAGTGGGTCTGTATTCACTGTTGATGGCTGAACGTCGTTGGATTGAGGCCGTCTTTTTTCTGATTCGCGGAAGATTTGCTGCACAAATTCGGCGGAGTCTCCTGGTCGACCCCAATTACGAAACATTTCGCACATATTCAGAGTATGGTTCAAAGTCTTTGTGTTGCTAATGCCGAAGGCCTCCAAATGCGCGTGGGTAAGCCAGTCGAGCACAGTGTCCGCTTCTTGCATGCGGACATGTTCTGCAAAGAACGATGCGAGTCTGTACGCGACGGTGACTGTATCCGGATGAGTGGTCGAGAGAAGATAGTGGAAACCATCCAAAGCGCTTCTAAATTTTGCTTCAGCGTCCTCTGGTCTCCGAGAAAGCTCGTCTGCTAAACCTTCCTCATACAGCGTTTGGTAATATGCCTTTGTATGGCCATTCCATACTAGCCTCACCCGCGGTCGACCTTGATTTGGGTCGGCAGGTGGAGTCCAGGTTGGCTGCGCTATTCGCACCGAAACGCTCGGATTCCCTAGCGGTGACCTTATGGGGTTTTGTGGTGTCATATACTCAATATCCCTTGGTGTCTCTACGTCTATAGTCTTAGTCAGTATTACGAAATTATTGCGCGATGAAGGCTTAATACCTGAAGGCACTTGCAGATTTCCTTCGACTGTTTTTCTATCGATACGGGTTTGGATAGTAGTTTTGGTCAGTAGTTGACCGCGATACTCGAATGCTGTGTCTTTCCCCTCATCCCTCTTCCTTTGATCGGCCTTCCACAGCATCCAGCCTCCGGCTTTGGCTGGTATGTATTTTGACCACTTCCACTTTGAGATCTGCTTTTTGTATTGGTCCAGACTATACACTACTTATGAGCTCCATGGCTGATGAATCACTAGGCTCGCCACTTGGGGAGAAGACTTACGAAGCTTGGAAATGATGCTTTCCTGACATGATTGCCATGGTCTCCGGTAGTGGCCTATCCTCTTCAATCCAAAGTTTGTGGATAGTAGCCTTGTTTTTAATCCACGCATCGGAAGTGATGGCTGTTGTACGACCTGGGGGCTTTTGTGACTGCGCAGACGAACGGATATGCCGAACGGAGCTCCCGCTAGGGTTTCCAAATTCCAACGCTGACGACGGAGGATTGAGAGGGAATGGGTGGTTGGAGGGTTGCAATTGGTGACCTACAGTTGCGAGATAGATATTGGACGGCGAAAGAGGACCTCTCCCAACGTAGCTCAAGGGTTGATTCTGATTGACATGAGCGGGTTGATATAGTGTCGACGATAGAGAAAGAGGCGGTGCCATTGTGTGCTGGGTAGCCCCATACTGGGCAGGGCTCGAGAGGGAGTTGTAGTATGAGTTTTCCATTATGAGTTGCAATGAAAAACTCAGGTGGAGGAGGGCAAGCGCCAGCCGCGGTTGGGGGCTTGAGCCACCAACAAGGCTCAGACCCAGCCTGTACGTCGCAGCAAGTGCTAAGATACATCAGTGTGTGTTGGTTACCATTTCGGCAAGCAATGCGTAGGTTTGCTGCCTAGTCGTATTCGCGAGCCAACCAGAAGAGCTGCGAGCACTTTGAGCGCTAAGGATATCATTGGTCCTGGGGTTGGGCTACAGGACCAACGTGCCAACGTATAGCTCGCATCATCCCTTCGGTCTCATCTAATTAACCGCCCAAAGTGTTTCCTCCACCCCAAAGTGCGCACCAAAACGCCACCAAGAGAAGGACGAAAGTGCGTGCGGGCCGTGTGCATGGAAAAAACCCATGTCCTGGGAACGACCCACCACTAGTCCCGATAAGTCGCATAAGCAACGGCACCTTTGGCCGTTAGAAGTGCTCAAAAAGTGCGCTCAATGCCAACATCCTTTACTATTGGCCGCAACGCTTCACCGCCTATATTTATGTATTCCCGACTGATGATACAGACCGGCCACGCCTAAGGTGCGCTTCATCGCAACTATGCCGAGGGACACCTGTGCTGCCCGCCCCAGTATTGGTCTCTGGCCCTCTCGGTAACATGCTTCGCTTACCAAAGTTCTGCAAAGAGCTTTGCAAAATGCTCGATAGCGCCTCTACCCAATCATGGCCTGGAACCTACCTTGACTAAGCTCACATAGCTCCCCCCTTGGGCTTCCGCTCTTCCTTTACAAAGTGCCAGTCACAATGGCACTTCGAGGTCGCTGAGTTAGCCGCCTCCAGGAGTACTTAGATATTAGGGATTTGGAGAATGGTGGTATTCACCTCCTTCCTTACGGATATATAAATATAGCTAGCATTCCGCATGTCCTTTGTTTTAGTACAAGTATACTCGACAATTAGTCCCGTCTTTACAATATTCTGTGCTATACTATTCCATTGGTCCCTACTTACCTTGGCTACCATTTCAACTCTTCCCAATGGCTCTGCAGCAGCAATATCAACCTCCCAGTAACAAAGAACAACTTGCCGATTCTACCGGGCCCCGTACTAGGGAAATTGAATCCATGAAACGATCTCTGGTAAGCAACTTTTGCTCATAGTCAATAAGTACACGCTGATGTAACGTTCTTAGGCCACCGAGCCTGTTGAACCCCCCTCATGCACCTCTGCTATGCATGTTGAAGTGCGACGCGAGTGGATCAATCCTCAGGCAGGTACGCAATCTGATCTTTCAGATCTGCATCAGATGACGGTAGAAAAAGGGACGGGGTTGGGACTATTCGCGCTCCAACGCTGGCAGGGTGAAAGCATGCGGGAGCAACCATATCACATCATAGAAGCCGTCCCACATGATGGCTTGAGCCAAGGATAATTGGCGTGCCATTCCTCAAATTACGAGTTTATTTTGACAACAGTGCCACCCTCTAATAAAATAGCGCCATAGATGACACCTTGTTTCGATAGGGAGACTCCGCTTGGTAGTGTAGCTTCTGTTTCAATGCCATAGCTTGTCGAGTGTTGAAGAGAGGCTTCGTGAACACGTTTCGGTTAATGTGTTTTATATGCAATATCCATGCGGCTGCAGGGCGGAGGCGAATGGGGTCGATACTTGCTTGTTGCACAACGCAAGCAGGTAACTCCATGTGGTTGCTTTGGTGGCTGAGCGCCACACGGCGTTAAAGATAGCCTCGCATGCTCAGCCTTCTCCCCCCTCCACGCACGAATAAATACTGGTTTGCCGATACTAAACACATAAATACCAAACTCTATGTCCTACCGTGCTCCCTAGCCTGGAATTCTTCGCTTCGGACAGTCGTCAGCCTTAGCCAAAACACTTTTCCCTCCCATTCGGAAACTAGCGCATCATTTGAGACCCAATCCGCCAGTGTTACTTCTCAGCGAACCCAAAATATACAGTGGGGAATCAAATTGAGCAGGAGCAGGAGCAACGATGGATTTCGCAACGCCACAAATCTTTACTAATGCCAGGGATGGGCCCGATGACAGCGACCCAAGCAGAGGCCAGAAGCTAGAGATTAGAATGTATGAAGCTCGCTACAACTCGGCAGATAAACGGGTCACTTTGAGTGTCGGGACAAAAAGGAAAGACTGGAACTCATCAGACCAAGAAGGGCATTCAGATTCTGCGCTACTTATCACGAGATACTACGACCGTGACAGAGAACTTGAGTTCACACAAATGGAAGTCAGATCTCCTTATATCAGGGCAGCTCTTCGAGCAGTTATTAAAGAGTATCCTGGCTTAACTTTTGATTCAGGAAAAATTCTAATTCGAGACGAACCGCGATGCATTTTCCACTACCGTGAACAGCTTCGCGACTATGGACTGCGTCTTGAAGACCAAACCGCAGCACAACACCTCATATTTTTCCTGAATTACATGTACAACTCTCTCAGCCGGGAGATCTCAAGCTACTATACCTTCATGGAATCACCAACAGTTGCACCAGGTATTGAGCATGAGTTTCTGTGGATGGCTTTTAAACCTGGTTGTCTCATTTTCTATGTGCATAAGGGAATCCAGAGAATTATGCGCCTACGTTCAATGAGATGTACCGTTTTCTCAGAGTGGAGGGTCGAAACGGAACAACTTGCGTACAATGGTGAAATATTTGGGCGCGTCAATCAGATCAATTATATCCGATGGTATGACGGATATAGACCTCTCCAAGAGCTTAGTATATATCCACTTCGATTCCACCCCCGCCAGCATGAGATCTATGAATCACTAGTCGCGCGAGGCCGCAAGTATGTCTCTCTTACAGAAATGAGCCATCGATTCTATTCCGGGGTAGCAAATGCACTCTCTACATACCGTACCACCAACTTAGATGGAGAGGAAGATTATCGTGTACAAGCCATCACGGCAAGTCATTAGCGCCAGTCCTAGTCCTACGAACTCTGCTTATGTGTTTCAGATTAGGGGCCGAATAATTGTCGACTTCAAAAAGTTTGGCTCGGTCAGGCCGTCGCATCAGAAATACATGGAGCAATCAGGGAATATGAAAGTGGATCTTGACGGACAACCAATTACAACCGATGAGGAATGGTGTCTGTTCGATTCTGAAGTCCCTGGCTTTTCTCTCTCCGCTAAGAGGTGGTGCTTCTTTGAACTAGACCGGATGACCGAATTCGAATACAACACAAGAGCCTTCGAATCACTTGCCCTCCCTGATGATCAAAAGATCATGTTATCCTCACTCGTTAGGGCGCATTCAGAAGAGCTACAGTTTGATGACTTTGTGAAAGGCAAAGGGAAAGGACTGATCTTCCTTCTCCATGGTGAACCCGGCGTAGGGAAGACTTTGACAGCCGGTACGTATCAACTATCATCTTCACGGCGCAATGAGAAGACTCACATTTACATAAGAGAGTCTGAGCGATTACACCAAGCGTCCACTCTACTCTATCAGCTGTGGTGATCTTGGAACTACAGCAACGGAATGTGAAATGGCTCTCGTTGAAATTCTCGACCTTGCGACATGCTGGAATGCAATCCTCCTCATTGATGAAGCAGATGTATTCTTAGAGGAGCGTAGCTTATATGACTTGGTCCGAAACGGTTGTGTAGCAGGTAATCTCTTCTAGCTTCACCCAGTATCATCAAGGCAAGCCACTCACTCGACATTTAGTTTTTCTTCGCCTTCTTGAGTATTTCGAAGGCATCATGTTTCTTACCACCAACCGCATTAAGAACTTCGATGCGGCGTTCAAGTCTCGCATTCACTTGGCCATCAAGTACCCAGGGCTATCATCGCTTGCGCAGCGCCAATTATGGACGACTTTCATCACAAATAACTTCCAGCGTCCTGAACCTTATTGGCTAAGCACAAGCCTGCTAGATGAGCTATCAGCCAGGTCCCTCAATGGTCGTCAGATCAAAAACGTTGTGCGCACAGCAATGGCTTTGGCCATAGCGACCGGACGAGAACTAGGGCCACAAGACATCAATACGAGCTTGAAAGCGATGGAGGACTTCGAGAAAGATTTTTCAGAGTCTATAAAGGAGAGAGATATCCCAGATGATGATTGTGATTTGAATAGCCATGAGACACATATGGCTCCTGGAAACAAACAAAAGCGGAAACGACTTGCGTAGAGTTCTACATTCGAGCTGGATGGAACACGCACGAAATATACTCATAAATTAAATCAACCTCTCGATATGCATCTTCAACTACTATTCCTCCAGTCTAGAGTACTACCTACTCTTTTACTCCGCTAGTGTGATTCTCTTTCAATTGCCAGCGTGTGAATTTCTAGATGTCAGGACGGCAAAACCGTTACAGCTGTAAAATATTGACAAGTATGTTTCGTGTGGTATCATCGGTCTGATTTAACGATAACAAGGCTGGCAAAATTTGGACAAGACGGGAGTGGTAGAATTCAGTATGCAACGCACAACACGACATGAATACATATCTCTTTACTTTTTTTGGTTGATTACAATAAGCAATTTAAAATTTGAGTCTTCGGACCTATCGATGCGATAGCAGGCCTCGAAAGAAGAAGCTGCATGAGAGACTTGGGGAGTGTCCAGAAAGGGTGCGACGACAAAGGGGATTTCAAGCTGATTTCTCAAGATTATATATAATCTTAAAGAAGGTTTTTCGATAGCAATGTTGATCGTCGGCAAAATATGCTTCTTGGTTCTCGTTGACAGCCTCCAGGTTGAATACCGGAGTACCTTCTTTCAGTTTATGGTGTTTGTGGACCTGGCACTCCGTCGAGTGAGAAATGGGGAAAACCACATTCTCCAATACTAATTCTATACTTTAATAGCACACAACATAGATACCGATCTTTTTTTAATAGAAGGTACTAATATAAATTTATCCTATGGATTGCCATTTCCAGAAACAATATCAAGGAGCTCGGGAAGAGCTTGGTGTTCTTTCCTTCAAAGGCATTTCCCTCATATTTTCAGTCGGCGCAGAGCCCAATTACTGTATTAAAAGATAGCCATTGTAGTAGGTTCTAAAATTCTTTCGTATGCCAATATCCTCAAGGTTCTGTGCCGGTGCATACTACATTACCGCGGGAGTGAGTGGGAATAAGAAGGTACCCCGATCCCGGCCTTTAGAATTGTTCTAGAAACTCGGACCCCATCCAAGTAGAAATTGTCGATAGGAGAATGGGTTATCATGGCGCCTGACCAGGGATGCTTTTGGTATCCCGGATCTCGGATATTGCGGCAGAGACCCTGGTTTTCCCCTAACCCTGAGCGGCAGGTTACCACTTTTGTCACCCACGGTACTCTCACAATTCAGTGTTGCTTTTTGGCTTTATCTAACTCGAAACTCGCTATATAGCTCCATGTGGCTATTTCTAACTTTAGCTTAGGGCTTGGTTGTCGCACCTGTTCTTTGGGTATATGAGACAAACTATTGGCTTGGCTATGCTCCTAATCACGAGTTTCGCCTTCACCTTCATGGGCAGCAACAATCTCTACATATCCACCTAGATTATTCACTGCACGTATATTACTGCAATTAAGTCCTGATATGATATGATAACGCCACTATTCTCCACCGAAGGCTGCTCTAACTGAACGCAAACAGTCTAGCCAATGCAGGGGCTGCCCGGATGGTTCCGAAGGATCTGACAGACAGCGTTGCTAAGCATAGACGCTGGAATATCCACGAGACCCACTTTGCAAGCTAACGCCTTCGATCAATACTCCTATCTATTGGGTCGTGCAACTTCTATGGCTTGACTCGCAATAACGATTTTGGGGGACAAACGGCGGCGCAAGTACTTGTCTGGCCCAAAGAGAACTAGTGAACCGTTGTAGCTCCGGGTTGCTTGTCACAAACCTGCGTTTCGATGGTAAAAAATTTACCAAGCATAGTTTCAATAAACTGCAGATCGACTCATGGAGTTGAGACTGAGACGATATAAGGGCACATGTCCTTCGAATTGTTGGACAGTGGCTGCGTTTTCATTCCTTTAGTTCTTGCCCAGCATGCTAACTCTTACTTTCGTTAAATTTGTGGTGGGATTCCTTTCTTTACATTCCGTGAGCGCTATTAATGCTTGTCCTGGTACGGATGTCGAATTTGGCGGATCTAAAGGAATCAAATACCGTATCTGCGCAGGAACAGATCTTGAAGGTCGCTCAGTTGCAGTGAACAAAGCTATTCCCTCCGTCGAAGCATGTGCGCAACTCTGTGATAAGGCCTTGAGTTGTTTCAAGGCTGTCTACGACAATCAGGGTAAAGTTTGCCATTTCAAGACCACGGCCGCCCTGAATTGGGTAGCAAATCCGCGTTTTCAAACAATTCAGGCTGAGCAAATCAATATTGCTCGCTGTCCGTACAATGAAGTCACACAATCTAATAATGGAGTAAGTTTTTAACAATCGATTTTGTAGAAATACCTCTGATTCTAATACCATTCTCAGCAAGTTTTCAAAGTCTGCCCTTTTACCGATCTCCGTGGACCAAGTGCGCAAGTCATCAGGGGCTTAAACTCTCGCGAAGCATGTGTGCAACGATGCTCAACTATCAACGCATGTGTACAGGCCGTATGGGACTCGGCCGGGTCTGTATGCCACATCAAGGCTGCAGCGACTGAAAATACACTCATATGGTCAACCGATAAGCGTTTTGATGTAATTCGCCGCAACGTTGCGACAAACCCAGCCACCGATGGTGCTTGGTCTGATTTAATTCGACTTCCTGTCATTCCCGTCGCGGCCTACGTAGTGCCAGCATACCCTGAATCACAGCGGTTACTCGTCTTCTCGAGTTGGGCTTCTGACGCCTTTGGTGGTGCAAGCGGTCGGACACAGTTTGCGGACTACAATTTTGTCAAGTATGTTCATAACGCACTAAACCTAGGTCCATCTACTGACAGTATTTTAGTGGCAAAGTTTCGGCTCGTACTGTAGCTAATACTCAACACGATATGTTCTGTCCGGCTATCAGCTCTCTCGAGGACGGCCGCATTATGATCCAGGGCGGCTCTGACGCTTCAGTAACAAGTTTTTACAACCCTGAGACGAATGAATTCACCCGCGGTCCAGATATGAAGATGGCGCGTGGCTATCAGACCTCCGTAACTCTTTCGAGCGGCAATATTTTCACTATCGGTGGAGCATATTCTGGTCCCCGGCGGGGAAAAGACGGCGAAGTATATGACCCAAGAGCCAATGCATGGAAAGCCCTGCCAGCCGCAAAAGCGAAGGCACTCCTCACTGTTGACCACGAGGGCATCTGGCGTGAGGACAATCATGCTTGGTTATTCGCCTGGAAAAATGAAACAGTCTTTCAAGCTGGTCCTAGCAAAGCCATGAACTGGTAAGATACACGAAAATGAATTGTAAATCTATCAGCTAACTTGAAATCTAGGTACGGTGGAGACGGCGCCGGGTATCAAACACCAGCTGGGACTCGAGATTCAGTAGATGCCATGTGTGGTATCTTTGTTATGTACGAGCCCGGAAAAATACTTACTGCAGCCGGTTCTCCCGATTACACAAACTCCGACGCAAATAACCGCGCCAGCCTTATCACCATTGGCGAGCCTGGAAAAATGGCAGCTGTACAACGTGTAGATGACTTGAAATACTCAAGAGGATTTTCCAATGCAGTTGTATTACCTGATGGAACCGTACTTGTCACTGGCGGACAGCGTCGCTCGCTTGTCTTCTCCGACACGGACGGTGTACTGTACCCGGAGCTTTTTAACCCAGCCACCAGAAAATGGAAGGTTCTTGCACCCGAGGCTGTTCCTCGTAACTATCACTCTGTTAGCATCTTGCTGGCTGATGGTACTGTTTTCAGTGGAGGTGGTGGACTTTGCTACGTTGGCAAGATTGGTGGGAGCTCTGTCAACTGCAATAAGCTTGTCGATCACGCAGATGGTCAGATATTCTCACCACCTTATCTATTCGCTCCCAATGGTTCACCAGCTGTCCGACCCAAAATCTCGGGTGTGAGTGCCCAGAGCATACCAGTTGGTGGCACTTTCACCATCACCACCGACACGAAGAATCCCACCTTTGTGCTCATCCGCATCGGTAGTGTTACGCACTCAGTAAACAGTGACCAAAGGCGTGTACCGTTGACTAACGTTAAGGCTTATGGGTCCAAGTTTACAGCTACTCTTCCTAATGACAATGGCATTCTCATCCCTGGGAGTTACTACCTGTTCATCGTTGACAGCAAAGGTGTACCCAGCATTGCACGTACAGTACGAATAACTCTACGCCGCTAAACTTCGTGTTGATGTTTTGTGGATTCGGACCATACGGAGAACTATGGATTCCAAGAAGCGATGGGGGATATGACGCAAATTGCGAACCTCGACGACACCTAACAAGAGTTTCTGATCATCGACTCAGCATACGATATTTTCTTTTGTTTTAACCACCATAGTGCAGGTCGCCTCTTTTGATCTTGCTTTTAATTCTTAATAGTAATGAGAATTATATGATTCAATCAGTTTACGAAAATGATAATTCACAGCTCTCCCATCAAGATATACACAGCGCCGACAGCATTATCATCAACTGAGTATCCTAAACAAACTAAGTGGGGCTCATATTTTTAGCTACTTACATGGTTTTTGCTTCAAGATAGCTTCCACTATGTCTGACCAGGTTGATAGCAAACTCAAATATTGACCAATCTGCTCTCTTCTACATGCCACAGCTTCAATAGCGATGCCATTGCTTCCGTGTAATCGATTTCGTCAAGCTTTTCCTGCATTTTACTTCTCTCGGCTGCAATTTCTTTCGCGATGCTGTTCCAGTCTAAAGTATCTTGTCCGACAGAGTTCCTCGCAACACTATCGACAGATACAGGCAGCAGCTTTCCATCCTTCTTTCTTACCACCCCGTTCACAATGACCATTTCGATATCTGCGGGACTAGAGTGAAGTAGAATAGCCGCCACAGGATCATGTTGTGCTGAACCAATCATAGCAGGGCTCAAAGAATCGAAAATGACCAAATCTGCGTTGTAGCCTTCTGCAATCCGGCCGATTTGATCACTCATTCTCACCGCCTCGGCACCTTTGATCGTCGCAAGATTGAAAGCTGCCTCTACACTCAAGTCTTTTGGTAATGAAAGTGGAATCTTATTTTGCTTCAGATAATATTCATTGAAGAAGTTTCTCCCATTCTGTAGCCCGATTCTGGCTTCTGATATGATTGATCCAGCGGTGCAGGAGTGGCAGTCGACCCCGAGACTCGAATTTTCTTGTAGACCGATTGAATCACCGCTAACTCCGCCATCTAGGAAAGAAGAATCGAAGCAATATGGGCGACCCATCGCCATCTGTAACTCGGTGCTGGGCGTTGCGCTGATGTGGGCGCCCTTGGATTTGAGAAGAACAGCGTCTGCCCGTAAGATGGTGCCGCCATGGGAGAGTATGATATGTTCGTCGAGAAGGCCTAAATTGTTAAGACTATGGATAACACTTGGAAGGAAAATTGTTGAGCCATGGCACGTTATTGTCTTCACGCCCTTCTCTTTGACTTGAGCAAATAAACCCTTTATCATCTCAGGTGGTAAAAAGTGGAAATCGAACGCGAAACCAAGAGTCACCCTTCCATCGCCAAAAGGCCCCAGATCAGCAAGCTCATTAAAGGTTTGCATAACCCAGTCTTCGAATATATTTGGATTGACGGTAAGAGGATTGAATCGTTCCACGCGCATCACGGGTGCATAGCAGAACACGGATCGAATACCGGACGATGCAGTGGCGGCAATTGCAAGTTTGACATGCTCAGGCGAACATGTCATATGCGCATGGTCAACAACAGTGGTCGTGCCAGCAGCTATACCTTCGAGCATACCAGCGAGCTGCCCATAGAAAATGTCCACCGGGGAGTATTGTAGATGCTGCATATTCCCTACGGCTGCTTAGCGTATCCTATTTTGCTAAGAATTGAGACTCACCAGTGACCATGTACTTGGGTAATTGCTCATTTGCATGCCTGCCTTTGAGCTGTGTCTGCCAGCCATGGTGATGTGTATCAATGAAACCTGGGCTGATGATTTTGTCGGTACAATCTAGTATCTCAGTGTTCGTGGGCACGTCGATACTAGAGGCGATTTTGACGATTTTTCCATTCTCGATAAACAAGCTGGCTGCAGTTGGAACGACATGGTTGTTGACATCGTGTATCAAAACGATACCATTCTTCAAAAGCAGTGCATTCGAAACCATAGCAGCTGTGATTAATCGCACAGGATAGTTGCACGATGTGCTTATGTTAAGTGTGAATCGTTCAAATGTAAGATGGCCTTAAATGCTATTGCCCTCTTTTTAACCGCTCACCGAAGCGCTTTTCGGCCTTCGGCATTGGTCGAAGGATGGGTTGATGGAGGGGCAACACGCAGCAAAGGCAATTAGCTTATGCAGCCAAATACCAGGCGGTCCAATCACATGAAGCTATTTACATTCTGCCAGCCTATAACGTGGTTCACCATCGAGCGCCCCACCCCACCGAGCGCCCCACTGAACACCAGCGCGACGCCTACGCAGCGACAACACGTAATGCCTCAACACCACCAAGCTCTAAGACCCTATACTGAAGCTGACGTGCAGCTTGCTATCTATGATATCCAAAGTGATCAAATTCGAAGCCTACGACGCGCTGAGCTAGTCTACAAGGTTCCTCGGAGGACGATACAGCGACGACGCGACGCAACACACTGCCGACGCGACTGCGAGCCGAACTTGAAGCGCCTAACAAAACTAGAGGAGGAGGTGATTGTACAGCGTATACTTGACGAATCTCTACGAGGTGTACCGCTCTCGAAGGCCAACGTACGAGACATGGCTGATAGACTGCTAAGAGAGCGTGGTGGGAACCCTACAGGCAAGAACTGGGTTGATAGGTTTATCAAGCGTACGCCTGAGTTGCGCACGCGCTGGAGCCGTCCATATAATCACCAGCGAGCCGTCTGCGAGGACCCAGCGATTATCCGTCCGTGGTTCACGCTGGTTCAGTCAATAAAGGAGAAGTATAGTATTGTAGATAAGGACATATAGAATTTTAACGAGTCTAGCTTCATAATAGGCAAGATAACCTCTTAGCTTATAGTTACAGGCTCAGATAAACCTAGAAAACAGAAGAAACTACAGCCTAGCGATCGCGAGTGGGTTACCCTAGTACAAGGCGTCGCTGCGACGGGGCGTATTATCCCACCCTTCCTCATCTTTGCAGGCAAGGTCCTTATCTCTACCTAGTACGCTAATCTACCTCGCAACTAGGTTATTAGTATCTCTCCTACTAGCTAGATCAATAACGACCTTACGCTAGCGTAGCTCAAGCACTTCAACGCCCATACGAAGGCGTCCTCTACTAGGGCGTATAGGCTACTTATTATTAATAGCTACAAGAGCCACTACTTAGTAGAGTTCTAGGAGTACTATAGGGAGAACAAGATTATTACTCTCTATATACCATCTCACTCGTCGCACCTACTACAACTACTTGACGTCGTCTACTACTGTCAGATCAGATGACGATCGCGAGGCAATCGAGATGGCGATCGAGATAGGCACGCGCGCACGCGCGCCACTAGCTAAGCGAGCCAAGTCAAACCGCGCCGCACCAGCTCAACTGCGGGCATCTACTGCCAGAAAAAGAAGGCGTCATCACAAGACTATCCGAGACCATGTCCGAGATCACAGCCGGAATGGCCAGCACAGCCGGTATGGCCAACATGCCCAACATGACCAATAAAGCCAATATCCGATGGCTCATAGCGTCATAGATAAGCTGCGCAGAACCAGTACCATCAAATAACTACGTTGAGCTGGCTCAACCACACAACAGAGATAAGTGGATCTCCACCCTCCGAACTGAGAGACCTCAACAAGCTCCGCAGAGATGGATATATAAACTGGTAGAAAGCGCAGTAGATAGAACAAGACAGAACATCAATAGATAACAATTAAGAGCGTTTGCAGACAATCAATCAATTATTTGCTGCATCATTTATCACAGTCTTTTATCACACACCTTGTTCCCATACTGTGCACCCATCAAAACCCATCTCAAATCCGACAACTACTCGCTATTAAAGCGCCACTATAGCAATAGGATATCACTCTTAGTACGCAGCCGTATCCACCACATTAATAAAGATACCTTCCTACTAGCCTTTAAATCTACTTTTAAGAAGACATTTATAGTAGAGAATGTCCGCGCAGGGTTTCGAGGCGCTGGGCTAGTCCTATATAACCCTAACGTAGTACTATCGAAGCTGGATATACAGCTGCGTACAGCAACGCTACCTACACTAGGTACTATTAACTAGGAGGCGAAAACACCGCGCAACGCCTACGAGATAGAGGCGCAGTTAACGCTAATCTAAAATCGCATAAAAAACTATTAAGGGTCTCTAGCAAGTTTATTAGATCTCTAGGTTAAGCAGCTAAGTAAAGGCGCTTAGTAGATAGCTTATAATATAGTATTAGTGCAGGAGGAAATAGGCTGCCTGTGAGACGCTGTTGACACGCTTACAAAGCGTAAGACCCGTAAAAGGCGGTATATACGCGTAGAGGAGACTCTGGCAGTTGGTGAGGTATCTAACCTAATTGCTGAAAAGGAGGGTGGTGGTTGTGAGGGCGGCGAGACGCCTGCGAAGAGGGTGCGCGCAGAGAGGCGCTGCGGCCGTTGCAGCGAGATTGGACACAACTCCCGCACCTGCAAGGCAGAAATAGAGGACGCAGATGATAGCGATGCTTCTAATTAATACTATTCTATCGCGTACAATACAGTAATTTGTTGTGGTGTTGCACTACGTTACTGCGTAGGCGTCGCGCTGGTGTTTAGTGGGGCGCTCGGTGGGGTGGGGCGCTCGATGGTGAACCACGTTAATGATGTGAGCATAAAATAAATCTTTCCGAGCGACGACTGTTCTTTGCCTACACCCCCAGGCGTTAAACAGGCTCCTCATAAACTTATATAGTTTCTCTTACCCATCGTTCGTCTGAAAGTGCTGGTGCATAACAATGAAAAGAGGTGTGGAGGGGCCGCGTGAGATACCTACCTACCTAGGTGGGTAATCGGATTCAAGTCTCTCCACTATAATGCGCAACTAAAGCAACACGTAGCTTAAAATCCTACTCTTTGTAATATTGTATTTTGAATTGATTGGAATCAATTAGAGTCCAATTGCCCTACTTCTAACCCCATATTCAAAAGATTCATAGCATTCGCTTTTTAATCTCATCTGAAGCTTTTGGCTGATCGAGAGGGGCGTTGTGCCGAATTTTGAGTCCGTAAAATATAGAGCATTCGAAAGTCCTCTGCGATATTTTTCCATGGTACTTATCAAAGAGGTGCCAATTTAGGGTCAAAAGTATCATTTGATATATGCGTGAGAACCTGGCTAGAATTTCGTGATCGTCATGTGATGCTTGATACGTCCGTGGTTGATGTAATAATACACTAGCCAAGATAGTCGCGTGGGAGCCGTCTAAATCTTCTTAGACCTCATATCTATGGAGGATATCCACACTTATGAGCTTGGGGTAGTATGAAAGCAAAGTGGAAAGCTGCAATCGCGCCACTGGCGTCCTGGGATCCTCTGTTTGCAGCATATATTTTGACCATCAATAGCAAGCCTCCGATCACGTACTTGGGATCTAATCTTGCGACATTCAAGGGCTTCGGCCCTACCTTTCCATTTTAAAATTGTATTGACATACAATAGGCCGGAAGCAGCAGAGCATTACGGACTTCTCTCGAAGGACAGCCTCACTGCAGATCCGAAAAACGCGGCTGTAACAGCCAGATCAAGCCAAAACGCGCCCCGTAGAAATACACATCGACTACGATTATTTATCAACATATCCAGCGTGTCGACGAGAAATGCAGCTTTTGTCTCCATCATGATCGACGATATAGCTCGGCGTAATAGAACGAATAACAAATAATGGGCCTGAAAGTTTGTTGTACTCAGTTGACGGCCCAAACACTGGCCGATTAGGGTCTCTTGTAGCTCTAGAATACCCTGCAGACGCGAAGGGCTATTGAAGCACCTATCATCCCTACTAATTGGTTTGCCCCTGATAAGGCGGCGCACGCATCAAACTACCGAGACGGCGGTTACCTAAGGTGCGAAGGGCTCTAAGACACATGACGCTCAGGCATACACGACATTCCGGGAAATATTAGGCGATTGCTGATCATTCCCTCACAGTAGTCTGGTAGGTAAACGTGAGGTGTTACTCAATCTTGTCAAGCATCGCAAAAGCAATGTGAAGTAGGACAGGGTTTACAATGCGCCAGCAGCAGTGCGATGCATTGAGAGGACCAGGGGCATTCGGGTCGTCGGTTGATATGTATGATTACCCACAGCTGTTGGTGTACCTATTGTGACCGGCATTGTGGCCTCCGTGATCCCTTTTATACGGCAAAATGACCAGACGTAAAAGAAGTACTCAGAAATGTTTCGATTTGCAACCTATTGTTGCAAAAGGTCCTTCGATGGCGTGTACAGTAAAGACAAAAAATAAACATTAGTAAAAGTGAGGACCCCGATATGCCATGCAGTTTTGTGCTTATGATACTCGTGTTGTGGTGTCTGCTCGTAGCGTGGAGTTCAACCACAGCGTCGAGCCTGGTGGCGCTTTACCAGGGCACAGCCATTGGTCGCTCAGTTGCTAACCGAGCAAGCTTCCATCACACAATTATGCCAAGAGATGTCGTGCTCGAAACCCTCCGTTCTGCCCTAATCATTCTCCACACTCTTACCAGGTAGAGAATCCAACGAAACCCTACACTGGGCACTCGAGGGGTTCCTTTCCAAGCCATAGTCTGATCTATCATAAATTCATTTTAAGAAAAGGCCTTTTTGTTTGGGTCAATGTCGTCGCAAGCACCCTCAGTTCCATAGATTAGAGCTTAACATCGGACTAGGCCAACCAGCACCCCCGGATCACCCACGCAACTCACCGACGCCTCCAAAAGCCATCCCTCGGCCCAGAATACACAAGCTCAGCCTTTCTTTAGCCCAGACTCCAAGCGTTCTTGTCCTTCTCCCCCAAGGTCTTCGTTCCACTTAAGCACGTCATGATCGGGCGTACTTTTGTGATGTTGAATCCAAGCCTGTGATTGAACGATTTCTATTGTTTCCACGCTCCACCCACGCCAAGTACCGCGTGCCCTGTACTATAGTAGATGAGTGGCTCTTACTTAGCTCCTCCAAGCCAAAGCGAATGCGGCGGTTTCCTAACCTGCATCTGGATCCTGACACCTTTTTTTGTCAATCGGCGCGGAAGGATCTGTCACCATTTCTCCACGGTGCATTAGGCATCTGACATATAAAGTAGCACCCGTCCTCAGTCCCACTTGGCCTATTACATTGGTACCCAAGGGACTACCAAAGTACTGCTTGTTCGAGGCTTCTCTTTGCCACAAAGCCTAACTGCAGGTCAAGACTCGGCGGTCAAGAGTCGTATCGTATCTTTGCACACAAAGCCCTACCGCCAACGTCGACAAGATGGCGACAGCTGGGCGTACCGCGGCAAAGGTTCTTGGTATTAACCTAGACTACCGCAAGGAAGAACCAATTTCGGGAGCAGCATCCATCTCATCAGTCGAGACTTGTAAGTGCACCTCTAGTCATTGATCTTCCCCGCTAACGACCATTCAGACGTCGAGCATGAACCTACAGCAGCAGAATACCTTTCCAAGTTCAAGCCCTCAGGGACGGCCATCAAGGCATATCTTCGAAGCCTTTTTCCCTTTTGGAACTGGATCTTTCACTACAACCTGACATGGCTCTTCGGCGACGTCATTGCCGGTGTCACAGTCGGGTTCGTTGTCATCCCCCAGGGCATGGCGTACGCTCTCCTTGCCAAATTGCCCGCTGAATACGGTCTCTATACCAGCTTTGTTGGCTTCATTCTTTACTGGGCCTTCGCCACTTCCAAGGATATCACAATCGGAACTGTGGCTGTCATGTCAACTATCGTTGGAAACATTGTCATCAAGGTTCAAAAGACCCATAAGCACCTGCAGGCCCCAGATATCGCCCGAGCTCTCTCCGTAATAGCTGGTGCAGTTCTGTTGTTCATTGGCCTCACCCGCTTAGGTCGCATTGTTGAGCTTATTCCGCTGGTTGCAATCACATCATTCATGACAGGTGCAGCGATCAGTATCGGAGCCGGCCAAGTTCCTGCCTTGATGGGAATCAGTAATGTCAACAACCGTGGACCTACATATCTAGTCATTATCGACACGCTAAAGGGTCTCCCACGGACGAAACTAGATGCGGCCATGGGACTTTCCGCTCTGTTCTTGCTCTACGCTATCCGTATCTTCTGCTCCTGGATGACTAAGAAGCAACCTTCGAAGAAGAAATTCTGGTTCTTCGTATGTACCATGATATTATCTTTCCAAAAACATAGTTAACAAACCTCTAGCTTAGTACATTGCGCATGGCTTTCGTCATTCTTCTCTACATTATGATCAGCTGGCTCGTCAACCGAAACATCAAGGCGCTCAAGGGCGCAAAGCCCAACATGAACAAGGCGAAGTTCAAGATTCTCGGCAAAGTTCCCCGTGGCTTCCAGCATGCAGGTGCTCCTAAGATGGATACAGAGTTACTGAGTGCCATTGCACCTGATATTCCCGTCACAATCATCGTTCTGATTCTTGAGCACATCGCCATTTCTAAATCCTTCGGACGCATCAACAACTACGTCATCAACCCATCTCAAGAATTGGTTGCCGTCGGTTTCACAAACCTCATCGGACCTTTCTTGGGTGCTTATCCTGCCACTGGCTCCTTCTCACGTACCGCCATTAAATCAAAGGCTGGTGTGCGTACACCGCTAGCCGGTATCTTTACTGCGATCATCGTTCTTCTAGCTCTTTATGCGCTTACAGCAGTCTTCTTCTATATCCCTATGGCCACTCTTGCAGCCATTATCATCCACGCTGTTGGAGATCTCATTACGCCTCCCAACATTGTTTTCCAATTCTGGGAAACAAGCCCATTGGAAGTTATCATCTTCTTCGCTGGTGTGTTCGTCACGGTATTCACAAACATTGAAAACGGCATCTATGTCACGATTGCTGCGTCCTTTGCCCTGCTTTTGTGGCGTCAGCTCTTCACCCATGGTACACTACTCGGCAAAGTAAACATCTACCACACCACTCCCGAATCGATCGCTCACAAAGACAACGAAGCCTATGGTCCAATTTCCAAAAATGCTGCTCGTGAGGCATACATCCCAATCAGCCGCAAAGATGGTTCCAACCCTCAAATCGACATTGAGTCACCGTACCCTGGTGTTCTCATCTACCGCTTCACTGAAGGATTCACGTACCTGAACCAGCAAGGTTACATGGATGAGCTTGTTCACTACGCACAGTCGATTGCCCGCCCCACCACACTCGATCGCTACGCCAAGATTGGTGATCGCCCATGGAACGACCCTGGTCCACGACGTGGAAAGCAGCTCAACGTGGACGACAATCGACCAATCCTCCGCGCCATCATTCTAGACTTCAGCGCAGTCAACAACGTCGATGTCACATCAATCCAAGGTCTTATCGACGTACGCGCTCAACTCGATCGCTACGCGACACCCGAGAATGTAGAATGGCACTTTGCCTCCATAAACAGTCGCTGGACAAAGCGAGCTCTAACCACTGCCGGTTTCGGCTACATCGATCGCGAACGCTTCGCAGCTCGCGCACACTGGAACCCCGTATACTCGTACGCGCCGCTCGACACCGCAGCGCCCAAACCCGGCGACGAAGAGGCTCAAGACGGAATCCACTCCGGACGCAAAGTCTTCCCACCCGGCAAGGTTTCTACCGTCCATGGCCTTAACAGGCCGTTCTTCCACATTGATGTTGCGGCTGCGGTGGAGAGCGTGATTGTAGGGATTAACACGAAACTTGCGAATGTTAGCACGGATAGCTCTACACATCAGCCTGTGTTGACGCAGGAGCTGCAAGCTAAGCAAGAATGATTGAAGCGGGTTTCTTTTGGGCGTTTGATATGTTATGCGTATATACCTTACTCTTAATGTTACGCAATTTATCCAATTGGCTTGTTACTTCGCTTGCTCTATGTGTGTTGACTTACTGCGAAATGGTGCGTGCATTTTTACTAAGGATACTATATTGCAACCTGTGATAACTATATAATCTGGAAACGTACGCTTCTGAAGGCTTACACTAATTAGAAGTAGAAACTAGAGAATTCAGAGGCTAGAGTGTTGAAAGAACGATCGTTACCAGGCCTCAAAAAGTGGATATATTGATAAAACTAGGACGGACATAATATCTCGTTTAATGGTGGAATATTCCAGGTTGCTTGTTTTCCTCGGCAACCCTGTTCGTTATGAATTCACTCTTCCTAGAGAAAAAGGTTAGAGCAAGATACATTACATCTTGGTAACATTTTAGTAGCTCCTATTCCCATACCCCCAGGCCCTGTGTTTGGAAGGTTGGTAAGTAGGCTAGTAAGCCAACTTGGCCTATAGGTTCTAGAAGAGCGTTGAACGCAGCCTACTGCAACGATACCTTCTTCCTCAACGTAAGGCTGTGAGAGACCATCGTCTAGAAAGAAATTCGAAACCGGGCCAGTCCACATAACTTTACTACCAACAGACAGGCATTCTAATTCGGTAAGATAGGTTGCCCACTCAAAGTGACGAACAGCAAGACTCCAAACTGGCAGTTTCTGCCTAGGGTTCTGCAGTTACAGGCCGGAAGCGCGTCGAGCACAACATACTATAACAATGTTAAGATATGGTCCGGCGCTTGTTTAGTTAGCTAATGCGTTTCTAGCGTTAAAACCAGCTTCGGTATAGCCATCCTACATACTTCGAGATGCGGTCCAATACACAACAATATCTACCTCGAAGTTTTCGTGCTATAGGGATAAACCATTACGTCACCCTTAAGCTCCGCAGACCCGTTATTCGCACCGCTGCCAACTGAACAAAAATGTGCCCAAGCCTACTACGTTATGCTTTTTGAGCCTGTCACGACCGATCCTTATACTAAGCAGTAGCTAGATATCCAGTTTTAGCTCGCTAAGGGGAATACGATGAGATTAGGAGGCGTCTAAGACAAGACCTACAGCGGTCTGCAGCTCTTGAACAAGCTAGTTACATTACAGCATCACGGATGTAAAGCAGGACGACTTGGAAGTCTAAGGATATGGTCCAACTCTTTACTGGGTACCTGATAGGAGCCGTCTAGTGTCAGGTAGGTGACACCCCAAGGAGTATATAAGAAGAAGCGTCCAGCGGTAGTACGCGGGGAGGTTAAACATTCGATTGTAGCAGTTTGATCACCTTCCCATGGCGATACCGCCTCGCCCACCATAGTGGCGTCTGCCCGAGCTTATCCTTAGAGTCTGGGTCGACTCGATCGTTGGCTAGCAGCTGCTTAACTACCGCCTCACGCCCGTGCTCCGCCGCCCATGACAGTGGCGTCCGCCCAGACTGATCCTTAGAGTCTGGGTCGACTCGATCGTTGGCTAGCAGCTGCTTAACTACTGGCGCCTGTCCGCGCCCTACCGCCCACGATAGCGGTGTCCGTCCAAACTGATCCTCAGAGTCTGGGTCGACTCGATCGTTGGCCGGCAGCTGCTTAACCACCACCTCGGACAGCGTCGTACCTCGGTCACCAGCCTCGGAGTGCGGGTCCGCCTCGTATTCAAGCAAGAGACTTACAATCTCCGCTCTCTGAGTATGTCTGATTGAACCGGCCTTTACAGCTAGGAGGAGAGGACTTTTTTCAGCGACGCCTACCTTCATATAGGACTTGTACTCTGATAATTCTGTGAAGGAGTTTGCACTTGCGCCATTCTCGAGACACCATTTAACCATAGCCACATTCCCGGCCGCAATAGGATAATGGAGGTCAATGTATTTGTAGACTGGTGTCATTCCACTGTCCAGCTCAGAAATTCGCGTTGAGACGCTAGAATCTCTTCGCTCAGCTTCTTTGGGCATAAAATAGGAACCTTCCCGTCTGAGGAGGCTCCGCTCGGATGACTTATTTCTAGGGTCTGGTTTTGAATAAGTTTGGATTTTCCAGGATGTGAGGTCCATTGTTAAGTTCCAGTCCTCCAAGAAGTTAAACTTGAATAGAGAGAGAAATTCCTAGACGCACTATTAGCCTACTGCCTAATATTGCAGGGTTAAATGTAGAGAGAGAGGGGTCTTACGAGAAGTTTCTTTAGTATGATGTCTTTTGCAACCCAAAGATTGAACTTCGCGTTGCTGTGTTCCTTCAGTCGTCTCTGCTCCTTTGCCGATACTTTACCGACGCTTTCCACGACCTCCTTGATGCTTCGCTCGATCTCCAACTTCAATAGACGGATCTCTTCTCTAAGTTGCTGCGCCTGTTCCTCTGCCTCCTTGCGCAGAAGTTCCATTTCCCGACGGGTCGCTTCATACTCCTGGCGATTAATCCTCGCGGTTGCTTCGACGGAGCTAATTACATCATTACGGGCTTCAGACACTTCATTGCGGATCTCAAAATGCTCTGTTGTCGATCGCTCTTGCTGAGTTACGAATGCTCCGGACATCACTACACGGGTTTGTTCATGCTCTTCCATATTTACGTCTTGAAAATCTTGGATCGAGGTCATAATAGTTGCCTCATTGTCTTGTATCTGACAAATTCTGTCGTCCAAGGTGAGTTCGAGCGACTTCATGCGATGGACGATCGCTTGCGTGGTTAAGTCAAGCTTCTGAAACTCGGTCGACTGCTCTAATGCTAGTACATTAATACGTGCCCTTTTACTCCGGTTAGCAGAAGTGGTAATTAGAAAACGTGAACAAAGACCCTTGGATCAGGATAAGGGAGTTGTCAGGGAACTCACCTTAGGCTAACCAGAACACGACGATCCAATTGCGTGCTATAGGTGTCCAGCCTTCCTTTCAACTCTGCAAGGCGCTCCTTTCCCCATACCGCTTTGAGAGCGGCACGGATACTCTTCCATCTGCTCTGGCCCTCGTTCGCGTTCAGTTTGCTTAGCGCATGCTCAAGTTCCTTCGCCACACCTAAACAGCCCTCACACAGCTCTTGTAGCTCCTGCTCACTATCCGAAAAGCTAGCAGTTACTTGCTTGAGATCTTGGCTGAGCTTAGTGATAAGCGTTGTAAGGTCTTCCGTGACCTTGCGGAGGTCTATATGTTCGACCACCCCCCCTTCATGGTATATTACCCTAGCTTTGGACAGAACATTGCAGCCGAAATCCACAAACTGGACAATATTCCCTGCAACACCTAGGGCCGTGACAGGCTCCATACTCAAGGAGCGGAAAGAAGATAAAGGTTGCGGGTTGGAAAGGCTGAGCGAAAATGTGCGGGATTGCCTCAATGCGCTAAGGCCTGCGCCACGACCGCGCCACTTAAACCCCCCTGTAGGCGAGTTGCGTGTGCCTAGTTGTTTAAGATGAATATATTTCTTATGTTGGCCCTCGAAGCCGGACTCTGGAACTCACCAAGGGGGAACTGCCGTTCGGGCTAGAGGTCGGCAATGCAGTTCAGGCACTGGGTTGGAGGTGTGGTAGGCAAGCGTGCTTGCAATAGACTTCACTGTGGTGGGTGGCTAAATATGCGAGTAGGTACTAGGCTTAAGAGGCTGAGCTTGACTACGAGGTTTCTATCTATGCGCAAAGGTGCGCCTATATACTCAAGGGTTCTTGGCAGTTAGTGAGTTAGTGAGTTAGCGATGCTGACACCTCACTAACTGCTAACTGGTCACGTGCGTGACGTGTCCCAATTGTGCGCTGCCCCGGGTTCGAGGTCGTAGTCTTACTCGTATCCCCAGGCCTGTTCTGGCTCGCTATCGGGATCGATAGGTTCTAGAGCTGGGGAGATCGTTGTGAGGTTCCCGCTCGTAACAGTCTAGGTTACTAGCTCCCTTACAGTCTCGCTATGCAGAGATACACCTTACCAAATATGTTGCAACTTTTTAGTCTATTTAGGTGTGTTTTCTATATGCAATAACACGTTAATGTCGAAATGTGTAGAGAACAATAGCAGCAATACACTTAAGTAGAGATATGATATGAATCTTTGCTCGTAAAATGTAGCTGCAGAGCTATGAAGTAATAATAGCTAATTAAAGATTGGTGCAAAGTGTAGTTAATCTAAAGCTTTTAAAATGTAGTAGAATTCTTGTTGAGCGAAGTAAATCGTAAAATATTACAAGGTTGCAAACATAACGATCGGGTGGTATAAACCAATTGTCACAAGAAAATCGAGCTCAGAATTAAGGTTGAGCGCACCAAAAGCTAGGAGCATATGCTCCTTGCTAATTGCTCCGAGCATTTCTGAGATCATTGATTGGATACATAGATAGTTTGAATACGGAGCAGGAAGAAGTAATCTCCGGCGCTCCTTTAGTATATAATTTTGCCCTCTTTTACAAGGAGAGATTAATGACTTATCTCCTAGTTATTTCTAAGCTCATTTTTCCCACCACTCTAATGTTAGACGCGATGAAGAGTTACATCGAACTAGATAAACGTTAGCATTAATAAACGCTGTGGGGTGCTACAGATAATCGACGCCAAGGCAGCCGACCACATGACTTGTCAATTCACCACAATTGCCAAATTTATCTGCGTCCCCCATCAGAAGTAAAATCCAACCTCAGGAATGATATAAGCTCTCAAAACTTTTCTATTCATTGTATAGGCGCCTTTGCATCAAAAGCCACGTAATCGTCCCCCGTGTGCATACTCGCCGCGCGAGAAAAAGGGAATCAATAAGGCTAATAGGAAAACTACATGAGAATATACTACGAGAAAAAGGATATGTTGGAGTTCAAAGTGGTGAGAGGGGAGACGAGGGTTACTTCAGGTATGAGGGAGTGTGGCAAAGACTTGCATTAAACCCTTTCCAGTGATTTGCGCGAAGGGGATTGTAGCAAGTGGTTTGGGCGTACTATTATTGAGGTAGAGGATCAAGGCAAAAAGGGAGATGAGTAATCAAGACTTTATATATTTAGTGTGACTAAATTCATCAAAGTGTACAAAAATCAGCATTTATAAAAGCTGACTCAAAGCGTTGTCAGCGGTCTCTACTACTTAACAGTACCCGAGTATTGCGTGGATACGATGGCGAACAAGTAAGACCTTACTGAAAGGTTGAGCGAAGATTATTACCCCTCGAATAGGAAAATAAATTGTATTACATATAAACTTACGGGCTGGTTGTATCAGCAATACAACCAAGAAAAGTCAGCTTCCAGTAAAAAAAAACCAGCTTTCTTCATCAAAATCAATTTAATCAATCCTTACAATTGAGATATACTTGCCATTTCTGCTCAGGCAACCAATTTTTGCATTTATCCATCATACACTGTAACCTGCTTGGCGATGACATTGTCTGCATTGGGTGCCTCATGAATCATCACGGACATACACTCAATCTGTTGCACCAACCATCGTGCCTGCACCATATCCACCCAACTAATCAACTTCTCTCAAGCACCTCTCATACACTAACCCGTTGAGCGCTAGTCCCACGATGGCCGTTACGCAGCATCTCCAGCCGCATGCTATTTCAGCCAAGCTGACATCAGCATATGCATGATAGGATATGTAGATACGCCTTGGGCATGTCTAAACAAACTAGTGTGTATATAAAGTACCCCGCACCCCATGTCAGAAGGGATGATTTTAAATCAAGTGGAGTTCCGCATAATGGTGATATAAGGAACCACCATCCTATCCACGCAATCTAGTGTTGACCAACAAACAACCCGTTCGTTCTTCCACCACCACCACCACTATGGCCCCGGAACCAGTCTTCAAGCACTTTGCTCAACGGCCCACAACAGCGACTGTGAAAAACCCACTCATACCTTTTCATTCAGTGCGTATTTAACCTATCCCTCCAAAAAAAAAGCACAACATCTCACCACCCACAGCTCATCCGCGACCAATTCCCAATAACAACCTGGCTCCTCATCGGCGCTCTCCTCCAAGGAGTATCGCACGTCCTCCTGCCGTACCCCAACATCGCCCTCCTGCTCCCCGCGCTCCTCGTGTTGACCTACAAAGCCGGTAAAACGCTCTTAATTCTCGCAAGCATACTGCCAAACCCGTCCATGTCAAATGTTATACAATACCGCACCACGCCGTCCTTCCCCTCGCGCGAAACCGGCGCACAGGATAACGGTAGTGCGCGACGTATGTGCGCGATCCTACTGAGCGTCGTATCGCACCATCCGCTCGGCATGTTGGCGCCGGGGTACCGCGAGGTAGGACGGCGATTCGACGAGATGATGCTGGAAGTCAGTGAGTCTGCGACTATTCATGGGTTTTTGGGAGCGTCGGGCTGGATGGGCGCTCACGAGCGGACGGCGGGCAATGAGTTTGCGACGATAATGTATTTTGAGAATGAGGAGTGTGTGCATGCGTATGCGCATGGGGAGATGCATACGCGGACGATGAAGTGGTGGAGGGAGACGGAGAAAGAACACGGGCATGTGGGGATTATGCATGAGGTTTTTGCGTGTCCGGAGAAGGGGTGGGAGGGCGTTTATTTGAATTATTTTCCAACGGGTGAGTGAGATTTTATGCGTCTGGGTGCGTTTTGCTGATTGTTGTGATAGGGCTTGGGGCGACCAGTATGGAAGTTACGGGGCCTGAGGGAGAGAAGGAGTGGGTTAATCCGCTGGTTAAGGCCAAGGGGAAGCTGGTGTATTCCAAGGGCAGGATGGGGAGGGCGTATAACGACAAGGAGTGGGAAGCGTTTGGAGCGACGTTGGGTACTGAAGATGGAATGTAAAGAGGTGCCGGCGTGTTGTCCAAATTGTGGTGAGAAAATGTATGCTGATGCTGATGCTGATGCCTCGGAATGTCTGGTGCGAATTCTGGTTGTATAGGTTTTGGCTTGTTGATCAACTTTTCCTCTTTCTCACATCGTTCAATCGTGAACCGACCGCCATACCAGTGACCAATCGAAGAGCCGCATCAACTCAAGACCTGATCACTCACTCACCCACCCCCCCTCCCCCTCCGTTCCCTAAACCTAACCTCCCCAACATCATTCCCCTTCATCCCTCTCAAACTCGGCATCGCCCTCTCCACATACTCGCTCATCTGCCTCAGTACCTTATTCGGCGTCCGATGCGCATTCATCGGCCGCTTCGAAATATCGCTGAGCCCCACATGCGGCACCCGCGGCGCAAGATCCTCCTGTGCCATGCTCTTCATCGGCGTGTATTGCTTCCAGAAGGGCTGGCGCTCGATGTGGTCTTGGAGGACGGCGTGCGCATGGTCGATGGTTACTTGAAACCATTTTGTGTGGGTGCGGGGGAGGGGGGAGTGTGGGGGTGGGTTTGGGGGGTCGAAGGGCATGGGGGGTTGTTGTCGTTGGGGGGATGGAGGGGTGGTGGTGGATGGTGGATCGGTGCGAGATAGGAGGTCTGAGGGGCGAAGCATTTCGTCGATGCCATGTTTGGCGGGGAATTTCGGGCTATGGAAGGGATCTGCTTCTTGGTCGTCTTCGTCTTCTTCGGTGCCGGGCTGGGATTGGGATTGTGTGGATTCCTGGTCGTTTGCGGGTTGTATTACCTTTTCAAGGGCGAAGCGGATGGGGGAGGCGTCGAGGGCTTTTTGGGCAGAGGTTGCGTCGCGGAAGATGGCGAGGGCGATGTTGTCTGCTGGGTTGTGGTACTCATATCTGAGATATTTGAAGACGCTGATTTCACCGAAGCGACGAAGCACGCGAAAGATTTCACGACTCTCGGAGAGATTGGCGGGCCGAGGCACAATTCTCAAGTGAATAGAGCGAGCAGGCAGGAGCTGCGAAACGGCTCCCCGGATGGACATGACTAAAACAGGGCGGGTGGATGGTGGTGTTGTTCGTCATGTTTTGTTGGGTGTGAGGTTTGAGGTGTATCTAGGCACAATGACAAAAGGCAAAAGTGCAAAGTGGGTCGCCAATTTACCAGTGCGCAGGGTCGCTGTATCGCAGATCCTGTCAGGTGAGACAGAGCCGTGTTTCTGGGATGCAGATTGTTTTGTCACTGGAAGCCCATTCTGTGCGTGTGATGATTGTGGTAATGACGCAATGTGCATCGCAGCGCGAATATGTGATGATTGGTGGCTATGTAGAAACGAGTATTGGTATGGTCCAACGAGCGCAGAAGCATCGTGACCAAGAACATCAGGCTCAACCCGCAGGGAGCAATATTGAAAAGAAAAGCAAAAATCCCCTTGCCCAAACCCAAGTTGGACCACAGTGGGAAGTGGTATCATCCTACACCCCAAAACCGTCAAAATAAAAACGCCGTCGCTGATGCTTAACACAAAAACTTGCTCATACAGGCCTAGGATGACCTTCGCTTTTCCACCTTGTTGCCTGAACGCCTGCGCATGCGCACGCCCCTAGACACTCTGACACCATTGTTAGGACGGTCACATGCTCTTCGTTGGGGGAGGCTAATGAGTGCCTCTATGCTTGAATCTGGCTGGTCGTAGTCCATGTCGATGCCCTCATCGCCAGATTGGGTTGGTGTGATTTGGTTGATGATGCATTGCTCTTCTGCTTGCATCATCTGCACTAGTCGGGAGATTTTGCTGAGATGCGACGATGTGTACTGGATCCGTGAGTTGGACTGGCGCTGCATCCTGAGTAGAGAAGCCGAGACTCGCGAGTAAGTTGGTTGGGGTGCGGCTGATGCAGGCTCGATGATGTTGTCATCGGCTGGTGGCGTCAATAGGCCAGAATCATCGCGGTAGACTTTGGTGTCGATGTGCAGACTTTGTCGATTGAGTTTTGAGGCTAGGTCACCGATGGTGCAGGGCGAAGTTGATGGGTGAGTGAACGGATGTTGGTCTGCATGGGGCGTGGTGGGCGAAGAAGTCGTGGTGGGCGAAACATTCATGGCAGCTCTATCGGCATCATAGGCGGCATGGGAGGATGTGGATGCTGGGTCGAAGGTGAAATGACGGAACATTGTGTGTGTGTGTGTGTGTGTGTGTGTGTGTTGATGAGTAAAGCGGCATGTGGGTGTAGAAGTGAATGTTGTTGTTATCGTCGTCAGCGTCGTCAGTCTCCCAAGGCTGCTCCGTTCGTCCAGATCAGCACGAATGAACAAGAGAGCGGGCGAAGGTGTTTAAGGCAAAAGCAGCGGGCGCCTCGCTCGGGAAACCCAGACTTGTGGTTGGCAGAGTCTGTGTGGCGCTGTACTAATATGCAAAAGGAGTCGGGGGGTTCTGGATACTTTCTGGGAAGGATTCATATCCCCGGTTACCCAACGGCCACTCAACAGGCTGAATGCCAGCAAAAGTGGGCTCAAGACGGAGTTATGGTTATTCCCACCTTTCCACACCACCCAATAACCTCACATCCCAGTTCATGTTACATTCTCGGCTCTCCTTTCTCGGATCCACACATCCCAGCTTCCCAGTGGCCCAAAACACACAGTTTGAGCCACCCCACTTCTACCCACCACGTATCCACTGTGGATTGCCAATCACCACCACGCCTAGCTCGGGTCCGTTCACGTCCTTTCCACCGAATCCATCGTGCGCTTCCTAAGGCTGAATCACCTTCTAGCAACACCTGCCAGTACACAGTAAGGCTGCAGCTATTAACTACCACCAGCTACCCTATCACCCTAACCACCCTACTATGTAATCTACCGTGGTCGTCAAACTCTTCACACACACACACACTCAAAACATGTCGCTGTGTCCCGCTTGTTCCACCATTAGCGTTCAAAGCCTCACTCGCGAGCTGCACCACCTACCGCCGTGGCTGGCCCAATTCCCCAACCAATCAAACAAGCCCCGGGGCATGCTTCTTTTCCACGATGCACGACGCTTGCCAGCCTCGGTCACTGCAGGTTGCCCCTTCTGCCAACTGATCTTGCACGCCATCTTGCAACACGAGGCCGCCACAATCACCACGTCCTCAAAGTATCCCCGTCACACTCTGCCTGCCTCCCAGAGCCAAGACAAAATCGCATGTTCTTTTTCACACGGGCTTACCCTAGTCGAATTGCCAATCTACCTTCAGACAAACTATGATCCCATCAAGCCAAGCTTCCCCGAGCATGGAACTCCAGGAAGCTGGCATATCAGAGGTGTGAAGGCTTTTGTTCCTACCGACAGCGGGGTTCTAGTCGGTCGAATCAGACTCTTTTCCACCCCAGGTGAATGATTGAACCTTCTTCTGCCACTGTTACGCCTGTCCAGCTGAGCAGCCAATAGAAAGCCCAACCGCTACCAGCTCCGATGTAATCGGTCGTCCTCTTCTACCCTCATCGGACTCCCCGGAGGCTTTTGATCTTATCCATCGATGGATGCGTGCTTGTTTGGCCGACCATCAGGTCTGTCGAGAGTCCTTGTCTGGTGCCTCTGTCGATGAGTCTACACCGCCTGCATTACCTTCGCGTGTTATACATGTCGGTAACCCCGAGCTAAGTATGCCACCTCGGTTGCTAGAGACCGCGGGCAAGACAGGTCATTATGTGGCTCTATCGCACTGCTGGGGATCTCCTGCTCACCAACCCCTGATGACAACTGAGGCTTCTCTCACCGACCATCTGGTTGGCATTTCCTGGTCCACGTTGCCTATACTGTACCAGGATGCAATAATAGCCACGCAACGCCTCGGTTTCGAGTACATTTGGATTGACAGCCTATGCATCATTCAAGATTCACTTAGTGACTGGCTAAGCGAGTCGCAGCGTATGGGGAACGTATACCATTCCGCTCGCTTAACCATTGCAGCGTCTCATGCTACTGATTCTACGCAGCCGTGCTTCTTCCCTCGTCCCCCTCCCCCCGCCGTTGTAGAACTTCCCCACGTGGCTGCAGACGGGAAGATTGAAGGCTCCATATTTGCAAGCGTGCTGTTCACTGACTATGGTTCCATCTCTCCAGAATCTAGTCCCCTTGCCTACCGCGCATGGTACGCAGATCTACATCGCAACTAACATGAAGCTGCCACTAACATGATGTCTATATTTAGGGCTACCCAGGAATGGCTGCTCTCCAGAAGGATGATCTTCTACACAGAAGAGAGCCTCGTCTGGTCGTGCAAAATGATCACCCAGCGTGAGACAGGTGCTTCATGCCACATCACCGCCCGCAACGCTCGCTGGAAAAATCTGATTGAAAAATACTCCGCCCGCAAGCTTTCGCGGCAGACAGATCGTCTCATTGCCCTCGAAGGCTTGAGAACCGAAATCGCCAAGTCTCGCGTAAACGATATTTACTGCTGCGGACTATGGAAGAACAGCATGCCCGACCAGCTCCTATGGTATTGTTTACGGCTGAGCGAGGGCATCACCAATCCCCTTGGCCTACCAACTTGGACGTGGGCGAGCACCGTCCACGGCGTCGGGTTCTTGGACATCAAGGGTGCGAAAAATGCGTGCAGAGGTTTTCGCTATGATGATATTTCTAGGAAGCTTACGGTGCGTGGCATGTTGATTGACGTGTCTCACTTGGCTGTGATCAAGGAAGCGAGTAGCTTGGAAAAGGTACGCTTGAAACACGATATTGGCCACGCTGCTGTTGTGCCTCCACATGTGCAGATTATCCTAGACGCGGGGTTTGGGCTGGCACTTGGGTGGTGTGTGCTTGATTATGATGGTCGGTTGGATGGGCATGTTTATAGTCTGCGACTTATGAGTTGTGTGACGAGGTTGCGAGATGGTGATGGTGATGAGAGACGGTATAAGGAGTGGATACTTTTGCTACGACGTGTCGATGAACAATCAGATGTCTTTGAACGTATAGGCGTTGGTAAGATTTCGACAACTACTCCTTGGTACAAAGATAGTGAGGTAGTACCTGTTTGCATCCAGTGAGGAAAAAAAACATATGACTCGGTAACTCTCCCTACCACCTGCTATCCTTCCCTCGGCACCTCCTTAGTCTGGAAATGCTTCTTTCTATTGAATCATTTTGCACTTCCGTGCCTTTCAACGTCACACCACTACAACACGTGTTCCTCAAACTCTGTAGCTAGTCAAGGCCATACGTAATAAACTCCCGCAAGAATGTACGCAACACCTCCTTTCCCCCCCGTACAGTGAAACGAGGTTGTGATACCGACGAATATGGACATGTGAAAAGCACGCTTACCATGTTTCCACGTGCATTGGCGTCGCTTGCAACATGTTACGGGTCCAGACCCAAAGGAAGGCTCTCGGTTAGATGAAATAACGCGGATGTAAGCCGAACCCAACCTCTGACTCATCAGGACAATCCTACTATCTCACTACAACAAAAAGCACACATTTACGCAAGTGAAAAGAACTCGTATATTCGATGATTTAGGGTACATTTTTCAATTTATTTAGTTGCGTGCGTAGCGACCGACTATACGCGGTTGTTTTGGCCCCCGTGTTCGGTATTTCTCATCCGACCCAGAGACGTGGTTTTTCGTTTGAAAAAAAAAACAAAAAGGTAACGGAAGAAGTCTAACACCTCTGATGCTGGTATATAGTGCATATGCACAAAATAACCTGTGCTGGGTAGCGGGCTGAATGGGTTCGTTCACGGAAGCTTGAGCACTGCCACACTATACCGTTTAATACGGGATATAGCATCACTGGTGGCAAGCAGCGTAAGCGAAACCTGGGGTTATCAACCGTGGTAGATTGGGACGGTGCGGTAGGCCATAGTGGGACGGGGAGGGAGTAATTTATGTTGCAGTTTGGGGTTGTGGGGTGATTCGTTGGAGTTGGTTGGGGTTAGGGGGGATGTTTGGGGATGGGTAGGGGGGGTTGGGGGGTATGTTGCAGTTTAGAGTGGACTTCGTTGTATACCTAGGTAGTTATGATTCTCTTGGTAACGTTGCGAAGGAAGGCAAGGGTCCATTAGCTTGAGACAAAAAAAAATGGTAGCCAGGTGGCTAGCAAAACGTCCATGGCGTAAAATTTGGATTCAAATATTCAAATCCGAATAACTATTTGAATCCCAAGTACAAGTAATAAAATACTGTATCATGACAACATCCCGTTATGTCATCCAGCTGTGGAGTTGCAGCGACGTCCCGCACCAGCAGCTAAATAAAGCTAGGAGATAACAATTTGGCGCGTGACAAGCCGCGGTTGGCGTCGCCGGCGATAAGCCAAGACTTACAGCGCAACAAAGGCGACAAAGGCGCGAATAACTATCACGTATGACGAACATAACTTCACAAACCTAAGATTCGCCTATCCTGGAAGATAACAACACGATCGCATCTTGCGCGCAACACTGCTTGTAATAAATACTTGCGCTCGCGTTACGGCCGCAGAGATAGAGCGTCGATTCAATCATGGGGAGGACTCGCGCGGCGTCGAACGCGAGCAGTCGGAGCGGAGAGCCGCGGGTACAAGTAGGTAAGGCGAGACGAGCGAGGCTGTGAAATTTGGCTGAGTGAGTGTGCAGGAGTTGGGGAGCATGTATGATTATCTGGCCAAGGTTGTGCTTCTGGTCCTAGCGGTGCCGGAAAGTAAGTTTTTTTTTTTTTGCTTTTCTCCGTGATAGAAAAAGTTGGTGTCGCATTGTTTATTTGAGAGAGCAAACTGTGTACTGATATGGGATCCTTAGGTCGTGCTTGTTGCACCGTTTTGTGAAGAATGAGTGTATGCCCTCCCCCCCCCACTTTGAGTCTACGACTACAGTCAACTGAACATTGACAGGGCGAGTCCTCTCTTCCCAAACGATAGGCGTCGAATTTTCCTCCAAAATCGTGCACATCGCCGACCGCAAAGCCAATTCCTCCATGCGCAAGCGCATAAAACTTCAACTATGGGACACAGCAGGCACAGAGCGCTTCCGCTCCGTATCCCGCTCATACTACCGCGGCGCAGCCGGCGCCATACTCGTATACGACGTCAGCAGTTGGCGGAGCTTCGAGCAGCTACAGACCTTCCTCAACGACGCGCGGGCGCTCGCAGGCCCGGACATTACCATCATCCTCGTGGGCAATAAGAACGATGTTATAGACGGCCAGCAACCGCCGCCCGCAACAGGCTCCGAGAGAGACTATTTCGGCAGTTATGGGAGCACGCCATCGTCCGAGAGTGGGATTCCTCCGCCGACGCCGTCGTCACAGTCTAGTCGTGCGCACTCACTGAATGCGAATCTGCATTCTTCCTACACTATTGCGCCAGATGGGCGCGAAGTGCCTACCGAGACTGCGTCGCGGTGGGCGGGACTGAACGGTATACCCGTTGCTGTGGAAGTTTCTGCGCTCAACGGGGAGAATGTGGAAGAGCTATTTACTAGACTTGCGCGCATGATTCTAACCAAGATTGAGCTCGGCGAGATTGATCCGGATGATCCGGCGAGTGGGATTCAGTATGGGGATTTGGGGTGGGATGATGGGACGGGCAGTATTAGGAGTGGGTTTGGGGATGAAGGGGTGAGGTATAGGAGGAGGGGGAAGAAGGGTGGTGGGGGGGCGTTGGTGGAGTGGCAGGAGGTGTTTACGTTGAGTGGGAGTGGGAGGAGAGGGGGATGTTGTTGACGTATCTATGTGGCATTCATACTCTCATAATACAAGTTTAATATTTTACTTGGATGTTTACTGAATCTACCATCTCTTCACATGTCTTGCGATAGTACCTATCCCACGACCTTGATACATGACTAAGCTTTCTTGGACAATGTCGGTCGTTAGCGTCGTCCGAGCTAGAGTAGACGCCCACTGCCTCGGCACGCGGCATCTTACTCGCCACCACAACGATGTCACTAGCCAGGTTCTCCGGTGTCGCGTGCTCCGGGAGGGTGTCCCTGGCATTAGCGCACGCAACAAAGCAGACTGTGCTTTTTTTGATTTGCGTCATTGCGGCGTCTTACCTTTGCATGTGTTTCTATTGATCGTTGCTAATCTTCATTCTTTCTTCTTCACACCACCCCTTTTTCACCGTCTAACCCCCCTGGTTTCCGCATTAACTATCGCACTTACTAAAAATCACACTGTCGTTCTCACAGGTGCATAGATCTCTCCTTGGCGCCGTGCCACGAGTCGTTCGCAAAGCGAGGAATCCCGCGGCCATGACCTGGCTCAATCGTATCAACCCTACACCCGCATTTCCGGCGCATACAGGGGCCTACAAAGTCGGATCGGTGGATGTCGAGATAGCCACGAGTGAATTGGAGAGCACGAGCACGACGTCTCCGCCCTCTGATCTGCCGACGGTTGCGTTTAGGGTGTTTTATCCTGCGAAACTGGAGAGTAGTGAAAAGGGGGTGAGGTGGATTCCGAGTCCACAGAGGGACTATGTCAGCTCGTATGCGAAGTTTTTGGGGGCCAACAGCGCCTTTGCTGGGATTTTCTCGTAAGCAGAAACCCAGCAATCAATTTTCAGTACGACCATGCTAATTGGAGAATAGATTACTGCCCCAATTATTGTATTACATCTCTATGCCTGTCCACCAAAATGCGGAGATCCTCGAGCCGCCTACGCAATCGAAGCGATGGCCAGTTATGATGTTTTCACATGGTCTTGGAGGTACGAGAAATGCGTATTCACACATTTGTGGCTCGCTTGCTAGTCACGGAATTGTTGTTGTGGCGCCTCATCATGCTGATGGGAGCTCCCCTCTGGCGCTTCACCATACCCCGAATGAAAAGAAAACCAAGCGCGTGGAATACAGGCCGATTGCGCATAAGCCGAGCCCCGCAGTCTATGAGGCCCGGGACGAGCAATTGCGTATACGATTGTCGGAGCTGGGGTTCATTCATGATGCTCTATTAAAAGTGGACGAAGGACGAAAGCTCAAGAATGTGGCCTTGGACCAACCAACCAAGGGTGGTCGAGACATGCTCGGCATGTTTTCCAACCTACTAAATATTCATGAGCCAGGCGCAATCAGCTATGCAGGACACTCATTTGGTGCATGCACCATGATTCAATTCGTCAAGTCGATATACTACCATGCAGAACAACAGGCTCCAGAATTCAAGCCACTTTACACTCCTTCTGCAGAATCACAATTAGTTCGCCAAATCACGCCCGCAAACCCTGTAATTCTGCTAGACCTCTGGACGCTCCCCATCCAAAGTCCAGACACCGCATGGCTGCGATCAAAGCCCATGCCCTCCTACGACTCTCCAGCCGGCGGCAAGAACTTGCTAGCAATCCTAAGCGAAGGTTTCTACAAATGGACCCCTAATTTCAAAGAAGTGAAACGAATCATAGCAACACCGTCATCCAGCACTCACTCAGATCAACCTGGCCCACACATTTTCTACCCGATATCCTCCGCCCATCTCTCGCAAAGCGACTTCGGCGTTCTCTTCCCCTGGGCCACGACCAAGGTCTTTGGCGCCAAGGAGCCCGAACGCGTCCTCAAGCTCAACACGCGTGCCGTACTGCAAGTTCTGCGAGAAAGCGGTGTTCAAGTGGCGAACTGCAGTGCTCAAGATTTGGAAGTCACAGAGGTCGATGCGTCAAGTAAAAACTTGGAACAAGACGTGAAGATCTTGAGTAGAACAAAGGACAGTGTGCGAGGTTGGATCAATTTGAGCGCGGATACGGAAGATGAGTTGGAGTTTAGTGAGCGCGATCGAGTGGAGGGTAAAAGCTATGGCGGCACGCTGTCGGAAAAGGTGAGTGCTGGGCCTGGCGAAGTGATGGTTGAGGGCGAGGCGTTGGGACAGGTTGTAGAAGAGAAGGAACGATGAGTGATGTTTTGATACGAGGTTTTGGTTTTAGCGAGTTTGGAGTTCGATGTTTAGACGATGAGGATTACATAGTAAGACATACCCTAGAGTATATAGACATGACATAACGAAACGGGATCTGTATTTTCACTAGCCGGCCGTCTATGGCCGCGCCTTCACCCAGCCCTTTCACTTTGATTGCTCGCTAATTGGTTTGTGGTGCGGTAGCTAGCGTCTCTACTAGCGCGCTTTTACATTTAGTTACACATAAACGCGTAGACGTGCAAACAGATGTAAACTTTCTCACCTTTGCATCGACTCATCTGGCATTTGATACTTACTTTCTAGACATGAATGTTGGTTGAGGAGGTTACAAATCGCTAGCTACTCCTTCTCATAGGCCTTGTCTCACGTCTGCTAGGTACGAAGTAGTGAGTGACCTTGTATCGATTGTCAATACTAATACCAGGCGGTAAGTGGGCCCGCATATTACTGTTAGACCAGAGCTCACACTGAGATCACTAGAGCATCCGTGACTAGCCTAAAGCTGTTTATCTACTCGCCTCTCACCTCTCACCACGCATATTCTGAATTCTTGCAAAAGTAGTTGCGCTATACGACGGCATCACCAAGCGACAAGTCTGTCTTCAGACAAGCTTGCACAGCAGCTTGATAGCAGCGCATTAAATTAACTCAGCCATGGCCGACCCAAGAAAGCAAAGAGATCCAAAGCCGTTTAATCCTCCAGAATGGATGATAAAGAGAGCAAGAGAGGACGCAGAAAGGATGGGATGTAGCCAAGCAGGTTTCGCCAAAGTCTGGGCTGCCAAAAACAAAAGCCCTTTTCAAGTTGCTCAGCGACTCACGACGCCTGAAGAGGATACTGTTATGGAATCTTTAGAGGACAAAAATGGACCTCCTGATGACATTCTTATGGAGCTAGAATTTACCGGGGGACCTACTCCAGATGAATCATCTTCAACACAGCGTGAAGTCGAAACCACCAAGAGTCGGGAGAATGGTAAAGAGCAGACAAACACAAGCCCGGCCAAGACTCCTAGTGCAGGAGGCGATTCTAGGGGTAGTTCAAGAGGCACCTCAACCACTGTTAATTCGTGGGCGGCGACATCGGGTGCTGCAGAATCATCGAAAAGAGGTGTATCCCGCGAGTTCGCGTCAGCTAATAGAACTTCTCCGCAACTGGCAGTCATCGGTCTTACGTCTTCACCCATCGCGAACCAAACTGAGAGATATCCCATTCCATTCGAGCTACCCAAGTGGTACACCGAGATCAAAACTACGGGCCTTAGAATGAAAGAGCTATCTAAGAAGCGTCCCCAAGCTGCATCGGCGCTTGAAGCACTCAAAAACTGTGTTGGAAGATGTGAGATTGAGCTTCGGCCAAATGAGTTGTTCAAGCTTTACGAGGAGTTACGCAACCACATTCACAAGGCTGAGATCACTCTTGAGGTTGACCGATATATACTGAGGATGGTTCGGATACTAGATGTTGCACCTGGGCTACCTCGCATCTTCAAAGAGGACGCTAAATTTCCTGCCGATATCAAGGCTGACAGCTATCAATTGTATTCTAGATGGCTCAGAGAAGACTTCTCTAAAGACCTTCTGCGTGGAATCGTCACCGTCAAGGGTAAGAACCGGGACGGCGATAGATTGGACAAGAAGTATCGGGAAAAACATTACATTAGTCCTAAATTCTACGGCGAGGGCCATCTAGTACTTGGCCAATGGTGGCCAACGCAGCTTTGTACTGTGAGAGACGGCGCGCATGGAGCAACGCAAGGAGGGATATCCGGGGACAAGGAGAACGGAACCTACAGCATCGTGCTCTCAGGCGGAGGCGGGTACCACGACAAGGATGATGGCGATTTTATCGAATACAGTGGCACTGACGGCAAGGAGCACAAGCCCACAGAAGCGACGCTGATGATGGTTACATCTGCAGAACTCGGCAACGACATTCGCGTGATTCGCTCGAGTCAACTACATCGGAACAACAAATATCGCCCCCAGTTGGGCCTGCGTTACGATGGGCTTTACAAAATCAAAAGCTTCAAGATTGTTCATGAGGAGAAGCAGATTCATCGTTTTCATCTCGAGCGATGCCCCGGACAGCAGCCTATCAGATGTGGCGAGAATGCAGCGAGACGTCCGACGGTCTTTGAGACTGTGGCATATCAGAAGCTGAAGCTTCTGCCTCCTAGCTAGATGAACGGTGAATGGAGTGCGACAGCTGTACAACTGTGGGAAGGGATGGGATGGGTTTAAGTTTTTGGCGTTATGGAGTATTGGAGTCTCCACCCTGAAGTTTTCAAATAATCAGGGTTTTTTCCGATGAGAAATGCACTCAACCGGGATAATGGAATGATGAGCGGCGGTAATCGGGCATGATGAACGATGAATGTGTTCTGAGTGGGTCAGATTGCAGGATTTCATGTGGGCCAATATTTGCCTCTAAGCTCAACGGTAGGCGGATGCGAAAGCGTTCGACTGTAGTGCTACCGAAATGCCTAAGCCTAACTGGCGCATGAATAATACAAAACTCCTTTGGGTAGTGAGATCCCCCAACAAGTGTGACTAGCCGTCCCGAACGGGATACACGACATGAACATGAATCACCGTATCAAGTTAAAGGGAAAATACCTCCCCCCCCAGACTGTTCGTTGGCTGACAGAACGTAAGACATATTCGAAGCGCATGTGATCCAACAACGACGATATCCACGACCCCCCTCATCAAAATTTCCCATCACTATTCTATCAAAACACCACCTTTTCCAAGCAAACTTCACGAGCCCAAGGCACGCGACACGCATGATAGACCAACGTGGAATGTTCGCGTCTAGCCATTATCAACAACCGAGGAATGCAAGCATCGCGCTGAGCTGTCTCACCAAAACAACCCTTCACAACCTACCACCACCCTTCCTAACGCTCAACACTTGCAGCCGAAGCTATATCTCCAGCTGCTCGGACCCCACACAGCCCTCTCTAGAGCGCTCATTCCCCTCCCTTGTCATGATGTACTTTGGGACGCCTACCCCCCTTACGTGCACAACCCATATATACACCAACATCACATCAGGTTTGTTCTCATGCCTCATTCCTTCCTTGTTCTTCTTAGGCAGTCACTCGCTTCTTTTGTCGCTCGTTTCTTGAGAAGCAGTCATGTCTCCTACCCGCTCGAGAGCAGTACTTTGCTTATTAATTTCAATTCTGCTGGCGGGCTGTATTGCCAATGCTGCTGCGCTTCCTCACCAGGTGCTGGAGCTGCGCGCTACAGCGGCGTTTTCTGTGGAGGTAGAGAACGTCGATCGGGGGCTGCAGGCTGCTGCGGATGTGGCGGTTGATGATAAGAAGAAGAACTTCTTTGAGAAGATTGCTGCGACGTTGAGAGGGTATAATGGATGGCAGATCTTGAGGGGCTTTTGGGCTCGTCTGTTTGATGGCAGAGATGGAGAGCTTGACGACGTGGATGTCGCGGCTATGACTGCTTTGTTTGTTACAGCTACACTGGGGCAGGCGACAAGCGTTGCGGTTGGGATTACACCTACTTCAGTCGCTGTATCGCTGTCTGATTTAGCAGTTGTGGCTATGTCCAGCGATTCAGAAGAACTGGCGTTCTCAATCCTTCCCATATTTCCAACGGTGACCGCAATTGACAATATATTGACTTCGCCCATACCTTTGGTGGATGCATCCTTTACACCGCTGTTCCCAGAAGATGTGATAAGCGTTGACAGTTCGCTTCCAACTGCTGTTATCATTACGGACGAGTTCAGTGTTACAATTCCCACTGAATTGCTTACGGAGCCGGTAATCTTACCTACTGTGGCTCATGTGCTCCAGCAGATTCTACCGCAGGGCCAAACTCTTCTGCGGCAGTTGGAACGGGTGTAGCACTTCCATGGAGCGGAAACGCATCTGCACCAGCATCAGCCGTTACCTCACTTCTAATTTACACAAATCCCCTTCGTCCAACTAAAGCAAGCAACGATACCAACGTATCAAACTCGAACGGCACAACTACTTGCATCACCACTACTATCACTACTCAAACCTTGATTGCATCACCGGTCCCCGCTACAGGAACCGGCGCTCCAATCTCAGCTGGTACTGGGTCCCCTATTATTGTTGACGCCAGCCCCATATGGGCCAACTCGACATACGTTCTCCCCTCCTTAATCCCAGGGACAGAGACTGGTTCTCCATCTGCTGGAACTGCGCTGCCCATTTCCGAAAGCCCATTATACTCCAACACCAGCTCAGTAATCGGGCCAACAATAATCCTTGTGACTGGCACTGGCTCCCCCTCTGCTGGAATCCCACCCCCCGTTTCTGAAAGTCCGTTGTATTTAAACACTACATCAGTAATTGTGCCGACAGTAATACTCTCAACGGACACTGGTTCCCCGTCGGCTGGAACCACCTTGCCAATTTCAGAAAGCCCGTTGTATCCTAACATCACGGCAATCATCGTACCGACGACCATACCACCAGGTACTGGTTCCGCTATCGCTTCAGCAGGAACCATCTCTGCTATTGCATCTGATTCTGGAGCTCCTTTGTTCCGAAACACTACATCTTATCTTGTTCCTACTGCTTATCCGGAAACTATCACATCAGTAGCGCCAGAGGGGCCTCTTCCTTCTGATTCTGGGCTCCCGCTGTTCCCAAATACTACGGCGGTGACAGGATCCAATATCACGGCCACGGCGACATCGAGTTTGTTGCCACTTGAAACGCCGGACGCTGATGATAGCACGGACGCGGTTGAGTTTCCAGGTAAGCTTTAACCACTTTTGAGGAATCTGAAAGACGCTATTTGAAAGGGCAACGGCATCAACCACTTTGTTTGAGAAAGTGTATCATACTTCACTGTCCATACCTTTTCACTGCGCCACCTCCACTATAACACACACTATATACTCAGCTAACACCCCCAACCAGGCCTTCTCGCCCTCCGCGCAATCTGCCGAGACCCCCGAACCAAAGTCGTTACTTTACAGCTACTAAAACGGTTTCTACGGACCTAACGCGTATCCTTCCCTTTACAAGTTTTCAGGTTGCACAGGACCAAACGCTCGACAGGCCATCCAAGCTCCCGGCCTTCTGGACTGCCCAGCCCTCGGCGCCGAAGTCTAGAACTGCCAAGCAGCTGGCAAAAAGGTGCTCCTGAGCGTGAAAGGAGATGGCCTAACTGCGGCCAAAGGGAACGCAGCGTTCGGCAACCCGGCTGTATCTCGTGAGCCGTTTGGACCGGAAAATGCAGGATTGACCAAACGACAAGATGATATTGATCTCGATAAGGTTGATCCCAAAGAACTGCTTGACGCTTTCTTGTTGGATGGGCCACCTGAGGCTACATGAAATGGGATTAAACACGACGACGCGGCTGGTATTATCTAATGCCCACTCGCTTATAAAGTACGTTATAACTATTCAAACTCAAATGATAACTGTGACTCTTCCTGGAATTCACTTGCGAAACGCTCTAGTATTCCCTTTCTCTTCTGAGCCATCTCTTTTCCGCTCTGTGTCTTCATCATATTAGCGAGCTTATATAATTTTTCATCGAAATGCTCGATTGTCCGCGCCATTGGCTTTTCGGGAAATTTGGCGGCGCCATAGGAGAGACATCGCGCTATGCCTACAGCGCCAATGGCATCAAGCCTATCTGCGTCCTGTACGACGGCCAGCTCAGGGTACTTTTGCATAGTATCTAGTACAGCCTGGGGGTCGCGAACTTCGTGTGTATAGCTAACATGCTTGACGATAGTTTGTACCTTTTGTGCCAATTCTTCGTTTGCACCACGCTCACACAATATAGTGAAGATCTGATTTTCAATATCCTCGCCGGGTGTAGCATATTTGCGGTCTCCAATGTCGTGCAAAAAGGCAGCCAAGAATAGGGCACATGTATCGTACTTTACT